>JAUPFN010000008.1:33508185-34708185 GCA_036924255.1 Apodemia mormo | reverse complement strand
TATAGTAACCTTTTTTACAAAGTTTAGATTTGATACATTTTTTAAATTTGTGTATTGGTAGATCTTTAATAGCATTTGGAAGTTTATTGTAAAAGCGTATAGATTGCCCCATAAAAGAGTTACTTAATCTGTGGAGACGTGATACATGCAGAGCAAGATTGTTTTTGTCCCTTGTGTTTACATTATGTACATAACTATTTTTCGTAAATGAAGAAATATTTTTACGAATATACATCAAGTTTTCAAATATAAACTGTGATGGTACGGTCAAAATATTAATTTCTTTAAATTTTTCTTTTAGGGAAACTCGTGGACTGAGATTGTAAATAGCTCTTACAGCTCTTTTTTGTAAAACAAAGATTGTATTTATATCAGTGGAATTTCCCCATAGTAGAATCCCATAAGACATAATACTATGAAAATAACTAAAATACACAACTTTCGCAGTGTCTACGTCACTAATCTGTCTAATTTTTTTAACTGCAAATGCTGCTGAACTCAGTCTACTCGTTAATTTGTCGATATGTGGTCCCCACTGTAGTTTTTTATCTATCGTAATCCCTAAAAAGACAGTAGAGTCCACAAGATCCAATTTGTCCCCGTTAAGTTGTACAATGGTCTCTTCATGCCTTACATTAGGCGTTGAGAATCTAATACACTTGGTTTTAATTCCATTTAATAGGAGGTTGTTAACATTGAACCAGTGTACAACTTTTGAAATCGCAATGTTCACTTCGTCATACTTACCAACTCGTCTTTTCACTTTAAATTAAAGTGAAGTGTCACCCGCAAACAGTACGATTCCATGCCTATCGCCAACAAAGAAAGGCAAGGCATATATATCAAAAACAAAAACGGACCAAGAATGGATCCTTGTGGAACACCCATGGTGACAGTGGCACCGTTTGATCTTATTCCACTGATATCGACCCTCTGAGTTCTTCCATTCAAATACGAAGTCAGAAGATCGAGGGCCTTGCCTCTAATGCCATAGTAGTGTAATTTCCTGATTAAAGTATTATGATGAACACAGTCAAATGCCTTAGATAAATCACAAAATACTCCAATTGCATCATGTGATTCCTCCCAGGCTTCATAGATTTTTTTCAATAATTCCACACCAGCATCTACGGTTGAGCGACCCTTTGTAAATCCAAATTGTTTAGGATGAAACAGTTCAAATTTGTTAAAATGTTTTAACATTTGAGCTTTGAGCTACTTCTCATTGGTCTTACCTTTTCGTGTTGCAACACCCTTAGTGTTTGTCAGTGTCATGTTACGATTTGGAAGGTCAGATCATTGGTATTCTCCGTCGTTATATTCTTGGCGGAGTGGTCGTGGTCTTCATGACAGGAGTGGTGGCAAATTCGTCGTCATTCCTCTCGTACTGCTGCTCGCCTCGTACATTCGTGGAGTGGACAATTTAGTATAGCTAGGACTTGGTCGGTCCAGCGCCTTGATGCCTTACCGCGCGCCCTCGTACCCTCAATTTTGCCTGTACTACGAGACGTTCCACAGAGGTGTCCTCTCGACGTGTATGTCCAAAGAAAGTGAGAATACGATTTGGAACGATGGAAGAGAGACGTTGTTTTATGTCCAGTTCTTCGAGGATTGAGATGTTGGTTCGGAACTGTGTCCAAGTTATGCGAAGCTTTCGTTTCCAACACTACATTTTTAAAGCGTCTATCTTCTTTCTCTCACATTCCCTTAAAGTCCACGTTTCGGCACCATAAAGAAATATGGGAAACACTAGTGGATCTGACAAGTTGCATTTAATTAGTTTTTGTGATGTTTCTGTTTCTCCATATCTTCCCAAGTCGATCTATAGCAAACCTGGTAATAGCCATGCTCCGTTTGATCTGTTCCGCGCATCCGCCATTGTTCGATATCAGTGCTCCAAGGTAGATGGATCACAACGATTAACCAGCTTGCGGGTTGAGAAATACGGTGGTAACCCTCAACGCACCATTTCACCAACTTATAAAGACTCTAGCTTGTTTTTTGCAATAACCGACGCCGACAACTTAATGTGCTCATCAGAGATACAAGGGTTTTGACTTACTACCACAATCTAAGCTACAATAGATATTTTTCTTCTGATAAACCTGAATAATACTTTTTTCAAGGATCGATCTTAAATCTCACGGTTTGAGCCGAATAAACTAGCCACTACGCGATCGCGACTATACCATGAAACGGTTGAAATATTTTATTTTCAAATTTTGATTATCATTTATCAGTTCCACTATACTCACGATTTATGCTGGTAGACTAACCTGTTCTGGATCAACGCTCACCTGCCCTGCGATGCGTGCAACTGCACCCAGTGGTAACAGGTAAAAACTTTTTACGTATGTTGCGATTTCTATACCGTTTAAAAGTATTTGTACAGATAAAAATTCAGTGTTGTTTTGTAAAATCGTCTTTTTCTTGGAAAATATATGTACATACAAATTACATAACGAGAAGATTTCAATGAAATATAGCGCCATTTCATAAGATTTCGAGGTTATATATGCACAAGATCTGTATATATACTCCTTGTTCTATCGAACTTTCCCATGGGATGGATATTATGTCAAAAGCTTTGTGTGCGCTTATCCGAAAAACTTAGTTTATTTTAATTCGTTCTAGTAGAGGGTCTATTAACCGCGTATATATATATATATATATATATATATATATATATATATATATATATATATATATATATATATATATATACACATATCCCTTTCCTAAAGCCTACTTGTTCTTTAGGTAGTTTAATCTCGATTGCAATACCGATGTTAGTGTTTATTACAGTGGAAAAGATTTGGTAGAGACGAGATAGAGAAAGCAGGCTTATTGATTTGTATATTCCATTGAATCTTCCTTTTTATAGACGAGTAGATTTAATTCAGTCACCTGCAGTAGTATTTTAAAACTTTTTGTCAAGTTAAATAGAAAATCACTTTTATAGTTTAGTGTTCTCAAGGCGGTTTTGACCCCATGAGGTCCCGGATTCGATTCTCGGGCCGGCAATTCAAAAAAATGTGTTTTTTTCCAGTTATCTGTTAAAAACAACGTTGTCCGGGATTAAAAAAGTGCCCGGTTGGCGACAGGCTTGCCACCTATCATATTGCGTCACATTGCGAGTCTAAGTATCTTCGGCTATTCGTAGGTGCACTGATTGTACCTCTGCCCACCTTTTTGAGGATACGGGCTAGAAGATACTTTTCTAAATAGGAACACTAATCGTATAACTATGACTGTTTGGAAAATTTTAATATCCGCTTTATGATGTTGTCCGATATAGATATTAATTATTGAAGTAGTAATTATGTCACGTCGTTGATAAGGCCTTTCTCTGAACTCCGCAGAAGATTTCAGAGATTTTTTTTAACACGGTATTATTGGTCTTTAATTCCTTGGTAATCAAATTTGTGCTTTTGTTTAGATTTAAATATTTTTCTATGGTGTCTTGTCTATATTTTATAATATAGTATCTTCTTATACATTTTTTTGTTAAATTGTTCTTATACATTTATTTGCTAAACTAGCTGTTGCCCGCGACTGCGTTCGCGCGGACTTCGTTTACTCCATCCCACAACATCCACAGCTCCTCCCCCGTAGGTGATAGCGTGATAATATGTTGACCCGACCAGTTAGTAATATGCATGCAAAATTTGAAGTAAATCCATGCAGTACTTTTTGAGTTTACCCCGGACATACACTGACTTTCCTACGATTTTGCAACCAAATATTTTTATAGAGCGCATTATATTGTTACGAATAATCTAGAAGCGTGTGGAGTTGGAGCACGCGCGCGGTAATTATCTAGAAATAAAAGAAAGAGATAGCTACTCCTATTTACAAACAAATAGTTGACCTGGGCTATGCCATAATGGACTTTGTGGGATATGGCATAAGGTTGAAAGTAGCGTGTACTAGGATTTATGACTCATAACATGTTTACGATAAGAAGTGATTCATTGTTTCCCGATACATTTAAATTTTTCTGGATCTAGCTAGGACTTTCCCCTGCCTATAAATACAGAGATGTTGACAAACACAAGTTAGTTTTTATCAAGCGATCGAGAGCGATACATCAAGTGACAAGTGCGAAGCGAGAAGTGTTTAATTGTGTAGTTCAGTGATAGTATAGTGAGTGACTAGCAAGTAGAGAGTATTTTAGTATTACGTTGTGTTGTCTTGTGTAAATACACGGATTTAATATAAGTGGTGTTTTCTTACTAGTACGAACCCGAGTACGTAACAATATTTAATATCTGGTTGACCGAGCTTTGCTCGGTTTTTCGCATACCCATATCTTGGGAACCGAGCTTTTCTTATATATATATTAGGGATGGGCTGAAATTCGTTTTACATTCGGTTTAACCGAATTTCGGCAGCTTGAACCGAACTTCGACATTCGGCCGAAATTCGGTTTAAATGCCGAAAATTCGGCACTAGAAAAAAGTATCTTCTTGCGCTATTTTGCTTAAAATCAACGCTAATGTTATAAAGAAGAAAGATTTGTATTCTATATTTTTATATATTGCATCATCTAAACTCAAAAACTACTAAACCGATTTGAAAAAATCTTTCACCATTAGAAAGATATGAAATCATCCCCGAGTAACATAGGCTATACTATACTTTCGAAAATAATCCGCAAAACGGTTGACCCAGCAGGCGATCCCTGAAACATCCCGCTAATTAAAACAACATAAAAACAAAAATGAAAAAACTTCAGCATAGATTTTTGAGTTCAAAGAGTACAAAAAATATGTAAAACGGTTGACCGAGCAGGTCATCCCTGAAACTTCCCGCTAGATTTTTATCTATATCTTAGCATATCACAGATTTTTTCAGAGTTCAAAAATCTTACATTTGTTACAAATATTCGTTAGTACATAGAAGTCGTTGTAAATGACAGTAATTTCAAAATTTTTGAAATGCTATATATTTTAAAAACGATGATTGATTTTGATCTTTCGAATGGCATTCAACGCAATTTTTGACCTCTAAAATGTTTTAATAGCTACGTAATCTACAGACTCAGAAATGTCGAAGCAATATCAAAAATTTTTTTTTTCGAATTTTCGATATTACTAAATCCCAAATAAATCGACCGATTTTGATGCAATTTGCTTATTTGACGCAATTTATAGAAAGAAAAGCTGATTAGACTTTTAAGTCAATGGGTATATTAGTCTGAAAGTCATTTTAAAAATGCTAAGTTTGCTGTAAACAACAAAATATTAATATTTGAAAATCCCGTAACTTTTGAAAACTTGATTTAATTTTGAATTTTGAAACTGTATTTGAAAAAAATTCGAATTTATGTCGAAAAAACACTTCCAAATTTTTTTGTCAACGATAACTTCCGAGCGGATTAACCGATCATGATACAATTTATGAATAAGACGCAGTTTTTTAAGAAAAAGCGCTGCTAAAATTTTATACTCAATCGATACATTAATATGGAAGTTATATTTAAAAAATATGTTTCGTCAATTTTTTTGCGATTTTTTCAAAATTTCTCAAAATATTCTAGTCCGAATTGGATAACATTTTTGGAAGTCTAAGTTGAGCAGAATCTAATTCAGTGCCATTAACCGCGTTTCGATCGGTCAAGCCGTTCAAAAGTTATGAAATGTTTACATACACACATACATACAACCATACACTCTCTCTCACACACATACATACATACATACATACATACAGACTGACGTCATCGCGAAAATAGTAAGAAAATATTGCATACGTAGCGGGAAGTTAAAAATCTAAAATTTGATAAAGATGAAGATGCATATATTTTAAAACATGATGATTTAGATCTTTTTAATTGCATTCAACTAATTTTTACTTTTAAATGGTTTTATTAGCTCCAAAATCGGTAGGTTAAAAAATGTCGAAAAAATGGTAAAAAAATAGGTAAGTCAGTGGACCCTGCAGGCTATCCTTGAAACTTCCCGCTAAATTGAGGTATTTTAGGCTCAAAGGAACAAAAACTATACCTAAGCATTTTTTTCAAGGTTCAAAATTCTGACTTTTGACTTCTGACTTCTGAAAATGACAGCAATTTTTTAAAAATCTGTATAATGTATATTTTGAAAATGATGATCGATTTTCATCCTTCAAATGGCATTCAACGAAATTTTTGAGCTCTAAAATGTTTTTGAGCTACATAGTCTATAGGATAATATATGTCGAATATTAAAATTTGTTTTCAAAAATTTTCGTTATAATAAATCCTAATAAACAGATTTTGACCCAATTGACGGTATTTGACGCAATTTGTAAAGAGAAAAGTTGATTAGATTTTTTAAGTGAATCGGTGTATAAGCCTAAGAATTATTTTAAAAATATTAAGTAAGTTTTCTGTAAACAGCAAAATTTTATTATTCAAAAGTTATAACTTTTGAAAACTTGATTCGATTTTGATTCTTGAAACTAGATTTGACGTAATTGTTTTAAGTACCACAATATTGTAGAAGGTTTGACCTTCAAACAAGTTTTGGTCAAAAAGTCTCTTATTTTATATAAATAATACACTTTTTTCTAAATTTTCGTCATCGATAACTCCCAAACGGATAAACCGGTTTTGATACAATTTACGATATTTGACGTAGATTTTTAGGAAGAAATACTGGTTAGATTTTTAAATCAAGCCGTGTATTAGCCGGAAAGTTATTTTAAAAATATTAAGAAGTTCTCTGTGGTCTAGTGGTCCAGCGCTGGCGTTGACCACATGAGGTCCCGGGTTCGATTTCCGGGTCGGGCACATTAAAAAAAAAGTGTTTTTTCAGTTTTCTGACAAACACAAAGTTACCCGGGATTGGAAAGTGCACGGTTGGCGATAGGCTTGCCACCTATCACATTTGTGGGACCAAGTATCTTCGGCTAATCGTGGGCACACTTGTTGTACCTCTGCCTACCCCTTCGGGGATATGGGCGTGAAGATACTTTTTAAGAAGTTTTCTGTAAACAACAAAATATTAATATTAAAAAAGTTGTAACTTTTGAAAACTCGATTTGAAACTAAATTTGATATAGTTTTTTAAGCTCTAAACTATTGTGGAAGGTCAAAAAAAATTAATTAGAGAAATTACTAAGCTATGCCAAAAACAGTTTTCTAAAGTTTTTCGTCAACGATAGCTCTTGAGCGGAAAAACCGATTTTGATGCAATTAATGCATTGAACGCAGTTTTTTTAGGAATAGAGCTGATTAGATTCTGTAGCTATGTACAAAGTTACGAGATGTTTACATATACACATACACATATATACAGATATGCTGACCTCATTGTGAAAATAGTCGGAAAAGATTTCTAGGACCTCAAAACGTGGAGATCTGGTGAAAACTCGATTTTCAAAAATCGGGGCAAAATCAGTAACCTTCAGTAATCCTTAATCTAATTCCTTATTATTCCTTAATCTAATTTAAATCTAAACCTAAATCAGTAATTCTTATGTATATACCTACAAAGCAGAAAGTTAAAAATAAAATCCATGTCTAAATTGGAACAATGTAACTCAATGTATCAAAATTTTGCTGTTACGTCATTAATTCACGTGTGTTGCGAAACCCATTAACGTATCCTATTTATCTATACTAATATTATAAAATTCTAGAGTTTGTTTGGTTGTACGCGGTAATTTTGAAAACTGCTGAACCGATTTGAATAATTCCTTATGCGTTAGATAGCCTGTTTATCGAGGAAGGTTATAGGCTAGAAGTCCGCGCGGACGAAATCGCAGGCAACAGCTAGTCCGTAGTAAAATTATAAATGGGAAAGTGTATCTGTTTATTTGTCCGTCTTTCACGGCAAAACGGAGCGACGAATTGACGTGATTTTTAAAGTGGAGTTAGTTGAAAGGATGGAGAGTGACATAGGTTACTTTTTTCTCCGCCCCAAAATTAAACCGAAGTTCGGCCGAATTTCTTATTTTCACCGAATGTTCGGCCGAAGTTCGAATTCGGTTCAAACCGCATTCGGCCCATCACTAATATATATTTAAAGGTATTAGATAAATTTCTGCAGCTTTTTCCTTCTTTGCAGCAAACTCGTGGGTTTCTCGATTCTCGGTTTTACCAAGCTTGTTTCAAGCTTCAGGTGAAAACATATTTTGTTAATCTATCAAATAATATGTGTGCTAATTATAGTTATCTACAACATAGTATGTTAGAGAATACAATGTGAAAATGTCAGATTTTCCATATTATTCTTTACAAAATTTCATCGTCGCTCTTTGGTGTATCTATACAATTAATTTTTAGTAATTTTTGCTCTATTTTGTACGCAAACTGTCGCTTTTCTTGGCTTGTGTCTGATGGGTACTTTAAATAATATATCGTTTCTAAGTTATGAAATTAACGTGGTCGGTCGGTTTCCATCTTATTCAGTTTGCTTTCTCCACATTCGTGACTGACTTCATATAAAAAAGGTTGGTTATGAAGATTCTTGACACCATCTAATAGCACCCGTTGAAGGTACATTAACCTCGCGTCCTTTAATATTCGCAATACATACATATTTTGCTTTTAGTCATCTATCAAAATAGGTATTTTAATATCATATGCTTAAAAGAGTCATACATACTTTATGATTTGTTAGTATTGTGTCGATATCCTAGGAAACACATATTACAGAACCAGTTGCGTAGTCCACATCATGATTCAATAATTTTGTGAAACTTTTCTTACGGGTACAATCTATTAATCCGGTAGCAAACGTAGGCTTTGTGATAAGTCTGATTATTCTCCTCTATTATCCTAATATATAAAAATTAGGCGTCACGTTGTTTGTCCGCGATAGCCTCTGAAACTACCAAACGACACGTTAACGATTATCGACTATTTCTAGCGATAAACGGGACCGACAGTTTAACGTGCTCATCCGAGGCACGGGAGTGGTAATACACCACTCCGCCAGACTCCGAGCTGTTACCTCAATAACACTTTTGCCCAAATCGGGGACTGAACCTGGGACCTCATGGTCTAAGCCGAATAGGCTACCCTTGACCAGTCAATGTATGTTGAATATATGTATATTTAATCATGTCTCTATACTTTGTAAATTTATTGTTATTATATTATAATTTGTATAACATGTTATGTTCGTCCGTGCGTCGTCTTCGGTTTGGGCTCAAAATCAGTGCTACATACGTTTGCAGCATTAAGCCGAGCCTAGACCTTTTCTGACTACATTGTACTTGGCAGCGAACTACGATAACATAATTACTAAGTGTTAGTTTTAATACTGTAATCGTGTCTTTTCTTATAAGTAATCCAAACTAATATTATAAATGCGAAAGTAAATCTGTCTGTCTGTCTCTCTGTCTCTTCTGCACGCCTAAACCACCGATTTGGATGAAATTTGTTACGAAGGTAGTTTGAAACCTAAGAAAGGACATAGGATATTTTTATCCGGGAAATCCTACGGAAATGGAAACTATGCGGGTAAAACCCCAACTCTTTTATTTTAGAAATTTTTCCACGTGGAAAGTCTAAATACGCTGTGTAAAATTGTCAGAATAAATGGTCTTTTCTTTCTTGCTTTATTTCTTTAACGTGATGGCATCAAACCCGGGCGAGACCGTGTTATAAAGTAATAGAACATGATTTCTATATTTACCTACATTTTTATTTTGACTGTGTCTTTTTCTGGGTATTAATTTATAATGTACTCGTCAAGTACTCGTATATTACATCTCTTTCTAACATTTTTATATATTTTACAACAAATAAAATCTAATTCTTCGTCAGTAAATAAAATTCAATTTGTTTCAAAAACAGATACCATTTCACGGAAAATTGCTCCGGAATCACGTTGAAATATAAAAGGGAAGTCAACCTTCACTTTGTTCCAAAATAAATTACAAATGAAGTGGTGCATTGGTAGAAACAGAATTCTCTTTATTCGATTCAGTTTATGTAAGAAACGGAGCTTGACCCGGAATTTATATTTGAATTGTCATTTTGAGCAAACTGAACGAAAATAAGATTTTTGTATACATCTGGCAACTTAGAAAGACAAATTTTAAACGCAATTGATAGTGCTGCTACAAAACTTGTTCAAAATCGTTAAAGATTCATCAAGCGTATGCACGTTATTTACGGCAAGATAGTACGACCGTTTTGATTACCGTAAAGTAGTATATGTCAAGTGTCATTACAGTGTCAGTTACTCACAATTTAAGGTAAAGCGCTAAGTTGTAGTCAGTAACCGGCGTCGCTAGTGAGGCGTTTTTACCGTACAAATAAAAAACTGAAAACGGTATCGGCTGTAGTTTTCTCTTTCTAGTAGGGGAATCATCAGCTTGCTTGCTATCTAATGATTAAAAAATTACAAGTCAGGAAAATACTTTTCAATCCATTCTTCGAAAAGAAAAGCTATTAGAATGATCCTGTAATAAGCGAAACCGGTTGGGTGTATAAAATGCTATGAAATACGTAAAATGCTATGAAAGGCTATGAAGTGAACTAGAAGTACAAGTCAGTTTATTGATAATACCTACTTCAAAATGCAGTTTCACCAAGTGCCGACGATGGAAAGTATCCAAAACTATAAGCAATTTGTTGTGCCGCTAGTCGGTAACACTAAAGGGCTTAGCGGCAGAACTAGCGTGTCAACTACTGTCAGGTTGACGTCATAAATTTGAAGATTAATGACGTCACACAAGGATGTGGAAATGATATCTTTCCAGCCTTGTAAGTTATACAGCATGGAAACCGAAGTCCATCTGGGAAGTGCTGAACTTGTATGTAGCGTTACAAGATAAATAATTGTAATATCGCGATTTAACATAGTTTTTGTATATACTATATACCTGACCGCTACAGTACTCTCTCCTAAGACTGAAGGTCGACCCCGTTAAGTAAGTGAAGCATATGTACCTTGAGTGCTCACTGCTCAAGTCTGTGCTGAGTCGAAACAAGCAGAATATGCGCGGTCCCTGGTAAGTCGGGTTTAGTTCACAATGAGGTGGAACGAGCGGGACAAGTTTCCTGTTAAAAATCCAATGAACGTGGAATGTATGATGTGTACTCCGAAATGCGGAGATGAGGCTTGTGAAGCTGGCTGGTGCTGTTGGATACGGAGGAGGTTATCAATAGACGCTGATGGGCAGATGGTTATTGCGCATTTGTTTTGTCAAAGGGTCATATCACTGTTGCGGATGCTGCCGTGCCACTAGAGTCCCTAGTGCACAGGCGTAACGGCAGCAGGGCAGGGATGACCCGACGTGATAAATAATTGTAATATCACGATTTATGATTTTACGTTGAA
Organism: Apodemia mormo; assembly: GCA_036924255.1. Taxonomy (NCBI): domain Eukaryota; kingdom Metazoa; phylum Arthropoda; class Insecta; order Lepidoptera; family Riodinidae; genus Apodemia; species Apodemia mormo. Next base: position 34,696,903 of record JAUPFN010000008.1, on the reverse strand, counting down.
ATATCAATGTAGCGTTTTGGTAGATTTGCTTGACCGCTACAATTACATACATGCTAACATTATAAATGGGAAAGTGTATGTATGTGTTCATTTGTCCGTCTTTCATGGCAAAACGGAGCGACTTGACAAACGAATTGACGAGTTTTTTTAAGTGGAGATAGTTGTAGGGATGGAGAGTGACATACTTTATGTCTCTTTCTAACTCCTCACTTCCCTAAAATGGGGGGTGGTAGTTTGTGTGGATCAATTTTAAAGGTAGAAAGATAAAAATTAAACTACTTTTTATTCCGGAAATATTAGGGGCTCACGCGAGATTTGTCGAAAACTTTTATAATACAGCGGGCACGCTGCAGCTCGGGCTGCACGCTGCAGCTAGTATGCAATAAGTCTAGAAGAATTGTTTCAATGTAGCTTTAGGTTCCGGAATAATCGTGGAAAATCATACACATACGAAATTTAGTGCTTGGACACCATATTCAAATATTATCCAATTTCAAGAATGTATCCATGTAATCATACAGCAATCAAATATAATCAATAAACAGATCAAAAAGTATTACCTAACAACTGCCGTGGAGACGACTCCTCAGTCGCCTAGCCGGATCCAGAAAAATCTAAATGTATCGGGAAACAATGAATCACTTCTTACCGTAAACATGTTATGAGTCATAAATCCTAGTACACCCTACTTTCAACCTTATGCCATATCCCACAAAGTCCATTATGACATAGCCCAGGTCAACTATTTGTTTGTCAATAGGAGTAGCTATCTCTTTCTTTTATTTCTAGATAGTTAGCGCGCGCGCTCCAACTCTACACGCTTCTAAATTATTCGTAACAATATAATTTAAAAACAGCAAAGGAGCTCTGCACTGCAAAAAAAGATTAAACTGTGGGATAACTATATCAAAGTGTGATGGATGCTAAAATAAACGTTGTAACGTAGGGAATAGAAAGAAACCAAAAACACCCAGTAGAAATTGTACAAATTGTAGAAATTGTACCACACCAAATAGTAGAAATTGATATAGATAAATCTGAGTAGGACCTACAAAAATTCAGGAACTTAACTAAATTATCCAAACAGCAATACAGACTTTAAAACTAAGTATTTTAAAAATAAGGAGGCGCAAATTGCTTAAACTGAAATGTGTTAATATCCAAATTACGTGCAAATTACCAATACAACAATACAAGATATCAAAACCAAGTCTTTTAAAATAGGGAAGGCACATTGTTGATGCCAAAGAAGACATGAATATAGAATGCTTTATCAAATCGTAAATCGAAAAAACTTTTCCCGACGAACAATCGAAAAACAATACAGAAATTAATCATAAAAGACTAGTTTAGAGTAGGAGTATAGTATATAGTATAAAACTAAGGTGAAAAAAAGTGATTTCTAAAATATAGAATAATAAATTATGCATCCTAAAAGCGGACGGTGAGGTGTGGCTTGATATAAAACTATTTTACAATCGACAGGATGTGTCAAGTGAAAACGTACACACAAACATTACATATGCCTGCAGGACACAAATGTCCTATAAAAACGAAGAATCTGTGAACATTCACGACATCTTCCCAAATTTAAAAGAAACCAATCAATGCCGAGAACATACAAATTCCTTGAATGCTATGTAAGACTTATTACAGACATTTACAACAACTGTCAAAAAGAGTAAGAACACCATTCCACGTGATCATCGACTAGTTGCGATATCAAAGATGGGTTTTGCGTGAAAGAAAAATTAGGATTATTTTTTCTGTGAGAAAATGAGTGCTATCGCCAATAATATTTGAATATTATTGGCGATAGCATTCATTGAATGTGAATGAATTCACACGCATGTTTATAATCTGCATCAGTATTTAATACCTAACAATTTAAAGTCATAATAACTTAATTAGCTTTTGTATGACAAGAATGTGAGAAAAATAAACACTCTCAGGATTTTTTGCAATTCTGAGAAAATAGTGCATTTGTGTTTGCCCTGAGAACTGACACAAACAAGATACTTATTAAAAACATTTGCTTTAGCTACGTAAACAACGTAATAAACACCACATATGGCGAATAACAAGAACATTGTATATTTTAATATCTTTAGGTGAAGTTTCTTACGGCATAAGTTCTACACTTACCACATAAGAAAAGAGCCTCAAATGGTTATACAATATACACGCAATCCAAATGCTAAGCTTTCGCATTCAAATAAAATGTTTCATTGCCGAGATAGTTTAAAAATTAAAATGCTGCGTAGGTACGCTTTTTAATGGTACAGTAAACAAGCAGACGGTTTCCTTCATGAAAAGAGATAGCATACGTCCATAGAAACTAAAAGCTAAGAATAAATTTTCTGTTTTAATTGGATGCAGTGATAACAATGCAGATTTGTGCACTGATTTCCAAAAAAAAAAAAACTAAAATCTACATAATATGTTAATTAGCAATATTAGGCCGCTAACTCACCGGTCACGTATCTAGCAATTTGTATTGAATTTTACGAATTGGCTACGTCACCGAGCGAGTTAGCCGCCAAATATTTTAACATAAACTGTTTGGATACGGTGGTCGGCGACGTCGCCATGGCGTCCCGGTGACTTAGTGGCTTTAATTTTCTTATAATATTTGAAAAATTCCCTCAATTTTTCATCAATTAATTTCTACTAATATCTTTAAAAAAATAGGTACTTTATCGGTTTACAAATGACATTCTAAGCTAAGAGTTTATTGCATAAATCGAGTTCATAATAGTCACCGCGAAGCAAAAAAAAAATCCTATCAATAATACTTTAATTATAATTGGACGTAGTTAAACGAAAAGGATCCAATTCACAATGTGGTCAAAAATGAGTTAAGTGCACCAAACTGATGTTAAACATTAATACAATTGGCCAGTAAAAAAACATCTAAGCAAAAATAGCTCTCTATTACTTTATTCAACGTCAGAACTAGTCCCCATGTATGGCACGTTAAAAAATTAAAAAATATCCAACTTCAAACTTCAATATTTTTAAACTGATTTTGTGTGGATTGAATGCTTTTCGTGTAACTACGTCCAATTTTTCCTCCTTCCATCCTCGATTCGACAATGTCAGCCGTATTGGGAACAAACTGGCTTCATACCCCTCAGGTAGTAAAGCGTTTTAGTCCCTGGCAAAGTCGGTTGAATCGAATTTCTGCCGCCCCTCACTTCCTCCACTGCTGAAACCGGATGGGACGCTGGCTCACGCCTCACACCGCCACAGAGAAAGCAAATATATTCGCTACTCTATTCGCGGGAAACTCACGTCTAGATCCCACCAACGCAAAACCTCCCAGTCTACTTGGATGGGAGATGAAAATATCGGAAATTCGCATCCGTCAGACTGAGATTCTTAAAACGCTGCGGAATCTGGATGTGAACAAAGCCAGTGGGCCCTGACGGGATTCCAGCCATAGTTATTAAAACCTGTGCGCCTGAATTCGCGCCTGTTTTGAAACGTCTTTTTCGCTTTTCGATGACGACTAGAAAAGTACCAAAATCATGGAAGCTCACTAACGTGCAGCCTGTGCCCAAAAAAGGCAGTTGTGCCGAACCCTCCAACTATAGGCCAATTTCAGTCACGTCTATACTCTGCAAGATTATGGAGCGTGTACTGAACAGCAGGCTAATGGCATACCTAGAAGCGAACGATTTACTTAGTGACCGCCACTACGGGTTTCACCGAAATCGGTCCACTGGGGATCTTCTAGCGTATGCCACCTACATCTGGAGCGCGGCCATCGAGAAGCATAGTGAAGCACTAGCTGTCTTCCTTGATATCTCGAAGGCCTTTGACAGGGTCTGGCATGATAGTCTTATTGGCAAGCTTCCTTCGTACGGTCTACCTACTGGTCAAACAAACAATAAAGAACCTGGTTCTTTTTCGAATATGTATGTGTGTAAGTAATGAGGTGCGAGCACAAACTTTTATATGGTTTATTTTTTTGAGGAGTTTTTTTAAGCTGGGCAATAATAACTTAATCAAACGGGCAAAGCTAAGGGGTTTTGTTAGTAACAATGCTAATAATGGATAATTTCTCGTTGCTAAAGCGTTATTGATTAAATAATTCAATAAATAGTATGGCGACGGTAAGATCGATAAACATTGATTTTGTTAGTCTGTTACATTACTTGGCCTTGATGGCTATACGAGTACACAGATGTATCGGCATGTTTTCTCATATTTAATGCTAAAATATTATGAATAATGCATATTTCTAAATCTATGTTTGGTTCTAAGAACCAATCGCGTAACATTCTCGAAAGAAACAAATAATATACGTATTACCTAGAAACAAATAATATACGTATTACCTAGAATATTATCTACATTTTAGTAATTATAATTTATTCATAGATTATACACGGAATTGTACCTAAAAACCTTAATATGTACAGGACACTTTAAAAACAACAAAGAAAAACGTCAACATGCGAGACTCGAACCCGCGACGATTTCCCTCAAGAAATGGTCGCGGGTTCGAGTCTCGACATTTTTCTTTGTAGTTAGTTGTCGACATTTTTCTTTGTTGTTTTTAAAGTTTTTCAAGTTTCCCGAGCACAGGGTGAGTGCTATAAAAACAAAAATAATGTACAGGACACGCATAAAATAAGGCTAGACCGGTGAGTTTCTTCTGCCGGATTATCTCTGTGTTGTCGCATTCCGATCCTGTAGTAATTAAAAAAATATACATATCGATTTTGTTTAACAGATATTATTTAGTTTGTAGTTTTACTTGAAATTACGTTTAATAGTCCGACTGTAATGTCTGTAACCTATATAAAAGTGCGTAGGATATAAAAGATCACCGCTGTATAAAAAAGTAATTGATGCTTACATTATGTTCCCCGTGTCGGTTTCGGGCTCTTTTGTAGAATATTAATTAAATATTAATATTAATAATTGCCGGTTTGGAGCCGGCAAGGTATGCGGTAAACTTAAGCATGGTGCGTTGCTATCTTGCAGCGAGGTCTAATACCTCGCTACAAGATACCAACGCACCATTAACATCTTTGGTGTCTATAGGCGATGGTTGACTCTTTCCATCAGGAGAACCATCTGCTTGTTTGCTATATTATGAAAAAAAAATGTTTGTACGATCTATTACTTATTATTGACCGCCCCGTCGCGTTGGTTGAGTGGTTAGCGACCCTGACTACGCAATCGTCGGGGCTCGGGTTAGATTTCCGACTGGGGACAAGCGTTTTTGTGATGAGCATAAATGTTTGTATTTCTGGGTTTGGGTGTTTATTAAATATATTCTAGTATTTATATATGTATTTCTATGTATATGAATCGTTGACTAGCACCCATAACACAAGCAAATACTCGTAATTTGCTTACTTCGGGGTAGATATGTGTAAGTAATGCGATTAAGAGATCACGCGTGATATCACTCGAGCGAGTACTGTAACATCACACATTACTCGACTAAAATAAGCATCACACCATCACACTAAACATCACGCGCGCTGTAGCAACGCAGTAGCTCGCGACATGTCTTGCAGACTCGCTCGAACAGAGCCCTTCCGAACGCATCGCATCGGCAATGTATTTCGCCCGGTCAGGTGTCTTAGTATGTTATTTAGAACTCTATTTTCATTCTAAAAGGGTTTATATTTCCTTAACACCACCGTCCACCTCCTGTTGTACGGTCGTAGCTAAATACTCAACTGTCCTTTCATTTCAAATTGCAATGCAAATATTACGATATTTTTTAGTTTGTTTACTAACGCGGTCAAAGACGCGTCTTTATTGGACTATTTTTAAATATCTCATATGTGTGATAGTGATAGTGGCTGCGATCAATATATGAGAGTATAGATAGGATTGGACTGTGAAAATTCTGAACACTAAGTGTGCTAAACTGTAATAAAGTTGATTTTTAAATAGGCCAATATTCATGGGTCCTTGACTACTTTCATTACACCTTGTTGATTTAGGGTATAAGTATGAAGGAAAATCAACTTTGTATAATTTGTATATTTAAATCATAGTGAGTAAATCACATTATTGCTCATTTCATTTCTTTCATGTAATTATGAATCATCATAATGACACGCGGACAACATCGTATCGCTCATATCGCTGCTATGTTACTATTTTAATAACATGTCATATTACACTAGAACATTTCATTTCCTACATAAGAACGCGCGATGTGCGCGCGTGTGCTATCGCATGACGCTACATCATAAAATCATAACATCAAGCGTGATGTTTGAAGTGATTGTGTAATGTAATATTACTCGGCACGAAACGTAATGACATATCACATCACTCCGTGGTACACTGTTTTGCACATGTCTACTTTGGGGTTAGCTCATAAGAGTAATTTGTCCCGAGAATATTATTTATTTAATATTAAAGATAAATTAAAATAAAGATAGCATTAATCAGAAATAATAACAATGGACATTCCATCTTATGTCATCTTAAAACACAGCGATTTTGTTTAACACATATTTAAAATGTATTTTTAATGTAAGTTTTATTTTAATTTACGTTTAAAATGCGGCCGTGTGTGTTTAAAAATGTGTACAAAAGGTGCGTAATAATGGATCGCCTGCTGTGTAAAAAGTTATTTCATGCTTACATAATGTTATTCGCTTGTTTATGATCGCGCCAAACAGTGCATGTCTTTTAATTAAAAGAAAAGCAAGATCAAAAGTAAGTAGTATTCATGTAAACGTTTTCTGCCGTCTAATTGTTTCAAATTACTAACAGTTTGAGGTTCCAACAACATGCAGTTACTATAACAATCTCGTTCTATTTTCTGATTGTATGGTACCTAGGTATTTTTTTTCAATACGCTTATTTCCCCCGTGTTGGTCCCGGGCTCCTTTGAAGAATGAGCCAACCGCCGTTCTGCCAGGTAGGTTGTAAAAGGCAACCAATCGGCTATGCGAGTTACTACCATCATGGATACTAAGTGGTATAGTTCTGTATTGTCTCGCCCGGGTCTAGTACCACCGCCTCACCTATTCCTGCCGCAATAGCGTCAGTGCTTGTCACTACCGTGTTCCGGTTTGGAGGATAATGTAGCCGTTAGACTTATGCACATACCTTATTGTTTAATAAGACTATAAATAGTAGCCTATTATTATTATATTATTTATTATTTTACAGGTTAATATGACTCCTGACTTTTTATACGAAGCGACGTAAGCGTCTATAAAAAACGAGGAAGGCATTATAGAATCAAGCAACCGAAACGGCAGTTACAACTTGTATGTAATACACTATTATTCTGTAACCTTAACAATTTATACTTTACTAGCTGCAGCGTGCAGCCCGCTGCATTAGAGTTTTTGGCAAATCCCGCGGGATCACCTAATTTTTCCGGAATAAAAAGTAGCCTATGTTCTATTCCAGGTCCTTATCTACCTGTGTGTCAAATTTCATTCAAATCCATTCAGTAGTTTTTGCGTGATTGAGTAACAAACATCCATCCAAACATCCAAACTTTCGCATTTATAATATTAATATAGATTAATATAGATTGTGCACATTTAAATACATGAATAACAAGTTTTTTTTAAATCAAACGTACATGTTCCTGCTTATCTTTAATAAGTGAGAGAAAAGTGAAAATGAAGTTATTGTAAGTATTAAAATAGTTGGTATACGAGAACAATCGTAAAACCCCTATTTAACCCTGTTGTGGTAGAGTTCCGCAACGTCTCGCCCGGATATTTGGTACCATAGCCTTACCTATTCCTGCCGCAATCGCGTCAACGATTGTCATTGTCGTGTTCCGGTTTAGAGGGTAAGGTAGCCGGGTGACTAATGCATGTGACATTACAATCCCGCCACTCGGATAGATACGCATCATTAACTTCTTTGGTTTCTATATGCGATGGTTTTTTTTTCCATCAGAAGAGCTATCTGTTGCTGGTGTTTGCTATCTTAAACAAAGGATATTTAAATTTCAGCATAGTCATATCACAATAATTTGAACTACAGATATGTCTTTTAATTAATTTTTATATCGATTTTTTTCAAAAATGATAATGTTAACCTTATCGTATCATATTATTTTATCAATAACTAGCTGACCCGGCAAACGTTGTTCTGCCGTTTTAACTACTCTTATTTTTTCTATATTTTTTCACCTTTTAAACCTTCCCTGGACTTCAACAATTCAATCCAATCCAAAATTAGCCAAATCGGTTCAGTCGTTCTCGAGTCGACTAACGAACAGGAATTGATTTTTATATATATATAGATAGATTGATCCTACAACACTAGTTAACAATATTGAAATATTTACCCAGATATAAATAAATTATTATTATAATATGATCTAATGTTTATAATATGAGTTCTTAAGTAAAGTATCTTCACGCCTGGATCCCCGAAGGGGTGGGCAGAGGTACAACCAGTGTACCCACGACTAGCCGAATAAATAGTCCCATAGTGTGATAGGTGGAAAGCCTGTCGCCAACTGGGCATTTATCCAATCCCGGGCAAAGTTGTTTTTATCAGAAAACTGAAAAAACACATATTAGAATTGCCCGACCTAGAAATTTAGCCCGGGACCTCATGAGGTAAACTCTTACACCGGACCATTACTCTCCTGAGGATGCTTCGGTTGCGAAGTGAAACGTGCGTGAAATTCCCCGACCCGGGAATAGAACCCGGGAGCTCATGCGGTCAACACTGGACCACTTGACCACAGAGGCGATTATTTTACAGTTTTAGTTGTTAGCATTAAGTGATTTTTTTTTTCAACCGGATTCCCAACGAGAAAGAGGGGTTATCAATTCGGCCGGATTTATTTAAAGTTACCTCAGAATTCGGTCATTTGTAAATCGATTTTGAAAATTGCTTATTTTTTGGAAGGTTATACTTCCCCTGTCGTCCCTTTTTAATTTGGTAAAGATCTGATGTAGAGTTCTAGACATATAGAAAATGGGAAGTCGGTTGTTGCAGTTGTTCAGGTTTAAATTTTTTTTAATTTTCCCCGTATTGATGCGGACCCCTTTTAAAGAATAGATCACATGTTGTACTACTAGGCATCTCATAAATGGCGGGAGAAAGCTAAACGCGTAAAGGCTGGACTACTGCAATATCACTGAAAGAAAAATTCGTAAACTGGTTGACCTTGTAAGGTCTGGCCTGTAGGCCATCCCTGAAACTTCCCCCTAAATTGAGGTATCAAGCTCAAAGGCAAAAACTATACTCAGGCAGAGATTTTTTCAGAGTTCGAAAATCTAAATTTTGTTATAAATGAGAGTAATTTCATTTTTGAAAAGGTGTATATTTTGGAACCGATGATCCGTTTTATTGTTTCGAATGGCATTTAACGCAATGTTAGTGCTCTAAAATGTTTTCTTACCTACATAATCTATAGGTTGAGAAATGACGAAGTAATATCAAAAAACATTATTTTTCAAAAATTTTCGTTATTGATAAATCCCAAATATATCACCCGATTTTAATCAATTTACGGTATCTGACGCAGTTTCTTAAAGAATAACCCTGACTAAATTTTGAAATATAACTAATATTAGCCTCAAAGTTATGTTAAAAAAATTAAGTAAGTTTGCTGTAAACAACAAAATATTAATAGTTAAAAAAAATTTTTTTTTTGATATTTGAAAAGGTTTTGACGTAGTTTTAAGTACTGAAATATTGCAGAATGTCTCAAAGTGATTAATTAAAATGTCATGAACTTATGTCGAAAAAACTCTTTTTCAAAATTTGTCGTCAACGATAACTTTCGAACTGATAAGCCGATTTTGATGCAATTTATGCACTGGACGCAGTTTTTTGAGACATTAATCTGTAAGTAATTTTTTAAACATAACTTTTCGCCAAAAATGTGTTAAGGCTTTTTCAAAATTTCTCAAAATCTGCATCGAATTGGTTCAAATTTTCAGAAAGTCTAAATTGAGCGGAATACAACCCTGGCTTCGATCGGTCAAGACGTTAAAAAAATATGAGTTGTTTATATACACATATACACACACATACATACAGAGCTACTGACGTCATCGTGAAAATAGTCTGAAAAGGATCTGGTGAAAACTCGATTTTCGAAAACCGGGGCAAAATCAGTAACTTTATTATCTACATACCTAGCGGGAAGTTAAAAGTAGTGTAAGGCAGTAAATAAAATGATCAAGATGACCTACCCTAATCAATTGCTAAGGTCGGCGCTGGAAAAAATCAACACGCCCGGTTCCTTTGCGGGGTAGGCAGATTAAACCGAACATCTATAGACTTTCCAGTTCACCGCGATTCACCTGGTTGTCGGTTAGTGAGATGAGTGGTGATCCTCATCGCCGCATTTTATTGACCAGATAACGATTGTCAACTATTTCTAACGATAACCGGGACCGGCGGCTTTACGTGCTCACCCGAGACACGGGAGTGGTAACACATCATCCCCCAAAATCGGAGTTGCTAAGTAAATTCCAAGTTGCGAATAGTAAGATTTACAAGTTTCTAGAAAAATCTCAAAAAAACCTCAATAACACTCTTGTCCGACCGTAGAATTGAACCTGGAGTTTCATCATCTGAGACCAGTAGGCTATCCCCTAGACCACAAGGCCGTCGTACGTTAAAAAGTTCTATTAGGTTTTACAGTTTCCCCATCAGATACTGACCTAATGACATGGAACCAACTGTCAAGTATATTCTTACACATATACGTAAGTGTACAAAAATAATTTTCAATAACATTTCGGCCGTCTCGAGGAACACGCATAAAAGTAAAAGATGCCGACGAACTGAAAACATGCACCATATTTTTAATTTGTTTGAAATTAAGAGAAATATTTATATAATTAATATTATAAATAAGTAAGTTTGTATCTCATCCATGTTGCTAAATTTGCAAGGAGTTTAATCGGTAGGCACACTATTAATATACGTCACACATTAAGATACGTAATAATAATGGTTACTGTAAAATTAAAGAAACTCCTAATACGTAGGTCACACTATAAGTTTTGCGTAACTTAAAAAAACAACATGTTATAACCAAAATATTATGTCTATTGCTTTTCAAAATAATCTCCTTTACATTTTAAACATTTTTTAAAACAGGAGGACCACAGATCTGAAGGCATGTTTTTTAGCTGATTGAACGGTATCACTGCCTCTTCGAAGTTAGTAAAAGTAAAACCTCTCATCAAATTATTGATTTTGGGGAAAATACAGAAATCACAGGGTGCTATGTCGGGGCTACGCGCAGGATGAGTGACGAGAAGTACTTTTTCGGAAGCTAAAAATGACTTCGTTTTGTTGGCCGTGTGTGAAGAAGCGTTATCATGGTGTAGGAGAATGCGGCTTTTGTGTCGTCTTTCGCGAACTTTTTATAACACCCTGAATAAACAAATGGTAGGATACCACTCGGCATTAACACTCTTTTGATTTTCAAGTGGAATTGTACAGATAGGTCCCGTAGCTGAGAAAAAAACGCAATCATTTTTTACCAACGTTTCTCGCCTGTCTCACTTCTGTTGGCCTGTTCTCGTTTTCAAACACCTATTCACAAGATTGCTGTTTTTTTTCGGCTTCAAAACAATAAATCCACGTTTCATCTCCGGTGACAATGTTATAAAGAGCATTAGAATGTCCGTGGACGTACTTCAGTGGCGTCTGTGAGCACCATTCCACGCGAGCCCGCTTCTGCTCCTCTGTCAGTTCATGAGGGATCCAACGACAACAAAGTTTCCGAACTTCCAATTCTTCGTGTAAAATTTTCTGTATTTGGCTCATTCCAATCCCCAACAGTCCTCGAATTGTCTCATAGTTAATCCAGGGTTTTTTTTCAATTAACCGCTTAACAGTAGGCACATTATTTTTGTTGACGGCAGTTGAAGGCCGCCCTTCACGAAATTCGTCATGTAAAGAAACGCGACCTCTCTCAAATTTAGCAAACCATCGCCTCACGGTGCTCAAACATGGTGCTTCTCTCCCAAAAGTATTTTGAAGACGAGCGGCACAGTCTTGCGGAGAAAGAGAACTTTTAAAATCATAAAAAATCATCACCCTAAAATCTTTTCGATTTAATTCCATTTACGTTGCGTACGTAGAACTCTGATGTGTGATAAAAAAACAATTGACAAATCATTTTCCGCTAATTGTTTTTTTTTGTTACTAAGAAGGTTGCAACGTTTTAAAAATATAAAATTCGAAATTCAAATAGTTCCGATTAGCTAGAAGTGCAAAACTTTTAGTGTGCCCCATGTATACAGCTAACAATAGGTTTTTTCATGAAAAGTAGGAGCCATCTGCGGCTCTCCTGCTGGATAGAGATAAGCGTCGGCTATAGATATGGTATAAGTTAATGGTGTATAGCTATCCGTGAGGCGAGATAGTATTACCACATGCATCAGTTTACATTACCTTAGCTACCTTACCTTCCAAACTGGAATATACAGTGTACCTTCCAAACTGGAATATACAATATACAGCACTGATGCTGTTGCGACAGAAATAGGTAAGGTATTTGCACCAAACCCGAGCAAGACATGGTGAAACGCTAACACTTAGTAGTCATGTTTGTATTGACTATTGTTATTACAAACTGCCTGGTGAAACAGTAGATAATTAATTCATTTTGAAATTAATGCCCGCTCCCACACGAGAGCTTTAAACAAACCTTAGTCTGCCCATAAAATTCGCCATTTTGCTTTTTTAAAAAATTTTATGCATGATAAAAATATATAAATGAAATACGAAATTCAAATCTTATTTTCATTATTTAAAATGCAGACCGAGAAAAGTTACGGCTACATCTGTTTAACAATAAATAGGAAATGGAGGAAAATATCTACAAAAATAAACAGAACTGACAAAGCACAAAGAAAATTGAATACATCCGTTCCTGATAAGATACATTTTCGGAATCACAAGATGGATATATTTTGAAACTGTATAAGTCTGTTTTGTTAAAGAAAATAACAAAGGAATTCCACTAGATAAAATAGAAATATGTTTTATGAAGGAAATCTCTAAATATGCTAACAGAAATAGGATAAAATAAGTGTACAAAACTGAGTTACATTTAGAAGAGGAAACCGAAACGTAGGAGGCTCGCCTGATGGTAAGTGATCCATATAAAGTTAAATTTGCAACTTCTAAAGATGGGCAGGTATCAAAGTTCACATGATTTAAAGATAAGATTTTCTTTCACAATAACATCGAAGATTGACATAGTGGTATCCCGGTTTGGAGAGTAAGATAGCCGGTAAACTTATGCATGTGGTGTTACCATTCAGCTACACGGACATAAGCACATCATTAATATCTTTCAAAGAGGTTAAAGTTGTTAATGATGCGTTGCTGCGATGTTGCATGTTTGTTACTTTCTATCGGGAGAGCCATCATCAATATAATCCAGGGTATCATTGATACAGGAGATTGTAAGGCGATTGTTACATTATTATTTTATTCCTTTTTTATATCATTATCACGTCTGTCACAGAATACTGGAGACTAACAGAAGACAGAAATTCATCCGAGCAGAAGACAATCTACATACAAATAGTGTTCGTGCAACGCACACATAGACACCTCTCACGGACGCGAAATGTCGGAGTGTTTCGGTTCAATGCAAGGGGCGAGGGCGGAAGCCGCCCGCGACACACGTACGGCAATTAAATACTTTTTTGTACAAAAATGGAACCACAAATATAAAGTTATCGTAATTGTGCAGTGAACGGTTGTTTAAATTCAACATTAAACAGTGAATTATCGTTCTTTAAGCTATCAGTTGTTTCATGGAGGTAAGTAGGTATTTGTTTGCATTCCTTTAAGTGCATCTTATATGGATGTCGCAGGCAAATTATATTAAATTTGCTCGTAAACAAATGGCGTCGTCAGATTGCAAAGATAAAGTTTTTCGTTTTACAAAATGCCTTACGCCGATAGTAAAATGTCATTAATCCATACTAATATTATAAATGCGAAAGTAACTCTGACTGTCGCTTTTTCACGTTTAAACCACGGTATCGATTTGGATGATATTTGGCACAAAAATAGATTTGGTACGAAGAGAAATTTTTAAAAGTTAAATAATATTAATAAATTATACTAAGGTTATTATCGGTTTATATTTCCGTTTTAACTGTTTTATTCTGAACAAGAAATCAAACAATTCGATATTCGAGTAAAATAAAGATTTAAAATCAAAATTTTTGCATTTTGGGCATTTGGGTTATTGATATAAAAAGTTTTTTGGTCACCGTGTTTTTTGCAATTACTCAAAAATTATTAAAGTTAGATAAACAAGTTTGTAATAAAATGTATAGAACTTATAATTTTACATCAATAAGATTATATAACTTTTCTCCTTGAGTCAAAATTAACTGAGGCAGAGAGTTTTAAGTTAAAGGAAATACGCGAAATTATGGTATTTAATTTGCAAATTTCCGCGAAATTTTATATGGAACTGCCGTGATGCAACAGAAATGAAAGGTAGTGTAAGGAATAGGGCAAACTTATACAAAGACGTACGCCTAAATTAAGTACGCCTTTGTACAACACTGCAGCTTTTAGGGGCAGTTTTCGCTTCAACGCTACCAAATGTTGGAATGATCTTCCTCCCCCTCTTCGTAATTTACAAACGTTACTATGTTTTAAATTTAAGTTAAAATCATTTTCATTGAACATACAAAAGAATAACTAATTTTGCTTAATATTTCCTTAAATGTATATTCTAATGATAGATACCTATAACTATCGAGGTCAGACAGTGTTGCTATATTACTTTTTTTATATACAATTATAACATTACATATTTTTGTTTTTATACCTAGTACATATGTGATTTGCGAAATTTGGACGAATTTGGAAAAAAACGAAAAAAAAAGAAATGATTTTTTTTCTTTCTTTTTTTATCCTCTATATATATATTTCTGTTATTTATATTATACTAATTCTATTTATATATTTATTTTATTGCTTTGTCGATATAAGCTTCGAATAGCCTTCTCGAGTGACAGTTAGTCAAAGGTAGCCCAGAAAATCAGCTGTAGGGTTGATAATACCTATCACCCTACGTGTTTGCTAAGTAGCTTACCGTTTTACCATCATAATGCTATATAGAAACATTACTCAATCTCATGTTATTTTTTCTCTTTCTTTTTTTTCATGCATGTAATTACTCTGTAATGTAACGTATAATTTGTAATTATTTGTCTTTCAATGTGTTTTTATGTTTTTTTTGTTTGATTATTGTATTTTGTTGGCGTTGTGTTTTTTTTTTTTGTTGTATTTATAGTTTGCTTTTGTAATTTACTGTATTTGTATAGTGTTATATGATAAATAAAGCAATTCTTATTCTTATTCAAAGTCTGAAATTATAGAAGACCACAGCGGCACAATAATCCACCCACTTCCACGACACTTTCTTCCACGTCAGAAGCAAAGGCAGTATGTAGTAACACACAAGTTATGTACTCAACGCACGTTTCACTTCGCAACCGAAGCATCTCCAGGAGAGTAATGGTCCGGTGTCGGAGTTTATCTCATGAGGTCCCGGGCTCAATTTCTAGGTCGGGCAATTCTAAAATGTGTTTTTTCAGTTTTCTGATAAAAACAACGTTACCCCAGATTGGAAAATGCCCTGTTGGCAATAGACTTGCCACCTATCACGTTGTGGGAGCAGGTATCTTCGGCTAATCGTGGGTGCACTTGTTGTAACTCTGCTTACCTATTCGGAGATACGGGCGTGAAGATACCTTTTTTTATATCATAAGATAGCAAACAAGCAGATGGCTCTCCTGATGGAAAGAAACAACCATCGCCTATAAACACCAAATATGTTAATGGTAGTACGTAGTACAATTAGACTTACTCTCTCGTCACAATCGGGATTTTGGTTTTTATAATAATTAACTTATTATCCAGGTAAAATATAGTAAACCACAACAAATTATTTTAACATTAACAAAAATGTGATAACTTTTTCGAAAGCTATCAAAAGATTATAAATTGTACCTACTCCTATAATGGTAAAGTTTTGATTGGATACTTTTAATTGCTAAAATCAGAAGGGTCTTTAGATAAATTTCGGGATTCAAAGTTAATTTGACGCGTAAATAACCGGAATCGCATTTAATGATTTTATATTCCTTGTGATTCAGTTTTATTACTTCTACTTAGTATTTAATAGCCTTTTTCAAAATTATTAGGGACTACTTTTGATTCTGCAAAATTACGATTTAATTAAAGCTATTAATCGAGACCTATTGTAAACAAAAGATTATAAAGATTACACATTTATATTATTTTATATAGGGGTTACATTTACTTCATACATTTGTTACTTTAAAAATATTTGAAAATTATTAAGGCTACATAGATTTTGGTTTTAAATTTTAGCATTTTAAAAACCATCAATCCAGCCATCTGCTTGTTTGCTATCTAATGATAAAAAAATTCGACCATATGGATATGAATTTAAATAAAGTAGCGATAACTAATATTATAAATGCGAAAGTCTTAATGTCTGTCTGTCTGTCTGTCTGTTACGCTTTCACGGCTAAACCACTGGACGAATTTTCAATTTGGCATGGAAATAGTTGAAGATCCGGGGTCAAACATAGGCTAATTTTTTTTCAAAAATCAACGCCTAAGGAGCTGAAATAGGGGATGAAATTTGTATGAAAAACTATACAGACGACATGTTAGTCTACTCGCGGGCAAAGCTGCGCGGATCAGCTAGTTTTTACTACAATTTTAATAATCTATTGATTAAAGACGAAGTTTTACTGACAACAACAAAAACAACCGATAGGTATGAAAATTTCCGTATTTTTTCTAGCTAGTTAAAATAATGCTAAAAAAAGAAAAAGGCATAAATAAGCCTTATACAATTTTTCAAAAAGTATCTAATCCAAACTTTACCATTATAAGAGTTTATAACGTTTTAAAAAAATTTCGAGTAGGAAATTACTCACTTTTCCGTTAATATTAAAACGTAAAAAAATAACTGTATTACACTTTATTTTACCTGGATTACAATTAATATAAAAATAAAAATCCTGACTGCGACACGATTTGAAAAAATAAACCTCCTTCAACTTTTATATAGACAGAAGCCAGTTTAGCTAGTCAGAACGTGCCTGACCTAAATGGCGTCGAGCTTTTGTGCGTGCTAAGCAGTGTGCTTGATTAATAAATTTATTTTAGTAAAAGTCGCTAATGGCTCTGAAAACATCCGTGTTTTTAAAGCCGTTAACTATTTTCATTTCGTTGGTTTTATATCGTCAAAGTAGTTTTGAATACAGTGCTCTTCCGTACAGTTAAAGTGTTATTTAACACTTAATTCACTAGTGTTATTTTAGTAAAATGAATAAATATTAATTTATAATTCAAATATATTTAAAATTAAACAACATTTGCTAATATTAGTTTTTAAAAATGTATTTTCTAACACAAATATGGACATGAACATGAAGATATGGACATTCAGAAAGAATTAAATATTATTTTAATTAAATACGTAGCAGCTCGGGTAACAGTGCATTTTTTAGGGTTCCGGACTCAATACGCATCCTATCTCAGAGATTATTCGTACTAGAAAACTGTAGTTTGGCCCGAATATACATAATAATACTAGTCACACTGACTGATATAATGTTGAAAAATGTTTTTTTTTCTACCTTAAGTGGGGATGTTTATTTTCTTCTCACGTACCCCAAAGTCTGGGGTCTCATTTAGTAGGTTTTTAAAATATATTGCTGTTTTGTGAAAAAAAAATCGATTAAAGGATTTGTTTGTGAAATATTGAGCTTTAAAGTGCTAATTTGTAACAAAAATTAGCACTTTAAAACTCAATATTTCCCTGTCAATTGCCCTGTGCCAGGTAAATGATTGGTTTTCGCTGTGTAAAAAAGCACGGCATTAGTACATATTATAATTAATTTAAAAGGAAAACTTCACTTCTGAGTAGGCTTTATAAGTTTAAAAGTAATAGAAAATCAATTTGTAAAATGGACTTTGAGATCGTATTACAGGCGGTGAATCTGTAGTGCGGATATATCCGTCAACGAAGTTAAATGTTCATAGTATGAAATAGCAAAAGCCCTTTTCTTAGTTCTCATTTGCGTTAAATGGTTTATATTTTCATAAAATTAAAGAATAAAAAGCCTTCTTTTCATTATTGTGATGTGAACTACGGGATCCTATAATGCGCGTGGTCCATCACGCATTTGTCCGGTCTTACTTTATAGAATAGCAAACACTTATTTATGATGATGATAAGGGACAATCATTATCTTCCGACATTAAATATGTTAAAAGTGAATTGTGTGACCGCCATGTCTTATTGTTTTTTTATAAAACTAGCTGACCCGGTAAACGTTGTTCTGCCTTTTTAACTACTCTTATTTTTTTCTATATTTTCTAACCTTTTAAACCTTCTCTGGACTTCAACAATTAATTGAAAATCAAAATTAGCCAAATCGGTTCAGCCGTTCTCGAGTTTTAGCGAGACTAACGAACAGCAACTGATTTTTATATATGTATATAGAAGAAGAAGATAAGATAGCAAACAAGCAGATGGCTCTCCTGGTGGAAAAAATAAACCAACACTGATTTATGGTGCGTTGCTATCCGTGTGATGGAAATTCCACATGCATAAGTCTACCGGCTACCTTACCATCCAATCCAGAACACGACAATGTCAAGCATTGACGCCAATGCGGCAGGAATATGTATGGCGGCGGCACCAAATACCCGGGCGAGACGTTGCGGAACTCTACCACCTAGTAATCTATGATCTGGCCACAACATATAGGTACATAAGGTTACAGGATACATTACCATCTTCATAATATGTCCGAATAAAGCTGGGCCAGAGCTAGAGATTTAGATAACTCGAGTTATAGCAGAACGCTGCTATTGAAGTACTCACAATTTTAGAAATGCGTTTCGTCTTTGTTCGCCTTTAATGAGCTGCTTAGCTTTTCTTCTTCTTAAATTCTTATGTTAAAACAAGATTTTTGTTACAGACTTTTTTGTTTTTTCCCTTTTAAATTCTATTTACTTCATACTTATCCTAACTGGTGATTAAAGGCCGGCAACGCACCTGCAGTACCTGCGGTGTTGCAGCTGTTCATGGACGGCGGTGATCACTTATCATCAGGTGAGCCTCTTGTCCGTTTGCCCCCTATTCCATAAATAAAAAAAGCAGACTATTAAAAAAGTTTAACAAGCTCTCAATGGACTTACAGTGTGATAACCCAATCTTCTTCGCTATCGAGCCATATTTTTTATTAACTATCCGAAGTAAAGATTCGTTCCCGGGAGATTCATAAAAAATTTGATTCCGATAAAAAAATATCTTTACTAACTGGTCAGGTGATTAGCCTATTTGACTCAAATCATGAGGTCTAGGGTTCAATTCCCAGGTCACGCAAGACTTGTTGAGGATTATTTGAGATTTTCCTCAAAACTAAAAATCTTAGCAACTGATTGGAATCTGGTGGCGCTGTGTTTACAGATCCGTGCTTTGGGTGAGCACGTAACCAAGTCTATAAAATGTGGCAATGTACCAAAAACTATATCGCCAAACGACAAATAGGTGAATCCTAAAGAACCGTAGCGTCTATTAGTGATGAGCTCACTTTGCTTACCGCTTAGAACCAGCGTAATGATACTACTTTCAAAAGTAAGTATTATTAAACGATATCGTGACCACATGATTGACTTGTAAGTAACTTGACTGATATACAACGCATGAACTACATGGGGCACACTAAAAGTTTTGCACTTTTAGCCAATCGGAACTACTTAAATTTCGAATGTTATATTTTTAAAACGTTGCAACCTTCTTAGTAATTAAAAAAACAATTGTCGGGAAATTATTTATTTGTCAATTGTTTTTTTTTTTCACACATTCTACGTACGCAACGAAAATGGAAATAAGTCGAAAAGATTTTAGAGCGATGATTTTTTATGATTTTAAAAGTTTTCTAGAACGAAAGAGAACTTTCTAGAACGATATACGTATTGACTGTCATTACGTATATCTTTCTAGAAAAATTAGGTCTACCTAAAATGAACTTTATATGTAAGGTGTACGGCTGATTTTAGCTTGACTTTCTATTATATCATTAGAGATTATAATAAATCAGGAATTTAATTAAAATAAAATGAAAATTGTACTTTCAAATGATATGAAATATCTCCATTTTTAATCATCTGTATTCTACTGTCATTTCTGCATTCAAGGATGGCACAATACGGCATAATTCAGTGTATAATAGATTTTCGCACGACGACTATCTCTTAATGATATGGTAAATATCACTAAGGAAATTTAGAGTAAAAGCGCATAATAGTGACGCACGCGGCACGCCCACTCTTCACTTCCCCTTGTTCTATGTTCCATGGAAAAAAATGAGAACAGGCGAGAAACGTTGGTAAAAAAATGATCGCGTTTTTTTTCTCAGCTACGAGTCCCATCTGTACAATTCCACTTGAAGATCAAAAGAGTGTTAATGCCGAGTGGTATTCTACCATTTGTTTACCCAGGGTGCTAGAAAAAGTTCGCGAAAGATACCCAAAAGCCGCATTCTTCTACATCATGATAACGCTTCTTCACACACGTCGAAAAAACAAAGTCCTTTTGTAGCTTCCAAAAAAGTACATCTCGTTACTCATCTTGCGCATAGCCCCGACTTAGCACCCTGTGATTTCTGTATTTTCCCCAAAATCAAAGATTTGATGAGATGTTTTACTTTTACCATACTTTTACCAACTCCGAAGAGGCAGTGATAGCGTTCAATCAGCACGTAGAAAACGTGCCTTCAGATCTGTGGTCCTCCTGTTTTAAAAAATGGTTCGATTGCATAAAAAATGTTTAAAATGTAAAGGAGATTATTTTGAAAAGCAATAAACATAATATTTTGGTTATAACATGTTGTTTTTTTAAGTTACGCAAAACTTATAGTGTGACCTACGTACACTGCCAGAGTCTAGAAGTAAGTCAATTGGCTCCAGTTCACAAAGATTACGCCACCGAATATCAATTACAGATTCAATTACACATTCTAATGCGAAATTGTTTATGTTAGTGAAAATTACTGGAATTTAAAATATGCTTAAAACAAAAGTTCCAAAATTGTTCTCTGAAACATTACCCGAGCTCCCAAACTTTTAAGGGGAGCCATTACCAAGTCGTTACAATTCACATTGGAGGATAACATCGTCACGGAACGACTGCAATGTCTTAATCTGCGTTTTAACTGCGTTTTAAAGAAAACTGGGCACTTTCCTTCTTTGATCGTAACCCCTTTCTTAAATGCCATTAGATTCAATTCAAATGCTTCTTGATGTTAATTGGCTGCAATGTTTTTGATAAAAAGTAACAAAAAGTTTAAATTGTACACTTGATAATTTTTTGTTTTTTTTATCCCTCTTCATTACAATAAATTTTATATTTTTCTCATTACAAGAATTATATATACCATGGAACATAGAACAAGTGGAAGTGAAGAGTGGGCGTGCCGCGTGCATCACTATTATGCGCTGTTACTCTAAATTGCCTTAGTGATACTTACCATATCTTTAGGAGATAGTCGTCGTGCGAAAATCTATTATACACTGAATTATGCCGTATTGTGCCATCATTGAATGCAGAAATGATAGTAAAATACAGATGATTAAAAATAGAGATATTTCATGTCACCCGAAAGTACAATTTTAATTTTATTTTAATAAAATTCCTGATTTAATATAATCTCTAATGATATAATAGAAAGTCAAGCTAAAATCAGCCGTACACCTCACATATAAAGTTTATTTTAGGTTGACCTAATTTTTCTAAAAAGACATACGTAATGACAGTCATTACGTATATCGTTCTAGAAAGTTCTCTACTCAAATATGACCAACTGAAAACTACGGGAAAATCAATACTGCCATCTATTGTAGAATAGCGAAACTATTAAGATTATAGTTTCACTGTTGTACAAATAAACGAGTCTATTTTCAATAGACTACAAAAGGACGTAAATACTCTTTTTTTGTAGCAAAATAAAATTTATTGTAACGCAGTTTGGTATATTTTTAAATGTTCTGTTTGTTTGTTTCGGTTTTTTTTTTTTTTTATGTCATAAGATAGCAAACAAGCAGATGGGTCTCCTGATGGAAAGAGTCAACCATCGCCTATAGACACCAAAGATGTTAATGGTGCGTTGCTATCTTGTGGCGAGGTATAATGCCACATGCATAAGTTTACCGGCTACCTTACCCTCCAAACCGGAACACGACAGCAACAAGCACTGACGCTATTGCGGCAGGAATAGGTAAGGCGGTGGTACCAGACCCGGGCGAGACAATGCAGAACTCTACCACTCTTTTTTTTAAAAATGCAATAACCGACTTCTAACCTTCTGTATCTGTGGAACTGGCTTAGATGATCACCTTTATAAGGACCAAGTGAGAAGTATGGCCTCTTAAACAAAAAAGAATTTGCCAAATCAACCCAAGCGTCTTTGAGTAACTGGGAGTACACATCCGTGTACATAAATTATTTCGACGAATTGAGAACCTCTTTTTTGAAGACTTAAAAATTTGGTTAAAGTCGCCTCTGTGGTCTAGTGGTCCGGTGTCGTTGACCATATGAGGTCTCGGGTTCGATTCCCGGGTCGGGCAATTCATAAATATGTTTTTTCAGTTTTCTGATAAAAACAAAGTTGCCCGAGATTGGCAAGTGCCCGGTTGGCGATAGCCTTGCCACCTATCATATTGTGGGACTAAGTATCTTCAGCTAATCGTGATTCGTGGGTGCACTGGTTGTAACTCTGCCTACCCCTTCGGGGATACGGGCGTGAAGATACTTCACTTTGTCAAAAACGTATGTTACTTTTAAAAATCAATACTTTCAGGTTCATTATAGGGCGATGCATGTAATGCATCTATGTTAAAAAAAGTCTCGCCATCATGTACCTATAGGTTTCCCTGCTCTAAACCAAAACACGACAGTTGCAAACGTTGACTTTACGACAGAAGGAATAAGTAGGGAGGTGGTTAGATTTCCGGGCAGTTTTAAAGATCTCTGTTATATGACTGATGTCAAAATGGCTGTGATCAACCTGAAGCGTGAACATCGGCAAAAACCTTCAGAATTTCTTTCATGTTGGTTTGGACCCGTTACGTAGAATAGAATAAACAATTAGTATGTAGGTGATAAGCATGAAATCATACTGTTTGCGGATGACACTTCACTTTTATTCAAAGTGAAATGACGAGTTGGTAAGTATGACGAAGTGTACAGAGCGATTTCAAAAGTTGTACATTGGTTCACTACGAACCAATCTATAACTTTTAAAATCTTTTAATATATAGTAACAAAACAATGTGTGTAAAATTTTCATTATCTAATGTAAGGTAAGTAGATAACAGTGTACATCTGGATGGAAACGAACTGAATCGGTGGATTCGGCTGCGTTTTTAAGTATAACCTTAGATAAGAAATTACAATGGGGACCGCACATTAATAACTTAGAAAATAGACTTAGTTCAGCAGCTTATGCAGTTAAAAAAATGAGACAGTTAACTGACATGGACACTTTAAGGATTGTGTACTTTAGTTACTTCCGCTGCATTATGTCATATGGGATTCTACTCTGGGGATGTTCGGCTGAAATATGTATACAAAAAATAGCTTTACAATCTTAGCCCGAGAATTTCTTGAGAGACAAAGTAATCAATATTTTGACTGTAATTTCCCAATAAACTTTTGAAAACTTAAATGTATTCATTCGTAAAAAAATTGCTCGTTTAAGAAAAATGGTGATGTAAATTCACTAAATACAAGCAACAAAAACATTCATGATGTGCATGCATCTCGTCTCCATAAAATTAATTACTCTTTAATGGGACAATGTATACTATTTTTCAATAAACTTTCCGATGCTATAAAAGATCTACCAATAAATAAATTAAAAAAAAATGTGTTAAAGCAAAATTGTGTAAAAAAGGGTATTATAAAATCTCAGATTATTATTTATCAGACAAACAAGCCTGGGATTGATTGCTCCTCATGCCAATCTCTTATATTTTGTAATATATTCCTGTTTATTTTAATTAATTTTATTTTTATAGCAGAGGTGGCAAACGAGCAGGTGGTGCACCTGATGGTAAATTATCACCGCCGCCCATGGACAACTGCAATACCGGGGGTCTTGCAGCTGCGTTGCCGGCCTTTTAAGAATGAATAAGCTCGTTTCTTGAAGGTCCCTAAGTCGTATCCGTTCGGAAACACCCCCGAGGGTAATTGATTCCACAAAGGAGTAGTGCGAGGCAAAAAGTGCAATAGCGTCAGTGCTTGTCACTGTCGTGTTCCGGTTTGGAGGTTAAGGTAGCAGGTAGACTTATGCATGTGGCATTAGACCTCGCCCCAAGATAGCAACGCACCATTACCATCTTGGTGTCTATAGGCGATGGTTGACTCTTTCCAGCAGGGGATCCATCTGCTTGTTTGCTATCTTATGATATAAAAAAAAATGAAATAAATCTTGTAATAGTGTAACGCATTTATTATAAAAAAATAACAAAATAGACAAGCCCGCTGAGTTTCTTCCGCCGGATCTTCTCAGGGTGAGGCTGCGTTACGATCCGGTAGTAATTATTAAAAATGTCGACTCGTCAAAAGTGTCTGTAATGGTCTACTTGAATAAAAAAAATTTTTATTTGATTTTTATTTTTAAATGTCCTCCAACTCGGCCGTCATTAAGGTGAGCAAAAGCTGCCTAACACTACCGTCATGGTTACTAAATGGTAGTTTAGCAACGTATCATGTGGGTTTGGTACCACCCGTAATAACGTCAGTACTCTTCAATTGTTATGCATGTGGTTTCGATATATAATAATTCCTTATATAATAACACGGACAGCAGCGCACTACTCCCATTTTTGTAGGCAGCGGTTATCTTTTTCTTCCTTCCTAGTGAGTCTGTGAGTAGGTAACTCATTTGATATCCTATACATATAGCATACAATATTACATTATATGCTACTAAGATTTAATATATTTCAGTCTCTGATCTGTTACTAAAATTTAATAAATATCAGTTTCCGATTTGTTATTAAGTAGTAATATATTTCAGTTTCCTGTTTGTTACTAAGTTTTAATACATTTCAGTCTCCGGGGTTTTATACTAAGTTTTAATACATTTGAGTCCCCGGACTACCTACTATTGTTTTAATATATTTCAATCTCCGGACTGTTGTAATTTTCTTCTTTTCATCTTATCATCATCATCGATTTTTCCATCGATCATCATCGAAGCCAAAATCTCTTGCCGAATAGGCTTATTATTTCACCTATGGTTCTTTTGGGGATACGATATTACGAACCTGCGGAATTGAAAATTAATAAAATTCATTTCCTTTCTCACACGTGGGCATCGAAGAGAGGGACGAAGCTGTTTTACCAGGATAACATTAGGTTCCTTAATAGATAATATAATGTAACGCAGACTATATAATAGTTACTTGTTAATAAATAATATTGAATAGCAATAGCAATCAGGCTTAACCTGATAGTAAAAGTCTCATTTCGTAGCATTTTTATGCTTCTAACATTTTGCTGTCTCCTGCTAAAAAGGGAGGGAAACAGGATGTATTTTCCTACTCCTCCTATATACTTCTGATTAATTTCGTTGCGGGATCCAAGACAGCTTAGCTTTTCCCCAGGGCACACTGAGCTCGCAACTCAGAGGTTATCAGGACGGTTGCCGCTGTTGATTCTGTTACAGTGGTGTTAACGAAGTTACAGTGGTGGGAAAGAAAGGTGGGCCCATTGCCCTATTTTAAAAAATAATATTGAAGTAGGAGCCGCCGAATAAGACCATCACAGTATTTATATTATGTATATACTATACGTCATTATAGGTACGTCTTGACGAAACTTCAACATTTTATATATTGCTAAAATATTCAACATTGTCCTATACAACTTCCTTTGTATAGAACAATGCTGAATATTTGTTTTAAATAAACATAAAATGCGGTAAGTTCTTCTGACTCGACGAAATCCCTTTTATTGACGTACTCGGTAATGTTATGTACCGTGGTATAGCTAAGGGATCCTTAGGGTCGTGAATACAAATTGAACGCGTAAATGAGATAAAATCCATTACATTCTCATAATACCGAGTCAGGTTAAGCCTACAATGTAACAGTTAATGAAAATACACGGTACAAAATATTTTTAAGCGGGCCTTTGTAAAGTGTAACGTAATATTTGAATATTTTTTCAGGATGAAATTAAATTAAGAGACCAAATAAGCCCCGTTTGTAAACACGAATTAATTTTAAACACAGAAAGGCCACATCTGACGTGTATCTTCTGTATAGGACGTTCTTTTGATGATATAAAATGCTATATATGACTGCTTTGTTGCTTTACTGGTTAGTGTTTTAGACTGTTTTATATAACCCAGTTTCGAGTCTGAAGCCGATTTTTTTATTTTAGGTTTAAGGCGAGGCATCGGGACAAACGGGAAAAAACTGGTTTGCTAAATCACATTTTTTTTTTATTGATTGTAAAACAACAATTTTACAAAAATTACACGATATACCTGAAGATATTATCTAAGGAACGTGCTAACTTATTACATGACAGAATTTACTTTACTCGATCATATAAAATTCCGAAAGCAGGCAAAAAAATCTCTAAAACAAATAATTTGTTAACAATATTTCTAGTCTTCCACATGATTTTTATATGGTGATATTTAGTTTTAAATACAAAAAGAATGTACTAAATTTTGGTTTTCAGCTGAAGACCTATATTTATTTATCCGAAAATTAACACGTTTCCCAGCGCCATCCCTGAAACTTTCCGCTACATAGAAATATTTTAAGTCCAAAGGAGCAAAAACTATACCAAAGCATAGATTTTGTTAAAAATGACAATAATTAATTTTTTGAAAAAATGATTTTGTAAACGATGGTCGCTTTTGACCTTCTGAATGGCATTACGCAATTTTTGAGGTCTAAAATGATGATTTGGCGACAATATGAAGTGGTTGAAAATTATCGCAGTAAACTTTTTTTAAAGTTCCATTTTTAGACAAAAAAATGGAACTTTAAAAAAGTTGAAAACTGTAGCTTTTGAAGCGGCATTTGGCATAGTTTTTCAAAAATAGATTGGTCGAAAAATCTTGAAGTTATGTTAAAAAAACATATCTTTCAAAATTTTCGTTAACGATAACTCCGAAACAGATACGAACTCCGAACGGACTTTGACGTAATTTACGTCGTTGGACGCAAGAGCTGGTTTTACTTTGTAATTAATCGGTACATTAATCAGGAAGTTGTTTAAAAAAATAGTTTTGCATAATTTTTTTAATGTTTTTTTTTTCAATTTTCTCTCTCTCTGTCTCTCTCTCTCTCTCTCTCTCTCACACACACACACACACACACACACACACAAACAAGCACACAAGCGTGTGTGCTTGTGTGTGTGCAAAAGCAAATGCAATGATGTAATACAGACAAACACAGTCATCACACATCGTCAAAATAAAAATTAGTAAAGTGCGTGTTGGACCACGGGCAATGTAGGGTTCCGAAGTTGCCCATCACGATAATGTGGACTAAGAAGACAGCTTTTATTGCTTCGTACTAGGAACATACGTGAACGACGGTTATATGACGCACACTTCACCACCTATAAAAACTTCCATAAAGATGGGCGATTGTGAATGACATTATCTGAATAATTCGATTATAGAAGTCATTCAAATTATTTGAATTCATTCGAATTTCATTACTGCCACGTATATTCGAATATCCGTAAGCTTATCTCAAAGTAAACTCTATACACTGAGAAAAAATGACTAGTTTTGTGTGGCAAATTGAATCATCGAACTAATAACGAAAATTACTAGTCTCTATTCAAATATTTGTAGCTTTCATGCGCCTATATAAAAATATTTTAATCGTAAAATCTGACTTAACTAATTATTTCTATCAACCAAAACTTAGTTTTTTAAATCACGAGAAAAACGGTCAATTTTGACCACCCCGTTGGTCGAGTGGTTAGCGACCCTGACTACGCAATCGACGGGGCTCGGGTTCGATCCCCGACGGGGACAAGCATTTGTGTGATAAGCGTAAATGTTTGTATTTCCGAGTTTGAGTGTTTATGGGTGGGTATTTGTTTGTTTATTTTTTAAATAGAAGCTATTTGCTTTTTTGCAGTACCATTATTTTTATAAAAATGCTATCAAATAAAAAAAAATTGCAAATTGATCTACATTTTCATTTCAAATTATATTTTCATTTCATTTATGTTCATTTCAAATTATACGCTTAGTAAGGTGGTCTAAGCGTTTCTGAAGACATCATGATTTTATATTAAAACAGTAAAGTATAACATTGAGATTTATTGCTATGTCGCGTCGTGGTCAAGTTAATTGCTTGACAAAGTGGCCAAAAATATTACTGAAGCAAAATGGAATTTGGTAGTGTTTTGTTAACAACTCGTGCCCAGGATTAAAGGTCTAGGCTGATGCTTACAGCTATCACACGAAACAAACGTTAGTTGTTACTTGGTTCAAATTGTTAAATGCGAAGATGGGAATTACCACATAAATTACCAACTGACAAATCATTGAACTGTAGTAAATCGTATATTTTATTATCGTCTGGTTCACTGTGGATAATCCGTAAAAATCCGTGTAAATCGAAAACTTTTTACGAAGATTTACGCGGACTAAATAGTTAAATATTATATTAAGAAGTGCAGAAAGTTAATATGTTTATGTAATACATTAGAAATAAATTAAATTATAGTTAGTCTGCTGTTAAATTTGTAACAAATTTTAACATATTTTATGATCAAACTTTGGAAGCCCCGTTGATCGAGGTAATTGATTGGTTAGTGAACCTGACTACGCATCGATGGGGCTCGGGTTCGATTCTCGACAAGAGCAAACATTTGTGTGGTGAGCATAGATGTTTGGATTTCTGGGTTTGGGTGTTTATTAAATTTATTTTTGAGTATTTTTTGATGTATTTCCAAGTATTATATTTATATATTACGAACAAAAAATTGCTTACTTTAGAGTTAGATCAATTCATGTAATTTGTCCAGTGATATTTATTTAATCTGAGTTATAGTTTTGTTTAACCAATAATATATCCAATAGATATTTACAATTTAAAGTGGGTAAAATTATGGTCGAGTTTAGCTATAGTATACATAAACATATCTGCTTGAAGTTAGATTCACTGAAACCTAAGTAATGTCATAATATAACAATCATGGAGCCTGCAGTGCAGAGCAAATTTACTTCCCAATCCCGAGAGCAAATCGCAACTTTCAAGCCGACGCACCTGCTCCACATAATCTTTGAAGTTAAAGCTTCTTTATTGCCATCGACATTGAAAGTATCTAGAATAAGCATGAGCGTTTTTTTAAGCGGAAAACATCTCGATTGTGTTGCCAATTAGGGGTTTTTCATATTTTTCAAATTAGAATTGTTGTCACTTTACAGTCTAAGGATACGTATTTATTTCCAACAATCCAGCAATAAAATCAAAAGACTATTTAAATAAACAGTACATCGGATCCTTTCAATATTAAATTAATGATATCACATACGTTTTTTTACAATAAATAGTACATCGGATCCTTTCAATATTAAATTAATGATATCACATGCGTTTTTAAATCACCATTTTAGAATATAATATTTGCAAATTCATAGTTATTATACCAGATGTAAGAAAATCGGTGAAAATAGCAGCAGTAATAGTACCATACAAAACTTCAAGGTAAAACATACAAAAGTTTGAATTGTTTTGAGAAAGTAAGTGTTAAAGATCTTAATTATAATAATTGTATGGCAAATAATGCTGACTCGTCCTAATACAAGTGGCGTATATTCGACATGAATACCGATTAATCTACATGTGAAGTGAAATTTCAAAATATTTACGTTCACATCTGGTGATTCTGTGCCTTGGAGGATTTCTTTTTTTTTTCACTGCTTTCGCTTTTACTGCTTGTGTAGGTCATGTAATTAACAATGGAATTCTTCTTAGCGAATTGATACTTCAATTCAGACAACAACAGAGGAGTTCAAAATCCTACGGTCTAAATGTTTTTCGTCTGTAAGTTAGGAAGAGGATTCCTTAACCCTTTTTTCTCGGATGCCCCGTGCCCTGAGACGCGGGTGGGACCGCGCCTTTTGCCTAGCAAGAAAAATATACTCATAGACTAATCATGAAGTACAGAGTGTATAAATAAAACTCGCTATTTTCTGAATACTGCTCGTGTGAAAATACTTATTATATTTAATTTAAATCAATATTTAAAAAAAGATCAGGGCGATATGAAAATTAAATTATTTAAATAATCAAATCTAAAGTGGTTTATTAAAACATAAAAATACCACATCCCTAAAATTTCAGACAGAGTTCAATATTATGCATGACGTAGGGCAGACTCGGTTCGTCAATGGCAAATCAAAACAAATTTTTATTTTTCCTTGAAAATCACCAGATAACATTACTATCCGGTAACACTATACCAATGAAGCGACTGAAATATATTATTCGTAATGAACAATCTATTGTTAACATTTTACCGAAGCTACAGGCCGACTTATTTATTAGCCTAAAATCAAATAAGCCGGATTTCATCTCCTAAAATACATAATGCTTGAAATATTAATAAAGTTTATGGTTTACACAGGTATTCTGCGACGGTTTTTGGAATACAAAGTCCAGAGAGGTGACTTATTCTCGCAACAGATGCTACAATATTAAAATATTTACAAAAGATATATAAACGTAAGACACGATGTACAATATGTATTTAAAATTCCTTTTTGACAGGTTTGTTGCCTTACTTTTAAGCATTTGTATAATTTTCGTGAAAGAATAACATTGAACAAGCTGGTGAAATATATGAGCGGTTGCGTACTACTGTGTAATATTTCGATGGTTATCTATACATATAAAAATCAATTGCTGTTCGTTAGTCTCGCTAAAACTCGAGAACGGCTGAACCGATTTGGCTAATTTTGGTTTTGAATTCATTGTCAAAGTCCAGGGAAGGATTAAAAGGTGAGAAAATATAGAAAAAAAATAAGAGTTGTTAAAAAGGCAGAACAACGATTGCCGGGTCAGCTAGTAATTTATAAGTATTATGTAGTACGGTTATTTTTACGGGGCCGATAGCTTATCCATGGCAACCAGAGACGGGGAGGGGGAACGCACCACTAGTGTCTAATGTGATTTTGAAAATTTGATTTTCGAGGATAGCTTCGTAAAAATGTCAATAACGCGTTGGCGTGACTAACTCCTTTAACAAAAAGAACTAATATCTAGTTTCTATCACGAAAAAACGTATGTCGAGGCATACAAATTAGAATAAGCAAGATATTCGTTTTATATATCTGCATATCCTAAGCGGGCTGAAGATTTGGCCCGAGACCACATACCTAATCTGAGGCGAAGACCAAACCTTCGTTTACATTACATTGTTATAAGATTTGATTGTCATGACAGTGCTATTGACTGTTATGATCATACATTTAGTTTTTTATTAACACCACCAAAAAATATTTATGTTGAAAATAGCTTGTACAATTTATAAACGTTTCAGTGATTTTAATATGTTATATGAGATATAAATGGATTGGTAAAATTAATCTCGTGATTGCAAAAACTACTGAAACCATAACCACCCGACTCTAATTAATGAACGTATAAAACTATTCATATAATTTATTACAGAAATATCCAACTGATTATTTTAATAATTTTATTCGTTAGATAGTATAATAATATATGCAATCAGATAAAAAATATATCTTAAAAAATATATTAACGTCCGTATCCACAAAGATGTATACATAGGTATACCTTTGCACCCACGAAGTTACTTACTTCCACAATGTGATACATGGCAAGCCTATCGCCAACCGGGCACTTATCCCCTCCCGGACAACGTTGTTTTTTCGGAAAATCGAAAAAAAAACATATTTTTGAATTGCCTAACCCGGGAATCTATCAGACCTCATGTGATCAACACCAACATCGTATCGATCGAATTAAGATATAAAATAGAATATCATCACGGCGGTTTACTTGTAATACCTATACGCTAATCGAGTTCAAGAATACAACAGATCAGCACGACTCACTGAATTCTCATTGGTACAGTGTTCTTATCGCTACATTGTGCCTATCGACTATTACATTAGAATCGACAGCTTTATGTGCTGTTCGATATATAGAAATGGTAACACAGAGTTTCAGGCTACTATTGAATTTTTTACCTGTGGGAGGGATGCGCTGTGCCGCGCTCCCGGCTGCATGAGTACCACGATCTAGCTTATTTCTCTCGTGAAATAGCTTTGCTTTGTTTCGGAGAGAAGGGCAAGACATGCAGTGTAATTACTGGCACCGAAACTTAACACCCAATGTCTCAGGATAGGCTACACATAAACGAGTTATCTGGGCCAGTTCCAGGTAAACTAGGTTATGTTCATTGGCCATGTCGATCACTTACAATCAGGTGATACGTCTGCCAGTTTGCCTATCCAAGTAACATAAAAAAAATATCTTTTTTTTTTATATCATAAGATAGCAAACAAGCAGATGGGTCTCCTGATGGAAAGAGTCAACCATCGCCTATAGACACCAAAGATGTTAATAGTGCGTTGTTATCTTGTGGCGAGGTCTAATGCCACATGCATAAGTTTACCGGCTACCTTACCCTCCAAACCAGAACACGACAGCAACAAGCACTGACGCTATTGCGGCAGGAATAGGCAAGGCGGTGGTACCTGACCCGGGCGAGACAATGCAGAACTCTACCACCTAGTAGCCACGATGGTGGTGACTCTTTGTAAAAAACCTCATTTAGTTTATCTCGAAACCAAAATAAGGTTAAGCTACTGGCGGTAGAGGTCTGCATTATCTCGCCCGGGTCTGCCTGTATTCCTGCCGCAATAGCGTCAATACTTACTTGTCATTGTAGTGTTTCAGTTTGGAGCGTGTATTCGATAAACTTATGCAAGTGGAATCTTCGCCACATGGATAGCAATACACCATCAACATCTTTGGTGTCTATAGGCGATGGTTGTCTCTTTCCATCGGGAGACCCATGATCTGCTTATGCATTATTATGTAAAAAACAACTTTAGGATCTCAACCAAACGTTCAAGTGTATTGGTACCGAACCCGCAGGAAACTCCGCGGGAGTAAAACAGCTATTTTAGTAACGGAGTTCATAACTAAGACGTAATAGGTACTCGTAATAAGGAGTAAAATAACCTTCATACTAACAAATTTTAACTATCCGACTAATCTAGTCGGTGTGTTAAAGTAATTTATTATACACTAGCTGTTGCCCGCGACTTCGTTCACGTGGACTTCGTTTACTCCAGCTACTCCCCCGTAGGTGATAGCGTGATAATATGTAGCCTATATGTTGACCCGACATGTTAGTAATATTCATGCAAAATTTGAAGTAAATCCATGCAACTTTTTGAGTTTACCCCGGACATACATTGACTTTCCTACGATTTTATTATATGTATAGATAATATAATATGTATAATAGATTACTTAACTATTTTTTAGTTTTATGCGTGTAATAAATATTACAGTAATTTGTTGATTGATAAATATTTCTACTAGCTGTGCCCGCAATTTCGTCCGCATGAAATAAAAGTAGCCTAAGTTACTCCTTATTACCGTGTTTTAAAAGACAGACAGTCCCACGGTTTTACCCACATAGTTCCAGTTTCCGTAAGATTTCCAGGATAATTTTTTAGAAAAAAATTATATGTCCTTTCTCGGGTCAAAATAGGTATAAGCTATCTTTGCACCCAATTTCATCCGAATCGATTTAGTGGTTTAGGCATATAGAAGAAACAACCAGACAGGTAATTACTTTCGCATTTCTAATATTAATATGGATTTCACGCTTAAACACGAAGCGTTAGCTAGTGCTTTACTTTCGCTTTATCGACATTACGTAACTTTCTGAAACAATACATGTAAATATATATACTTTTTTGAATTCTTAGGATCAGGACTTATCGACCGTTTCTTACTTACAGAAAATTGAGTCCCACATAAAAAAATAATTACGAAAACTAATGTTTAATGCGTACACTTTTGGATTGTTCAATCTATTTTTGCTTATATTGTTGACTGCAATTCATTTCATTCATTCATTCCGCTGTAAAGGCCGTTTTCCTTCATACCTCATGAATATTACAAGGGTAACAATATTCAAAAGGTTAGGAACCTCTGTTCTAGTAGAACACAAGGGAGTCAGAAATAAAAGTATTATTTTGCCAGTAATTAATGCTTAACTAGATGCAGCGTGCAGCCGCTGCCTTAAAAAAGTTTTTGGCTAATCGCGCGAGAACACCTTATCCAAAATCGGTCAAGCAGTTTTTGCGTTAAATCGTAATAAACAAAAAAAAAACAAATTTTTCACTTTATAATATTAGTTTATTATTAGTCGACCCGGTTACCTTTTCTGCCATATAAACTATTTGTAGTGAATACTAGGGTGGGAATTTACTAGCGAAGGCAGGTGAAATTTTAGGGCTATGGTAGTAGGTATTAATGCCAAATGAAAGCAAAATAAAAAACAGTCAAAAACATCTTGACAGGGACACGCTAATCGTCTAGCGGAATGATAAGCGTGTCCCTATGGTAGGTAAATGTGGAAATAATGTTGTCACTCACCATTTATTTCGACAAAGCAGCGAAACTGACTTTTTGTAGACGTTTTGATCAATCTGCCTAAGAAAGGAGTGCACTGGTATGGCATAATGATATTTAATGTTACCCTTAATTACTCATATTAATCCCAGGAACAAAATCTTTGTACTCCATTTTAAGACAGTTACGCGAACGCGATGAAGAGCTGCAGAACGCTAACATTTTTATATTAATAACTAGGTGAGCCGGCAAACGCTGTTTTACCGTATAAATGATTGAAATAAGAAAAAGGGATTGATTATGCAAGGGTGAAAATTTAGGGTTGTAATTATTTTTCAATACTAATTTAAAAAAAAAAATGTTGTCCAACAAATAAAAAATAAAATTTAGGGGTGAACCACACTTGTCTTTAGAGGTACGAAAAATAGATGTTGATCGGTTCTCAGACCAACCCGATATGCACACAAAATTTCATGAGAATCAGTCATTTCGGAGGAGTTTGTATAACAAACACCGCGACACGAGAATTTTGTAATTTAGAAAAAATATGCTTTAGAAACGCATCAAATTAATAAAAATAAATATTACGCACACTTCGATTAATTTCACCGGCACACAAAAAAAAAAGTTGTCTGCGCATTTGACGAGACCCATATATTTTTATGTATTTTGACCCGCTGAATCCGAATATGAGGTCCATTTTACCCCTACACGTCCAAAATTTGAGAAAACTTCAAAAAACCGTAAAAAATGACAAAAATCGGCGTTTCTGGTGATAAAAAAATTTTTTTTGTGCTGAACTAAGTATGATTTTCATATTTTTCGATCTTCTCAATACTTACACAAAGTTTATTCAGACCATTAGCAGTTTTAAGTATAGAAAAATCGCACAAAACTCTCAAAAATTGCAAAATGTGCGATTTTTATCAAAAATATATATTACCTCATATTCGGATTCAGCGGGTCAAAATACATAAAAATATATGGGTCTCGTCAAATGCGCAGACAACTTTTTTTTTTTTGTGTGCCGGTGTTTGTCACACGTCATGTACATAGTTGTGTACTTGTTATGATGTGTGTAACGCCCGGTTGACCTATCCGATCCCGATGATCTCATTACATACAACCTACACTTCACATTTTAGACGCACACGCCAAAGTTGCCGGTGGCGGCGACTCGGCCCACTGACCACTACTCTTTCGGCCCGTCAACACTCGACACTCGGGTCAAGAGCTATTAACGAGTCGAAATCTTGATCCACTTACGCTCCCACTAATCATCAAGATACTGCCCTAAGCCTAGGTTCGGTCTCACAGGAGACACCTTAATAGCGGGCTCTTAGCCCATTTAATTTAAACTGTGACTGAGCACTCTGCTCATCCGAAACGCCCGGTTTCGCAGTAACGATCATTTGGACCAACTGCTTATGTTCATTTCGAAAAAAATTACGTGTGTCACACATATACAAAGCGCAGGAAATGAAAACCATTGAAATGAGACAACGTCTTGGATATATTTTTTACCACTGTTCACCGTACACAAAAAAATTAACCCAAAAAACCCAATAGTACACACAGGATAATTTGATTTAATAAATTTTACACGTTTTGGTCCGGGCTCCTTTGAAGAATAGGCAAACTGCCGTTCTGCCAGGCAGGTCGTAAAAAAGAACATTACAAAGGACTGCAGAATACTAATGTTTTTAAGTAATATGCATTAAAAATAAACTAAGTTTATAATAATAAACACACTGCTTTCATGTGACATACATAATAATATACACACATTTCCCCTGTGTTGTTTCAGGCTCCTTTGAAAAGTAGGCCAACTGCCGTTATGCCAGGCAAATCGTAAAAGGCGATCGATTGGCTTTACCTATTCCTACCGCAATAGCGTCAGTGCTTGTCATTGTCGAGTTTCGGTTTGGAGGGTAAGGTAGCTGGTAGGCTTGTGCACGTGACATTGCCATTCCGCCACACGGATAGCAACACACCATTAACATCTTTTGTGTCTGTAGGCGAGAGTTACTCTTTCCATCAATCCAGCCATCTGCTTGTTTGCTATCTAATGATAAAAAATTCGACCAACGTTTGGTCGCTACTTTATTTAAATCCATATCCATACTAATATTATAAATGCGAAAGTCTCAATGTCTGTCTGTATGTTAAGTTTTTATGGATATAGCGCTGAACCGATTTCGATGAAATTTGTAATGGAAATAGTTGAAGACCCAGAGTCAAACAAAGGCTAATATTACTTTAAATCAAGCCGTAAACGGCTAAAATAGCTATTACTCTGAAATTGTACTTATTTACAAAATATGATATGATGTTATGAGCGTTTTCTCACAGTTCACCTATGCCGCGCCATTGTTGATGAAAAGGCTTGAGTAATGCTGAGTAAACTTATTTACACTTAAATACTTATGGCTAATTGAACTAACTTTGTCTTAACATAGGACATTCTTAAGTGACATGTCACAATCTTTTCATTTAAGACAGAAATGACAGCATATTTAGGATTGTCTTAAGACAATGTTAGTGCAATTAACCATAAAACACTTGTACTGTTTCATAAAACACTTTTTATTTAGTTTATGTCGCCAACCGGTTTTGTTTTTTACGGCATATTTTTCAGGGCTATGAGACTTTTCAGAAAAAAAGTCGGCATCTTTAGGGCTACGAGACTTTTCAGAGAAAAAGGCTCGTAGCCTGAAAATGTCGTAAAAAGCTAAACCGGTTGGTGATATAATTAAACAAAATGTTTTGTGAAACAGTACAACAGAATGTAAGTGTACATAATGACAAATGGAGTTTCACCAAGTGCCGACGATAAAAAGTATGAAATACACAGTAAACTTATTAAAAGCTATTGATAAAACTTTACAATGTAAAGCAGAAACATTTAAATGTAGTTGAAAAAAATTAATAACTCACCATTTGTGATGAAAGGGTATACAGCTTGTAGTTCCTCTTCATACTGCTCGAGGGATACTGGAGGTATAATAGGAGCGACATAGTCTTCTTCTGGAGATCTTTCGGAACCATAACCTTGGTCAAAACCGGGGTCTTGCAGTTTCCACACGGGCTCCGCATCCGAGCCTGAGAACGATCGCAATATTAGGAATTATTTTTAAAGTTAATAAATTTTATCGATAAATAACACAAATAATAAATATCATCACGCTCATATACCCGAAGATTCAGACAATGGTGCAACCAGTCCGCCTACAATAAGAAAACTGTCTCATAATATTACAGGTGTCCAGATGTCTTAGGAAGATTATAATTTTCAGGAAAACTGAAAAATTCTTGTAAACTATTTAATTTCATTAAACATTTTTGGACTCACGATTTGGTTGACTTGGGGCTCAAAGCCAGGAGGACTTCATGTGTCATACTAAAGCTGCTAGACCAATGGGGGCGATGCAAGAACATTTTACAATATACTCGTAAACGCATTAAAATTAGTCAATATGATTTTTGTTATTGAATGTTATTTGTTCTGCTATTATATCTGAAATCATATTTCATGATAATTTTTTAAATTATTAGAGGATCCATTTAAATTTTCTCGAGCGGTGCGGTTTTTTCGAGATAAGACACGCGCTTTAATTTTATATAAGGATAGACCAGCCATTCTACTAGCAGAAAGTCTTTGTGTGTGTGACTCAAGTCCTCATAAATTAGGCTAGGACCTGACTAGTGAACGGATTTTGACGAATTTATTTGAACAGAATTCGAGAATGGGTTAAATTTACAGTTGAAACCGGTAGGGGGTGCTGTGATCCAATTAGAGCAATATCATATATAACCCTTTACCACTAAATCGCTGAAATGATTTTGATGAAGTTTGGCTAAGCAAAAGGACCCGGGGTCAAACGTCAAGGCTAAATAAATAAAACCAAGCAAGTACGAGTCGAGCTCGCGCACGAAGGGTTCCGTACCATCATTTATAAAAAATACGAAAAAAACACGTTCATTGTATGGGGACTTCCCCTTAATATTATATTTTTTATTTTTATTTTTAGTATTTGTTGTTATAGCGGCATCGGAAATACATTATTTGTAACTTTCTAGCTATCACGGTTTATGAGATACAGCCTGGTGATAAACAGACGGAAAGACAGACAGCGGAGGCTTAGTAATAGGGTCCCGTTTTACCTTTTAGGTACGGAACCCTAAAAAATCCACCTCTAAGCGGCTGAGATAGGGAATGAAACATGTGAAAAAAACTATATCGACGACATGTTACTTTACTCGCGGACAGTACATCGGCCAAATAAGAGGTTATTGGTGTGTTGTTATCTACACGGCGGGCAGGGCAGCTAATTAAGGCCAAGTTTATCAGAAATCCTACCCTGTAAGCCGATAAGTGACAACTTTGTGATGACTAATACGATCGGTTAGACCTAATAAACTTTCTGATTCCATAGCAGATCTACCAATAAATAAATTTAAAAAACGTGTTAAACAAAACCTGGTAATAAATGGGTATTATAAAATCTCAGACTATTTAGCAGACAATAAAGCCTGGGATTCCTCCTCATACAAACCACTTATATTTTTTGTAATATGAAATCCATACTAATATTATAAATCCTAAAGTCTGTCTGTCTGTCTGTTACGCTTTCGCGGCTAAACCGCTTGACCGATATTCATGCAATTTGGCATGGAAATAGATAAAGATCCGGGGTCAAACATAGGCTATTTTTTTTCAAAAATCAATCTGTAAGCGGCTAAAATAGGAGATGCAATTTGGATGGAAAACTATATGGACGACATGATAATCTACTCGCAGGCGAAGTTGCGCGAGTGAGCTA
The DNA here is from genome assembly GCA_036924255.1 of Apodemia mormo. Lineage (NCBI taxonomy): Eukaryota > Metazoa > Arthropoda > Insecta > Lepidoptera > Riodinidae > Apodemia > Apodemia mormo. Next base: position 34,657,370 of record JAUPFN010000008.1, on the reverse strand, counting down.
GTAATCTATATACGTATAAATACGTGAAGGAAAAACTTTGGACCCCTTTTTAACACAATTTCGCAAACGGTGGAGTTTGAAATTTAACACAGTTAAAGTTTATATTGTGGAGGACAGCAAAAACCTGATATTTTTAATTAAAATGCATTAGAAGTACATTAAATTAATAATAATAAATATTACACACACTGCACTCACGTGACATACCTACATAATATTATACACACATGGATACTATACTATTTTCTTTACGGCTAAAGTCAGTTGGCAAACTTAAAAGAGATTTTATTGTTTAGTTTATGGTCGAATTTCGGCCATAGACGGGCGCTAGTTCTTGTAATATTGTAACGCATTTAGACAAAACAAATAATAGGCAGAAAGAAGCCCGTTGAATGTCTTCGCCGAATCTTCTCAGTGTGTGGCCATGTTATGATCCGGTAATCATTTTCAAAATGTCGACGCGTCAAAAGTGCCTCTAACGGTTTTATTTGACTATAACATTTTTTTTGTTTTAATTATCGTCTATTCGGGTCATGGTCTGAGCCAAATAGCCTATCTCCTACAACACAAAGCAGTGAATAAAAAGCATTTTTAAAAACAAAAGATACTTTACAGAATATAACAGCTCTTATTTAAATAAATGATAACTTTGATATAAAATAAAATGAGACGGTAAAGTATTTTGATAGGCAGAAAAAAGAAAACCTCATTATGCGCACATTACTCGCTTTTATTATTTTCGCTTTTCCTGTCGTACCCAGTAGATTGGGCTTGGAACTTTGTTCGCAGACATTTTACAAAGGTACTTATTACATCGCAAACGTAATATTAACAAAAGATTGAATCAAAGGCATGGAAATTCTGGAAGCTACGTATACAATAATGAGTATATTTTTGATCATTATGTTGGCTTTAGAAGTTTTAATTGAATGAAAGAATGTTAGTGCGCTACTTAGGTGTACATGGAATTTTTTTCATATCGGTACTAACGAATAACAAACTTAAATTGATTTTAATAATAAGAATATTAGTAATCGCCTGTTGCACTCCGGTGTCGGTGTTACCCACATGAGGTCCCGGGTTCTATTCCCGGGAAGGGCAATTAAAAATGTTGTTTATTGTTTCTAATTTTAAAAAAAGTTGCCCGGGATTGGATATGTACCAGGCAGGCGATATGCTTACCACCATTGTGGGACTAAGTATCTTTGGCTAATCACGGGTGCACTGGTTGTACTACTGCCAACCTTTTCAGGGATGTTGGCGTAAAGATACTTTTATAAACCTTAATATTAAGGGAGCTCAAGAGGAAATTTTGAACAAGAACACCCTAAATCAGTAAACCTAGGAACATGAAACTTGGATAAACCTTACTTCTAAAGTTCAGGGAAGTATGGATTTTTTTCAAGCAAGTAAAATACGAGTAGGTAAGTAGGAAATGTATGGAAACAAAAATAATCGGGATTACAGCTTACTCGTAACTTCTAAAATTATATTTAATTTTAATCTAACTTATCCAATTATAAACGCTGTATTATATGCTATATTCATGGCATGGCTGATGGCAATATTCACTAAAAGTATTTTACTAAGTATGGCGGTTCTCAAAAATACCGCTTTAACATACCTATTTTATCTACTTATGTGTTAGTTTCAAATAAAACGCTCGTGCAGTACGAACGGCCAGACAGACGAATATTATGAAATTTTAATGGTTCCGTTTTTTATGCTTGCTTCACAAACTTAAAAGACAGCGCTACCTTGTCATTGTTAATATCCTAATATAATAAGTTAATATAGGTATCATTTTATTTAGTACTTCTTAGTATTTTAAAAGATCGTTTTATGGATTTCTCACGATTTGGTACTTATTTTAAGACAGTATTCCAGAATGATTTTCAAGTCCTGAGTCTATTTTCAAAATAGTTAGTCTTCGGTTTTAGAACGTTACCTATATACTAACAGGTAAAGGTAACTTTTTAAGACAATTGCGCGAATGGTGAAGTACGAAATTTGGTACAGTTAAAGTTTACATTGCGGGTATTGAGAAATAGTACCTAGGTTTTTTTTTATATAAAGTGCATTAGAAAAATATTAAATTAATAAAAATAAACATTACACACACTACATTCATGTGAAATGCACGATAATACACATATGTGTACTACTTTTTTATCTAAAGTCAGTTGTCGAACCTAAAAGAGATTTAACTGCTTAATTTATGGTCGGGTTCTGGCCACGAGGGATCATCTTCAAGATTATTAAAAATCTTTATCAATTAACGCTGTTTATTTTTTAACTAAAATTTAATTCAGTCCTTGTACATACCTATATATACAGGCTGATTGGTAAAAGTGTACATATTGAAAGACACGATATTTAGTGGTCATACTTAAGTAAACAATAAAATACGATCTCGCCTGATAGAACACGCTTCCCTAGACGGTATCTGTTCACTCTTATCTTGACGATCCCCAGATTGTACTTCGTCAGGGAATAGAGACTCGGGAAGCATATTCCAGTCCCTTGCGGTTTAGATCAAGAACTCGAGTTGGTCGAGTTGAACGGCTTTGTCTGGGTACGTGGAACGTCCACCATATGGCGATGCCTAGTGTCTGCGCGTCTCGACGATCGATAGAAAAACGAGGATGGCGGAATTAAGTCGTGCAATTCCGCAGCGCACTCTGTAAAGTGTATTCGATAAAAGACCGATAGACTAGCTACGGCGGCGATGAGCGAGGCTCTGGAGTTTTTTACTAACCAGATCATCGTCGTTTATGAGCCTCTTGACCCGCCTCCATCCATCCATCCCAGAGGTGAGAGCAGTATTCCATGCACGAACGGACTTGTGCTTGATAAAGATTGAAAAACTGTCCCGGGCTGAAATACTGTTTTTAAACAATAAACTTCTATGCGCCGTGTGTGGGGTACAGAAGTTTATTGTCCGTGTCCGTACTAAACATTTTTAATAGAACATTAAATGAAATGTTAAAATTTGAGTACTTACTTATTTTTTTACATATTCGGTATCAGAATCGAATACTGAACACCCTGTTCAGTATGTACAATCTTTTACCTATCAGACTGTATATTAATCTGTGACCTCAGTCGTAAAGAGATCTGAGTTACGTCTTAGAATACAGTTTTATGATTTTTTGATGGGGTTAAAGGCTTGCGTAATCCTAACCCATTTTAGAAAGTATCAAGTTTGTACCACATTTGGTTTTATGCGTCTGCAATAAAATATAGTCATTACTCACCTTTTATATTTTCTCGGGTGTCGGACTAATCAAACAAAAAATCTATATTTATTTTACGCCTACAGCCATCAAGTACATTCTTACATGTTTATATAGATTTCTGAGTTTTTTAACATGCATACATTGCATATAAAAGGTCTTCTATACGAGCTAATAATGTAAAGTATACAAGCAAATCCATTGTAGCGTGATTTAGTAATACAGAACCAAATGATGTTACGAAATAATCGTCTTTTATAGACATCAGTATACCAAAACAGTACTTGTTACCACCCTCCAGGTTAAGATATTTTAACGTCCCGCTTATATATATATATATATATATATATATATATATATATATATATATATATATATATATATATATATATATATATATATATATATATATATATACACGTATATCTATATGTACATACATACAGACATATGTATGTGTGTGTCTCTCTGTGTGTGTATGTAAACATCTCATATCTTTTGAACGACTTGACCGATCGAAACGCGGTTGATGGCATTCGATTGTATTCCGCTCAATTTAGACTTCTTGAAAATTTAAACCAATGCGATCTAAGAAATTTTGAGAAATTTTTAAAAAACTTCAAAAAATTTTGGCGAATCAATAATTTCTTAAAAACTTTCAAATTAACGTACCGATTGAATACAAAAACCTAATCACCTGTTATCGTAAAAAAACTGTATCCAGTGCAAAAATTGCGTCAAAATCGGTTTATCCGTTCGGAAGTTATCATTGACGAAACATTTTGAAAACTGTTTTTTTCCGATCTAACTTCGAAATTTTTCAATCAAACATTTTTTGGTCTTATACAATATTTTAGTACTTAAAAAATAACGTTGAATATCGTTTTACTTCATGTTTTCAAAATAACTGTCAGACTAGTTCTCCTGATGAACAAAGCAAGGGTTAGCCTATAGACACCAAAGATTTTAACGGTGCGCTGATATGTGTGACTGGACGACAATACCGCATGCAACAATTTACTAAGAAGTAGAGATCCGTCCGGGAACGTCTCGTCCGGGAATTGCACCACCACCTTATCTATACCCGCCACATTAGCGTCAATGCTTGTCATTATTGTGTTTCGGTTTGAAGGATAAGGTAACCGGTAAATTTATGCATGTGGCATTGCAATTCCGCCACTCAGATAGCAACGCATTATTAACATACTAGCGACCTGCCCGCGGTTTCACCCGCGTAGCCTTTGTTCCCGTGGGAATATCGGAATAGTTTATATACTAAAACCTTCCTCAAGAATCAATCTATCTATTAAAAAAAACCGCATCTAAATCCGTTGCATAGTTTAAAAGATTTAAGCATACATATGGATATAGGGACAAAAGGACAGACAGAGAAAGCAACTTTTTTTTATACTATGTAGTGGTTTGATAAACATCAAACCACTACATAGTATAAAAAAACTTACCACCGCTTATAAACATAAGCAGTGGTTTCTTTTTCTATCGGAGAGCTATGTTCTTGTTTGCTATTTTATGTTATAAAAAAAGACACCAAAAATCACCAAATTTATATGACCAAATGGAAAATATATCCTTCTATACAAGAAAATAGAATTTTCCAAATCGATTAATAATTGACAGAGTTCTGAAGTAACTAACGTAAAAAAATAGCCAAATTGAAAATCTACCTTCTTTTTTGAGAAGTAAATTGAAAATTAACTATAAAAGTTTGTCAAATTTTGTTTTATAAAAAAAATAAAATATAACTTCCACTTTAAAATCCTTTAGAGTATATATAAGTACATCACTTCTTACAAAATAGCTAACTCTTAAACGGGATAGATGATATGAGATTGCTATTAAAATATAACAAATTTATTAAAATGTCCCGAAAAATCTTCTACAATTGTTGCTCAACCTGAGAATCAAACTCAGGACCCAAATATTTGAGCCAAATAGGCTAACCCTTTACTACTCCACGAGGCGCTGAGGTGAATTGATGGCTATTAGTATCTACATTAAACACGAAGTTCTAAAATCAACGACATTAAATCATTGGCTAATATTAGATTCAATACCAGGAACAGTTAAGGAGTTTCACAGGCGAAATTGGATTTAGGCACGTAATCGTACGTGTTTCATTGCTATGTACGGTTGCCTACTCCTAAATCCACTTATAACAATTTAAACTAAGGTGACTGGGTATTTTGTACAGGTCGACTGGTAAGAGTGTATAATCGAAGGCCACAAAGGGTCATATTTAACAATTAAAAGTATAATAAAAGCGAATATTGTTTAACTCATGGTAAATCCCAATAAAATTAGTGTAGTAATCCATATTCATTTCCATACTAATATTATAAATGCGAACGTAACTCTGTCTTTCTCTCTCTTTCTTCTTCACGCCTAAACCATTGGACCGATTTGGATGAAATTTGGTACAAATATAGTTTTATCCAAAAATCCCGCAGGAACGGAAACTATGCGGGTAAAACCCCGGGACTATCTATCTTTTAAACCACATTAATAAGGAATAACTTAGTCTACTTTTAAAAAATAGGTTTCAAGAGGTGAAATAATAGAATCGAGTTTTTGAACATCCTCATTCAATATATACAGTCTTGTACGAGTCAACCTGTATGTATGTATATGTGTGTGTACTTCATTTCTCAAAAAACAGATAAAATCAAAATAAAATCTAGAATTGATGAGATTTCTAATTTTGCAAAGAAGAATACTACCTACTTTGAATGCCGCTTCTAAAATTAAAATCGAATCTAAATTTCAAAAGTTACAGGTTTTTAAGTATTGAAATTACGTTGTTTTTAGCGAACTTAATAGTTTTTAAATTACATTCAGGCGTTACACCGATTGACTTAAAAATCTTTTCAGCTTTCTCCTTTCGGAACTGCGTCAATTACCGTTAATTGGATCAAAATCGGTCAATTTGTTTGAGATTTATCGATGAAGAAAATTTTTGAAAATATTTTTTTTGACATTGCTTCGAAATTTTTCAACATATTGATTATTTAGCTAAAGCAATATTTTAGATCTCAAAAATTGAGTTGAATGCCATTTGAAAGATCAAAATCGATAATTGTTTCCAAAATATACAGCTTTTCAAAAATCTGTATAAGTACATACTGCCATTTTTAACAAATTAGATGATTGGGCTGAAAAAATCTATGCTTATAACTCTTTTGAGCGTAAAATACCTTTTAATTTAGCGGGTAGTTTCAGGGATGGCCTACAGCGTCAACCGCTTACACATTTTTTAGTAAGAATTGTGGTTGCATTGACTGGAAAAAAATATTTTCACACCTCAATCTAACAGAATACTTTTTGGTCAGAAAAATTTGGTTGCCAAATGCGCGGGGCCCGTAGTATTTGCTATTTTTGTTTCCTCGCTAATTCAGCACTGTTAATAACGAGTTACTTTAATTTATTATTACTTTTTACCCCGTGTCGGTCCGGGTTCCCTTGGAACATAATTCTGCCATGCAGTTCGTAAAAGCAATCTTGTTTCGTAAAAGCACTACCATCGTGGCTATTAGATGCATTGTCTTGGCTGGATCTTGTAGCACCGCCTTACTTATTCTTCCTGCCGCAATAGCGTCAGTGCTTCTCATTGCTGTGTTCCAGTTTGGACGGTAATGTAGCCGGTAAACTTATGTGGCACTAATACCCATCAACATCTTTGGTGTCTATGATAGGTAATGGTTGTCGCTTTCCATCAAGAAGGTCATGTACTTGCTTGCTATCTAACGATATACAAAATAAAAAAATAAATATAACAGATAAACGAATCTTATTGATTAAAAAATAAACCTTTTAAGGGTATTATGTATAGGTTGTATTCATAACATTTTAAACGACATCATTATACATTTTTATAACTTCTAGGATAATCAGGGAGCAGGATAATTGGAAAGCAGGCTGCAACCCAGTCAGTTAATCGCATGTCTTGAATGCTTTTTATATAAACCTGTTTTTATCGTTTATTAAACGACATGTTCTTTAGAATAAAGACTCTAAACGCAGGAAATTTATTACAAAAAGAATACATTAGACATTATACCTAATGTAACCCATTTTCAAGGCAGAATGGTAAAGTATAGGTTTGCGTGTTTCGAATCGCTCGCACATAGACGGCTTTCTAGAGTATGGAATTACTAACATTGATTTATGGTATGCCGAGTATGCTTTAGGTACGTTTTGTAACGTTGAAAGATTTATGAATCCATGGATATTCATTGTTGGTGTACAAACCCAGCGAAAAAAGTGTTTGGTTCTCACAAATGGGCTCATAAATTCTAGTTTGGCAAATAACGGATACGTTACAAATCATTTATCATGAATTTGCTCGTAATGTCAGTATAATCACGCTGGTTCTCTTGCGGAATAAGCAGAGTAAACTGGACGTCTTTAGACTTTCTGGTTTACCAAGATTCACTTGTTTGTCGATTGGCGAGATGAGTGGTGATCTTCACGGCCGCATTTTACGGACCTGATAACGATTATTACATATTTCTTGCGATAACTGGGATGTCCATCGCAGCTTTATTTGCTTACTTGCTTTACTTGCTTATCCGAGCTAAGTGCTTGTAATATAAGAGTTTAGAACGAGAATTACACCATGCAACATATATTAATCACTTAGATTAATCACTTAGAGTGATAATTGCTTTCAACGTTTCGTTCATATTTTAAGCCAAAACCGTATCGATGTGTGCATGACCTTCGTCACCCTTCGTGTAATTACTTGCGTTGACACGCACACAGACACATTATTGCGTGAATAATGTTGCAAGCAAATATGTAAATATTTTCCCAAAACGGTATTTAAAATAGGTCTACCTTACAAATAGTCTTTCATATTATAACATTAATAGTCATTTAGTATAAACTTGAAACTTATACTTTTATTCGATTACGTAAAATATTTAAAATGCCGAGAAATATTCTAGATGTTCTCAAGATGATATTCCAAAGCTATTTAACCATAAGGTAAAATAGCTAAAAAAAAATATAAATTTTTTTTAGTTTTTGTGCTTTCATTTGTAATTTAAAATATTTTTACCTCATTAAAATAAAGATTGCCTTTCTTTCCAATATTATTATTAGACATATAAAAAATTTAAAACTTACATTTTTTTATCCCGGTGAGATAAAATGAGTAGAATTACAGGGAAATGTTAAAGAGTCAAGATATTTTTTTTGTATACATCAGTAATCAAACAGCGGTAACCAACCAGCACCAACTGTAAATAAAAAATATGGCCAATACAAGTTTACATTATTGAAGTTATAAAAACAGTCATTGAAGTAATTCTTTAAAAAAAAATTATTGAAATATATCTACTAAAATATAATTGTACAATACAAATGTTAATACAAATTTGTACATTGCTTGGCGAATGCTTGTGTGTCTTTATGTGTATGTCTGTGTGCGTGTATGTGTGTATATGTATATATTTGGTGAAAGCTAAACTAGCTTGAACGTTAGCAGATAGATGGGCGGGCAAGCAGGAAAATATTTACAAGCACTTTGAGGTAAAAAGTAATAGCATAGGTATGCTTATTAATCAAATTATTTATTTGAATCAGTTTAAAAAGTTAAAATGTTTTAAGCTAAACATAATATTTCTGACTACTATATTGAGTCAAGCTACTATTGGCTCTGTGCACTGTTTGAGCACCACCTATCGTGCGCAACTCTTTTGGTTCAGATCTTAGTATATAGAAAAACGTAATCCCTGTGCGTAATCTCATCTAACGCTTTTAGCTGAATCGGAAACAATACAGCTCTTTGTGGCGACTCTGGCTTCTACGTGCTATAATATATGCATTGGAGTATACGGCACAAATTAATTAAGTCGTGTATGAGCAATATCGTCATTCGCAACATAAATTTCAAGCTATGTAGAATTTAAACTTAATTATCAGCATAAACATATTAGGAGGCCAACATTTGGCGCAGACCGATTTTAGGGCATGTTATCCTACATTATTTCGTCGATAAAACTCGGAAATATCGCCAATAAAACTACTTGACTCTTAGGAAAACACAAAATAATGCTGTACCATGCATATTATTTCATAAGAAAAATTTAAAAAATGTCTTTTTAGCAGTAACAGTATATTTCTGGTGATCACTGCGGCATCTAGAATGCTAGTTGGAACAATTTTTTTGCCTTCTAAAAGTCCTCATTATACACGAATATAAGCTTTGTAATATTGGTTTGACAAACGGTTTTGTAATATTTGTGCCAGTGTAATGGTAAGTCCCAACACTTAAAAAATATTTTTTATGCAAAAGCAAAGTCCAAGCTATGTAATATCGCACATAAAAAAGTAATACACACGTTATTAATTATAATGAAAATAGGTAAAAATAAATACGTGGTAGAATATTTTCCTTTTTGGCTGGCAACGTTTTGAATATCGTTCAACTTAGATATTTACGATTTATTTGTTTGGAATTTATACAAAAATATCCGATGCCAAATAGTTCTTATTTGTAAAATCTTCAAGCCCTAAATACGCTTTTGTGAAGCACGGTGACAACTTTTCACCACACAGTAACTCACATTTTTTTAAATTGCGAGAGCTGTACTCTGTGTAGCACGTGTCACATGTCTAAGCGGTCGGCGTGCGTAAGAAGCCTTTTCAGGCTTCTTTGAAATGGCTTAATATAGCGCAGGTCGACTTGGTTTTTATGCCTTATTATTCTATGTCTAAATCAGGGTTATTATTGGCTACAAAGCCTACAAACTACATAGTCTAAGATCCCATTATAGAACTACCTTCACCGAGCTGGTTAATGGATAAAATGGTAAATCCAAAGATAAATCCTCATCATACAAATTATAGTGTCTGTGACTGTCTAGAATCGAACCCAAACCCCGTGGCTATCGGCGCCGTTAGGCCTATCTGAACAACTCATCAGCATGAGCTGTTCGAGCAATATGAATCACATTATAACAAACTTCTATAAACAAATTTCTTATAACGAATAATTTTCTAATAAACCACAAAATTTTCATATAAAAATTGGCTAACGCGGTCACGCTTCACCAAAGTTCAGTCTGATAATAATTATAACAGTAACCATAGCAACGGTTACCACGACAATGATAGGAACCTTATTAGGAACAATATAAACCAAACACTATAATAACAACGCTTACAGTTTTCAATGCCGTAAAAACTTTGAAATAAAATTAAGCTTCTATATATTAATACGTGTAACAAAAACTTTGTATCCTTCTTTACAAAATAATTACGTGGACTGAGGATTCTGAAATTTAGCACAGTTAAAGTTTATTTACAAAAAAGTGTAGAAAACTAACATTGTATACAACTATCCATTAGAAATAAGTATATATCCTCATCTAACATCTCTTACAGTGTAGGTAGGGAGATGCGAGTTCTATATGTCACAGTCCTTGCAGATTTGTCTTGCTTACTTCACATTAACTACTCTTGATACAAACAAGCTGGTTCCGAAAGACTCTAGTCACCATCTTCAGACAACACCCGATTATGGTATGTCAACCGTGGTCTTTCCAAGTACCTATATCCTTCCACATTCGCATTGTATATATTTTGCTTTGTTAATCTTTCATATGCCATCCCAGATGTCCGAACCATGAAGTATTAGGTATAGGTGGAGCTAGCACTTGCATTAATCATTAATAAACATTAATAAATAGTAAATAAAATAAATATTTACGTAACATCTGTGAGGTCTCCCCATCTCTATTCATACAGCTGTGTTAGAAAAAGAGGGTTAAACCTCAGAAGATGACAGCAGTATTTGAAATTTGGTTTCAAGTAGGTATTAGAAGTGTTGCCTCTAGATATAATACAGCTTCATGGTCCGAACCGTCGCGTGGAACACATATCTAATCTAATACCTTTAAACGAGCAATTCTTGTATATATATAATTGGAATCTCGGAATCGGCTCCAACGATTTTCATGAAAGTCACAAATTAGGGGTATTACTATTTCGGGTCAAGGAATCGATTTATCAAGGTTCCAGGTCCAAAAAAGCTCGGTTCCCAAGATATGGGTATGTGAAAAACCGAGCAAAGCTCGGTCAACCAGATATTTATATTTATACAAAAAAAAACATTACACACACTACTATTTATTGGTCACACACAAGTACTATATTGTCTATGGTTGTCTGTTGTCAAAATTAGAAGAACTTTTATTGTTTAGTCTATGAAGAAACTGAGGCATAGTTTGTTTATCCTATATTTTCAACCGAAGAAAAAACGGAGATTATCAGTTGATATAAGTATGTAATATTTGGGATAGGTCAATATTTGGTGCTTAATAATCTATTATACTAAATTTCGTGAGTTTGTAGTATGTTCGTATGTTTGTCCACCTCGAAATCTAAAAGCCATATCGATATAATTCTTTTTGGTTTAATTTAGGTATATTCCAACTAAGGAAATTATCAAAGATTCATTAAGATCAGTTTATTTTTTGAAATATGGGTAATGGGTATAGTTATTAGTATATAATGGGTATAGTTAAACTGACTAATAGGCAGATATTAGTCAGTTTAATTTTTTATAATACTTTTATGCCTTATTGACATTTTGTGCTTTAGTATAATAGAATCACGGTCCAGAGGGCGGACCAGCGAGCGGGTATTCACTACTATACACATCTATATAAAACATCAACCACACACTGAAACTGTATTTTATGTATAAAAGACAGTATTCCAAAAACAATCCTAAATCCACATTTGTCAATGTAAGAAAAGCCAATTCAATAAACCACGAAAGTCGAAAAATGAGGTCAGGCGAAGATTGTTTCCACACTTTTTATAGACCATTATGAAAATCATTACGTCAAAGCTTTTATACTAGCCCGTTTTTTTATATATTATTGCTAAAGTAACCAAATTTTCACAGTAAAATATGTAGATTCTGCACAATTTTTATATAATTTATGTGGTATGTGATATAGAAGAGCAAACAAGCAGATGTCGCTATTTAAAGTAAGAGATAACTGTCACCTTTATACAACCAAAATGGTAGTTGTTTAAAGACGACAGTTGATGTAGTTAGTATCGATGATGTTTTTTCAATCTGTGTAGAAACAACGCGGTCACTATGCGAATATTTTTGTCCTTCAATTACGTGGAGTAATTTTGGCGTTTTTTGACCAACTTGGTGAGATATCGTGAGATTTCATAAACCTCCTCCTCACGTAAGATCAAGTAAGATTTTTCAAAATGCGTTTTTTTAGTGTTTATACGTTAATTTGAAAACAAAAATGTAAGACTTATATTTAAATCTTCAATTTGAAGTAGGTTTTTTAAATCATAGTGAGAGAATTTTACACTTTTATATACATCAAAAGAAGCTATTAAAATTCCTAGTGAAATACAATTTAACCATGTCTTAGTTAACACACATGTTTCACTTAATTCAACCAAGATTTCCTGCATTTTAAACCGTTTTTTGTGGAAAAATATTATGTGGTATTTGCGAGTCAGATTTGGTGAGATTTTGGTTTCTCCCCTTAAATCTCTCACGTAATTTATGGACGCCATTACCGGCTACTATACTAAACTAAATCAAAACTTGACATTGATAAGCGCCATAGCAAGAGAAAAAAAGTTTAATGGTGAAACCAAAATCAGACGAGGCATCACTCACGATGGTAGTAACACGGTTGTTTATTTGCCTTTTAAGAACTGCCTGCCTGGCTTGTTAACGGGTACATTTTCAATGTTCGGGTTGTTATAAACTCGCCACAATAGTAAATTTGTCACAAAAAATATGTGTAAATTCGTCACACTCCTAATTTTGTATTGTATATGTATTGCCACATGTCTTTTTAAATTATTGTAAATTCACTACACTGTTTTTTTCAGTACAGATCTCAGGGAAATCAAATATAATAATATATTTATTTATTTATTTATTATTGTAATAATCAAAGCAATTACTTATTCAAAATTTGACTTTTCATCTACAATAAAATTACAGTTTTAATATCAGAATCGATTGGCTAATTTACCTGGGACACACAACTATGTATCTATTATTAACTACAACAAATTTAAACTATTATAATTAAAAACAAACACATCATAAATAACTCAACTAAAACACAATAACATAATTAATCATCTCAGCAATAATAACTACGGTCATGTTTTTCATAGTAATAATTTAAACGTTAACAAATATTTATCTAATAGTCACATTAATCACTTTTGATAAAACTTAGTTTCAAAAAACCTTTGAAGTTTGAAAGCAAAAAATATTTGGTTAAATTGGTGCCACCACTTTTCTTATTCCTATATGGTTGTCGCAATAGCGCCAATGTTTGTCACTGTCGTGTTCAAGTTTGAAAGATAAGGTGGCCGATAAAGTTATACACACTATCATCTCGCCAGACGTAGAGCAAAGATCCAATAACATCTTTGGTGTCTTATAGGCGATGGTTGTCTTAACATTAGGAGAACCAACTGCTTGTTTATTATCTTTTGATTAAAAATGTCATAATATTTACAAATTAATAAAACGCTGTAAAATGCAAAAGTTCAGGACTTCTGCTAAAATCATCTTATTATAATTATCAAAAATGCTTTTTAATTATTGGCTAATGCAATTGATCGACGCGCTCTCATGTTAAATGTTATATATTAATTTTTTTTTTAATTTAAAGTCTATATAATCACTCTCATTTTTTAACTTGTCAAAGAATTGTAATAATTGGACGTTATTTTACACATTTTTATGCCACGCTTTTGCTAAGTTAATCGTCATATGACATTCCAAATTATCCTTATTTTTTAACAAATCGGCACACGTGTGCAGAAGCATAGGTTAGTGAAATACCTATGATAGGAAAGTGAGGTGCTAAAATGTACAATTTTGCTTGCTAACACTACTTTCTAAAATATTTATACCAAATTAAGACATGTGACGAATTTGCAATTGCTAGTATGTACCTGTGACGGATTTACACATACTTTTTACTATTAATTAATACCTGTGGCGAGTTTACTTTGAATGTATGGAATATCTAAAACGGTGACGAATTAACTGTGGCGAGTTTACGTAAACCCTAATTTTCAAACTTAGATCAGCGCAAGTACAATTATATTCGACCTCAGCCCTTTAAGTATCCCCATATTAAATATCATCAAAATCGGTTCAACGGTTTTGCCGTGAAAGCGTCTCTGAGAGACAGACCTGCGTATTTATTACATTTGTATAGATTGTTTTTTATATCATAAAACAGCAAACAAGCAGATAGCTCTCCTCATGGAAAGAGACAACTGCTTTCTATAAATACCAAAGATGTTAATTGTTTGTTGCTGTCCTTGTGGCGAGGCCTCAATGCCACATGCATAAGAACACGACAGTAATAAGCACTTACGCTGCCGCAATAGGCCGGAATAGGTAAGACGGTGGTACCTGAACGGGCAAAACAATGCAGAACTCTTACCACCTAGTATTCACGATGGACATGACTCGCATAGCCAATTGTTCGCCTCTCACGAATTGCCTGGCAGAACGGCAGACGATCTATTCTTCAAAGGGAGCTCAGACCTACACGGGAAAAACTCTCTTTTTTCGACGGAATAACTAAATTTAATGAGTATGACATTAAAATATTAATTTAATTAATACCAGTCCTCGTGTAAATAAAATTAAAACACCTACGAATACACTATTTATAGTTAATAACTTTAGATTAGATTCTTCTATTACGTTCTCTAGGCTCTCTAGGTATAATCAAACCGCCCACTCATTCCAAGTATTTCTATTTGTTTCTTCTTGACGTTATGATAGCTTTGTAAACGTTTTTGTTTTGCGATAAATTAAAAGTGAGTCGTGATTAAATAGTCGCAGCAAAGGTTTGAGCTGTACTGTTGTTTTAACTGTTATTGCTTCATTTAAACCTATAGTTACTTCGCTAGATGCAATTTGGAATCTCAAGCTGTAGCTCTTGCCGCAGCAGATAATGTAACATAGCGATATTATCTGGTAGCACCTTCGACTACTCTTCGTGATATAATTGGATACTTCAGGGAGAGTGTTTTTACATTGAAAGACCAGGCTAGAGCTTTTATCACTTCCCATTATTCAATGCCCGTAATCGGCTTTTCGCAGTAAGAAACTGGGTTCAAAAGTCAACGTTCGTCGTCTATGTCAACGTCAAAAGGAACAGAAAAGGAGGTTGTCAGATAAAAGTTTGCGAGCCTTCTAAATTATTCGGGCTGAGAAACTGTTTCCGAAACACAAAAGAGTTTTGATACGAACTTTGATACGCCGCTTGAGCATCAGATGTACATCAGTAAATATATGAACAATCTAATATTATCACTTTTTCAAATAACAAAACTCGTCATAAAAATACGTAGCATATCTTTAAGATTATATCGACTGTTCTATATTTGTCTTAGCGCTAGTAGAACTAAATTATAGGTAAGATCAATCCTCAAATATCGATTACATATTTTATAATTTAATACTTATGCCTGTAGGTTCTGAGTTGTTGGTTTTTTTTTCAATTATTTTCTGCGAGAATCGAAGAACCTTGTTCGGCGTAGAACATATTAAAATCGATAAAAGTTTGTCAGCTACAAACTATTCTTATAGGATAATAGTGTTGTTTTTATTATTTTCATTAAACTTTTTTCATTTTTTCTCCCCATATTCCTCGGAGTTCCACAAATAGGTATCATTTAAAATTTTGCGCTTTGCAAAACATTTAACAATTCATTTTTATTTATATTAATTGATTTATTTATAATACAAGAATGTCAAAATTGTTTAAATATAGCGACATTTAATAATCGTGTTAAGGCATTTGGAAACATAATGATGTCTAACCGTGACATTTTACAAATCGACAGTAAAACATTAGAAACCAAATATCTTCCGGTTGCCTACCCGCAAAAAGTTAAACCCAATAAATGAAAAAAATCACCACAGATCTTTAATTTCTACCCAAATTGTGTGAGACCGATTGCCCCCCATCTGTGATACAAATCCATCTATATTTGTGACTTAGAAACAAACAAACATGCAAACAGTCAAATTTACCACGTATTGTTTTAAGAATAGACCATTTGCTGTTTCATCTGGCAGTTCGCAAAATTATCTATATGTGTCACTACCATCGCAGCTACAAGGTGGTAGTGCTGCACTGTCTCGCCCGGGTCTGGTACAACCGGCTTACCTATTCTTGCCGCAATAGCATCAGTGCTTGCCACTATCATGTTTCGGTTTGGAAAGTAAGGTACTAGGTAAACTTATGCATCTAGCATTAAGAACCCGTCACAAGAATATCAAATAAACATCTTCGGTGTCTATAGGCAATAACTGTCTCTTTCCAGCAGGAAGGCCAACTGCTTGTTTGCTATATTATGAGTATGACAAAAGGATTACAAACGAAGTAAATATGGAAAGTATTTATACCGTAAATATGAAATATCAATCAATAACGATTCCTATTGTTGTCTTGACAAAACGGCTATGAATCAATGTCAAGTAGATAAACCATTTGTAACGTAGTTGGCAAATTGGGATTAATAAGGGACAAAGAAAGAACGCCTTTCGCATTCGCCCTGCCGATTAACGAGATAAATTCGTAGGGATAAGGGAAAACAAGTGGGGGATAAACGAAATACTTTATTTTAATTAAGAGAAATGGACTTGCTTAACATGGACTAATTTAATTTTGTTGACAAAAATAACAGATGTGTCTTTATTTTTATAAATTTAATACACTAGCTGATGCCCGCAATTTCGCTGGTTTTTAATTTATAAGAAAAATTTCCTGAGCTTTTTCGCATTGGAAACTAATTAATCACTTTACTACATTGTTTGTAGATAATTTATGTAAACACTAGCTGACCCGGCAAACGTTGTTCTGCCTTTTTAACTACTCTTATATTTTCTATATTTTCTCACCTTTTAAATCTTTCCTGGACTTCAACAATTAATTCAAAACCAAAATGAGCCAAATCGGTTCAGCAGTTCTCGAGTTTTAGCGGGACTAACGAACAGCAATTGATTTTTATATATATATATAAATTATTGATATTGACACAGAAGTTCCATTTTTTTTTAATGAAACGTAACCAGGCAGGTTACAAACAGAAGGGCATTTATAATATTAGTATGGAATATAAGATCTACATTCGGATATCGTCAATGTAAGCAAATCACACTCATTCCAATATTCATTTTTTATTAAAATTTATATTTTTGTATGGATTTTGTCATTATTTTACGGTAGCTTTGGTTGTCTGTTCTTGTGTCTATATAGTGATAAATAATTGTGCAATATTTTCTAAGTAGACACAGTTTTATATACAGAACTTGAGTAATGGTACAAATTGGCACATGTTATGATGTATCTGTGATTCACTTATACAAGTATAAAAACAGTATGTAACGTGGAAAATAAAAAAAATATACCACTTTTTAAAACATATTTACATGCTTCTATCATTTCTACATGTTTCATCTATAAAGTGATGGATTAGAAATAAGATTGTGTAAAAAAACTTTTTTACCTTCTACTGTTTCAAGAATTTTAAGATCAGAATTTGACTTAGCAATGAAAAGTATTAAAAACGGGAAAGCAGCTGGTGATGACGGAATTAACATTGAATTAATAAAATATGCTCGTAATGATGGTTTACTTAATGGAATCTACCAAATTATAAAGGAAATTTATAACACTGGGAAAATACCAGATGACTTAAAAATAAGCAAAATCTTAACTATAGCAAAGAAAGCCAATATCATAAAATGTGAAGAACACAGAACACTAAGCCTTATCTCACATGCACCAAAAATCCTACTCAAAATTGAACAAAACAGAATAAGAACTAAAATAGAATTGAATTTAGGGAATGATCAATACGGGTTTCAACAGAACAAAGACACCAGAGACGCTTTATTTGCGCTAAGACTAATTATAGACAGAAGACTGGATGTAGGATTGAATACATATATAGCATTCGTGGACTTAGAGAAGGCTTTCGACAAAGTTAACTAGAAAAAAATTATGAGGCTACTAAAGGACATAGGAATAAATAACAAAGATAGAAGAATTAATTTTTGTTATGTTTTCACCACTTTTATTTAAATTTTTTATTGAAAGAGCCATACGAAAAATTAGGGAAAATTCAGCGGCTGGAGTTAAGTTCAATGGAGAAAGGATACCATTCATTCGTTTTGCGGACGACATAGCTGCAATAGCAGAAAACAAGCAAGATCTGGAAAATCTGCTTAACACAATGAATGATATATTCAATGAATTCTCACTAAAGATTAACATTACCAAAACAAAAGTATTAATAGCAGCCAAAACTAAAATAGAAACAGAAATTTCAACAGCCGATGATAAAATACAACAAGTAGATTTATTCAAATACCTCGTAAGTCTCATCACGTCAGATTCAAGATGCACATCTGATATAAAAGTTAGAATTATAATGGCAAAACAGGCTTACATGAATAAAAAACGTAATTTTCAATCAAAAATTCCCAGACACATCAAAAAGAAATTTATAAAAACTTATGTTTGGAGCACAGCCCTATACGGAAGTAAATCCTGGACTCTTACACAAAAAGAAAGAAGCTACCTGGAAGCTTTTGAAATGTGGTGTTGGAGGCGTATGGAAAAGATAAGCTGGACAGAAATGGTGACCAACGAAGAAGTACTCAAGAGAGTAGACGAGACGTGGGGCCTTATAAGAACGTTGGAAGACCGTAGAGGGAAAACGACACGATAGTTTTATTAACAACATCATAGAAGGAAAGCGAGATAGAGAAGGCCAAGGATTAGCTATATATCACAAGTGAAGAAAAAAATAAATGTCGTGTCGTATAGGGAGTGAGATCAAGGAGACGGCATTGAATAGGGAAAAATGGAAGAAATTACACGGCGAAATAGTTGACGACTTTTCCAATCTGGAAGTTTTCAGACAGGTAGTAGAATGTTTAAAGTTAGTAGTGGTAGTAACTTTATAACGTAGACCAACTGTTTAAAGACAATACATAAAAGGCGAACAAATGCTAAACAGGTTAATACTATATAAACACGTGATGATAAAGTTCTGTTAGGTATGTCATAATCTGAATTTAATCATTAAAAATCCATTTATAGGTGCGTTTATTGTATCTATTCCTTAGTTTCTACACGTTTTTTACCTGTGCCAGTACCTGGTACAAATTACAAACCAGGTGTAAAAAAATAACAAATTCATATAAAATATAAAGACAAATAAATATCACCTGATAAAATATAGTATAAAAACATGTACCTAGATACTAAAGAATAGATGGGTACTTACAATGGCATATCTATCTAAATAAATGTATTTTTCAATGATTAAATTCAGATAACGATCTTCAGGTAACTTTATCGTCGTGTATTTATGATGGTTGTAACACATATTTACCTATTATTTATTCGCATTTTACAAGTTTCCTAGGAAGGCAGTTGATTTGTGTTTCAAAACTACTACCACTACCGATTTTAAAAATTCGTGTATGTTACGCATAGACTAGTACTAGATGCAGCGTGCAGTCCGCTGAATTATAAAAGATTTTGGCGAATCCCGTGGGACTTATTTTTTTCGGGATAAAAGTAATCTATCTGCTATTTCATGCCATCATCTAGCAATTTGCCAAATTTCATTCGAATCCGTTAAGTAGTTTTTGGGTGATTGAGTAACATCCATCCATCCAAACATCCAAACTTTCGCTTTTATAATAATATTAATATAGACTATTACTCACAATGAATATTACTATACTATCGAAAATCGAAGTGAGTAATAAACTATCGAGACAAACAAGCACATGACGTCTCTTTTGATGGGCAGAGTTATTTCCTTAACCTTTCAAATCAAAAAGGCAAAATGACAAGCATTGACAGGAAAAGTAAGGCGGTTGTTTCGAACAGACAGGACATCGCTAACTCTACTATCTAGGACACACGACACCGTACGACACACACGACATGTACCGACATATTTAGCTTTCGCTCGCCTTTAACAAGCTTTCTTGTAGGAAGATTGTTCTTAAAAATTGGCCAACCAACAGCTTTTCAGAAACTGACTTCTACTATACCTGAATGATTTATCGTTCATAGAGACCACAGACGACACAAATACTAATCACCTGGGCAGACGAGTGTCTATCCTCGGGGTACTTTTTTGTCCACCAATATAGATCCCTAATAAACAGTATTCAATGACGCACACAGATGACTGAAGGTACCCCATACAAAAAGTCCATTCGTACAAAAATAACCAAGGACGCCGAATGGACTGGACAAGTCGGACTGGACAAAAGTACAGGGAGTCCCCGAAAAAAAATAGAAACAACCTGACTAGGAGCAACAACGCACACAGCGAACTTTTTTCGGCGACTTGCGTTGAGCGCTCGAGAGTAACGTATGTATATACTATATTGTATGCATGACAACCGGACAATGTTTGCACACCGTGTGCGTTGAGTCGGTGGCAAGTAAGTTATCGGCGAACATTTTTTCTTGATTCAGGGATTTTTGTCCATTAAATTCCCTGCGTAGACACGTTGTTGTACGGGGAAGGTGTAGCCGCTCATACGAGCAAACACTTCCAAATGTCAAACACTGGTAGAAATATGCCATGCTGTGCAGTTGTATCGTGCCAAATATGCTGTCCACACATTATTTATATATATATATATATATATATATATATATATATATATTTGCTAAGGTTAAAAAAAACCCCGGAGAAATATTATTTCAACGATAAGTACCAAAACTCTATTTCTGGGTGTGCACACTGGCTACACTGACAACCTAAGAAATTGCCTTAAAGGCATATCCAGGTTAATCTGTGGTATTCCGGTAGAGGCGGTGAATTTTCGTTCACCGGGTAGAGACGCGCTACTTTGGGCTACAAAAAATATTTCACAATTTTTTATCAAATATAAGATAGCAAAGAAGCAAATGACTCTCCTAATGGAAAGAGAAATCCGCACGTATAGCAACGCACCAAAGATGTTAATGGTGCGTTGCTATCCGTGCGGCGGATGGCAATGCCACACCTTACCTTATACAGTGACAAGCACCGACTCTATTGCCGTAGGAATAAGCCAGTGGTACCATATACCCGGGCGAGACGTTGCATAAGTTTACCACCTAGTAGTCACAATAGCAGTGACATGTGTAGCCAATCAGTCGCCTCTTTCGACCTGTCTGGCAGAACGGCAATTTGTCTATTCCAACACGGGGGAAATTATATATTTTTCTACAAATTATTTACTACTAATTATTATTTCAGACGAAGCACCCACTCACTAACTCTACAATTAGTTAAGTCAAAGAAATTAATGTATTTAGTACATAGAAGTCGTTAAGTTAAATTCATGATATTTAGCGGCATGTCCTTCTCGGTGTCCCCGTCTAATTATTATTCACATAAGCAAACACTTTGGTAAAAGGGTAGCGTCTTCTACTATTCAAATCAACTGACACTAAATCTAATTACAAGAAAGGGGATGCGGGTCACGCTTAGCCATAACTTTAATTATTCACAAAGGACTGAGAAGTTGGAAGATATATATTTAACAGGATATCTCTGAATCATTTTTAATCCGAATCTTGAAAGGGAGAAGGCTCTCAATTTGATTGTATTTTTTATTTTTTTACCCGATTAAGTCAAGAGGTAATTTTTTTCGAGCGAATGTATCTATGTGTGCGCGTGTACTGGGTGTATATATTTATCCATAATATTGTTACGTACTTCGGGTTCGTAATTGTAAGAAAACACCACTTATGTTAAATCCGTGTATTTATAATACAAATACACAAAATAACACAATGTAATACTCAAATACTCTGATTGACACGAGCCTCACTGTACTAAGCTTAACCGACTACACAATAAAACACTTCTCGCTTCGCACGGGTCGCTTCAAGTAACGCTCTCGATCGCTTTATAAAAACTGCCCTGTATTTGTCAACACATCTCTATTTATACCCGAGGTAAAGTTCGACAACAATCGCAAATGTTCGTCAATCGTCTCGTAAACAATAACAATAGTAAGTTGTTTACAATAAACGACTATCATAAACAAACAAGTCCTAGTACACGTTATTTTCAACCTTATGCTTTATCTCACAAAGTCCATTATGGCATAGCTTAGGGTAACAGTCAACTATTTGTTTGTCAATAGGAGTAGCTATCTCTTACTTTTATTTCTAGATCTCTCCAGCGTTCCAACTCTACACGTTTCTAGATTATTCGTAACAATATAATATGTGTGTCTATTTTTATTGCTGCGTAGGTGGCAGTTATCTTCCATCCGCAGTATCTGTAAGGTTGGTACTATAAATCTGTAAGTAGCGTAACAACAATGTTGTTAAAGTACATAATTATTATAAGTAAAGTATGAATATTTTTTAACTTTTATGGTGTGATATTGTTAAGTATGTATATAAGAAAGGCTCCACGAAGCGAAAAATTTTTACGATAATTATTTAAACATTTTTTTTCATTTACAATTAAGACGGAAGTACGAGAAAATTTTGTAAGTTAACAATCGAACTTGTTGAAAAATTAATTTTAAGTAAAATTTCCAACGGAAATAAATTATTTTTAGTGTTCAAAATACATCATATTTTTTTCAAATTTATAAAAGAAAATTCAATACTTTAAATAAATTTATGTGTCGTCCTCGATTTTGAGGCCGTGCGCGCAACCTAAAAATGTCGTGCGGAGACCCATTTTCAGCGTTAAATTACAATTAGGAATAATGGAGATAGAGTTCCGGAATCTAAGAGTTTTTTCTTGGAAATTTCCTCTTCTTTCCGAATCGTTTTTTGAAATTTTTTAAATATTAATAATTTATGAAATATTGGCAAAAAACGAAATGCCATTTTTTTCTCATCTTTATTAATTGTTTATAAATTTTGCAATTTTTAATGTGCTAATACACGCTTTTAACACATTTTTCTAGACGTCATTCCGGATCCAATGAGCTATCGCACATAATTTTAAGAGCAGTATCTCTAAGACACTTTTCAACTTATCGCGCAGACTAGTACGTGTGATTTCGCCTTAACTCACGAGGTGTGGAAACAATGGGAACAGCGATTGTTCACGATTGCTTTGTGTTCGAGGCGATTCTTCTAACTTAGAACTTTCATGCCGTTTTGATGATTATATTTAAACGATTTCTTAATAGAATAGATTTGAATTGTTAACTGCGGTTTTAATCTAATCTTTATTGTTAAATAGTTGTCGATAAATATAATATTCAAGCCCAACAATAAAAGATTTAACCGCTTAAAACATTACTAGTGTCATTTTTATACTAGCTGCAGTCCGCTTCATTATAAAAGTTTTTGGTGAATCCCACGGGAACAATTCATTTTTCCGGGATAAAAAAAATCCTATGTGCTGTTCTAGGTCATCATCTAGGTACGTGTGAGCCAAATTTCATAAAAATCAGCGATATAATATTATTATATATCAGGTGCGTTTTAAACTTTTCAGATATTTTAAATGAATTTAATAAAGTTCATTTAAAAAGTATTTAAACAGCTAGATGAAAACGGACCTCGAACCGTTAGAGCGGTTTTCGAGAAACCAACAACATATGTAAAAAGATTACTCGTTTAATAATATAACATTATGGTCGAAAGTTATGGGGAGTCTCTAGTTGACCTTGACCTGAAGTTATTTGGAGCGGCATGACGTCATCCCAGTCTCACTGATCCCTAAAACCGGAATACGGCTGCACGCCAAGCTATTACAAAGTCGGTCAACGTTGAATCACAATATATCCGGTTTGTCTCCCCGCATACAGACAGTTGGAAATTTCGATATGGCATTTTTAACGGTAATAATTTCATCTACTTTTGTTGAACATTTATTACAGCTTGTTTATAAAAACAAGTTTCATGTAGTCAAATTAGTTTCGTGGCTCACTAGATAGCCTAATGAATTCGAATTGGAGATTAATTTTAGGATTCGAAAATCAAAATGCATACAATACAGAAAGTGTATCCCCGTGTTTCCCCGTCCGGGCTCCTTAAAAAATAGACCAACTACCGTTCTGCCAAGCAGGTCGTAAGGATGCAAGCAGGTGTCACTACCATCGCGACTACTAGTTGGTAGAGTTCCGCAATGTCTCAACTGGGTATTTGGTACCACCGCCTTACGTATTCCTGTCGCAATAGCGTCAATGTTTATCATTGTCGTGTTCCGGTCTGGAGGGTACGGTAGCCGGGAAACTTATGCATATGGCATAGCCATCCCGCCACACGAATAGCAACGTATCATTGACATATTTGATATCTATAGGCTATAGTTTCTCTTTCCATCACGAGAGCCATCTATTTGTTTGCTATCTAATGATATAAAAAAGGGTGACATTAAGACCCCACCACAAATAGAGCAACGCACCATTAACATGTTTAGCGTCTATAGGCGATGGTGTGTCTTTCCATCAGGAGAGCCATCTGCTTGTTTGCGATCTTCTGATATAAAAAAAAACATAGTAAAATTGCAACAACCAACTTCTAATGCATTAGATCTTCACCAATTAAAACGGGACTACACAGGTAAATATCCTTTCAGACAAAACAAAATCAAAATCGGTTCATGAATTACCGAGTTCTGAGGTAACAAACATAAAAAAAATACAGCTGAATTGATAACTTGCTTTTTTGAAAAGTTACTTGAAAATACTTTAAAGAACCAAGATGCTATAACTAAAGCATGTTATTATTACTGAATGAGCGGGCGAAACGAACAGTTCTCCGAGTCCGCTAGAACAATCCGGCTATTGTAAGTACTATGTATGTATCAAGGTAACTAAATTATCGTTTGATTGGGACGACGTGAAAGAAATTTGTTACGCATTTTGCCAAATTGGAACATGAGCAAAATTGATCAAAGTGTTGCCGAGTTATTGGGGTTGTAAAATTAATCCTTAAATTCAGTGTTAAAACCATGCCATCTTCACATCACATCACCATGGCTATAGTATTATAAATTCTATTAAATGCCACGTGTCTATCTATTACAATTCACACGGTAAAGCCTTGTGGCAGAGAACAGAAAGTGGAGTCTCAGTAATAGAGACTGTTACCAGTTAGCACCTTTTGTATACGGAGCCCAAGAAAAGTATATTTTTACATCATAGAATACCAAACAAGTAGACGGTTCTCCTGACGGAATGGGGTTACCATCGGCTGTAGATAACTGACAAAGATGTTCCCCACCTATTTTTATTACACACAGGACAGCCCCAACATTTCAGACGTGGAGTTAGTCATCTACGCGGACAACACCGCCCTCTATATGTCAGCATATTCTCCTAGGTTAACCTCAAGGAAATTATAAGTTGCAGCCAACTCCCTAGGCGACTGATTTAGAGCATAAATATGACATATACACTAACAACATTGACAATCGTTTTATGGTAACATAACAACAATAAATGTCGTTTAACAACATAACACGATCACATTCGATGAAATTGTATGACCAAGACGCCTGCCCAGGAAAAACTCAGTAAAAAACCTAAGGTTACCCTAGATTCACAATTTAAATTTCACATAGAAAATGTCAGAAAAAATCGAAATTCGCACTAAGTAACCTAAAAACGGGGAAAGTAAAATGTTACTTAGACGTAAAGTGACTTTACAAAATTGTTATCAAAACCGGTGATGAAGAACGCTAGTATAGACATTGCATATACCTACACAGCCAAATCCAGCACCGACCATTACTTTATAGATAAAAATCAAGCGCATGGCTACCGTGAGCCTATGGTATATTTATGACATAACATAGATTTTTACAAGACCTAGAACTGTCAACATCATAAAAATACTTCCAAGAGTCATCACAAGTCCCATTTTGAAAAAGTGATGAAATACTCTGTAAAAAGAGAATAAATAATAAATGAATCCAAACCCTCTCTCTGGCAAGAGCTGCGGCCAATTACGTCCCGGCCGCGGACATAACGAAAGACATAGAAGGTCTGATTCTCATAGTTTACACTACACAATTTACATATACGCCAGCGTCGCTGCCAGCGGTGTCTTGGCCCACTGTTTCGAAAAATACTCAGGATAGTAATGAATCGGAATCCTGACGCCACTTACTCTCACACTTATTCGAGGTTCGGTCTCACAGGAGAAAACCTAAGGCCGGGTTCCAAGCCCACTTAAACTCTGTCTGAGTACTCTGCTCACCCAAAAAAGCAACAATAACTGTTATTAAGACCCATTGCTTAAATTCTATTCAAAATTTAAAAAAAGATGATAATAGTACCATGCTATCCGTGTGGCTTGGATGTACCTTTACCCTTGAAGCCGGAACAAAAAAAAGCGACAATCACTGAAGCTACTGCAGCAGGAATAGATAGCGATGAAGCTCCAAATCTGGACGAGAAACACTAACTACCTACAGACAAAACTACAGAAATATACCAAGTATTTACGAGTAGTAGTCTCGATATTAGTACCTTTTCTCTTGCATTTTATGAAACGCCTAGCATTAAGATAAAGTGTGCTCTTCTTCCAAAGGAGCCCGAAATAACAAGGAGAGAGGCCATATCAAGATTAACGATGTCATATTTAAATTATACTCACAAAATTGTGTATACCAACACTGTATTCTTTAAATTAGTGTCAAAAGCTAAAATGCAACTTACAAAGAGGAGCCTTTGAGCATTTAAGTTATTTTAATGAATAACGTTGTCGTTTCAAAGGCCTTTGCTCGCTGGTGTTTACTTGAAAAGGCACTTCAAATCTGACAGTTAATTTTAGCGGTACTTGTGAGTAATGTCTTCATAGCTTCAAACCAATTCCGTTAAGAGGTAGGCAGGAGACTCTAATGCTATAAAATTCTGAGTATACTTTGTATTGATTGCTCTACGTACCGATCTCTTATAATTATTTTTTAACATATACTGTGAGGTGACGAGATGGTAATCTGTAGTTGACCGCCCCGTTGGTCGAGTGGTTAGCGACCCTGACTACGCAATCAATGGGGCCCGGGTTCGATTCCCGGCAGGGAGAGGCATTTGTGTGATGAGCACAGATGTTTGTATTTCTGGGTTTGGGTGTTTATTAAATATATTCTGGTATTTATATATGTATTTCTGTGTATTAGTATCGTTGACTGGAATATATATATATATATATATATATATATATATATATATATATATATATATATATATATATATATATATATATATATATATATATATATATATATATATATATATATATATATATATATATATATATATATATATATATATATAAAACACACAAACCCAGAAATACAAACATCTATGCTCCGGTATCTATCCACCCGACAGGGACAATCATTTCATTAAAAATGGCACCCGAGCCCCATCGATTGCGGGTTCAGGGTCACTAACCACACGACCAACGGGACGGTCAAAAAACTCTTCAGCTTTATTGTACGATAGCCTGCGGTTAAGTTCGCGTAGGTCCAGATTTTGCAGGAAAATAGAGATAAAATATAGAAATCACAAAGAAATAATGTATATTTCCACTAAGACTTTCTTTCTTGGTGTAAGAATAATCAAAATCGCTCCAATAATTCCAGAGATTATTCCAAAAAAAAAATTTACAAACTTAACCTACAAGTTTATATTTTGTATGCTGATTCCTTCGTTTGCTCGTAACTCAGATCGAGCGTTATAATTTTTCAGTCCTTAGATTTTTCTCGTCGGCGCATCGCTCACCGGATATTAGATAGATTAATTAGAACGCAATATTTTTCTCTTTTAACACCGATTAAGTAGCGAAGTAAAATAATGGAGGCGATTGTATAAATGTATTAAATTTCTATTTTTAAAAAAGATATGAAATGATAGATTTGATAACTGAAATTTTGTTTAGTTTCTAGAAAGTAATTCCATTTATTCATTACGTATAGTCGGTTCTTTTACCACTACGATAAAATTATAGCTAAGAGCTACTTCCTCATGTGGTTCCAGAGCCTCTTTGAAGAATATACTCTCTAGTTTCTGCCAGGTAGTCCGTAAAAGGCGAACGATTTTCGATTGACGGAATGTGTAAAATGACTACTAAATAGTAGAATCCCGCAACATACCGCCTAGGAATTGCCTGGTAAAACAACTTCATCTGGATTAGGTGCTGCTATAGCGTTAATACTTGTCACTGTGGCGTTTTGATTTGGATGGTAGACAGCTGGAAAGTTATGCTTATTACATTAAGGATAGCAAAGCACCATTAACATCTATGGTGTCTATTCGCGATGGGTCGTTTAATAAGGAGAGCCATCTGCTTGTTCGTTACACTATAATAAAAATACTACAGGTCGGCAATTTTTCAGTCCATTTACGCAAATTTTGATTCTAATTTCGGAGCTACTTTTAACAATTTTAATTTTATATTAAACATAACTATTCTTCCCGATATTTTAAAGTTGGTACTATTAAGTTTATGACAATCCACGTTATGTATATATACATGTTGGCAACGGCAACAATGCAGGGATTTGTACTGACATCCACATAAATTATTCAGTAGTCAACAAAGTCGGCCGCAATTTCGACAGAACTACAAACAAGTGTTTAAGCATTATCAGAATATTCTAACTGTTCGGTTCATCTATAAATAATATTTTGCAATCAATCATATGGCTGTGTTGGGCGAATTTAATAAGTAAATACGCTTCATTCAGCCTAACATTTTGAAAAATATTCAAATGTCAAAGTAAGCAAATAAATCATTATATAAGTTGTTTTCGGAATCTTTTTACTGTAGTAGGTATTAGAACATATACCAAAAATATTTCGACTAATTGAGAATCCCTTTCCTTTTGAAGTATTTCTGTGTGCGTTTGTTTATTGTGTTTGTAACAAATATTTAAATACTAGCTGTTTCCCGCGACTTCGTTCGCGCGGACTTCGTTTACTCCGCACAGCTCCTCCCCCGTGGGTGATAGCGTGATAATATGTAGCCTATATGTTGACCCGACCTGTTAGTAATAATCATGCAAAATTTGAAGTAAATCCATGCAGTACTTTTTGAGTTTACCCCGGACATACATTGACTTTCCTACGATTTTATTATATGTATAGATTTGTGCGAAATTTAAAAATACAGCACGTTTCGATGTCGTTTATAAACAGAGTGTCCAAAAAGACCCAATTCATATTGTTCACATATTTTTTACGTCTGTTACAAGTTTACGGGCCTAAATCCGTCTTATATAAAATACTAGCTGTGCCCACGACTCCGTCCGCGTATTTTTATATACTTCTGCGTGTGTCATCGACACTCATTCATGTATACTTGTTCTGGTTCTAAATAAAATTATTTGTTTTTTGTATTACTCGCCGCGGCGCGGCTGTGCATTATTATCGGTTGAAAGAAAATGTACAGCTCAACCAACTTCAATCACACTTAGTATTAAATTCATACACTTATTTGATATAAAAAGTATATGATTATAAAGAGAAACCTTAATTCTTAAAATTCTGTATAACTTTCAGACTTTGGAGAGTTAATTACTCTCAAAATAGGTCCCTATTGAAAATCACTTCATTCAAATCTGTTATTTTTTATAAAAAAATAATTTTAAAAAACTTTTGGATTTCCCAAATTTTCAGTTTTTTGTATATTGGTATGCTATGCCACGCATAACTTTTTAGTAAAAAAGTAGTCCGATTTTGATAATTCTTTTTTAGTACCCCAGGGATGGGAACACCATTTAATTTTTTTTAATTCTTACCATAAGTAACACAAACGTAACCAAGGGATGATTGATTGTTCACTCACTGATTTTAGTTTACGACCACCATTGACGACCACGCATAACTTTTTTTTATGTCATAAGATAGCAAACAAGCAGATGAAGAGAGAAAGAATCAACCATCGCCTATAGACACCAAAGGTGTTAATGGTGCGTTGCTATCTTGTGGCGAGGTCTAATGCCACATGCATAAGTTTAAAAGTTACCTTACCCTCCAAACCAGAACACGGCAGTGACAAAAACTGACGTTATCACGGCAGGAATAGGTAAGGCGGTGGTACCAGATCCGGACAAGACAATGTAGAATTCTACCACCTTGTAATTTCAACAAAAAAACTAAAAAAAATCGAGTTTGACCCACACGGTAGAAGTCAAACTTCATTAATTAAAAAAAGCAGAAGAGAAAAAAGGACGAATTTAAGAAGTCAAGGTTTTTCATATTTAGAAGCAAAAAGTTGCAGTTAAATATTTTTAGTTGTACTGATTGTATCTGGCTGGTTTTGGAACCAATAAATTGATGATATTAATAAATAAAGGTGTTAATAGAGCCTTGTTATCTGTGTGACTAAATGCTAATGCCACTTGCATAAGTTTACTTACTCTTCAAATCGACACGACACGACAGTGGCCAGCACTGACGCTATTGCGGCAGGAATAAGTAATACGGTGTTACCAGACCTGGGCGAGACAATGCAAAACTCTACCACCTAGTATTCACTATTTACGATGGCCGCGTCCCGAACTCCGATCCGGTAGTAGTTTTTAAAATGTTGACTCGTCAATGGTGCCTGTAAAAGTTTATTTATATACTTAATATAAAATAATTTTTAGATTTTGATGGTAGTGGCTCGCATAATCAATTATTCGCCTTTATGTAACTTACCCAATTTTCGACTTGTTTCGACTTTGGACGATGCAGTAGAAATATATGTCAATAATCACAACACTTGTAAGCGATAATATTGAATTAGGATGACTTTTATTACGTTTAAATGTGAAATGCAATATTTTAATGATATGATACTCTAGCAACAGCTCTTTAACACTTTATTCGATCCGAATCCGACAAAATAATAATTTACTTGAAAATCTCGGCCTGGAATGAGATATTGTTTTTCGCCCGATTTCTTAATATCCGAACATTCTGAACCCGTGAAAATATGGACTAAGCAATTCAGAGTAAAACAATTTCATATACAAGCCGAGCAACATTACAGCGTTTACATCGTTCATTAAGTATGTGTCTTGCAAATGCCATTAATCTTGGCAATTTTTTAACGTTTTCAGCATTTTTCAACTTTATTACTATGGCTACTTCAGACAATATTTCGATTCTGAATTGAAGATTCACGAATAAGCAATAATAATCTGATGACCGACACTTGGATTTATTGATGTTTGTGAAAACATACACTCACACAACCTTCTACAAAAAAAGTATCGTCACGCCCGTATTCTCGAAGAGTTAGACAAAGATACAACAAGTGCACCCACGATTATCACCCTATTACGAAGGCCACAGAGGATGATGGCAATCAGAGTTGCCCGGGCTTACCGTACTGTCTCGTACGATGCAGCGTGTGTGCTGGCCAGGACCACTCCCTGGGACCTTGACGCCGGAGCCCTCTCGTCACTCTTTCATTGGCGGGAGGAGGTACAACGGAACCGGGGCTTCCGGCTGGCTTCCATTGAGTTAAATAGGCGCAAAGAACAACTCCGTAACGAAGTTGTTGAAGCATGGGCCAGAAGACTGGCAAACGCCGAATCGGGCTTGAGAACCATTCGTGCTATACTGCCAATACTTAAGGAATGGCTAGGAAGGAGCCATGGCTCTCTATGCTTCCGACTGACGCAGATACTGACGGGGCATGGCTGCTTTGGACGGTATCTATGTCGAATCGGAAAAGAGCCAAACGCTGCCTGCCACAATTGTAGCAGCCCTGAGGACTCCGCCGAACATACTTTAGAGGTATGTCCAGCCTGGACTGAAGAACGTAGCGCACTATGTGCTGTAGCTGGACTTGACCTATCCTTGCCAAGTTTGCTAAGAGGTATGGTGACAAATGAAAACATTTGGAGAGCGGCCCTTTCTTTCTGTGAAACAATAATGTCACAGAAAGAAAGTGCCGAACGCGATCGGGAACGGGAGCATTCTGCCCGTCACGGGACGCATCACAGGGGTGCCCAGGCCCGGCTACAGGCACCTCTGCACCATGGTAATGCTTAGTGCGTGTGGCGGGGGCTACACGTACTTGTCAAGCAGCCAGAGAATAATGGAAGAATATAGGTTGCCAATATTCTCCCACACAAAATCTTACTATGAAAAAAAGGAAACCACACCATACTCCTTCGAGAAGGGTTGCGCACCGCAGCTGAGAGCGTGAGGTGGCACCGTGTGCGTTCCTCAAGGAGATCCCGGGGCCCACTCATACGCGCTAGAGATGGCAACCGTGGGGTTTTAGTCGGTAAGAGTCCGGCATAACCACTCTCTCACCCCCGTGTTCAGACTGGTATCCATGACAGATTTCCCCACGTTAAAAAAAAAAAAAAAAAAGTGCACCCACGATTAGCCGAAGATACCTATTTGGTCCCAAAAATGTAATAGGTGGCAAGCCTATCGCCAACCGGACACTTTCCAATCCCGGGCAACTTTGTGTTTATCAGAAAACTGAAAAGAACATTTTTTTTAATTGCCCGACCCGGGAATCGAACCCGGGATCTCATGTGGTCGACGCCAACGCTGGACCACTAAACCACAGAGGCAATTAGCTTTTACAGACATAATTATACGACATATTGATAATAATCGAGAAAACATACGCTTTTCAAAAGGCATTTCAAGGATTTGGATCAGATACAGTGCATAGCTCGCCTATACATTGGACGTTGGACCTATAAAAAACCCCAAAACACTTTATTGTATTCTCTCATACGAAACAGCAAAAACTTTTTCTTACTTTTTTATCAATGTTTAGAATGAAAATTAAAGCCCACCTATTTCTACCGCAATAGCGTCGGCTATTGTCACTGTCGTGTTCCGGTTTAATAGAGAAGGTGAGCCGGTAAACTTTATACATTTGGAATTTCATCCTTACCACACGGATAATTATGTAAATGGAGCCTTGTTAACCTTGTTATATATAATAATGTTTTTGGTGACTATTTCTATTATATGGTTTTATATGGTATTTTATGGTTGTCTCTTTACATCACGAGAAGCATCCGCTTATTTACTTTCCTATGACATAATAAAAGCATTATCAGACGGTTTATACATATAATGTGAAGATACAATTTGATTAATGATATATTCAATGAACTGAGAAATTATGCTAGTATCTTTTACCCTGAAGTTTTTTGTCATTAAAACATCCTAAATACAGTCAAGTTTTCTCATAACAAACAACGAAAAATACCTTTAAAATTTTTCTTAACGTTAAGAAAGAATATTAAAGTCTTATCTCAACGCTTATGCAATGTATAAAAGTTTGGCGTTAAACTTTTAAGCTAGGCTTCCGCCGTTCATAGTATAACGTTGAATTCAACGTGTTAAATAAGTTGGTAAAAAAATCTTTTTGAAGTTTTGGATTTAGCAGTAGCAGTATTAACATATTAATTAAAATTGTAAATTTTAATTAATATTTTAATACTGCTTCTGCTAACGTTACAAAGAAATTTAACTTTTATCATAAATAGCTTTATTTAATTATTATTAAAATTTATTTATTTAAAATAAAATATACAAGCGGTGTAAACATCAAAAAAAGCATGCTCCGTTGAATCGGATGTGTACAAATGATGACACATGAAATATTGATAAAACAATACGATTATAGACGGTGATAGGTACCGGTGGAGACCAAGACTGACGTATGATTGTCGTTATGATCGTGTGTTGTTGGATGGCGTAGAGTATCTTCGAATCCGGCGTGTTTGTATGAAGAGTTAATCGTAACTCTTCACACAAACACGCCGGTTAAGAAAGCAAAGCAAGTCTGCCTAGACCGCAATGTTGGAACACATTTCCCCCTGTCTATTGAGTAAAGAGATCAACCGTAAAAGTATGTAATAAATAATAAATGTAAATTTAATAAACTTACCAGACTTTGAGACTCTATACCGCAAACCCCGACCACCTTTTGGATGACAGCGGTTATATGTTGCAAATTCCGCATAGTTATTATTTACGCGACTGTAATCCGCTAGATGTCTGTTCCCGTCCAAGTGATTAGGCAGAGATCTGTTCCATCCCATGACATCTCCGACAACTGACCCGCAAACGGAGGATTCAGTCTGATCTTTCGCTTCGCCATTGCACAAGTCTCCACTAGATCGAGCTCGCCTTCCTTTGAGACCTTTCGCGGAATGCTGGCTGATGTTAGAGCCCATAGCGAGGCGGGACCTCACAAAGGTCCCGCCGCCCGCATTGCGCCAATCTTTAGATTTGTTCTCCTGACGCTCGCAGCCGTTTCCACCTACGAAAAGACAGAATATTTTATAATACCTTGAGAAATATATAATAATTATCTTACTATATATAAATTAGGTGTCATGTTGTTTGTCCGCTATGAATTTATAAGCAACTGAACCGATTTCAATGAAATTTTGTAGGTGTCTACTGTTTGGTCCAACTTAAAAGTTAGGATCCTTTCACCTCAATTAGCCCCCCTCCTTTCTCTCAAGCACTCCACCAAATATAAATAAATAATAAATAAATATTCACGGGACAAATTACACTTACTGATCTAACCCCAAAGTAAGCAAATTATTTGCTTGAGTTATGGGTGTTAGTCAACGATACTATTACATAGAAATACATATATAAATACTAGAATATATTTATTAAACACCCAAACCCAAAAATACAAACATTTAAGTTCATCACACAAAGGCTTGTCCCCGTCGGGGATCGAACCCGAGCCCTGTCAATTGCGTAGTCAGGGTCGCTAACCACTCGACCAATGGGCAAAATGTTCAATACATGTAATTTGTGTGGCAAAACAAAGTTTGCCGGGTGAGCTAGTCTAATATGGATGTTTATTTATGTCATAGGTATGAAAAATTATAACTATCGCCTAAAGACACCAAAGATGTTAATGGTATTCATGTGGATATACTCTTAGTATAGCATATATGAAATTTCAGATTTATATACTACAGATTTATCTTAATAACCAACTACGCTATTAATCATATAATTATTCTATTTGGCTTGATACTGAAATAGAAAAATATATCTTTGTTAAAATCTCAATAAGATTGAGACTAAGATACTGTCTTAAGTCTGGTTGTGGTAAGGTAACCTCTTTGTGCCTTGAAAATGCACGCTAAACTATTGTTCTCAATGATCGCAAACTATCGCAAATAACTAGCCATAATCGCTAAAGAAAGATGCGATAAAGGAGAGGGTCACCCGCTATGCCATTCTACAAATTACCGAATTGTGGTCATAAAATCGTTTACTAACTTCGGAACTACTCTGCCTACGTATAAGAGAATAAACGTGATGATGTTTATTTTTTTATTATTAAGGTACCTAGACAATATCATATTTCATGCTTCAACAGTTTGTGGCGCCGCTGGTTCATATCGCAGAAGGGTCATAATGATGGAATTAGCGGGCCAGCTTCTTGTCAGGTGACATCATAACTGTAGAGGTGGATGAAGTCTCACAAGGACAAGGAAGGTGAAAAGGAAGATCTTCCCAGCCTGGTGTACTGCCTGGGGACCGAAGTCCGTTTGAGAAACGTTGAAACTTTATATAGTGTGTACAAGATAAATAATTGTGATATCGCGATTCAGGATTTTTATTTTTGAATTTCATTTTTTTTCCATTTTTATTATTTTTTCTGGTAGCGTCTGGTAGATTGCTTGAACCGCTACAGTACTCAACCGCTACAAGTCCTTGTTTGTACTGTTGAATTGGACACATGAATAATGTTCCCATATATTTTTTCTAATTTACTGGGTGGTGTGGAGTTCTACAACGTCTCAAACGGGTTTGGTACCACACCCTAACCTATTCCTACCGCAATACTATCAGTACTCGTCAATGTGTTTCATTGTGTATTGTCAAAATCGAATCGAAATTTCCAGACCACTTAAATTCTTTTCTAGTCCTCAAATAACACAAAATACTCAGCCTTCAGCCATAAAGCCTATGTCAACCACGCAGCCACGCGCTTTTTTAAAGTGCTATTTGTTTTATAGCATTATGTCATTCGATAGCAAACGAGCAAATGGCTCTCCTATTGAAAAGAGAAACCATAGCCTATAGACACTAAAAATCTTATTGGTGCGCTGCTTTCCGTGTCCCGAGATGACAATGCCATATGCGTAAGTCTATCATCCTTACCCTCCAACCAGGATCACGACAATGACAAACATTGACGCTATTGTGATAGGAATAAGGCGAAGCGGTGGTACCAAAAACCTGGGCGGGTCATTGCGTTATTTTGGCACCTAATAATCACGATGGTAGTAAAACCTATAGCAACATTTAACGTTCGCCTTTTACTAATACAACCTCAATATTCAAATTATTTTTAAATATTGCGTTTTGGCACATCTTATCATCTAACGCCTAGTGCGACTACTCCTCTTGTTCTACCCCAAGACTGACGCTAGGTGGTATTATCATGCGTAGGGACTAGGGTACAACGCATCTCTTTGCTTCAATGAGAGTTATAATTAGAATACTAATTTTGGTCGCATAAAGTCTACTGTGGTGGGAATGGACAAATAATATTTAGTCTAGAGCCGAAATCATTAGGTGAACATTAATTATATAAAGATAATTATGAATATTCCGGTAACAAGGTAAATCTACCTGGGTCAAAATATATCAAATACTATTCTCCCTATTAACTCACACAGAATATATCGAAGGAGATTTATGAATTTTAAGTCCCTATATATAAATAAATTCGTTCCTTATGGTTTGCATTATTATAAAACGCGAAATCATATTTAAACAACACAGAGAATACGCGAATAAGCAATTATA
Organism: Apodemia mormo; assembly: GCA_036924255.1. NCBI lineage: Eukaryota > Metazoa > Arthropoda > Insecta > Lepidoptera > Riodinidae > Apodemia > Apodemia mormo. The sequence goes on along the minus strand of JAUPFN010000008.1, from coordinate 34,620,287 downwards.
TGAATACACACGAGTAAATGTAAATAGACCAAAACAAACGTAGGGAAAATACATTTGGTTTCCCTATACGGCTCATACCATTCACGGATCCTGATAAATCGATTTTCAAAGTTGGCAAATAGAGTTGCATGCCAATGCTAACGAGTACAATCTCTTCGAAAACTATGTAAATGGAAAAACCCATAAGTGTATTGACCCCGAACCTAGGGTTGCCGATTATTGTACAAAACAATCCTTATAATAGACGATATTTTAATTGCTTCAATGGTATTGACAGTGATATCACGGTGGACACAAGTGTAAATTTCAGGATTTAATTCTTACCAAAGTTTGTATTCTAAGTTTGTATGTATTATGCAAAAACAAACATTGCCAAATCCCTGTCACAATAACGGATATAATAGGTTAATTGCTGTTTTTTATTACTGATTATATAACTGCATAAAAATTATCCAGACAGTTACCGTGACAGGTGCAATGGGCGTAGTTTTTAAAATGAGTCTAATTTAAAAATATTTTAGGAAAAACATTTTACATGACAAATAAATAAATAATAAGTTCATTGAAAAATGCAATTTACTTTCTGCTTCTATATTCAATTTACAAGTTTTACTGTCTCCAATTAATTCTGGAATATGAAGCCGAGTATCGTATTGAATAACAAATATAAAACAGTATTTGTTAACGATTATAATATATTCTATACATTGTTGTGTGTAAAGGTAATGAAAAACCATATAAAATTAAAAGAATGTGCAAACAAAAAATAATTACAACACTAGATAAAATTAAACTTATATGAATACATTTAAAATTATAATCTTAGTAAAAACATTGAAACTATAAATATTTTTATTTTTTAATCAAATACAATTGACAACCATATATCCATCACATGTAACGCTACAATTAAGTATAAACTAATGACCTTTTGTGCCGGATGATCAAGTTCTATTTAGTAAAAATAATCTAGATTATCCAAACTAAGGTTTACTAAGGTTTCGATACTGTATATAAGAATTACCATTTAAGGTCCTCGAAAACGGATTATACGTTTCTTAAGTGCAATATTTAATCTGTCTAGTTTCTTAACGTTTTAGAGATAGTAAGTACCCTACCGGATTTTTATGTATGTTTGAACTTTGAACATATCTTTAGTATTTTTCCAAGACACACTACACATTATCTATCGTTACAATATTCAGAAAAATAAAATTTTCATGATTATGTACAAATTAAAACGAATTGCCTAACCTGGTTTCCAAATGCAAGTCTTTATTCATCTAATTCGAAGGTAATATTGTAAGACAAATGAGGTAACAACGTGTAAATTAAGATTAAACTTCGAGTATAAGCTCCTTTGAGTCTATACTTGATATATAATGGATGGCATGATGGATAATTGGATGGATAGATGTATGGATATTATCGTTGAGAAAATAGTATTAACGCGTTCCATGGATACTGCACAAGTAATTTGAAACTCTGAAGCACTAGACTAATGTTATAACTTTACACGCTAAAAGAAGTTATTGAATTCCCTGCATTTTTTAATACCGCATTTTATTTAATCTGCACTTTTTGAGGCCCTAGAAGATTTTTGACTATTTTACAATGACGTCAGTATATCTGTACGTATGTAGGTATGTATGTATGAGGGTTTGTGTATGTAACTCACATAACTTTTGAAAGTCTTGACCGAGATCGAAACCCAGACGACATAATTTGATCGAGTTCTACCCAACTAAGATTTTTGAACATTTAAACCGATTCGGCTCTAAAGATTTTGAGAAATTTCCATAACTTCAAAAAAATCTATAAACCAGTTAACTCGCCCTAAGACTTTGCAGTAAATTGAGATATTTTAAATTCTAAGAGTTAATTTAAAAATATCTCAGTATCTCAAGAACTGAAGTTTGTTAAAAATTACAGTAGGTATTTAGATTTTTGAAAAACTGTAAATTTTTAATATGATGATGGGTTTTGGTCTTTCGAATGTCATTCAACGCAATTTATTGAGCTCTGAAATGTTTTAGCTACAAAATTGGATTGGTAAAAATATTTAAAAAAATACTTTTTCTAAAACTTTTTGTTACTGATACATCCCAGATGAATTAAACAATTTTGTTAGTATTTACCGTATTTGAGAGATTTTTTCAGGGAGAAGAGCTGATTAGGTTTTGTGATTTATTTGTTGATATTAGTTTGAAGGTATTTTAAAAATCTGTAGTAGATAAGTTATTGAAAACAACATAATTTGAATATTGGAAAAGCTGTACATAACTCTTAAAAACTTGATTCGATTTTGATTTTTGAAACAGCATTTGACACAATTTTTAAGCGCTAAAATAATGTAGAAAGTCAAAAATCGATTAGCTGTACATCTCGAAGTTATATCAGAAAAATATTTTGTTCAAATTTTTCGTCACGATATTCACGAACGAAAATACCGATTTTGATGAAATTTATGGAATTAAATGCAGTTTTTTAAGAAAAACACTGATTAGATTTTGTAACCAATCAGTATCAGAAATTATTTAAAAACATTGTTATAGCGATTTTTTTGGAGATTAAAAAAAACATAATACGCCAAATTAATTCAAAGCTTCCATAACTAAGTTTAAATTAAGATTAAATTCAATCACATCCCGCCAACCGCGTTTCGATCGGTCAAGCAGTTTGAAAGTTATGAGATGTTTACCTAAACACACATACACACACTCTCACATACACGGACACATATACTTACAGTCTGTATGTATGCTGTCTGACGTCATATCGACAAAATAGTCGCAAAAGGTCTCTAGGATATTTAAATTCCGATGACAACTCTATTTTTTAAAGCTGTTTTTCGTGAAAAACTGTGTTGAATGCCGCAAATCGTATCAAAATTGACACAATAAATTACCTACATAAATAAATTATTTTTCAAAAAAGGAATAAATGTTGGTAATTACTTAGATATTCGACTGTAGATTATGAAAAGTGTTCAAGACGCAAAACGAAGTTTACAAATTCTCATCGTATCTGAATGTACTATAAGAATTTTTAAACTCTAGTAACTGGAGTGTAACTGTCCAGTGAGACAAAGAGCACGAGAGAGGTCGATGAAGACCGCTTAATCACAGAATATCAATTATCTCCATATTCTGTGGCTTAATGACTCATGGCGAAGCAGAATATCTAGCTGTATTCAGATCGCATCGATCAACTTGTTAGGATACCGACGTAATGATTTTTATCAATGTACCCACATCTAAACTAATACTATAAAGACAACAGATTTTTTTTATTACGACTTAATAAAAAAATTACTCAATCAATTTTAAAGATGTATACACCTTTAGAAAGCTACATTATGCAGGAATGACATAGGTTATTTTTTATTCCTCAACTAAACAAAGGGAATTAATAGTTTTTGGTCACGCGAATGAAGTCGCGAATAACTGCTAGTCTATATTAATATTAAATTGCTAAAGTTTGGATGTTTGTTACTCAATCACACAAAAACTACTGAACGGATTTGAATCAAATTTGGCACATAGGTGAAGTAGATGATGACCTGGAATAGCATATAGGCTACTTTTTATCTCGGAAAAATACCTTATTTTCCCCGCTCCCCCTTCCGATCCCGCGGGATTCACCAAAAACTTTTATAATGCAGCGGGCTGCACGCTACAGCTAGTATTTCATAAATTACTAAAACTCCGTTTAGTCACACCATTTTCTTTAGATGTCAAATCATTACTGACATTATCGCCGTCTAGCGTTAATTTATCTTGCGACTATTGGCTAGCTTAATTGGACGTAGTCGTCTCGGATTCTTAAATCGGGCAAAATATTATTACTTTTTTCTAATGAGAAAAATCTCAATAGCAATCCGAAATTTAATAGTTATGTGTTAACACTTTGACATAAAGAGCGCTAAATGCTATTGTAGAAGACAAGCAACGTACCACGCTTTTCGGACAAAAACGTGGTACACGTATTAAACACCATCTTTTCTTTTGTCAGGTGACAAATTAAATTTCAATGGACAAATTACACGAATTAAAGCAATGCTGAACTAAGCGATTTGTCAATCATATAGATGATGATTCATGATATGCTAACTGGTGATTTATGGTGAAGGTTTTTTAATGTTAATTATACTAGTTATTTATGCATTAACTATGTCTATGGCACACGAAAACCAGCGTGACAATGTTTCTTTTTGGGATCTTAAAGCAACATGTTCCTATTTCAACGATAAAGAGATAGCTGTCAATTTGTTCCGCCCGACTGAGCTCGGATTAAACGTAGTATATACGTAATCTAAGGCTAAAGGCCGCCAAACATTGTATCAAGCAAACGCCAGTCTCTAAAAATAGCGTTTTCACAATTTCAAAATTAAAAGATCTGTATTCAGAATTTGAATGTGAAAAAAGTTAACGAAATTTCAAATTAGCGTCTAAATGAGAGTGCTTCCAATAAAAAAACAGGCCAAGTGCGAGTCGAACTTGCGCACGATGGGCGGAAACCTTCTCGCCATTATCTATAAAAACAGGAAAAAAAATCACGAATATTTAAGGGGCTCCCATGCAATAAAGTATGGGAGCCCCTCTAAATATTTATTTCTATCTGATTTTAGTATTTGTTGTTTTAGAGGCAACGAAAATACATCATCTGTGAAAATTCTACTTCCTAGCTATCACGGTTCATGAGATACAGCTTGGTGACAGACACACGGACGGACTGCGGAATATTATTAACAAGATTCCGTTTGTACAATTTAAGTACTGAACCCTAACTAGCAAAAAATTTAATGAGTTTTTAAAATACTCGACTTTTGACTTTAATCTTCAAAGCTCTCTTATATGAGGAATCATCGAACCCTTCTCTTGTATAACGTAGTCGGTTTAAAACATCTCTCCAATGACACTCCACATATCATTCGGGCTGTTGACGACTCTAACTACGCAATCAATAGAGGCCGGGTTCGATTTCCAACAGGGACCAGCATTTGTGTGATGAGCATAAATGTTTGTATTTCTGGGTTTAGGTGTTTACTCATATTACCTAAATATATTTTAGTATTTATAAATGCTTTATAACATTTATTAACATCCATATAACAAGCAAATAATTTTCTTACTTTGGGGTTAGATCAATTCATGTAATTTGTCTAGTAAATATTTATTTATATCTATTTATTTATAGCTAGTCGACAGTTAGGTATTAGGCACCTATTACATTTCCCGAGTTTGGTATTACCACCTTGTCTTCCTGCTGCAGTGTTTTTTTTTTCATTACTGGAATTAACTCAGTTTCAATTTCCGGCGTTCTTTGAAGAATAGGTAGCCAATCTAACGAACAGACAGTTCGTTAGAGGCGATTGGCTTTCATCGTGACTACTACAGCTGGTAGAGTTTTGGAGCTTCTCCTCCGGGTGCTGGTGAACATCAACATCACAGTTATATAAAATGCCTTTTTTAATTCTAATGTTAGTTAATAATAATAATATAAAGATCCGTATCGGTATAATTAATATAAAGATGAAGATTAACACAAGAGAGATATAGAGGTTGTAATGCATGAGGCAGATTATTATCCCCCGTGTTGGTTTCTGCCGTTCTATCAAGCAAATTGTAAGAGGCGACCGATTTGCCATACGTGTCACTACCATCGTGTCTACTAGCGGTAGAGTTCTGCAACATCTCGCCCGGGTATTATTTGGTGCCACCGCCTCAGTCCTCCTTATTTCTGCCTCAATAGCATCAATGCTTGACACTACCGTGTTATGTGTCAGAAAGAGAGCACACTATGAAAAACGTCAATTAGTATTTTAAATAAAACCAACAATTCGGCTGTAAAAATCTTTTTTCGTCAGTTTAAGCATTATTATACGATGAATTCTTTTATTCTAAGTGTGGGCAAAAGTATGAATTTAGATATATATTTTTTTAATATTTGTAAATTTAAAGATTTAAATATTTTAGGCCCTTTGCCCTCACGCGAGGGAGATTATTTTTTACCTTAAGTTTATTTTTCTTTATGTCAAGGTATATATATAATTTTACAAAATGGTTTCAATGGATTCAGTAGTTGTTTCTGAACCAACAAGTTTTCGTTTTTACATATAATTCTGTGGCAGGTCGTATATGGTGTCTATATGCGATGGTTGTCTCTTTTCATGAGTAGACAATCTGCTTGTTTGCTATCTTAATATAAAGCGGATAGGGGAACGTTTCAGCATTATTTGTATTTTTTTGGTGTTTTTGTTATCTTAGTTCATTAATTAAAAAGGAGGTCTTCCTATCAAAACTTCTATGTACTAGTGTACTAGACAAGACATGCACCACGCCATTTGTATTCTATTAAAGTGTAGTCCATAGACTGCACCTACGTAGCTCTCGAGCCCATTGAATGACACGCGTAAGCGCCAAGACATTCACGGCGGTTACGACCTTTTGGTTGCGAATATATATCTATTATACTGCATTATACGCTGCAGTGCTGCTTAATTTTGATGTTGGTTGGATGATTTGGTATTTTAACGAAATGAAACACGAATTCTTCTTAGCATGGATTTTCTAGTACGTAGAACATTAAATTCTTTGCTTCCAGTTCTATTCGCAAGTAACTGATAAGACTACTTGTTTAAAGTTGAGTCTTGTTAGTGAGTTGATTAATTAAATTTAAATAATAATCCAGTACAGGCCCCATATCCCTCAGCATTTAGAATTCTACTGCTTAAGCGAATACCAAAATTGCAATGTATATAAAAGAAGCTAGAGTATTTTGCATTTAAGCATTCTACTACAACAGTAAGGGGGTGTCGTGCAAGGCCTGCGTGTTTTGAATTTCGTTTACAGTTTGATGGCATAACTCCACCGGCAATAAACTTATACAGAAAACGGTATCACTAGCAGATTCACGAACATAAACACGCAATATTCATTATATCGTCAAAATGTTATTAGCAAAGTTATTTAAAACACGACATCGCGGTGATTCAAGTATTTCGCATAGGGCTGAGTGTATCCGGAATCCGGATGCATATTTTAAACATAGTCAGAATATATGTATGTCTTAAACTTAACACAGAAATTTTTTATCTTAGTATATACGGGATAAGTGGCAAAGCACATACTTACAGTTAAGAAATACGAAAGTTTTGACCAATATTATAAAAGTGAATTTAATCGGTAACGATGAATTCATTTAACTGTATATCTAGCGATCAGTACAATCGACGCAATCGATCACAAAGCAAAGAAGAATTTTACCACATTGAACCAGTCAAAAGTAGCTCAGTTGTTTAGAGCGTGCCGGCCAGAGACAAGTTTGCACGTTCAAATCCAGTCATTTTGAAATTTTGAATCTATTTAAAACTTTAAAAACATAAGTGTTTAAAGTTTTAAATAGATTATACAAAGACACTAAACCCCTTGCATCTAAGGTAATAAGAATTCTGCAACGTATTGCCTGGTTGTGATATTGGTATCAAACCCTTAGCTTCACCTTTTTCTGCCACAATAGTGACAGTGTTTGCCACTGTCGTGTTTCGGCTGACGGTTAAGGCAACGGAAATCTCAAATTACCATATGTCTATTTCCATTGATATCTTTGGTGGCTATAGGCGATGGTCTCTTTTTCCATCAGAAAAACTGTCTGCTTGTTTGTTATCCTGCGATATAAAAAATCTACAGCATTATTTACTGGCTTCGGCATCGAATATCGACGCATGAAACCTTTGATTCCAAGCCCGCATCAGACATCTTGTTTTGTAGTCAGGAAAAATATAACTTAACCGAGACTAGATATCTAATCGGATTCTTAACATATACTACTTTTATTACATAATAAAGATAGATTAGATTAATGTGCTGAAACAAAATTAATGTATTGTAAAGAATTGGATAATTTAATACAAAGTGTGGCCTCCTGTATAGTTCAAAACTTGTCGGCACCGAGTAATCATAGAATCGATGAGTGTTATTATCCCGTGGCAATCGCCCTTAATGAAATTTTTGCTGTTAACTTTTAGGTTATCGTCATTCCGACTAAGTCCTCTAAAACACGTCTAGCTCTATCTCTGGAGCATATCCCATACATGCTTATGTACATACATATAAATAAAAACTATATAGGAGCATACAATTTTCACAAATTGGTTCAAAATAAAATAGGTATGACGTACAAGATGTGAACGCGTGATGGCAGTCGATTTTACTTTCACGTCAAAAATGACGTTTATTTTTAATGAGCCAAGAAAAATGTCACCGCGCCCGATTATAGCCAAATTATTTAAAACAGGACACAGTCCGTTACTCAAAGTATTTCACATACCGCCGAGTGTTTTTATATATTTTTTTATATCATAAGATAGCAAACAAGCAGATGGGTCTCCTGACGGAAAAAGTCATCTATCGCCTATAGACACCAAAGTTAAATGTTAATGACGCGTTGTTATCTTGTGGCGAAATCTAATGTCACATGCATAAGTTTACCGGCTAACTTACCCTCTAAACCCGAACACGACAATGACAAGCACTGACGCTATTGCGGCAGGAATAGATAAGGCGTTGGTACCAGACCCGGGCGAGACAACCTGCCTGGCACGACCTGCCTGGCAGAACAGCAGTTGGCCTATTCTTCAAAGGAGGCCAGACCAACACGACGGAAACTGTACTCGGAATACTGCTGGGATTAGGGAAATCTAGCTTTGTTAAGTTTTTATTTTGAAACAGCTATAAGAATAAAGTTACTTTACAAAAATTCATAACCATTGATATAAAAAACACAAGATACACAATCAGTGTCTCAAAAACGTCCTCTAAAAATGAGCGCAATATTTTAAATTGTGCGCTCATTACAAATAGCACCGCGTCGGTCGTGATACTGTCAATTTTATTACTTTTCGTACATTGCTTTGTAAAAACAACTATAAGACTTGCGCTTAAGGTTGGATATGCAAAAACATATATTTTTGCCATATCTATAACCACTTGTGTGAAATTAACGACACTTTTGAGTGCCAGTTTTGTTCGGGACTGTGCATCTTGGATTTTTTATATCAATGTTCATAACTCAATAACAGAATATATAATAGTACAAGTAATTCTATTGAGAAATCAATTCAATTTTTAACATTACGCGGTTTCTCATGTGTGATCTCTGCGATACCGCTAAAAGGGAAATAGCAGTGTTATAAATAATACTCCCGTGTAACCCCGTGTTGGTCCGGTGCAGGCCCTTTTGAAGATTAGACCAACTACCATTCTGCAAGGTCGAAAAAGACGACTAATAGACTATACGTGTCACTAACATCGCGACTATAAGGTGGTAGAATTCCGCAACGTCTCGCCGGTGTATTTTGTACCCCGTCTTAGATATTCCTGTCGCAATAGCGTCAATCCTTGGCATTGTCGTGTTCCGGTTTTAAGGGGAAAATAGCCGGTAGACTTATGCATGTAGCACTGCCATTTCGCCACATGGATAGCAAAGCACATATTTGGAGCCTACAGACAATGGTTTGTTTCTCTTTCTATCATGAGAGCCATCTGCTTTTTTGCTATGGTATGAATTATGATATATATAAAAAACAGAATAAAATTATCGAAGGGCTGGAAAATAAAGTAGACCCCAACGGTACACTTATGTACCATAAATTCCACCATGCAAAAATAAAAACACAGAGTATACATATTAACGCATCTTTCACTTCGTAACCTAAGCATTTTCGGTATTCGTTTCTCTTGAGAATGCTTCGGTTACGAAGCGGTGGAAGAGGTAGGTTTCGTATTGCAGAGGACGCGTGTGAGATGTTGCAAATTGAATTAATTGACTGTGACGTTTCTGCTGCTAGCTACGACGTTAAATTTAAGATAAAACAATTTATTTTTCATTTCGCTTCAAATAAAATTTAATAAAAATATTTTTAATTAAAATACAGAAATTACTAAATAAAAGGTTTAATTATCTAGCGAAACTGGGTTTAGTATGGATTTGAATCCCCGGTCGAGCCCTGCGTTCTAAATAGGTTTTTTTTAGATATCTGGAAAACTTAATACGCCTGAAACTGGATATGAGCCCGGTCAGTTTATAGGTTAGTCTTACCCATAACAGGACTTAATGCGGTCCACTAGTTGCATATCTGCCTAACTCTTCGGAAACATAGGCGTGACGGTATTCATTTAGTAAATTGAATAAAGGTGATAAAATATGTTTGCTATAAGCCGAATCATATTAAGTAAAACAACGTCGCGACTCACGACGTACTTTTTTTTTATATCATAAGATAGCAAACAAGCAGATGGGTCTCCTGATGGAAAGAGTAAACCATCGCCTATAGACACCAAAGGTGTTAATGGTGCGTTGCTATCTTGTGGCGAGGTCTAATGCCACATGCATAAGTTTACCGGCTACCTTACCCTCCAAACCGGAACACGACAGCGACAAGCACTGACGCTATTGCGGGAGGAATAGGTAAGGCGGTGGTACCAGACCCGGGCGAGACAATGCAGAACTCTACCACCTAGTAGCCACGATGGTAGTGACACGATAGCCAAGTGGTCACCTTTTACGACCTGCCTGGCAGAACGGCAGTTGGCCTATTCTTCAAAGGAGGCCGGGACCAACACGGCCGGACCACACTTGGTAGATAATTAACAGGGTTATGTGCTCATAGGTAATTCAAGTGTTTTGAATATCTATGAGTGGTTCTAGACTACTTATACAGTTTTATTTCTATAAATCTATCTTCGTTATATCGGGTTAGTCTATTTCGCACTATTGTTTCCCCGTGTTGGTCCTGGGCTCCTTTGAAGAATAGCCAACTGCCGTTCTGCCAGGCAGGTCGTAAGAGGCGACCGATTGGCCATACGTGTCATTACCATCGTGACTACTACGTGGTAGAGTTCTGCATTAATATTATATACAGCCGCGATAATCGCATTACCGGGACTTCACTCCGTATGAGGTAGTGGTCTGAAAAACCTAGCGTTGTATCTACGGAATCCTGGTAATTGTCCGGATGAGAGGCCAACAGAAGGTCTAACAGGGAAGGTAAATGGTCATCCACGTCTGAAACACGCGTAGGCGAAGTAACTAGCTGTGTAAACAGATCTCCCCGTGTGATCGGTGGTACGTGAGCTAAGCTATTCAGCATGATGAGCGTTAAAGTCACTAAAGAGATTAAAGTCACGTTCAATTCTGTGGTCACTTGGAAGGCAAGGCCAAATTAGCCTCAAAATAGCTGGGAGTTCTGAGTACGGCCAGGCAGTACTTCACACTGGCCTATCAATTAAAACCTATAAGGCACAAATCCGGCCTCATATGGAGTACTGCTCTCACTTGTGGGCGGGGGATCCTCAGTACCAGCTCCTTTCTTTTGATCGCATTCAACATAGAGCTGCTCGAATCGTCGACGACAGAACTATTTCTGTCCGGCTTGATTCTTTGGAATCACGTAGAGATATGGCTTTACTCTGCATTTTCTATCGGACCTATCGTGGGGAGTGTTCCGAAAAACTGTTTGGACTAATTCCTGCCACAGAACTTCACTATCGGACATCGCGACAACAATCAAAATTTCATCTTCACACAATCCACAACTGTGCGATTCTTGGAGGCACTTTTTTCACCCGCACTACTCCTCTGTGGAACCAATTAACGAGAGGGGTTTTCCAAACAGATAAGAATTAGAGACCTTCAAGAAAAGAGCCTACTCTATCTTAAAAGACCGGCAACGCGACTGCAACTCTTCTGATAGTATAGTTGTCCGTGGGCGGCGGTCATCACTTACCATCAGAAGAGCCTCCTGTCCATCTGTCCCTTTTTTCTATAAAAGAAAGACTATACATGATACATGACATGATAGTTAATAGTCATAGTATGTCACTAATGTAAAATTAAAAAAGTATAGTCACCGCAGTCCGCACGGATGACACCGGTCCTAATCATGAGTGAGCATAATGCTGTTTGTTAACATTTTAGTATCAATATTTGTAAACAATGAACTTCGGTATCTATACTCGGGTGCCCGTACTATCATTTTTATCGAATAATTAGGTCAACATTTAAGTACCTACTTTTTACATATCAGGATCGAGTATTGAGGATGTTCAGTACTCGATCCAGATACCGATCAGTACAGTTTTGTATAATAAGTATTTTCTCTTTAAGGCGAGGCATCGTGACAAACGGGAAAAAACTGGTTTGTTAAATCACGTTTTTTGTATTGATTGTTAAATAACAATTTTACAAAAATTCCACGATGTACCTGAAGATATTATCTAAAGAATAAGCTAACTCATTACATGATAGAATGTACTTTACTCGATCATATAAAATTCCAAAAACAGGTTAAAAAAATCTCTAAAACAAATAATTTGTTAATAATATTTCTAATCTTCCACATGATTTTTATATGGTGATATTGAGTTGTAAATACAAAAAAGAATGTGCTAAATTTTAGTTTTCAGCTGATGTCCTATATTTATTTATCCGAATATTAACACGTTTCCCAGCGGTTTCAGAACATACCGCGCCACCATTTTCTATAGAATTGACGGGCGTCGAAATACCTCGCCTTAACACAAAAAACGCTTTTCAGTTTATAAAAATAAGACTTGCTAAATCAATAGTTAATGAAAGGATGTTATTATTAAAGTGAAGACGTTTTTTCCATTCTGCTTAAGTTTTATCACGACATCACGCCGTTACTAAAGTCCAAATACGAGTTGTTGCGTATTGTTGAGTACCTACCTATCCCACCAAGCGCAATCTAGTTATCGTCGGCGACAATGAAAACCTCATTAGTGTCCTGAATAAAATTTTACAGGTGTTTATATTGATAATGTTTTGTTTTAAATTAGACTATTTTATAACTAATTTTCTTATGTGAAGCATTCATAGTCATAGATGGCGTAGTGACCAACTATTCTGAATTATTTTATGTGGTATGAACTTTTCTATCAATTATAAATTATAATCTAATTTTGGTAAAAATTTAAATGTCCGAGGTTTTCACTTGTCATCGGCGCTATGCACATCTCATATAACTACATAGGAATAATTTTAAGCACAAAAAGCGCTTTTTGGGTCACAAAAACAACTCGTGAAATCAAAAGTAGGTAGATGATAAAAAGGGCCATTACATTGTCACGATATTTTTATTCAAGTAATTTATAACTCGACGTCGCGCCAGTAAAAATGCAAAACACTTGATATTTTGCTTACTGCTAGTCAGATACTTATGACATCGTCTCTAGTCAGTTAAATCTTACTTGTATTACAATTGTATCTTACTTGTATTGTACCTATCTTAAGTACAAAAAGCAATTTTCATATAAACAATTGATATTTAAATCAGATGTAGATAATCAAAGAGGGCCATTATATCTTCAAGAGTTTTTCAGATAAGATTTTTAAGTGCTGTATCTGTCTATATCTGCTGCCAACGTCGCACTGCCAAAACACAATGTCACTTAAATACTTTTACAGATAACCTTTCATTTGCCCATAAAGTAATTCGCAGATTATATAATATAAATTCGTGTTGTATTAAACGGGACAGAAAAAAGCCATTACAGTGTCAATATCAGGGATCTATTTTTATATAATTAGATATCAAACAAGCAGGTGACTTTCTTGAAGAGTGACACTATCGCTTATAGACATAAAAGGTTAATGATGCGTTACTATTCCTGTGGAGAAATGATAATGCACATGCATAAGTTTAACGACTACCTTACCATCCAAATCGGAACTTGACAGTGACAAGCATTGACACCATTGCGACAGGAATAAATAAGGCGATGGCACCATATACCCGGGCGAGACGATGCAGAACTGTACCACTTATTAGAATTTATAGAAGTAGGTGTAATATTTAATCCTATAAGCGATCAAGCTAAGTTTGATAAACGTGCTCACAATCTAGAGTCACAACTTCAATAACATAAAATAGCAGTAGTCTTTGAAGACTTCAATATAAATCTTCAAAAAAAATGAAGTCAGACATACATCAACATTATTAATGCTTCTGGATATAAGATATTAAATAAAATCGGGAAAAATACTATACTGGAGGAGGCATCACCAAAAAAATCTATTTATATATATATACTAAGCTAAAAAAGATGATAATTTCGACCTTACTCTGATTGTAAGCTCTTTATCAGACCACAGATAGATTCACCTCACACTCAAAAACACAAACCTCTAACAAAGCACCACATTACTTCTTGTAAGCTCTTGACTACAAAAAGTTAATCAAGCTAATAAAGAGCGCGCATATCAACAAAAGTAAGAACATTGTTTGAAAAATTGTATACAGTCTCAAGGATTTAATAAAAAAAAGTAAATTAAAAAAAACGAAATTCGCAAACCAACCACAGAAAGACTGGATAAAGTCGTTATAAACTCCATAAATAAAAGAAACAAACTATGGGCTGAACTCCAAAAAGATCAACAAAATTAAATATTAATAAAGAAGTTTACAGAACAAAGAGACATTGCAGCAAAACCTTATCAAGGCAACAAAGGATTCCTTCTACTACCGCCAATTTATAAGCTGTGCCGGTAAACCAAAGAAAATGTGGAAACTTATAAACTCACTCTCTATTAACAAATTTAAACCCAGTTATAAACGCTCACAATTAATGTATAATTCTGTTACAATAAGCGATAAATATGTTAAATTTGGTTCTCGCATAGCTAATCGTTCGCATCTTATTAACTACCTGGCAGAACGATATGAAGGTCGACTATCTTTGAAGAATGGTCGTTTGGCCCTATATTAATTTGATGGAGATCTTATTTAGGGTTTCAGAGATATAAAGATTGTAATGCATGGGTAAACTTAGAGTTTAAATTATTTACAATTACCATCACAAACGATGCTACATAGACACCTACCTAAAAAATAAAATTAACACAAGAGAGATATAAATGCATGAGTCAGGCTTATTGCATTTAAATTATTTACAGTTATCATCATAAACGATGCTACAGAGATACTTAGAAAGTACCTTCACGCCCATATCCCCGAAGGGGTAGGCAGAGGTACAACAAGTGCACCCACGATTAGCCGAAGATACTTGGTCCCACAAATGTGATAGGTGGCAAGCCTATCGCCAACCGGGCACTTTCCAATCCCGGGCAACTTTGTGTTTCTCAGAAAACTGAAAAAACACTTTTTTTTAAAGTTCCCGACCCGGGATTCGAACCCGGGACCTCATGTGCTCAACGCCAACACTGGACCACTAGACCACAGAGGCGACCACAGAGGCTTACCTAAAAATAAAATTAACACAAGAGAAATATAAATGCTTGAGTCAGGCTTATTGCATTTAAATTATTTACAGTTATCATCACAAACGATGCTATATAGATACCTACCTAAAAATAAAATTAACACAAGAGAGATATAAATGCACGAGTCAGGCTTATTGCATTTAAATTATTTACAGTTATCATCACAAACGATGCTACATAGATACCTACCTAAAAAAAAAATTAACACAAGAGAGATATAAATGCATGAGTCAGGCTTATTGCATTTAAATTATTTACAGTTATCATCACAAACGATGCTACATAGATACCTACCTAAAAAAAAATAAACACAAGAGAGATATAAATGCACGAGTCAGGCTTATTGCATTTAAATTATTTACAGTTATCATCACAAACGATGCTATATAGATACCTACCTAAAAATAAAATTAACACAAGAGAGATATAAATGCACGAGTCAGGCTTATTGCATTTAAATTATTTACAGTTATCATCACAAACGATGCTACATAGATACCTACCTAAAAAAAAATTAACACAAGAGAGATATAAATGCATGAGTCAGGCTTATTGCATTTAAATTATTTACAATCATCTTCACAAACGATAATACATAGATTAGATACCTACCTAAAAATAAAATTAACACAAGAGAGATATAAATGCATGAGGCAGGTTTATTGCGTTTAAATTATTTACAGTTATCATCACAAACGATGCTACATGATACCTACCTAAAAATTAAAAATTAACACAAGTGAGATATAAATGCATGAGTCAGGCTTATTGCATTTAAATTATTTACAATCATCTTCACAAACGATTATACATAGATACCTACCTAAAAAATAAAATTAGCACAAGAGAGATAGATATAAATGCATGAGGCAGGCTTATTACGTTTAAATTATTTACAGTCATCATCACAAACGATGCTACATAGATGATACCTACCTAAAAAAATAAGGTTAACACAAGAGAGATATAGATGCAGAGGCAAGCTTCTTACATTTAAATTATTTTAAATCATCATTAGAAACGACGCTACACGGATAACTACCTAAAAAATAACACAATGTAGCTTTATTATGTCTAACTGTATTTAAAAACATATGAGCATATAGAAAAAAGCTATTTAGATTACAAAAACAAAGTCGTAAAATCAAATGAAGGCGATAAAGTAATGGGCCATTATATCATCAACATGTATTAGTCTACTCGGCGCCATTCTTCAGTATTTATTTTAGACTAGCTATCACCCGCGACTTTGTTCGCGTGATCCAAAATCATGACTTCCTGTTGCTCACTCGGGTATAAAGTAGCCTATGTCCTGTCCTATAAGCTCCCTTATCTTTTAGTGAAAGTTCCATCAAATTCCGTTATATATACATATATATATATATATATATATATATATATATATATATATATATATATATATATATATATATATATATATATATATATATATATATATATATATATATATATATATATATATATATATATATATATATATATATATATATATATATTTATAACGTGTAACTGTACGTGTAAATTAAATTTTAGCAACTTGTAACACCCATATTCTTGGAAATAAATAATTTCTTTCTTTCTGATTTCTGAATATCATTGAAGCGAAATGGTGCTGTCTATAATTCTTTAAGAAGTCTAGTAACAAAAAACGCTATTCATAACGATAATGTAAATGTAGGTGATAAAATGAAATGGTATCTCATTAAGAATTTATAAAGCTAGTTATTTCAACCACGAGATAGCGCCAACACTTCAGTGCTCTCCATATCACTTGGTGTATGTAAAATACTTATACAATGTCAGCGCCATTCTGCTATAATTTTAAGATTATTTTTATACAACACTAATCACACACATCAATTTACAGAATACAACAATCGGAAGCAGTCATGAGGACTGCCACCAGAAGTAAAAATTTAAAACTATAATTTAAATTTTCAAACTGATTCTAATATTAAAAATTAAATTTCGTAATTTTATCTTAAGCAGAAGCATGTTGCTGACGCGAATGAAAAGATTTTGCTCTACACACAATTATCTAAAGTGACTCTAGAAATTTTACTTAAAAAACATAATGAAGCTTAAAATTAAACTTATGTCAGAAAAAGATCTGTAAATTGGTTGACCCTGCCGGCCATCCATGAAACTTTCCGCTAAACTGAGGTATTTAAGTTTAAAGGAACAATACCTAAGCACAGATTTTCAGCGGTTTGAAAAAGCTGGTTATTTTAAAAATCATGATCGATTTTGATTGATTTGATTGAAAATTGTGTTGAATAGCCATTCAACACAATTTTTAAGCTTAAATGTTTTATGAGGTACAAAATCGATAGGTTGAAAAATGAGGAAGATATGTCAAAAAACTTTTTGTTCAAAAATTTTCGCCATATATAAATCCCGAACAAATTAATCGATTTTGATTCAATACTGTGAGTATTTGACGCAATTTTTTAAGTACAAGAGCTGATTAGATTTAGAAACCAATCGGTGCATTAGTCTGAAAGTCATTTCACAAATATGAAGTGAGTTTGCAGTACACAACAAAATGTTAATATCTAAAAAGCTATAACTTTGGAAAACTTAATTTGATTTTGATTTTTGTCTAAAAAAACTACGTCAAATACTGTTTGTATTTGTCGCAGTTTTTTAAGTACTCTATGTCGCCTCTGCGGTCTAGTGGTCCAGCGTTGGCGTTGACTACATGAGGTCCTGGGTTCGATTCCCGGGCCGGGCACATAAAAAAGTGTTTTTTCTGTTTTCTGACAAACACAGAGTTACCCGGGATTGGAAAGTGCCCGGTTGGCGATAGGCTTGCCACCTATCACATTGTGGGACCAAGTATCTTCGGCTAATCGTGGGTGCACTTGTTGTACCTCTGCCTACCTCTTCGGGGATACGGGCGTGAGTTTTTCCAAATTTTTTGTCAATGATGACTTCCGAACGTATAACCCCATTTTAATGCAATTTATGCAATAAATGCAGTTTTTTGAGGATAATAATTGATTCGATTTTGTACTCAATCGGTATATTAACCTGGAAGTTATACGAAAAAAATACTGTTTCGCCAATATTACAAAATTTCTCAAAATCTCTTCGACCGAATCGGTGTCAAATTTTTAGAAAGTCTAAGTTGAGCAGAATCCGATCGAATGCCATTAACCGCATTTTGATCGGTCAAGCCGTTCAAAAATAATGAGATGTGAGACACACACACACACGCGCGCGTGCGCACGCACACGCACACGCACACGCACACACACACACACACACACACACACACACACACTAGCCAGTAAACTTATGCATGTGGCATTAAGACCCTGCCATAAGAATAGCAATGCATCATTAACATCTTTGATGTCTAAAGGGAAAGGTTTTTCATTCCATCAGCAGAACCATTTGCTTGTTTGCTATCTAATGATGCATAAATAAATCAATACGTTCAGTCAGGATGATGTAAGTAAATTATACGGTGCTTCGGAGAGCACGTAAAGTTGTTGATCCTGGTGAAGATGAGGAATGGCGAATGTGACGATTGAAATCGGACGCCAGACGAAAGTAAGGTAAATCGTCACTACGATTGTCCCGCTAGTGACCCGCTCACTAGCGGGAGTGTTTAAATACGTTTCGTTAATTTTGCCTTCCCCGCAAGGCCAATGTGACATTTATTTATTTAGAAACAAAACTTAATAAACACAAACCACTGTCTAGAATGGACATTATGTCATCAAAATGTTATTAGGTCAAGTTATTTACGTGGTATCTAGTTGCACTCAGGTATTGTGTAAGACGACAGCCGCCAAGTTTACTTCAAATTGTTATATCGTTTTATATTAATTCGTGTTATATCCATATTATCTATACTAGTTGACTCTCGCAGCTTTGCCGCGAGGAGAAGAGGAGAGCAAAAGGAAAGGTTTCGTCAATATAAACTTTTTTTTAAAATTTCATCCACTTAAAAGTTGATTTCAAAATAATTACTAGGGGTTGGCCGATATTCGTTTTAACCGAATTTACCTATCACATCATACGACTTAATATTGTTGATTAGTCAGAGGCGCATTATCTGCACCTCGGCTAATGATTTCAGTATTGTGAAAGTGATACTTATTTTGTCATATTTTTTCATGTTCTTGAAAATAAGGATTCCTCAATTCTTGATTTCTATCGTTCACTCCAATAAGATACTTTGCTACTACTAAAATCTTAGTCCTTTTACATTGTGCAATCAAACCAGTTACCCAACAGGGTTTGATTATTTGTAGATATTTATAGTAAAGCTAAAGGGCGCCCAAGGGTAATCTCTATGTCGGGAACTAATAAAGCTGTGTGCACAAGTAAGTTAGTAATAAAATTGATCCGAAGTTTTATTACGAAATTCAAACCGAAGGTACGTAATAAATTGCTGTTTTTATGCATGCTATAAATTGTGTTAACTGCAACGTAGGCTATGTAGTTCTAAGCGTAGTACCAGTTTAATTTATTAATGTTCGGAAGTAAAATGAAAACGGAACATACGAAGCGTACTTCTATAGCGCCGGCATTTTAATGTTTGTTTTCTAACTACAAATCAAAATATTCATTTGTAAAAAGCTAGCGCAAGATTTTCTCATTAATCCTAGAACCATTTATCATTTAACTTTACTTTCTTTAATTTTTACAGCAAAACTATTTATTGTCATATAGATAACTAGCTGACCCGCGCAGCTTCGCCCGCAGTCATTAACATGTCGTCAAGATAGCTTTTCATACAAATTTCATCTCCTATTTCAACCCTTTAAGGATAAAATATTGAAAAAAAAATTAGCCTATGGTTGACCCCGGCTCTTCAACTACTTCCATGCCAAATTTCATGAAAATCGGTCCAGCGGTTTAGCCGTGAAAGCGTAACAGACAGACAGACTTTCGCATTTATAATATTAGTATGGATAGTATGGATTGATACTTTGCTATGATAATAAACATACATCAGCTACGCATTAAAGTAGACTAATTTCCTACCACCGCACTAACTTTTCCAACCAGCGTCAACTGTGAGCGTCAAACGCTCCACCATGTTGACCACTTAAGGATTTTTTTAAAGAAAACATTCTTTGTGGCTACATGAATGAATTAGAATCAAGTTCAAAGGATAAATCGAACAAACGAACGAAAAACATCGTAAATGTTTTCAAAACTATTAAATCGCGTTTTCAACTTTAGCGGCACTTTTTCAACTTACTTAAGGAATTTTCTTAGAGGAAAAACGTTTCTAATGACTACTTGGATGAATTTGGATCAAGTGGATAAATCGAGGAAACTACTTTATACACCTTTTAAACGTTTCCAAAAGTAACAAAGCGTGTTTTTAAATTGCTTGAGAATTTGTTTAAACCAAAAACATTTCAAAAGACTACGCGCATGAATTCGCATCGTTGAGGTTAAGAATACATGGAATAAATCTGTTAAAATGCATACTTAACTTTTTTTAAATGAGGTTTTCGTGAAATGTCGTGGTTAGCCTATTATCATGATGTTTCAGGATTGATTTTTGTGTGTCGTTGCGGTTTTAATGAAGATTTTCTGGAAAATCGAAATCGCAATAATAGCTCGGATAAGATTGTAAAGCTACTAGCTACCTATCCCATTAATCCCAACAAATATGTGGTAATGCTATCACGTTGGTGAAATGCGGCAATGGAGGTCACCACCCATCTCGCCAGCTAACAAACGTGTAAATTGGAGCGACAATTGATGGTCGGCTCACTCTGCTTACTTTGCAAGGGAACCGGCGTGATAATTCTTTTAAAACTTTAATTTTACTCAAATAATTTTAAAAAGCAATATACAACTTTGCAGTAGAATATAATAAAAATAAACATTTCGAATTAGGCACAAAATTACCCGGAATGACGTCACAGGCACTTAACGGAGCAAATGGAAGGTACGCGGGTGGATTTTCTCGATTTGGGTTGACATAAAATTTTGCTAAGGCAATTAAGGGCTTTGTGAGTTTCGGAATATTAAGGAGAAACCCTCTTTTTCTTTTATAGTAAATTCTTTGTTGCAGGATACGTAAGAAAAGCTTTACAAGTGTTTAAAAAAGCTGCAAGTGTTGATGACATTAAGAAAAGGTGTTTTAAATATTTTTTAGCTGTAAGATTCTTATTAAATATTATGTTGTATCCTGAAATTAACTACCTTATTGATGTAGAGGGTTGAGGGAAAGGTCAAGTATATATTTTCTACGTAGCCAAATCTCAGTAATAGTCTGGTGTTAGTACAGAAAACATAATATATAGGTGTTTACCGTATTTTAGGAAAGCGCAAATTTAATCAAACGATAAAACCAAACAATATTTTATTCAAATAAACCTTTATGGACACACGTTTACCGTCACGTTGGTCGAGTGGTTAGCGACCCTGACTACGCAATCGACGGGGATCGGGTTCGATCCCCGACGGGGACAAGTATTTGTGTGATGAGCATAAATGTTTGTATTTCCGGGTTTGGGTGTTTATTAAATTTATTCCAGTATTTACATAAATACTGGAATACATACTTGTATGTATTAGTAACGTTGTCTTACACCCACCCATAACACAAGTTAATTTACTTGTTATAATAATTTGTGCTAATAATTTGCTTACTTTGGGCTAGATCAATAAATGTAATTTGTCCCGTGAATTTATTTATTTATTATTATTATTTACAGACACTTAACGAGATATCATTTTAATAGATCGAATCTTTTTCGTTGCTGGATTGGAAAGCAGCCGCACATTTCATTTTCCCCCGTGTTGGTCCGGGCTTCGTTGAAGAAAAGGCCAACAGCTGTTTTACCAGGCAGGTCGTAAGAGGCAACCTATTGGCTATACGTATCAATATCATCGTGATTATTATTTGTCAGAGTTCCGCAACATCTCACCCGGGTATATGGCACTACCGCCTTACATATTCCTGCCGCAATAGCGTTAATGCTTATCATAATCGTGTTCCGATTTGGACGGTTAAGTAGCCGGTAGTGGCTTTGTCATCCTGCCACACGGATAGCAACATCATTAACATCCTTGGTGTCTATAGGCGACGGTTTCTCTTTCCATCAGGAGAGCCATCTGCTTGTTTGTTATCTTATGATAAAAAGAATCTATCTGGTTAAACAACGAATTAGAAATGAACAAAACACGTATTACAATAATTATTTCATATTACAAAAAAAGAATAAGAGATTGGTATGAAGAGTGAAGAACAATTTTACATACATTCATTTTACAACGTTTATAGCTTCTCGCTTAGGAAAATCGGAAAATATGTATTTGATTTCACCCTGTTTTCATTTTGTCTATATGTTAACTTTAAACCTAACGTTTTTTCATCACAACTTCAAGATTATAAACCCAACCTAGATAGTAAGATGGCATATTTTTCAAAAGGCCTTTGAATAAAAGCTCATCTGCCATTATGCCAGGCAGTTCACAAATGGCGAACGATTGGTCTGACGTGTAACTACCATCGTGACATGGTACAGTTCAGTTACGTCTTGCCTGGGTTTAGTACCACCGTCTTCCCTATACCTGTCATAATAGCGTCAGTGCTTGTCACTGTTGTGTTTCGATTTGGAGAGTAATATAACCACACCTCCTCCCGCCACACGGATAGCAATGCATCATAAACTACTCTGGTGTCTTTAGGCGATGATTACTCTATCCAGTAGGAAAGCAACCTACTTGTTTGTGTCCTGATACAAAAAAATGGCATATACAAAAAAGAAAAAAAATTGGCATTTCGTCAGCCGATAAACTGGTGAATCATGGTGAATTTGAACGAATATTTACATTCGTTTAGATTTGCCTAGCCCGCGACGAAAATATAATTATTTTAAGTAGATTTTAATTGTATTCATATGATGGATTATACAAATTGATTCAACGATTGCGTAAGCTTTTCCGATTATACTAATTAGTAATTAATTAATTAACCTCAAAATAGGCTTAATGTCTTTGTTGTAGGTATAATTAATTAGTAAGGAATACAAACATAGTAACAATGTTGATCTCTAAAGCTTAGTTTGTGTTGTGAAGCAAAAGGCTGAAAGTTCGAATTCTAGATCAGACAAAAATGACACTGAGGTGTGCCTGCTCTTAAGTGGCTATGACATTCCTTGTCGAACCTAAAACCTCATCGGCTATCCCTCAATCTCGAACATCAGGCTGTTAATACGTAGGTCACCCTATAAGTTTTGCGTAACTTAAAAAACAACATGTTATAACCAAAATATTATGTTTATTGCTTTTTAAAATAATCTCCTTTACATTTTAAACATTTTTTCATGCGATCGAACCATTTTTTGAAACAGGAAGACCACAGATCTGAAGGCATGTTTTCTACGTGCTGATTGAAAGCTATCACTGCTTCTTCGGAGTTGGTAACAGTAAAACCTCTCATTAAATCTTTGATTTTGGGCAAAATACAGAAATCACAGGGTGCTAGGCCGGGGCTATGCGCAGGATGAGTGACGAGATGTACATTTTCGGAAGCTAAAAATGACTTTGTTTTGTTGGCCGTGTGTGAAGAAGCGTTATCATGGTGTAGGAGAATGCGGCTTTTGGGTCGTCTTTCGCGAACTTTTTCTAACACCCTGGGTAAACAAATGGTAGAATACCACTCGGCATTAACACTCTTTTAATCTTCAAGTGGAATTGTACAGATGGGACCCGTAGCTGAGAAAAAAAAGCGATAATTTTTTTACCAACGTTTCTCGCCTGTCTTACTTTTGTTGGCCTGTTCTCATTTTCAAACACCCATTCACAAGATTGCTGTTTTTTTCGGGTTCAAAACAATAAATCCACTTTTCATCTCCTGTGACAATGTCATAAACAGCATAAGAATGTCCGTGGTCGTACTTCAGTAGCATCTGTGAGCACCATTCCAAGCGAGCCCGCTTCTGCTCTGCTGTCAGTTCATGAGGGATCCAACGACAACAAAGTTTCCGAACTTTCAATTCTTCGTGTAAAATTTTCTGAATTTGTCTCATAGCAAGCCCTAATAGTCCTCGAATTGTTTCATAGGTAATCCGGGGGTTTTCTTCAGTTAACCGCTTAACAGTAGCCACATTATTTTCGTTGACGGCAGTGGAACACCGCTCTTCACGAAATTCGTCATGTAAAGAAACTGACCTCTCTCAAATTCAGCAAACCATCGCCTCACGGTGCTCAAACAAGGTGATTTTCTCCCAAAAGCATTTTGAAGACGAGCGGCACAGACTTGTGGAGAAAGAGAACTTTTAAAATCATAAAAAATCATCGCTCTTAAGTCTTTTCGACTTAATTCCATTTTCGTTGCGTACGTAGAACTTTAATGTGTGATAAAAAAACAATTGACAAATCATTTCCCGCCAATTTTTTTTTTATTACTAAGAAGGTTGCAACGTTTTAAAAATATAACATTCGAAATTCAAATAGTTCCGATTAGCTAGAAGTGCAAAACTTTTAGTGTGCCCTATGTACTAGCACTATTATTCTCTTATATTTGTAAGAAATTGGTTTCTCCGAAACGGCTCTAAAGATTTTTAAAAATGTGTCTTTTACTATTAAAATTGAACTAGATAAGTGTCATCTCTGTAATAATCCACTTTTACTCAAAAAAATCGGTTAAGTGTGACTCACGTCCGCGCACGAAGGGTATATGCAAGGTGCGGGCAGTTGGCGTTGGCATTAACTTGGAGGAGTTGCAGAACCGTTGCACCGTTCATAAACAAATCATATGGCTCAAAATTCCTGATATATAATTTACACGCAGCAAAACTAACTTTTTACCCTCGTGTTGATTCCGGGCCTACTGGATTGTATTGGCTATGCAAGTCACTATCATTGTAGCTACTAGGTGGTAGAGTTCTGCATTGTCTCGCTCGGGTCTGGTACCATCGCTTTACCTATTCCTGCCCCAATAGCGTCAGTGTTTTTTCTTAGGGCAATGGGCCCACCTCTCGTTCCCACCACTGTAACTTCTGTAAATCAGAATCAACAGCGGCAACCTTCCTGATAACCTCTGAGTTGCGAGCTCAGGGTGCCCTGGGGGAAAAGCTAAGCTGTCTTGGAACCCGCATCAATTTAATCAGAAGAGTACAGGAGGAGTAGGAAAATAGCGTCAGTGCTTGTCACCTTCGTGTTCCAGTTTGGAGGGTAAGGTAGCAGGTAAACTTATGCATGTGGCATTAGACCTCGCCGCAATATAGCAACGCACCATTAACATCTTTGGGTGTCTATAGGCAACGGTTGACTCTCTCCATCAGGAGACCCATCTGCTTGTTTACTCTCTTATAATATAAAAAAAAAACAACTTTCACATTTTTTATATCATTAGATAGCAAACAAGCAGATGGCTCTCCTGATTGAAAGAGTCAACCATCGCCTATAGACACTAAAGATATTAATGGTGCGTTGCTATCCATATGACGAGAAGGTAATGCCACATGCGTATGTCTATCGGCTACATTACCTTCCAAACCGGAACACGACAACGACATAGAAGCTATTGCGGCAGAAATAAGTAAGACGGTAGGGTACCCCCGGGAAGTATGATGCGGAACTTTACCACCATTTGTGCATTGTGGTAGTACCACCACCATAGTGGTACCACAAACACAATATCTCCTGTATCTCTAAAATTATGAATCAGATCTCTACCAGATTCAGAATTCTGAACCAGATGTATTCAGATGATTCTCTCCAACAAAAAAAACCGTCAAGTGTGAGATATACTTGCGTACAGAGGATGTATTTTTTAATATCGTAAGATAGCAAACAAGCAGATGGGTCTCCTGATGGAAAGAGTTAACCATCGCTTATAGACACCGAAGATGTTAATGGTGCGTTGCTATCTTGTGGCGAGGTCTAATGGCAAATGCATTAGTTAGTTTACCGGCTATCTTACCCTCCAAACTGGAACACGACAGCGACAGGCACTGACGCTATTGGGGCAGGAATAGGTAAAGCGGTATTACCAGACCCGGGCCAGACAATGCAGAACTCTACCACCTAGTAGCTACAATGGTAGTGACTTGCATAGCCAATCGGTCGCTTTTTACGACCTGCCTGGCAGAACGGCAGTTGGTCTTTTCTTCAAAGGAGCCGGGACCAACACAGGGAAATGAAATTTAGTATAAAGATAGTTTGAAATCCGAGAAAGGACATAGGATAGCTTTTACCCTGAAAATCCCACGAGGACAGGAACTATGCGGGTAAAACCTCGGGACGAAGTCGTGGGCACAGCTAGTCCATACTAATATTATAAATGCGAAATTCTGTCTGTCTGTCTGTCTGTTACGCTCTCACGGGTAAACCGCTGGACCGATTTTGCTGAAATTTGGCATGGAAGTAGTTAAAGAGCCGGGGTCAAACATAGGCTAATTTTTTTTCAAAAATCGTACCTTAAAGGGTTGAAATAGGGGATGAAATTTGTATCAAAAGCTATCTTGACGACATTCTAATCTACTCGCGGGCGAAGCTGCGAGGGTCAGCTCGTTTGATATAAATTTCATCTTTATAACTCCACGCGTTATTGAGAAAAGGGTCTTGACAAACGGACAGATGGACAACGAAGTTATCCTATGATGGTTCTACTTTTTTCTCATGAGGTATGAAGCCATTGAAAAATTTGTTTAAATTAGCAAATCCTTCTATACCTGACATAGTATTTCCGAACATAAAGCCATACTCCATACGAATATTATAAATGCGAAAGGAACTCTGTCTGTCTGTGTGTGATCACGGCCCGTTATCACGGCCGAACCGCTGGACCGATTGTGATAAAACTTGGGATGGAAATAATTGAAGATCTGGGCTCAAACATTAGCTTTTTTTTTTATTCTAAGGGGAGTGAACATTTTTCATCCCCCTTTAAAAAACTATATCGACGTATATAGTTTACTCGCGGGCGAAGTTGCGCGGGCCAGCTATTAAAAAAAATAAAAACATCAGAGATAATAACCTGCTTTTTTCCAAGAAGCCAGTTGGAAATTGTAGTTCACGTAAGCAAAGCCATAAGCAACGATAAGCTTAGTGATATATAATCAGATAAACTACAGTCTACAGGCATATGTTACATTCATCAGTAACAATATCTTGCTACTCAATATTAATTATCATATTTCGCTGTAGACTGCGAACATATTCAAACTATAATACAGTAACGTTATTAACGTGGGATCAAATATTACACGTGTAATGAACTGATTAAGGTACCATGCTACTTATTTGTTATCTGAGAGCCTAATAGATACATACCAAGATTCATTTTCATAACTTTTAAATATGCATACCGACATCCGGACCTCCAAGCAAATTTTTCTTAAATGTTTTTTTATTTAATGCATAATTTGTAAATAATAAAAAATCCATTATTTTTATGAGTACTTATAAAATTGTATTATGCTGGGGCTGCACTTGCGGCTATTGTTCAGCAAGTAATGTACGCCAAAGCTTTGTAAGTTTTGACACTAAAAAATGATCGCGATAGAAGCTGTGGTCATATTATGTCCACAGCTAATGTTAGCAGCAACGATATTTTTCATGAACTATCATGCAATAATTCAAGATGGCTGAAATCATTTTCAAACGTGTAACTATGGACGACGACTTTCTTTACTTCTACATTTGTGCTTACAGTGAATTACTTAAATGTTTTTTTGTGATTCACATTTTTTGGATCCCGTATGATGGGCTCCGCTTACCATTTCATCGTTCCACTCCATTTTACACAGCCACCCGCATACATCTGAACTTTGAACTGATCGAAAACAGCGGCTGAAAGAACAACGCTAGTCTATCCACACAGTGCGATATGTTAGCGCGCTAAAACCCTTTGACGTATCGCCAACCACGTGATAAGGCACACGCAGTCCGAATGTTTGCAATGATAGCCAACAATAGCCAGTGACATCTGCTTGTATCGTGCCATTGCAAAAAGTATTGTGACCATAGACGCCGGTATGGCTGCAGCAGTAAAATATGAATACAATAGATACAGTTTAACTCTAGAAAAATTCTCAACTTTGACATGTTGAGAGTAGAGCACTCATATTGTGCAGAGTGCAAAAAATGTTGTAATAATATTTTCACAATATTTTAATAACAGCTTTGTTTTCACCAATCAGGAATCAGGCTGTCTATTGGGTGTACTTCAGATTTAATTAAAACATACGAACATTGTTAATGCAAGAGTGAGTTTGTTTGTTAAAATTAGCAAGGGCAGTTCCTGAGGGACTAGCCGATTTACATGTTTTGTATATCCCAGCTATAAAGCTTAAGCTAACCAAAATTCGTTGTAATAAAAATATTTTTGCGAGATTATTTTTAATCTAACTTTGAATGTTGTCCCATTGGGTAGCCATTTCGACAACCGAAAAAGAAATTGTTTTCAATTAAACATAATTTGTTGATGATCCATTCAATCGCTTATTAAAAGCTAAAGTATAGATACATACATAGAACATCTTCATGCTAGATCCCTTACAGGGTAGTAAGAGAGAAACGAGCGAAATGTATCTCGGTCGCTGCGGATTTGTCTTGCTTCCTTCCCATTTATTCAATAAAACTTTTTACTAGTTGTTTTGACACGTCAACACTTTATAAAACTACTACCGGATCGGAACACGAACTTCGTGCCAAAAATAACAGGTGAGATGGGTAGTAATTTTCCATTGCCTGTTGGTCCGGGTCGTCCTAGATAAATCATTTGCCATTCATTCATGCCAGGCATTTAGTAAAAACAAACGATTGTCTAAACATGGCACAACCCTGTGACTGGGTACTAGATGGCGAAATGCCTCGCCCGGGTTTGGTACCACCGCTCTACAAATTCGTGCCATAATAGTGTCAGTGTTTGTCTCTATCGTGTTCTGATTTGGAGGGTAAGGTAGCCGGTCAATTTACGCAATTGGGATTATCACCGCATCTCATAGATGACAACGAAACATTAACATCTTCGGCGTCTATAGGCGACGGATGTCTCTTTCCATCAGCAGGGCCATCTGTCTTTTAGTGTTATAAAAAAAAGGATTTTAAAGACTTAATTGATACTAAGGCAGAGGATTGTTTTCTGATAATATTAATATAGAAAATACGTTACTCATATCAGTAGTAAAAGTACACAAACCTCCTTGTTAATGTTTAAATAATGTCTATCATAACTTCATAGGAAACACCTGCAGCGTTATCGTAAGCAATTGATAACAGCGCTTGCATAACTAAGTGAACTCATGTGTGTGTGTACGAGTATATTATGTTAAAGATTTTATCAACTAATTTGTTTGTTATGTCCTGAGATTTCTGTTATTTATATAAACTCACAGCTACATATCAACAGATATAGAATTTAAATATTTTCAAAGAGAGCATTAAACAGATACGGTAATAAATTACACCTCATATTGGTTGTGACTAGAGGTGGCCGTTTTTAGTAAAACGTTGCTGACCAACGATGTTATTTATATTTTTTTTAATTACATATAAGTGTATCTTAATTAATATGCCATTAAACTAAACAAGTTTGTCGTTTCTTTTTTTCTTTGTTAGTCTATGGTAGTGACATTCGATGCCGAAGTGTCCAACAACGGATGGGAATAACACCCGGCCAAATTTAATACGATGATGCGATGATAAAAGATGAATGCGCACAACAATACCAACACCAAGTGTCAACTAACCTGCGTGCTTGAATAGACAATCATCTTCTGAAATGCGAATGCAAATTTTTATCTAACTAAATAAAAAACTTTGTAGGTATTTTATTTAGTTAGGTAAAAATATATTTTTGTCTTTATTTACATTAACGCTTATTTCTTCTCATAATTTTTATACTTTGTATTTATGAAAACGCCAAAATATCAACATGCTTGATATTCACCAGTAGTGGACGTTAGTTCGATGTTTAACACCGTTGTCGGAAACAATGATGTTGACAACGGGTTACGTTAACGAAAAAATAATGTGCATCGGTGATGAAAAGTAACAAAAACGCCCATGTCTAGTCGTAACCTATTTATAAGAATAGATATACTGCCTTTCTACCAGGTAGTTCGTAAAATGCATACGATGAGCCAAATTTGTTATCACCCTTGAAACTATCACGTTTGTTACGTTTTACATGACGTTTTATGTGCCTTACGTGCAATATCTCTTGGTACCACTGCCCTGCGATATCCTGCCGCAGGTTAGAGCATATCATTGTCGTGTTCCGGTTTTGTGAGTAAGGTAGTCGGTAAACTTATATTTGTGGCATTCAATCTTCGCCACAAAGATGGCTACGTATCATTATTTAATATCTTTGATATATATTAGTGACAGTTACATCTTTCATCAGGAGAACCGTCTGCTTGATCGCTATCCTGTAATATAATAAATGTATATTATATATCATTCAATAACATTGTCGACCCGTTAAAAGTTCCTGTAAAGGTTAATGTGAATAACAAAATTAACTTAGACTTTATAAAGAATGCCATGAACATTGATCAAGCAAGATAAAGCAGTAGAAATATTGATATATGAATAATTTTGGCGTGAAAATGTACGTCTAACATTATTCATCACAATAAAACAAAAAAAAAACCATCGTCTATAGCACGTAATATGTTAACGATCGCTGAACCTCTAGTGCCGGAGGTGTAATACGACAAGCCTAAGTAGTCAGTAGACTAATTTAAGACTACCTCGAAACCGGAAGATGGCAATGACAAACACTGTCTAATTCAATTCAGTGGTGCACCAAACCCAGGCAAGATGATACAGAACTCTACGACTAAGCATAAAATGATTACTTCCCAAAAATTTAATAAAATAAAAATAACAATTTCCGAAAGTCATAACACAACAGATGTAAATGAATATTTCACGACAATCCTAAATTATATAGGTACAGAAACCGTTAAAAATAAATATCATACCCGTAAAAACGCGCCTGAATACTAAATGCTGATGCTATTTACTTCAATATTGCCAGGTTTATTTCCGTGAGTTATATTAAACACGCTTCGTAGGTGATGGATGCAGTTATAAAGTTTTAGCGTTATTAGGGCTGTAAAAACCTTTTTACAATGTTTTGTCTTAATTCAAATAAATAAAAATAAATTAGTATAAAAATCGGTATCTTTGGAAGAATAGGTGGCGATGCAACTAGCGCAACTACGATTAGTCGACAGCCTATAGCTAGACCAATTATAAATATCAATGGAAAATTAATTTCAACGCAATAAAACTGAAGCAACCAACTTCTCATTTCCTGTATCTCCAGATCCCTGCATCAGATCTTCACCAAATTAAAATGGGACCACACGAGGAATATAATACCCTCCAAATAAAAAAATATTTTTTTAAATCGGTTCATATATGGCCGAGCTTTGAGATTTCTGTGATTGCTGTGATTTCGTTCGCAAGGCGGCATGTGCTCTGTATGCGATACACTGTTAAAAATTTTTGTAAATTTACAATTGTTTTACGAAACAAATATGAGTAAAATTCCAAATCAACGTGTACTAATACAAAATATAAAACAATTTGAGTAAAATTACAAGACATGTGAAGGAACTTACAATAATGAGTTGTAATTTTGAAACCTATTACAAAAAGGTTTAAAACCCTACACGTATTGTAATTTATCCTAGTTGTTGGTAAATTTCGAATGGAATGTTGTAAATTTACCAAAATTGTTTGTAATTTGATTTACAATACATTTTTTGTGAAATTACAAAAAAATTTGAAACACAAATTAGTATGAAATCATCCAGAATTTACAAAAAATTTTGTTATTTTTGTAACACAAGTTTGAAAATGACAATACGTATTGTAATTCTACTAAAAGTTTTTATTTTTTTAACACGTATTGTAATTTTCTAAAACTGTTGATTCATTCTGCGTAAAATGATTTAAAATTTACAATTACTCTTTGTAATTTGATTTTCAATACATTTTTTTATGAATTTACAAAAAAAATTTACAACACAAATTAGTATGAAATCATCCAGGATTTACAAAAAATTTTGTTATTTTTGACACAAATTTGAAAATGACAATACACATTGTGTAAAAGAAGCCTTCAGCGTTGCTAGTTCCGACGTGTCACAACCTGCGTCTTTTGTTTTACCGTATTCGCGGGACAGCCGGCTTCGACATGAGCTATTAGCCTACGCTGAGATTGACTAACAAAGAATTATAGTTTACTGTTACTTGGGTTAAAAACACGTTTGATTTATAGCTTATGAAAAGCAAGGAAAATTTACAGAATTAAATTTTTATAAATCTTTTTGTTTAAGCTGGTGTTATTAACAAATAATCTCTTTAAATAGTTTGAAGTTGCTAATACGTGTAAGACTATTGTTTTAGTAACAGGAACGAATTTTTTGTAATCAAAGGCCATATATTGAGAATTAAAATCACAGAAATAGCTATTCCGAATCTTCAAATTTAGTCATCTGATTATTTTTATGACATTAAATCTAGTAGACATTGATTAATTAAATTAAAATTGAAAAAAAAGATAAATAATTGAAAATAATAAATTTAAAAAAATGCTCATTGAGAAAATTTATAAATCTATACGTGCATTTTTTTATTTTTTTATTTTTTATCTATTGCTTTAATGATAAAAAATTAATTAATGTCTGCTAGATTCATAGTTAAGTATTAATACTTTTGTTTAATTGACATTTTTGAAAAAACAACATTGAAAAAAAGACATTGAAAAAAAATTATATACAAAATCCATAAGAAAATTTCTGTAAAGTTTAAAATGTACTTTACAGAATTTTAAAATCTAGAAGTACATTTTCTTGGAATAAATTATTTTATTATACAGATATATTTACTAATTTTTAGAAATATGTGGATGGATTTAGAGTCAAAATTTGATTTTTTAATTTTTTATTGCATCAACAAATATTAAATAGATGCTATTTCAAATTTAATTTAGCTATATTTTATGATTTGAACATCATTTTTAATCATAAAAAATTTATTACTTTCAAATTACAATGAATTTTTTTTAATTATTGCGCGTTCATAGTTTTTAAAAGTTTTATGTCGATTTTTTTATGACTGAATCTAGCAGACATTGACTTGACATTGAAAAAAAAATTATATACAAAATCCATGAAAAAAATACGCATTTACATTTTAAAATCTAGCAGCACATTTTCTTGGAATTAATTATTTTATTACACAGATATCTTTTACTGTAATTTTGCTAAAATTACGCTATTTGTATTGTAATTTTGCTAAGTGAATTTCCAATAATCGTTTAGTTAATTTCAATAAAAGTTTTGTAATTTTTCGATATTGGGTTGAAATTAATTGTGTAGTAAATTTACAAAACATCATTGTGAAATTACAAACCATTTTCAACACAATTTATTTGGTAAAATTACACTATTTGTATTATAATTTTTCAATTTTGTGTTGAAATTAATTGTGTAGTAAATTTACAAAACGAAATTATATTATTACTTTATTGTAGTGCGTAAAAACTTCCAACATTTTTTTTGTAAAATTACTACAGAAATTTTTAACAGTGTAGGCTAGCCAGCTTTCACATTGGGGGATTAATTATCTTTAGCTAATCGTGAGTGCACGGGTTGTACCTTTGCCTACATCTTCAGGGATACGGGCGTGAAGATACTTGTATGTAACATATTTAATAATAACAAATTCTTATATTAATACAATCGATTTATCACGATCAGATTGTGACTTTTATTATTTTTATTTCGAGACTTGTTGCAACTGCTACATGATGAGTATGTACTTAAAATAAAAAATTTAGTAACGCTCGGTATTATTTTCACATTTTGACACAGCACAAATGTGAAAATTATATATGTATGTTATAAATAATGTGTGAAATACGGTCCCGTCTTGATTCGGACACATGTGAAAAATAGACCAACTGCCGTTCTGTCCAACAGGCCATAAAAGGCGACCGGCTGGCTCTACATATCACAACCAACTGCCGTTCTACCCGGCAGGTCGTAAAAGGCGACCGACGGGCTATACATATCTCTAACATCGTGTCTACTAGATGGTAGATTTCCTCACCGTCTTGGCCAAGTATTTGGTACCACCCGCTTTGACTATTTCTGCCGTCATAGCGTCAATACTTGCATGTTCCGGTTTGAAGGGTAAGATAGCCGGAAGACTTATGCATGTAGCACTGCCATTCCGCCACATGGATAGCAACGCACCATTAACATCTTTAATATATAATATTCACGGGACAAATTACACTTACTGATCTAACCCCAAAGTAAGCAACTTATTTGCTTGTGTTATGGGTGTTAGTCAACGATACTAATGCATAGAAATACATATTATATAAATACTAGAATATATTTAATAAACACCCAAACCCGGAAATACAAACATTCATGCTCATCACACGAATGTTTGCCCCGTCGGGGATCGAACCCGAGCCCCGTCGATCGCGTAGTCACGGTCTCTAACAACTCGACCAACCGGGGCGGTCTTTGGCGTCTATAAGCGATGGTTTCTCTTTTTTCAGAAGAGCCACTACTTGTTTGCTATCTAAAAGGAAATAAATTATCTTCACGCCCATATCCCCGAAGAGGTAGGCAGAGGTACAACAAGTGCACCCACGATTAGCCGAAGATACTTGGTCCCACAATGAGATAGGTGGCAAGCCTATCGCCAACCGGGCACTTTTCAATCCCGGGCAACTTTGTGTTTCTGAAACTGAAAAAACACTTTTTTTATGCGCCCGACCCGGGAATCGAACCCGGGACCTCATGTGGTCAACGCCAACGCTGGACCACTAGACCACAGTGGCGACTAAAAAGGAAATAAATAAAAAAACGAAAAGTGTAAGTTTATAAGTACGTGAGTACATATATATATATATATATATATATATATATATATATATATATATATATATATATATATATATATATATATATATATATATATATATATCGGCTGAACCGATTTGGCTAATTTTGGTTTTGAATTATTGCTGAAGTCCAGGGAAGGTTTAAAAGGTGAGAAAATATAGAAAAAAATAAGAGTAGTTAAAAAGGCAGAACAGCGTTTGCCGGGTTAGCTAGTAATATTAAAAGACGAACGTTACAGAAGAAGTTGCCTTATATACAACGCAAAGTTCTAACAAGTGATAACCCTGGCCAGCTGTAACTACATAATGTATCAACTACGTAAAAACTGGGTTAAGTGGCAGGGACAAAAAGATGATACGAAAGGGGTTGACCTTATTTTTTGAATAAATTTATGGCAGGACATGTTTGTAAAAACACGGTGGAGACTCGAGAGCTTAGCGGAAAAATGTTTGAACACACTTTTCTCCCCTGAAAGGAAAACGCACCCTGAAGTATCATTACTTAAACGCGTTCAGCGTAGTTCCATTTTAACATAATATTTACACCTTTGATGGTGTTTTGTTAGTTCTACTAATATTACACACATGTGAATATTTGTGTGTTCAGATATTTGTATGTTTAGGTTTTATTATTTAAACACGTCAAAACCGCTAGGCGAAATTGAATGAAGGAATTGTTGATCCCTTTATTAGACCCCTAGCTTTGAAATTCATTTTAGGGAACTAGCGCGTCAAATTCATTTTAGGGAAGTGGGGGGTTAGAAAGAGACAAAAGTATCTTGCCTATGTCACTCTTCATCCCTTCAACTATCTCGCCTTAAAAAAATGAAAAATGAAATATTTAATAAACATCCAAAGCCGGAAATACAAATATTTATGCTCATCACACAAATGCTTGTCCCTGTCGAGACCGAACCTGAGCCCCGTCGATTGCGTAGTCAAGGTCGCTAACCACTCGACCAACAGGGCGGTCAAATTCTACCTTATCAACATGATCGTCTTTTAAACGGACGAGTTTATCATTTTTTAATAAGTACACCACCCGTGCAAAGCCAGGACGGGCATCTAGTAGGCTATAAATCCTAATCCTAATTACTTCTGTTATAATTAAATTAAGGATTAATTTATATAAATTCTGAATTAATCTAGCAATGAAACTAACAATATAGAACAACCTATTTGTTTTGCAGAAAATAATTGCATTTCCTTATTGAAATAACGTTTAACTCAAAATTTAGTTATTTGGAATGTTATTTAATCCACAATTCATTCAATGCAATCAAACTGGACGCGTATTCAAATTTATTTAAATGTAGATTATTATTGCAATGATTGCTCAACAATGGACATAGTTAATTCCAGAATTGTTTTCATTGCTCTATATTATATTAACTACATAAAAATATTACTTTTGCTCAGAAGGAAGTATATAGCCTTCTTCGTGAATGTAGCTGTCACACATTTTCTGTTTTCAAATCCGAGTGGTACATCTGAGATTAGCGCGTTCAACCAAACAAACACACTCTTTAGCCCTACAATATTAGTGTGTGATGTTTTAACTTTACAATAGATGTGTAGATGTATTCTCAGGTGCAGAGTTGGGCACCTTTTGAAGAATTGATCTACCTTCATGTCAGGCAGTTGATAAGATGAATAAAAAACATTTTTTTTTAAATTAAAGTTCTTTATATTTGAAAGTCGCCTACGAACCGTCTGAAGAAAAGACCATCTGCCTTTCTGATAAGTACTACCATCGTGATTATTAGTTATATTTTGTATGAAAAAGTAGATACGTAATCAGAGAGCAAGATTGCCGTTCACAGTTGAGTAGTAGTTTTTTCCCCGTATTCGTCCGGGCTCCTTTGAAGAATAGACCAACTGCCGTTCTGCCAGGCAGGTTATAAGACGCGACCTTGTCTTACTTGTCACTGCCATCGTGATTACTAGGTTGTAGAGTTCTGCAACGTCTTACCCGTGTATTTGGTACCACCACCTTGCCTATTCCTGCTACAATAGCGTCAATGCTCGTCATTGTCGTGTTACGGTATGGAGGGTAGGGTAGCCGGTAGACTTATGCATATGCCATCCCGCCACACGGATAGCAATGCACCATTAACATCTTTGGTATCTATAGGTGATGATTACTTCCATCAGGAGAAACAACTGCTTGTTTGCTATACATATAATGATATAAAATATAATAGTGTTTCTTTGTTTTTTTATGTTCATAAATATGTTTAAATTATAAAATATTTTTGCATATTCTGAAAATTGACGACAAGCTGAATCGATTGAAAAAAGTTTTAATTTCCTAGGTGATCGAGAAGTGCATTAAAATCCCTGTAAAATGTTCGGGTTTTTTGTTGTCGTTTTTGTTACATAGTTTCGGTTAGTCCCTCAGTCCGTCAACGATAACGTGCGATAAAGAACTCCGTTCCAAGAAAATATTTTAAATGATTTCCAAATACCGTGATAGAAAGTTTAATAGAAACCATCAAAGACCATTAAATATTGAAGTTTTTACATTTTATCACTACAAACGACGTTTAGATATGTTAACAAGGTAATTTAAACACTAACTAAATCATTATTTCAAGGTTTAATTCCGGCTAACGCGGAAATGTAGCTCTTTTTGCGTTTTTTAGCTCATTTGCCTCGGACATTTTATTGGCGCGGACCCGACGTCCATAGTAATAATATGTCAATGACAGTAAATTTAAAATTATATAATAGTTCATAATATAGAAATGATAAAAAATATTTGTAAATAACAATAATAACTAGTAATCGCTCTGTGCTGAAAATTCGACCATAGACTTAAGGCGAGGCATCGCGACAAACGAGAAAATACTGGTTTGTTAAATCACGTTTTTTTGTATTGATTGTTAAATAACAATTTTACAAAAATTAAATGATATACCTGAAGATATTATCTAAAGAATGTGCTAACTCATTACACGATAGAATGTACTTTACTCGATCATATAAAATTCAGAAAACAGGCTAAAAAAATCTCTTAAACAAATAAATGTTAATAATATTTCTAATCTTCCACATGATTTTTATATGGTGATATTTAGTTGTAAATACAAAAAAGAATGTGCTAAATTTGCTATAGTTATTTATCCGAAAATTAACATATTTCCCAGCGGTTTCAGAACATACCGCGCCACCCATTTTCTATAGAATTGACGCGCGTCGAAATACCTCGCCTTAACAATAATATTTCTATTAAGTTTGACAACTGACTTTAGCCGTCAAGAAAATAGTATGCATGTTTTTACATATATATTATCATATATGTCACATGAATGTTGTGTGTGTATTATTTTTGTTGGTTTAATGTATTTCTAATGCATTTTATTTAAAAACTATTGGAAAACCCGGCTTTGCTCGGAAGTCTCATAATACGCAATCTTATATACTAACTCAAATAATAGACATTAAAAAGTAGCAACATTGTAGTGACGTCTTCTTTCAACTATTATGTAGGTTTAATAAAAACAACACTATTGCTATTTTTGTGTGCTATTAGTATTGCTATTTTTAATTTCTACTCTTTTATGAACGAAGAGAAATAAGTTTCACGATATCTGCGCTCCGTTCTACGATACTTTAATAAATGCTCACGCCAACAACACCACATATTTGTAACCTTTAAAGAAGAATATGGCCGATTTGTCTGTCAGCACCATTAGAATTTTTAATCATTACTTTAACAAAATATTCGACAATCCGATTGATTCTACAGTAATCCTTGACAAAATTATTAATATAGATATTAGGTTTCTGTTGTCCGTCCTTTAAACATAAACTTTACCGGTGTTAATTTTTATACTCCACAGTTCGCGTAATTGTCTTAAAAGGGGTGCAACATTTTCGTACTAGGGTAAAAATATCGTACTGTTCGTGCTACATATTTTTAGTTCGAAAAACCTTGCCCATTGTGTAAGTAAGTAATGAACTTTACAATGATGATATTATTGGTTAGTGGTGGGCGACGCATTCCAACTCTATAAATACAAATGTGTGTGGGTATTACATATATGACAGGAAAATATTGTAAAATAATATTTTCATTTCAAAAATGTGACATCGATATTAATATACATTTTTTTGTTGGTTTGAGCGTCCTAATCTCTTAAACCGAAATATTCTTCTTTTGTAGC
Source organism: Apodemia mormo (assembly GCA_036924255.1). Taxonomy (NCBI): domain Eukaryota; kingdom Metazoa; phylum Arthropoda; class Insecta; order Lepidoptera; family Riodinidae; genus Apodemia; species Apodemia mormo. The sequence continues at coordinate 34,580,918 of JAUPFN010000008.1, read as the reverse complement.
CACAGTCATTCCAGAAGGTTAAAGGATATTTTACCCACGTTATCGGGAAACGCCAACAAAGACGCGGGTAATATTAGATTTGGTAAAAGATTCATAATATTTTAAGTTAAAAAAATCACGTTCATTGTGTAGGTAATGAACTTGACAGTGATGATATTATTCGCCGGTGCTAGGCGAAGCATGCCAGCTCTATAAATACTTAACGTTGTTAGACGCGGGCACCCGCATACTCGCTCTTTAATAAATGTTATCAGTATTAATCTAAAAACGGAACGCTACACATTATTAGATTTATGATATTATGGATTGTAACATCCTACTTGGATTACTCTATCAAATATCAACTGTTATTATATTCTGACCTATTTCAATCAAGACGAATAATTTTAGATCAGAGCGTTACTTATTTATTATGAAGGGTAAGTAATGCTAACCAAGATATAAATTAAAGCAGACAATGTTCATTAGTACCCGAAAAAAGAATAAAATGATTATTGGGTGGATAATTCTAGTAACGAAAGCGAAGTGTACAGGAACTATCGAGTGTTTGCATATGCACATATAAAAATATTGGTTTACTGATAAACAGAGTATCGTTAATAGAACTGCCATGAAATAGTGGACGAGTTAATGATACAAAAGAGATTTTCGCCTTTAAATATGAGTCATATCGATCAGGGATTGCCGAGATGTAGGAATAGTAACTGTTTTTTTTTTTAAATTAAGGGTAAAGCTATTTTAGTCAAAGACCTCTGATCTCTTTGATTTTATTAACTAATATTTTGGATTAAAAAAAATGTAAGACAGAATAGAATAAAACCAGTATCTCCTGATAGCAATAAATCTATAAAACTATTTACAAAACGATCCGCTGTAACAACTATATATATATATATATATATATATATATATATATATATATATATATATATATATATATATATATATATATATATATATATATATATATATATATATATATATATATATATATATATATATAAAATTCAATTGCTGTTCGTTAGTCTCGCTAAAACTCGAGAACGGCTGAACCGATTTGGCTAATTTTGGTTTTGAATTAATTGTTTAAGTCCAGGGAAGGTTTAAAGGTGAGAAAATATAAAAAATAAGAGTACTTAAAAAGGCAGAACACCGTTTGCCGGGTCAGCTACTTTTCAATATTTTTTTGATTTGGACTTGATAGTACTTAAAGTAATATGGCGACTCGCACGCGCTAGAGCCACCTTGTCATTCCTGTCACCATGGGACTTGGAAGCAAGAGTCTCAAAGGTGATTTAACCCCTCCTTTAAACAAGTTCCACAAGTGCCACGCATAAAACTATCCCTGTGTGTAAAAACACCGCTCAAAACATATCAAATAAAATAAGACTAGCCTTATAGAGAAGCTCACGGTTACGATGGTAACTGTTATATAATCTGTGCTCAAAGCCCAACTTTACTGAGTGCGTGGTTCAGGAAGTAACGAATTGAAGTAAATGTGGATAAAAGTGCAGCAACATTCTTTTACCGGAATCACTCACCGAACATCGTAATCAGGCCAAGTCGACGACTGGGTGCAATTACTATAAGTACGGCAGTGAGATCCCGAGGAAACGGCAAATCACGTACCTCTGGGGCACACTCGGTAGAAATATAAGTTTAAGGGCTGCATTATAAAAGTTGGACAACGCTTTACAAATTAGTCCTAGGCCAATCCTGTACTATGCAGACTTGTATTTTGCCCACATAATCCCTAGAAACGTGCATTACCTACCGGTTATCTATACATATAATAAAATCGTAGGAAAGTCAAAACTGTACATTGAATATCTTTTTAAAAGAATACTTGGGGCGTGATCTACAATCGATATCGAAGCCAAAACTATGGTTTTTAGAATTTTTGACTTTGTCTGTATATATGTCCGGGGTAAACTCAAAAAGTACTGCATGGATTTACTTCAAATTTTGCATGAATATTACTAACAGGTCGGGTCAACATATAGGCTACATATTATCACGCTATCACCTACGAGGGAGGTGCTGTGCGGAGTAAACGAGGTCCGCGCGGACGAAGTCGCTGACAACAGCTAGTTCAGAATAAATTCATATCGATAAGCACACATCAACTTTTACAAGAGCTGTTAACATTCTACTTTGGCATTCCACACCTCGTACTTTTCGTAATAGCTGTTACAGGTTATATCAAATAATGGATATTATTCCTAGGTCTGAATCAAGGATTAAATAGATAAGCTTTTCAAAGCAATTTCTCAGGTTATCAGAGTATTAGTACTTATCTATACATATAATAAAATCGTAGGAAAGTCAAAACTGTACATTGAATATTTTTTTAAAAGAATACTTGGGGCGTGATCTACAATCGATATCAAAGCCAAAAATATAGTTTTTAGAATCTTTGTCTGTTTGTCTGTTTATCTGTTTGTTTGTTTGTCTGTTTGTCTGTATGTATGTCCGGGGTAAACTCAAAAAGTACTGCATGGATTTACTTCAAATTTTGCATGAGTATCACTAACAGGTCGGGTCAACATATAGGCTACATATTATCACGCTATCACCTAGCGACCAGGTGCGGAGTAAACGAAGTCCGCGCGGACGATATCGCTGGCAACAGCTAGTTGATAAAATAAAATCACTCCAGGGGTATTTTTTAAGTCTTGACTTAAAGTAACACGACATGTTTCTATTTTTTCTCGATATAGTATATTTACAACTTAGAATGTCTATGATTTAGAAACGATTGATACTTATACTCATTTGCTCATATGAGCGACTACATGTTCCCCGCCCAACACTGTCTCCATTAGTATTTGTGTGTACTGGCGTAGGTATCACCAAAATAGTGAAATAGTGTGTGTTACACCGTGTTTATAAGTAGTAGTATTTGTGTGTCACATTAAGCATCGATTTGTTGTCATGGGAAATAAAACTTGAGTCTCTACGCAAGCTGGCAGCTAACCTGTCTGTGTTTTCCCACTGTTGTAGGCTGTAGGTAGCTACTTAGGCACTTAGCTTTTATCATTTAGAAAAAATCTGTGAACCGGTTGACCCTGCAGGTCATACCTGAAACTTCCCGCTAAATTAAAATATTTTAAGCTCAAAGGAACAAAAGCTATACCTAAGCATGGATTTTTTCAGAACACAAAAATCTAAATTTTGTTATAAATAACACTAACTTTTATTTTTAAAAAGCTGTATATATTGGATGTCCGAATGGCGTTCAACGCAATTTTTGAGCCCTAAAATATTTTCTTAGCTACAATTTAAGGTTGAAAAATGCCGAAGTAATACCAAAAAAAATTTTTTTTTTCAATAATTTTTATTAATGACAAATTCTAAATAAATCAACCTATTTTGAAAAAAATTACTTGAGAGAAAAGCTGGTCAGATTTTTAAGTCGATCTGTATATTAGCCTAAAAGTTATTTTAAAAATATTAATTAAATTTTAACAAAAAAATATTAATTATTAATTAAAATCAGCTACACTCACGTTTAATCGGCATAGGTTCCGACTAGTTTCGGACCTACATGAGGAACCTTCGCCGATTAAACTTGAGTGTAGCCGATTTTAATTAACAGTTAACAATGTCACGATAGTTTTAAAAATGTTAATATTTAAAAAGCTGTGACTTATGAAAACTTCATTCGATTTTGAGTTTTGAAACTGCATTTGACATAGTTTTTAAGTATTAAAATATTACAGAAGGTCGAAAAATTATTAGTTGAAAAACCTCGAAGCAATGTCAAAAAAACTACTTTACAAAATGTTCGTCAACGATAACCCCCAAACAGATAAACCGATTTTGATGCAATTTATGTATTGGACGTAGTTTTTTGAGGAAAAGAGCTGATAAGATTTTGTACTTAACATGGAAGTGATATTAAAAAGATACTGTTTCACCAAAATTTCTTTTGAGGTTTTTTCAAAATTTCTTAAAATCTCCTGGACTGAATTGGTTCAAATTTTCAGGAAGTCTAAGTAGAGCGGAATCCAATCGAATGCCATCAACCGCGTTTCAATCGGCCAAGACGCTCAAAAGTTGTGAGATGTTTATATACACACACACTTACGTATATAGATACTGACGTCATCATGAAAATAGTCGGAAAAGGTTCCTAGGACCTCAAAACGTGGAGATCTGGTAAAAACTCGATTTTCGAAAATCGGGGTAAAATCAGTAACTTCCTTGTCTACATACGTAGCGAAAAGTTGAAAAAACGTCATGTTTGTCACTTACGTATTACTACGAATTAAATGGATGCGCCTTTCAAGACAATTTCTTAGTTTGTCAGTGTAGCTTGTAATTACAAATAAATAATAACAAATAAATATTCACGGGACAAATTACACTTACTGATCTAACCCCAAAGTAAGCAAATTATTTGCTTGTGTTATGGGTGTTTGTCAACGATACTAATACATAGAAATACATATATAAATACTAGAATATATTTAATAAACACCAAAACCCGGAAATACTAGCATTTATGTTCATCACAAAAATGCTTGTCCCCGTCAGGGATCGAACCCGAGCCCCGTTGATTGCGTAGTCAGGGTCACTAACCACTCGACCAACGGAGCGGTCAATTTAAATTTCTGTATGTTATTATTGTATATGTATTTCTATACGTAATTTAAAATTTAATGTAATAAAAATACAGTTATACTACTTACCAATGAAATAAAATCATTTCAAGGGTAATTTTTAACCTTGTCACCTCATTCGGTACGATAAAACAGTAATACATGGTTTATTTCTTTTTTTCGAAATATATGAAATTTTTGACAGTAATAGGAGCGTTTGCTCATATGCGCGGTGATAGTTTCCTTCCCAGTGGCATGTCTATTAGTATTCATGTGGTCTGTGCGTATTACGGTTTAAGGGTTTGTGTAACCGGTAAACTTATGCACGTAGTCTTACATTGTTGCCACGGGGATTGTGACTAACAATAACTTTTTGGTGTCTATATGCGATCACGTCTCTCCATTAAAAGTCTGTTCATTTAAATAACTATAATAAACAGGTGGGGCATCTGCAACAAAAATAGTATAAAAACATGTTCCGCCCTCACACGTATTTTGATACGTTTAGTATTTGAGTCATTTCTAAATATTTTCTGTAAAATAAATTTTAAACAATACCTAGTTAGCACTCACTAAAACCTCTTCATAAACGTTAACGTCAATTTGAAGGGGGTAAGTTTTCTCCGCAGCTGTAGAGATTAAAACAGGTGTGCGCGACTTTGCATTAAAAAAAGTTTATATATGAAATTGGCGTTTTGACGAACTAGCCACTTTGGCCTCAAATATCTGCCATTTGGTAAGGAAAACTAATTTTAGACTTGTATGCTGCATATATGCGTTAAGAATTTAATAGTTTATTTATTTTCACGCCTTTTATTTTTAGTTCGCCATTCCTCTGTTTACAATATGAAAATCTTAAAATATCGCGTTATTTATGAATACTAGCGTATTTATAAATTTACTAGCGACCTGCTCGCGGTTTCACCCGCGCAGCCTTTGTTCCCGTGGGAATATCGAAAAGGTTTATACACTTAAACCTTCCTCAAGAATCAATCTATCTATTAAATAGATTTTACACTTTCAATCGTCGGCACTTGGTGAAATTCCATTATTTTTAGTTGAAACTAGTTTATCACACACTTGTACTTCTATTTCACTATTATTATACACTAAATTATTTAATTTTATCGACCGGTTTCGCTTTTTAAAGCATCTTCAGGACGTTAATATTCTTTACGAATATTAACGTCCTGAAGAATATTAACGTCCTGAAGATGCTTTAAAAAGCGAAACCGGTCGATAAAATTAAATAATTTAGTGTATAATAATAGTGAAATAGAAGTACAAGTGTGTGATAAACTAGTTTCAACTATCTATTAAAAAAAATCGCATCAAAATCCGTTGCGTAGTTTTAAAGATTTAAGCATACATAGGGACATAAGGACATAGGGACAGACAGTGAAAGCGACTTTGTTTTATACTATGTAATGATAAATTCTGGCGTGGCATCAGCGTTGCGAAAACAGCTTAAAGGAATAATTATGTGTATGGAGAAGCTACTTACTGGACAAAAGAAAAATTGGTACGTTTTTGATTACAATTTTTTGGTTTTAGAAATTTTTTATCTACAAAACATACCCGTGGATGGCTGGAGAGGAGACCCTTGTTGATAATAGCGAATTTAAAGTGAATGCGGAAGCGGATCCATCACAAAACATGTCAGAGTAAGCGACAGGCTTCGGCGTAAGCGATAAAATAATTATAATTCACTTGAAACAAATTGGAAAAGAAAAAGTGAGAAAGATTGATCATGCGTAATTGAGTTACGCATTAACCGATTCTGAATTACTAATGTATATATAAAGTAAGATAATTTTTTTATTCTCTATGAAACTTAAACTGCATTAACTTAAAAGTAATAAAATGTTGGTTGGATCTTTTCTACTTCACACATCAAACAGGGTCCAGCTCCTCTTATGACCTGCCTGGCAGAACGGCAGTTAGTCTATTTATTAAAGCAGGCACGGACCAACACTGGTAAAAAATTGTTACTTGAGATGTAAATTTTATCTCGTGCAAAAATCTGAAATGCTTATCAAAATGGTTAAATCCGTAACAATCAGCTAAATCCTGACCTGAGCGAAAAAGTTGACTCGGATGAAGAAACTGAAATATGTGTGGTGTACTATAATATTAGTGTCATCTACTGCAGCTTGCTTAGATCTGGCCACACGATTTCAGCTCATTGTCAACAGTTGTAAGCTATGATGGAAAAGTTAATCCTTAAACGACCGAGACTGGTCGTTTTTCTAGTCATCTGCAACTTGAGGACAAAACTCAACCACATACTGCACAACAGACCATCGCTGAATTAGTGGAGCTGCGATTGGAATGCCTTCGTCATTCACCATAGGTACTCTTCGGACTTTGCCACAACAGATTACCAGTTTTTCCGGAATCCGTACAATTCTGGGTAAAATCAAATAAAATATGGCATACCAAACAGGCACGGATCAAGCTTACGAAAAAGCTTGTAGGCACAGCCACCCGAAAACCGGCCAAGTGCGAGCCGAATTATAAAAATTATAATATATTGTCAAATAAGTGACAAGGTGTTGACATAACATCATCTATGACTGCTAGAAAAATCGTAGATGATTCGGAACGCAACAAAGTGCCTACTAATAATTTACTCCGTTCTGTTCCGATTCTTTGTTTACTTATTAAAACAGTTTAGGACTACACAATTAATATATATTAATTGTATACATACAGAGATAATAGATATATATGTGATCTCAATAGACCGTGAAAGTGTGACGTCAGAAGTCTATTAAGGTTGTGGACACGATGTGCATGAACTTACTTTGAACTCCTCAGATGGCATTTCAAAATTGTGTATCCAATATTTTTAATCCATACATATTAATAACTTGAAGTTTTCCAAAGTACATGTTTTTTAGAGTTTTCTAGGGTTCCGTACTTAAAAGGTAAAACGGAACCCTATCACTAAGCCTCCACTGTCTGTCTGTCACCAGGCTAAATCTCATAAACCGTGACAGCTAGAAAGCTGAAATTTTTACAAATTATGTATTTCCGTTGCCGCTATAACAACAAATACAAAAAATAAAAATAGTAAGTACAATAAACGTGTTTTTTTTTTTCGTTTTTTTTGCAATAATGGTACGGAACCCTTCGTGCTTGAGTCCGACTCGCACTTGGCCGGTTTTTATAGGAATGTCAAATATTATATAATTTTATATGAATGCCAAGATAAAATGATCATTAAATAACATCAAAAACATTTTTTGTACCAGATTTCTACAGAATAAAAAATAAAATGTGTAGATACCTTATTCTTCCATCTTAATTACGGAGTATGTGTCACTCATCTAGTTCATTAGCGTCATCGCAATTAATCAATTACTGTTTACACTGCTCGTTAATTCCCCATACGCTGTCGCTATGGCCATCAATTACAAACTAGTTCCTTTCTAGTGAGATTAATATTGTTCATAGAGAAACCATTATTTTACAGAAGAGGGAACAAACGATTAAGATAAGATCGCTACCTTCTAGATTAACGATTAAAGAAATATTCCTGATAGTCTCAAATCATTACATGATTACCTATAAATAAATTTCGCAAAACATTGTTTCATTTTTTGCGAAATCTATATGTATAAAAATCAATTGCTGTTCGTTAGTTTCGCTAAAACTCGAGAACGGCTGAACCGATTTGGCTAATTTTGGTTTTGAATTAATTGTTGAAGTCCAGGTAGGGTTTAAAACGTGAGAAAATATAGAAAAAAAAGAGTAGTATAATAGCCGTGTTGGTCCCGGCCTCCTTTGATGAATAGGCCAACTGCCGTTCTGCCAGGCAGGTCGTAAAAGGCGACCAATTGGCTATCGAGTCACTACCATCGTGGCTACTAGGTCTACCACCTAGTTCTGCATTGTCTCGCCCGGGCCTGGTACCACCGCCTTACTTATTCCTGCCGCAATAGCGCCAGTGCTTGTCGCTGCCGTGTTCCGGTTTGGAGGGTAAGGTAGCCGGTAAACTTATGCATGTGGCATTAGACCTCGCCACAAGATAGCAACGCACCATTAACATCTTTGGTGTCTATAGGCGATGGTTGAGTCTTTCCATCAGGAGACCTATCTGCTTGTTTGCTATAATGATATAAAAAAAAAGTTAAAAAGGTAGAACAACGTTTGCTGGGTCAGCTAGTTTGTGTATATTATCATATGTGTGTCTTTGTTTGTCCGTCTTTCACGGCAAAATGGAGCGAACAAATTAACGTGATTTTTTTAGTGGACATATTTGAAGGGATGGAGAGTGACATAGTGACATAGGCTAGGATAGGTTTTTTGTCTCTTCCTAACCCCCACTTCCCTAAAATGGGGGGGGGGGGGGGTGGAAGTATATATAGAGTATTCCGCAATTTTCAATGTAGAAAGCTAAAAATTGGAATGCGGACTACATGTGACTAAAAAAAAATCATGCGTTATTTTTTTTTAAATCTGCCCCCAATTTAACGCTAGCGAAGCCGCGGGCAAAAGCTAGTCATTTAATATATACTATGATATTCGATAATTTTTAGCCGATAATATTATAATGTTTATTGAATTCACCTTATAATAAAAAATATTAATAACATTAAATAGTGACAATAAGTTTTAAATTGTGAAACAACTCTTTTACATTTGTAATACAATACATAAAACAGAGAAAAAAATAATAGTTTAAAAAAACTAAAAAACACGCTTTTTATAGAAAACCGAACTAAAAAATAGAAAATAAATTTTAATAAATTTAAATTAAGAATAGTGTCAAAAATTTCAATAATTATAAATTAATAATAGTGTGAATAAAAAAAATAATTTTATTTTAAAAAAAGATATGAGTAGAGTGATTATCATTTCGGTAATATCTTAAAAAGCACCCCACGCTTTTTTTTAAATAAAATTATTTTTTTTATTCACACTATTATTAATTTATAATTATTGAAATTTTTGACACTATTCTTAATTTAAATTTATTAAAATTTATTTTCTATTTTTTAGTTCGGTTTTCTATAAAAAGCGTGTTTTTTAGTTTTTTTAAACTATTATTTATTTTCTACTTTTTAGTTTGGTTTATTTATAATAGCTTGTTTTTTTTAATTTTAAGCTATTGCATCAGAGAGTGCTTTACGATCGAAAAATTCTTAACTTCTGTAACAATCTGTAAGAAATTATTTTATCCAAAACAACAGACGTCATTAGTTAAAGCACGTTTTGTTTTTTTTTGCTCGACTACCATAAAAAAAAAAAAGTTCTTTCTCAGGCCTACTGGAACAACATGGAAGTTATATCCTTACCTCTTGAACTGACTGACTTAACAGACGTAGAACAACGACTTTTGTTAAGAGTAGTTCCTTTTATAACTAGTTTCCACCCGCACCAAAGTGCTCGTCAACACGAATCAAACGAGACCAAACTCGATAGAGTTGTGTTATTTAATTGCTGAGCTCCTATGGTCACCTTCTGGCTTAATCATCGGACCCTCTAGGATCTTAGTTACCACCAAGCAATAAAGTGCTCGTCAACATCAATCAAACAAGCGCAAACTTGAAAGAGTTCTGTCACTTAATTATTGAGCTCCTATGGCCACCTTCTAGCTTCATCGTCGGACCCTGCAGGATCTTAGTTAGCACCAAGCACCAAAGTGCTCGTCGATACGAATCAAACGAGCCCAAACTCGATAGAGTTGTGTCATTAAATTACTGAGCTCCTATGACCACCTTCTGGCTTCATCATTGAACCCTGCAAGAACCTAGTTACCACCAAGCACCAATGTGCTCGTCAACATCAATCAAACGAACGCAAACTCGATAGAGTTCTGTCATTTAATTACTGAGCTCCTAGGGCCACCTTCTGGCTTCATCATCGGACCTTGCAGGATCCTAGTTACCACCAAGCACCAAAGTGCTCGTCAACATGAATCAAATGAGTCCAAACTCAATAGACTTTTCATTCTACCTAGTCAATAGTCATTAACCGATTTTTAACCATTTAATTATTAAGTTCCTGTGGTCACCTTCCGATTCAGATTCATCAGATCCGCTGCATTTCATAATAAGGTTTCATTGTCATTCCATTAACATACGTATACAAAATTTCAGCTCAATCGGTAACCGGGAAGTGGATCAAATTTACTTGCGAGATTTGATTTCAAACATCGAGATAGGTACAATAAATAAAAAATGCTCATAAAACAAAAACTACTGGGCCTACCTGAATCAAATTTTTATGGGACCAATTCGAAACTATTCCGCATCAAACAAAAAAAGAATCACGTAATTCGGTTCAGAAACCTCGGAGAAATCGGTGTACATACATAAAAAAAAAAATATACCAGCCGAATTAAGAACCTTCTCCTTTTTTTGAAGTCGGTTAAAAATGGAATAATTTTATCAAAATAGTGTATTGTCATCGGTCCTCGATAAATCTACAAAGTTTGAACGAAATCTGGCCGTTTAATGTGGGTCAAAATCGCGCCCAAAGAAGTCGGTTACAAACAAACATACAAACAAACATACAAACAAACATACAAACAAACATACAAACAAACATACAAACATACAGGTGAAGCTAATAAAAAGCGTGTAAAAAGGCAGGCCCGCTGAGTTTCTGTATATCTTTGTACTCATAGGACTCATGATAGTAGTAACATGTTTAAGACTTTCCTTGCTGTTCCTTGGTTACAAACTGCCTGGCTAGAAAGCAATAATCTATTACTTGTAAAGAACTCAAGCCACCTCTGCTTTTTTTAAATTAATATAATTATCAAACCTATTTTTACTATGAATTAAGAATACCACAATATATTAAATCCATCAGCTTTGTTTGTGATGTCATGAGTAAGCAAGGTTACCTCTTTTAATTAGGGCTAATACAGAGATTACTCCTATCCGTTGCTCCTTGCTATAGGTACCAATATGTATGGCCCGTGAGTCGTTGAAATGTAATGCCTCATGCATAAATTTCCCGTCTATCACACTTCAAACCTTAAGACAACAGTAATAAACATTGATGCTGTTGCGGAACGAAAAGGTCAAACATTAGTACTAATCTTAGAGAAGGCATTTCAGAATTATTTTAACTGACATAGTGATAATGGCCTATGCGAACGAAATTTCTTTTTACGAAATATTTGGCAGAAAAGTAGATTTTTAGGGTTCCGTTCCTCGAAAGGAGAAAACGGAACCCTTATAGGATCACTTTGTTGTCCGTCCGTCCGTATGTCTGTCAAGGTCCTTTTTCTCAGGAACGCGTAAAGGTATTAAGCTGAAATTTATATCGAATACTCAGGTCTACTGTCCCTTCTTGGAGCTGTGAAAAAATCAAACATCTGAGCCAAAGCAATCAAAAGATACAGCCGTTTAAGCCGCAAATTTCCGTATATTTTCGAAAATCGCAAGGGAATTAAAACCTACAGGGTATTTCCCGTGAACTCTGAATCTTGAAATTCGGCAGGAAGCAACGTCTTATAGCAAAGATAAAGTAAAAAATGCGGAAATTTAATTTTTAATCACATCATAATATAATAAAAATACTTTTTGTAGATAATAGCCCGGAACCCTTCGTATACGAGTCCAACTCGCACTGGGCCGGTTTTTTTATATATCATAAGATGGCAAATAAGCAGATGGCTCTCCTAATGAAAAACAGCCAACCATCGCATAGGTAAAGACACCAAAGATGTTAATGGTGCGATGATATCCGTGTGGCAAGGTATAAATGCCACTTGCATAAGTTTACTGTTACCTTACCCTCCAAACCAGAACACATCAGTGGCAAGCACTGACGCTATGGCGGCACTAATAGGTAAGGCGGTGGTACCAAACCCGGGCGGGACAATGCAGAACTCTATTACCCAGAAAAATGATAAAAAGATGGCATATTTGTCAAACGGGTCCAGAACTAACACAAAAGACCATCAATAAATATATAAAATCTAACCCGCCATATTGTGAAACAAAATAACAAGTATGAAACAAAAACGAATACATTGTTATTTCACCGTGCAATTGCAGGTTTTAAAAGCACAATTCTTATTTTGCATATAAATGGAGCAGCGGTCGACATTGGCCTCGAAACGTGAGGTGTTCCCGGGCTACGAAATTCCCAAAGACATTCATTTACTACAGACTCGGCATACATACATAGTGTTAGATACGTAATTGTGACTAACATGTAATATTGTATATTAGTCGCAATTTTTAGACATAATTCAGCTTTGAGTTTTCTTACCAACAACCGTAAGTTCATCCGTATATTAACCGTAACCGTAATATTTGAAAATTAACTGGTGTAAATCCCGAAAAATGCATTTCATTTCATTGGCCCTATCGATCTTATGGTCATTATTTTCAATGGTCAATAAGATAACAATCACAAAGTTTATGATTCGAATTTAAGATTAGAAAAAAGTAATGCGTTTATTTATTCAAAATATAGAAATCTCTAAATCGTCATTTTAATTCTGAAATGTTTTTCGTTTATAATTTTTTGGTACGATAGTCACGTCTACAGCGTATCAAAGTCTTTGAGTTGCCCCCTCGAGGCAAGAATATGAAGACTTGTTGGAATGAATAATAAGGCTTTCAGTGCCTAACTCCAGTTCACTTTTTCCAGTCCCTAATTCGTCAAGCAATAAAGTGCAGCGAGCATTTTCCAGTTTGATAGAACTGGTGAAAATAAATTTTATGAGAAACTGAAGTCAGTTTTAGTGCTTTGAATTTATTATCGACTATGATAGTCCAGTAAAAAGTTTAATGAAACCATGATCTGACCAGTTTTGGCGCAATGAGTAAAAATGTGTTCATTAATACTTAAATAATGATATTATGAAAGAAATTCTGATTTAAATTTAGGGGAAAGTGATGAAAAAAATAAAAAAAGGGTTGAAAAATGCCTTTTTTTAAAATAACTTAGTAACGGTAGGAAATAGAAAAAAAGTTTCAAGTAAAAGTTGTAGAAAAAAAAATTCTACACAAAAAAGTTCCTCTTCATTTTTTTGTTATCTACTTTAGTTTAGCTACAAAAAATAAAAATTAAATTTGTAGTAAAATATGTAAAAATATATAAATATGGGAAAACATATGTAGTAGTGTTAGTACATATTTATGTGATGCGCGCGCTGCATGGTACAGGGCCGTAATAATTCTGGTAAGTTTTTATAATTAATTACAAAGCAAATTTAATTTTTATTTTTTGTAAGTAAACTAAAGCAGATGACAAAAAAATGAAGAGGAACTTTTTTGTGTAGAATTTTTTTCTCTACAACTTTGACTTGAAACTTTTTTTTCTATTTCCTACCGTTATTAAGTTATTTTTAAAAAAGGCATTTTTCAACACTTTTTTTATTTTTTTCATCCCTTTCCCCTAAATTTAAATCAAAATTTCTTTCATAATATCATTATTTAAGTATTAATGAACACATTTTTACTCATTGCGCCAAAACTGGTCACATCATGGTTTCATTAAACTTTTTACTGGACTATGAATAGGGTTTTTATGAATAAACTACAACCGTCATAAATTCAATATAAAAAAAACGTCACACTGATCGCTGATAACCTTACGAGGTAAACAAAATAAACGTTTTTTAATACTATCGAATAGAAAACGAGCAGGTGGATTTGAATGACTCTTTATTGTGCACATAATTAGAGTAAAAATAACAATTTAAAGACAATTTAAAAAAAGTACACAAAGGCGGTCTTATATCCAAAGAGCGATCTCTACCAGATAACCTTTGTTGATAAGAACAACATTTTAAGGTAGAGTAGGATATCCATAAAATATGTATAACCCATTAAAACTATTGCATTTTGTTAAATTAAACTTTAACTAACTGGACTACCAGTAAAGATTCTGATATATTTATTTTCCTTTTTCCTTTGTACTTTTACACGAGCAATTAATCTAAGCCACGCTTGGCTAACGACGATCCTCTTGCCGGAAAACAAATTTCGATTAATCTCAGAGGAAGGTCGGGCAGGGGAGTTCATTTATTAACTGATTGTTACATCACTAGCCGCATGAAATATCCGGTCTAGTCTTGGCACGCTACAATTTTGTTCTCATTACCAAAAAGTAGTGTTTTTTATTATTTGTTTCTTAATTTAGTATTTAACTAGCGACCTGTGCGCTTTTGTTCCCGTGGGAATATCGGAAAGGTTTATATACTAAAACCTTACTCAAGAATCAATCTATTAAAAAAACGCATCAAAATCGGTTGCGTAATTTTAAAGATTTAAGCATACATTGGGACATAGGAACAGACAGAGAAAGCGACTTGGTTTTATATTATGTAGTGATTGTAAAATATTTGCACAAAAGCCGTAACTTAATACGATTAGGAATTTTTTCCAACTTTATCTTGGGTGATGCTAGGGCAAAGCTTAGATAGTGCATTTTACACGTAGGTATAAGTGGGTACAACAAGTAAGAAAATAATATCAAATCATAAATAATTATATACATTTTGAATATATGTTGTAAATGACTTTGAAAAAAAGGAAAATAATGTAGCCTAACACTTTGATTGCCACATCAGGCGACGCCGCGTGATGATACCTGTTACGGTATGGCCGATAACGCGACGTAGCGTGATAGTACCATACAGTCATGTATGGGCTATAGAACAACGGCCACTGCGTATCGGTTTTTAGTATTTTTTTTTTTGGCCAGTAGAGAAGGAAATGACTTTTTGAATAGTGGGTGTGGCCTGCGGGTCGCCTTCTTGTTAAAACAAATTAAACATTTTTTTTTATTTTGGCCATCTATGTAAGTCCCAACATATTTCCTTAGCAATGAACGTGCTAACAGTGTAATAGGATAACAAACAAAAGAAATAGATAACCATCGCAGATACACACAAAAAAAAAATAATGTGTTGCTATCGGTGTGACAGGGATGGAATGCCCCATGCGTAAGTTCACCTGCTGCCCTACCTTCCAAACTGGAACACGGCAGTGACAAGCAACAACGCTTTTGCTGCGGGAATGGGAAATTTGGGGAAGATGTTGCAAAACTCTAACTTAACCTAGGTTTCTTCTCTAGATTTAGTTAGAGTTTTGACTCATGAGTTCTATGACTCAGATAAGTTTTATGAGCCACGACCGCGACGGTAGTGTCACGTTTGACCAATTGCTTTTCACGAAATGTCAAACAGAAAGTCTGCTTTTCTGTTTAACAATTCATCAAAAGCAATTCTTTAAATGGGGCCTGGAAGTTCTGGAAAAAAACACGGAAATTATTAATCATTCCCTTGCGGGGTAGGCAAAGTAAACCGAGCGTCTATATTCTTGAATAGACTTTCCGCTTTACCACGATTCACCTGTTTGTCAGTTGGCGAGATGAGTGATCATCCTCATCGACGCATTTTATCGACCTAATAACAATTATCGACTTTTCCTAGCGATAACCGGGACTGAAGACTTTACGTGCTAATCCGAGGCACGGGAGTGGTAACCAAGGGCGGATCATAGGGGTCATAACCTCCCTTAGTCAGGGAACTCGGTATGAATTTATTGCAAACAAATAAGGATTAGGGCCTATCTTGGCTGAACCTCAAATATGTGACTCACCCCCCCCCCCCCCCCCCTGACTCGAAGGCTGGATCCGTCCTTGATGGTAACACACCACACGCCAGACTCCTCGTCGCTACTGAGAGAAGGAAGTTATTTATTACCGGAAACTACTATTTACAGGAAAATACAAATACAAAACATAGTCAAATTCGTTAAACTAGTTCTCTGCTCTGTTATTCTAATATTATAATTCTTTACTACTTTCTAAATTATACAAGAAATATGACTTAATCTTAAATAAATTTAAGCTTTATCAAGCGTTTATCAAAAAACACATTCTTGTTAACACACTGATGATTTAACGGCTTAAATTTAAATTTAAGATGCCATTTTATCAACAAATTATAACTTTAGTGTGTAAGATTTGCAAGAAGTCGTAACAGGTTAAGTTTTATTAATAAAGTAACAAGGTTTTTTTATTAAAGATGAAACAAATAAATAATTGATGGTTAGTGATCGCCACAGCACATGGTCATCTGAAACGTCGGAATTTAGAAATCTTGAAGTTGGGTACTGGTATTTTAAAGATTAATAGTCATTTTTCTTGAAGGTCCCCAAGTTCTATTCAAGTACTCTTTGGTTGTATTTATTTGAAATCTCACCAACGATTGGTTTCACAATACGGTATAAAAAGTGATCCAAGTGTCACAAAATTATAATAATGCTCACAGGGTACTCATTACCTTAGTACCAATCTATATTAATATTATAAATGTGAAAGTTTGGATTTTTGGATGGATGTTTGTTACTTAATCACGCAAAAACTATTAAGCGAATTGGAATGAAATTTGGCACACAGATATGCGATGAACTGGAATAACACATATACTACTTTTTATTCCTTTAAAATTAGGTTATCCCGCGGAATTCACCAAAAACTTTATAATGCAGCGGGCTGCACGCTGCGGCTAGTTTATATATAATTTAAATCAAAAAGTAACCGATAATTTTATCGCTTTGCATCTTAATTTGTTTTTTTTTGGTAATGTTGTAATTGATAATGCCAATTGGCACTAAGTCATGCATTGTACTTTAGTAAAGCAAAAATTTCACAGGACCACGACAGTGACAAGCACTGACGCTGGTGTTGCAGGAATAGGTGGTGGTGGCGCCAAACCCAAGCAAGCCGTTACGGATTTCTACCTCTTAATAATCATGATTGTAGTGACAGGTTTGGTAAATAAACTGCTTTTTACGAAGTATTTGAATGGCAGGTGGTCTATTCTTCAAAAGGGACTTGGGTCTACAAGAAAAATATCTATATATTAGAAAAAATCTATGAGGGGTTACTTTTTAAGTTCCGGTCAAATTTAAAAATTAAGGCCCAAATATTGAACTGAAAGTGCGTTTTAATTATTATTGTAAAATTATTGCAAGATAATATAAAAATATTCGTTTAAAAATATCCTACTAAATTCATGAATTGGATGCACCGGGTCGTGTGAATCAGCCGCCGGGCGGTGTGTACGGGGTGCGGGGGGCACTACACGAGCCGCGTTCGACATTTTTGCGTAATTGAAATTATATCCCCTCTTTTATATCAATGATCCATACGTTGTTTTCTGTGTTGGATAAAAATGAAATTTTTAATTTTTTAATTATTTATTTTATTAGGTACATAAATCGTACATATATCGATTCTGAACAGCCTCTGAAAATTTGGCCGGCCCTTTAAAAGTAAACCTGTATATTAAGGTTTAATTAAGATCAATGATTGGCCACCAAAAATCAGGCACAGTGGGAAGTTCCAAGTTCCTTATTTTCCTTCCACTATCAGTAGTTGACGCTTGATCCAATGACAGTTTAAAAGCATTGGCCAAACGTTTTTTCAGGATTGTCGACGAAGTTTGCAACCGGTTATTTACACTAAAACACTCTGTAACCGACAGAGTGTCTTAACCGATAGGTTCCCTTGCTGGGTAAACAGAGTAAACCGAACTTCTATAGACTTTTCGGTTCACCAAGAGTAACCGGTTTCTTGGTTGGCGAGAGAGTGGTGATCCCCATCGCTGCATTTCCCCAATTAACGGGAGTGATAAGACGCCACTTGCCAGACTCCGAGGCGCTATTGAGATTTTGAATTTTCCGAGAATAACCTATAAAAACCTCAATAACATTTTGCCCGACCCGGGGGTTGAACCCGGGACCCAATGATCTTAGCCGAATAGGCTAACTCCTACACCACGAAGCAGTCAGTATAATAATAGATTTGTAGAATCTCCAATTAAACCATTCTTTTCAATAAAAATATTGATTCTTAATAAATCAATTCAAATTGAAGCACTTTTAGTATTGGTACAAACATCGTCACATTTATAAATATAATCCATTGCATCACGTTTGTATCCCCGAAGCTCTATATCCATAATTAGCAAACTTCTCAAAAATATATTTAGTCCCATGATGTCACAGTGACCAACATATAAACAACTCACAACGGACACTATACTATCCAGAAGATCCTGCTAATCCAACTTCCTACTAATATTATACATGCGAAAGTATGTTTGGATGGATGTTTGTTACTCTTTCACGTAAAAACGGCCGTACCGATTTGGATAAAATTTGGCACACATAAAGATGATGATCTAAAATAGCATAAAGGATACTTCTTATCCCGGATAAATGAGTTGTTCCCTGGGTTTTTTTTTATATCATAAGATAACAAACAAGTAGATGGGTTTCCTGATGGAAAGAGTCAACCATCGCCTATAGACACCGAAGGTGTTAATGGTGCGTTTGGCATCTTGTGGCAAGGTCTTATACCACATGCATAAGTTTTCCGGCTACCTTACCCTCCAAACTGGAACACGACAATGACAAACACTGACGCTATTGCGGCAGGAACAGGTAAGGCGGTGGTACCAGACCCGGGTAAGACAATGCAGAACTCTACCACCTAGTAGCCACGATGGTAGTGACTCGTATAACCAATCGTTCGCCTTTTACGACCTGCCTGGCAGAACGACAGTTGGCCTATTCTTCAAAGGAGCCCGGGACCAACACGGGGAAAACTGCTTGTCACTGTCGTGTTCCGGTTTGTAGGGTAAGGTAGCCAGTAAACTTATGCATATGGCATTAGACCTCGCCACAAGATAGCAACGCACCATTAACATCTTTGTTGTCTATAGGCGACGGTTGACTCTTTCCAGGAGACTCATCTGCTTGTTTGCTATATTGACTTAAAAAAATAAAATTAGTTACCTACTTTTCCTCTACACTGAATTACAGTTTACAAAGTTTCTTTTTCGCAAACCGTTCATGAATAGAATCCCATGTAGTTGAAATTATACGACCAACTGCATTCAAAATTGAGAGAAATGCTTCAACTACTTGAAAGATAACATATATACCGATTATGCAGTTGGAATAATGAAAACGTACGAATAGTTTAACTATGTCTACTAGTTTGTTTCTAATTGAAACTATGTACCTACTGATGTAAGTTAAGTTGTTGCTAACTTAGTTTTTGGTTTTTTGATACCCGTGTTGGTCTAGACTTCTCAATACGGGTGTTGGTCAGGCTGCTTTAAATAAGGACCATTTGCATTTCTGATTATTTATTTAGTTAACACTTTATTGCACACATAAAATTAATAAAAAAGTAAATAACAGGTAAAAAAGTACAAAAGGCGAGCTTATCACTAAAAAGAGATGTCTTACAGCTAACCCAAGACAGAGAAAATTCAATACATTGAAAAATAAGGTAGACGGTGTACAATAATTATTGACGGTGTACAATAACTGATTAGTGTTGGCAGACCTGTGAAAAGATCGGGCCGTATTATTATTGTATTTTTTTATGTCATAAGATAGCAAACAAGCAGATGTGTCTCCTGATGGAAAGAGTCAACAATCGCCTATAAACACCAAAGGTGTTAATGGTGCGCTGCTATCTTGTGGCGAGGTCTAATGCCATACGCATAAGTTTACCGGCTACCTTACTTTCCAAACTGGAACACGACAGTGACAAGCACTGATGCTATTGCGGCAGGAATAGGTAAAGCAGTGGTACCAGACCCGGGCGAGACAAAGCAGAACTCTACCACCTATTAGTTAGTTACGATGTTAGTGACTCGTATAGCCAATCAGTCGCCCTTTACGACCTGCCTGACAGAACGGCAGTTGGCCTATTCTTCAAAGGAGCCCGGGACCAACAACGGGAAAAAAATTTTCAATAATGTTATTGTACATTTCAAAATTAGATTGAATTTTCTTCTAAAAGCTTTTGTTATTTAAATCAGGTATCTATACTAGTAATTTGGGGCACAGTCCAACTTCATCAAAATAACTTCAGTACTTTTAGACGTGAATTTAGTTGATATTTGAACACGGTTTGATTTTTTTTATTACTATTAGGTATTTATTCATTATTATATGCAAAATTTATGTTTTTAGGAAGAGAGTTATGAAAATGACTGGTGAAATCAAAGCAAATCTCATGATAAGACTTGCTTTGATTTCACCAGTCATTACATCAGTTATTACATCATCTATTTTCCAGTGAAAGTCTCGCCAAAATCGGTCCAGCCGTTTCAGAGATTAGCCAGAACAGAAAGATAGACAGACAAAAATGGTAACAATGTTAATTTGGCATATTATGTACCGTGTATACATCAATATGCATTTAGTAGAAAGCGGTTACTCTAATATTACCAACGGACACTCAAATTTTATTCATTTATATAGATAAATCGGTGAACAAATTACACGAATTGATTTAAACCCAATGTAAGCAAATTATATACTTGTGTTATGAGTGCTAGTCAATTATAGAAATACATATATAAATACTGGAACATATTTAATAAACTCCCAAACCCAGAAATACAAACATTTATAGTTACTCATCACACAAATGCCTGTCCTTATGAGGAATCGAACCCGAGCCCCGTTGATTGCGTTGTCAGGGTCGCTAACCACTCAACCAACGGGGCGGTCTACATGTAACATGTATATGTAAAAGATATAATAATGAAATTACGTGACATCAAAAGAAGGAAACTGATTAATACTATTGCAACATAATAATGAAAACAAAAAAGAAATATAGGTAATAATACTCGTAAATACTAACTCAGAAAGAATGTCATTACGTACTGCTTTATTACTTTTTTCTCGCGCCGTGTTATTAACGATGTTACACAGAGCGCAAAAATAACGTAATTATTGTTTTTATGGAAGCTAAAATTAAAATATTATTCAAACGTTATGTAATAGTGTACTCATATACATATTATAATGGCAATGTTGCTTATAATCTGAATTAGCAAAAAGCGTTAGATTTTGCAGGAGTGAGTTCCATATACATTATACAGCCTGAGTTTTAAGTTAAGTATCGTTATCAAACACTCCACAACCTGTAGGTTATCCAACAACATCCACATTCACAATCCACAATATCGATTATCCACAATCCATACTTATTATACTCTCTGTCTTTCTGTCTGTCTGTTCTTCACGTCTAAATCACTGAACCGATTAAGATGAAATTTGGTACAGAGATAGTTTGAAACGTGTGAAAGGACACAGGATAGTTTTATCTCGAAAATCCTACGGGAACAAGAACTATGCGGGTAAAACTCCGGATTGTATCTTTTAAACTTAACTTTAAAAAATTATGAATGTGAGTCTGTCTGTCCGTCTGTGTGTCTGTTACGCTTTCACGAATAAACCGCTAAACCGATTTTAACGAAATTTTGCAAAAAAAATAAATAGTTGAAAACCTGTAGTTAAATATAGGCTGCTGTCTTTTTTAAACCCTACAGGTCAAATATTATATTAACGTCTTGTTAATCTAAGAGCTCTGGCAAAGCTGCGCGGGTCAGCTATTTTAAATATTTTTAACTTCTCTCTACGTATACAGTACGAGTAGAAAGGTTACTGATGTTGCAAAGATTTTCGAAAAACGAATTTTCACTAACTACATCTCTACGTTTAAAAGTCCCAGGAACTATTCTCACGATGACGTCAGTACGTCTGTACGTATGTGTGTGTGTGTGTGTTTGTGTGTGTGTGTGTGTGTGTGTTTGTGTGTGTGTGTGTGTGTGTGTGTGTGTGTGTGTGTGTATGTATGTATGTATGTACAAATCTCAACTTTTGAACGGCTTGATCGAAACGTGGTTGGTGGCATTCGATTGGGTTCCGCCAAACCTAGACATGCTGAAAATTTTAAACGATTCGGCCCAGGAGACTGAGAAATTTTGAAAAAAAACTCAAAATTCATCACCTGTCCCAAAGCCCTTTTTGTTAGACTGGTCCTTATAGCAGTTGATAATTTATTATCCAAGTAAGCTGATATCTTGCCATTGGGCTTGAAAAAACTATGCGTTATCTGGATTTCAAGTAAATAAAATAGATAAATAACTACACATAAATAACTACACGGCCCAAGTTCGATCACGGAGAACTGCAGTCACCTTTGGAGGGTTCAGCCAAATATCAACTAGAAGCTTTATACTTTGTAGACAGAAGAGCCCGTAGGCTAATAAACGACGACAAGCTCACAAATAGAAAATTACAAGCACTGAGCATCGTCGTAAGGTCGCTAGCCTATCAGATTTTTACAGGATGAACTTTGGTAAGTTTTCCCTTATCGGACTACTAGACGGAGGCAGAAGTTCCATCCGTACATTCTTGATATACTCTTTTTTGGTTCGAGTCGCCAAGGTTTGGAGCGAACTGCCTGCGTCTATTTTTCCTGACAAATATAATAGTCCTGGAACCTTTAAAAGTGGAGTGAATAGGTTTCTTTTGGATGGGCGTGTACCACCTTCATCTTCATCGACACTTTCCACCAGGTGCGATTGAAGATACGCCTATTCCAATTAAATCTTAAAAACTACCGTTGAGTTTAAATAAAAAAAACGAGTTTTCATTAGATCTCCACGTTTTGAGGTCCTAGGAACCTTTTCCGACTATTTTCACGATGATGTCAGTATGTACTATGTGTGTATGTATGTATGTGTGGTAGAGTTCTGCATTGTCTTGCCCGGGCCTGGTACCACCGCCTTACCTATTCCTGTCGCAATAGCGTCAGTGCTTGTCACTGTCGTGTTCCAGTTTAGAGGGTAAGGTAACCGGTAAACTTATGCATGTGGCATTACACCTTGCCACAAGACAGCAACGCACCATTAACACCTTTGGTGTCTATAGGCGATGGTTGACTCTTTCCATCAGGAGACCCATCTGCTTGTTTGCTATCTTATGATATAAAAAAATGTATGTGTGTATGTATATATGTATGTGTGTGTATGTATGTGTGTGTATGTATGTGTGTGTTTATGTGTGTATGTAAACATCTCATAATTTTTAATTGGCTTTGACCGATCGAAACGCTGTTGATGGCATTCGATTGGATTTCGCTCAACATAGACTTCATAAAAATTTGAAGCAATTCGGTCAAGGATTCGGTCTAGATTTAGAGAAATATTGAAAGAACTTTAAAAAAATTGGTGAAACAGTATTTTTTAAAATAACATTCAGATTAATGCCCCAATGTAAAAACCTAATCAGTTTAAAATCTAATCAGCACTTTTCCTCAAAAAACTGCGTCCAACGCATTAATTGCATCAAAATCGGTTAATCCGTTCGTGAGTTATGGTTGACGAAAAATGTTTAAAGTATTTTTTTTACATAACTTTGAGATTTTTAGCCAAACGGTTTTTCGACCGTCTACAATGTTTTAGTATTTAAAAAAACTACGTCAAAAGCAGTAGGCATTGGTATAACTTTAGGTATACCAATTGACTTAAAAGGTTAATAGGTATACCAATTGACTTAAAATCTAATTAGTTTTTTTCTTTAAAAAAAACTGCGTCAAATAACGCAAATTGTATCAAAATCGGTTAATTTATTTGGGATTTATCAACAAACATTTTTGGAAAAAAAATGTTTTTGATATTACTTCTACATTTTTCAGCCTATAGATTATGTGGCTAACAAAATATCTTAGAGCTCATGAATGTCATTCGAAAGATCCAAATCGATCAACATTTCTAAAATATTTTTTTAAAAAAGAAATTAGGGTCATTTAAAACAAAATTTAGATTTTTGAAATCTGAAAAGTTTATGCTTAGTTTAGTTATTGTTCCTTTGAGCTTGAAATAGCTTAATTTAGCGGGAAGTTTCAGGGATGATCTGCAGGGTCCACGGGTTTACTGATTAACAGAAAAACCAGACAAGTGCATGTCGGGCCTCGCGCAACGTAGGGTTCCCTAGTTGCTCACCAGAGAGCACTTTTTTGTTTCATACTATGAAATTTTAACCTTTTTAACGCCAATGACGGATATATCTGCAACTACAGGTTTACCTCCTATAAAAGCTTCTCCAAGCAATATTTTACTAGTTGGTCGACTTTTTTTCGTAAACTTGTAAATCCTACTTAGCCGTAATAGTTTTCCTTTAAAATTCATTAAGTATATACATACCTACCTACCTATACTACTAGGTACTAGCTACCAACCGTTTAGCTGGCAGATGGGGGTCAAGGGGACACATAACTAACAAAAATTAGCTTTAAAATAAAGCTTAATAGGTACCTACCTCACAAATAGAATCCTTAATCGAAAACCTGTTTTTACGAAATCGCAATATTTTTTTAATTAGGTAAGTACTATCTAACGGTATCCTACGCTTTGGGTTACGCAAGAAAAAAATCTATCCAATTTTACGCGTAAAAACGTAGTAAAAAACTTACTACTTTGTCGGCGTGATTACTGATTAATATGTATAATCGGACCAAATTACAGCATTCTAGTACGAATGATCTCTGAGCCAGGTTGCGGACGGACGGACAGACGGCTGGCTGGACTGACTGACGGACGGACAGATGGACGGATGGACGAACATGGCGGAACTAAAAGTGTCCTAGTTGACTTCGGAACCTTAAAAATAGTGTTAAATTTTGACGAACATTAAAAAATATTCAAACCAGTGTTTTCGAATAATTATTATTAACAAACTACATACCTATATGATTATTAATCATATAATTTTTAAATTTTTTTTAGAATAGAGCAATCCAATTATTTGGCTGACTGTCATTTGTCTCCTAAATTATTACAGTTATTTATTTACTAGCTGTTGCCTGCGACTTCATTCGCGCGGACTTCGTTTACTCCGCACAGCTCCTCCCCCGTAGGTGATAGCGTGATAATATGTAGCCTATATGTTGACCCGACCTGTTAGTAATATTCATGCAAAATTTGAAGTAAATCCATGCAACTTTTTGAGTTTACCTCGGACATACATCGACTTTCCTACGTTTTTATTATATGTATAGATAAACCATTATTATTTACCTATTAGTTGAAACATTTGAACTTTTTATTTATTTTTACTAATTTAGAGATTTTGCTTGAAAAATCAAAAATCTTGATTTTTTTCTGACATCTATATCTATACATATAATAAAATCGTAGGAAAGTCATGTATGTCCGAGGTAAACCCAAAAAGTACTGCATGGATTTACTTCAAATTTTGCGTGAATATTACTAACAGGTCGGGTCAACATATAGGCTACATATTATCACGCTATCACCTACGGGGAGGAGCTGTGCGGAGTAAACGAAGTCCGCGCGGACGAAGTCGCGGGCAACAGCTAGTCTTAAATATAGTTAGTAGGTACCTAAACAAAATATGATTAATCATGTGGAAAGCCTATAAGGATTAGCATCGAAGTTTGTTGATTTAGAACCTACCTGGAGGCTAAGAAATAAAAGTTGTAAGGTTATTTTACATTAAATCGATTTAAACAAAAAAAAAACATACCGGCCGAATTGAGATTCTCCTCCTTTTTTGAAGTCGGTTACCAAAACCAGGATTATAAAACTAAACAGTTAAGTATCGAGATACGTTTTTAGTTTTATTATAAAAATACAAATAAATCTACTATATTACTTACTATACTACTACTACTTTACTGTATTACTTATTTACTGTATTAACTGTATTTAAAATTTTATTTAAAATTAAGCCTTTACCTCATAACAAAGCTGTATTAAATGAATATCTAAATTATTATACGCTTCGTAAAAAAATATCTTAGAATCTAACGAATATAAGAAATATTGTATATAAAACAAAATAATATACTTACCACCACGTATTAATTGTGCACATCAAAACAAGTTTAAATCCGGTGTATTGGTATAAATGAAATTCAAAAGCAAACAAACGAAAATACCACACAACGTTCCTTTCACACAATAAGTCTATAACATTTCACACAATAAAACGGAAATTATTAGTTAAAACTCAAACAAACACAAACGAATTGAATTTTTTGTTTTCACATGTACTTTCACGGATATAATAAAAGTTGTAGAGGTAAAGTCGCGGCAGGTCAAAAATCGGATTGTAATACCGGTCCACGTGAGCGTGGTATTCACAACGATCAGAGATTCAGCCGGTCGACGTGCTTTGTGTGCTGTGCTGTCAAATCTACCAGCTGGTGTGCGATCTTCGCCACTCTAGCGGCTAAGCCCGCAACTAACTTAACGACAAAAGCAAAGCGTGTTAAGTCAAAAACTGATTAATTGTGGACGAACAAACCACCCGCTGCTTTATAAAAGCTTTAAGAGAATTTCACACGTCAGTGCATTTTTACTAGATAAACACAAGCTTAGGGAAAAAATAATGAGAGCGAACCATTTAAATTAAATTTTGATCCATTTTCCTTTAATCTAAATTTTCTGAAGTCACAATTAACAGTGATCAGTTAGACATCTCCAGTGGAAGACGGATCTAATTTGATAAGTTTGAGTATTTTTTTAACATAAATATTCAATAACAGTAGCTTCTGTTCAAAAAATATGATCATGTCAACAATCAAACTATTGTACATTTAATTTAAACAATAAATAAATACAAAAATGTTTATTTTTTATTTACAAATACATACAATAAAGATTTTAAATTCACAGTCAACTAAAAAACTTTTAAATATAGCTAATAAATGTATCTACTTTAAAAGTCAAGATATTTCAGTCGTCTATCTGAGTCAAACAATAAAGATACTCTTGTATGTCTCTTAATTTACATATAGTTATTAAATATTAGCTGACACGGCAAATGTTGTTCTGCCTTTTTAACTACTCTTATTTTAACTACTTCTCACCTATTAAACCTTCCATGGACTTCAACAATTAATTCAAAACCAAAATTAGCCAAATCGGTTCAGCTGTTCTCGAGTTTTAGCGAGACTAACGAACAGCAATTGATTTTTATACATAAGATTATAAATATCTGAAAAAATGCTGGAATTCTTTTTATTAATAAATTTAAATCTTCTCAAGTTTTAAATGTTTTACATGTGCCACTTAATACTACTTGGTATGTACTAATGTTTCTTGACATAGGGGTGTAATCTGGCTTTAACTTAGTTTTCAAAAAAGAAACGTCATAAAACTTTTTTACAAATTCCGAGTTATGTACTTTGCTAAGTAGACGGCTAAACTAACCGAGTCATGGCGGCGCGTCGGCGCTGGGGAGGGAGGATATTGACTTGCGGCGTCGTCACTGCGCATGTACTATACCATGTGTTTCTGTTTTTAACCAGCTCTTCGTATACCAAAGAAATTATTGGCTATTTCTTTGTTTATACTGCGATCGTGTACAATTACTGCCCCGCAATCCGCTTAAATTGTATTTGCCAAGCTTAGCTGCATTGTCGCATTGCTCAGATGTCAATGCGATGACCTTTATCACGGCCTTGACCTATGATGAGAAATTGCCTACGAAATCGTCTAAGTTTATTTTGGTTACAATAATATTATTTTAATATTACATATAACATACCTACTATTCGTTGATCTGTTAAAATAAATATTCATTAAGTAAATATATCAATCTACAGGTCCACATCGCTATATACAGGTAGGCGGAGTTGCTAGTTGCTACGCACTCACGATAAGCTAACGTTGTTCAGTCCTTTGGTGTGACAGGTGTGTGACATTATAATTGTAGACAAATTGGGCACGTATCCAGGCTAGGACAAGTTAAGTTTTTCAAAAAAAAATTGAAAACATATTCAGAATGAAATGCCCGACACAAGATTAGAACTCAGGAACTCAATCGTCTATAACCAAAATCCACTTCTTGAGTCTTGACATCTCTGATTTTGAGGAAATAATTAAATTAACAGTGAATATCAGGTAAATTGACCGAACATCAATGACGCTCCAATTCATCTTATTTTTATCGGTTACAATCCCATCCCATTTCGTCGCATTTAGGCGACATTTAATGTCTATTAGTTGGTTTTTTGCTGGGGGTGAACAGCTTTAAATTTTCATCCGAGGGATGGGAGTTTTACACACACCTATCCAACTCGGGGTTACTGTTGAGATTTTTCTTTAGAGAAACCTCAAAGACATTTTTCCGACCTATCCGATCCTGATGATCTCATCACACTTCACAATTAACAAGCACACGCCAAAGTCGGCGACTCGGCCTATTGTTTTCGCCTGCAAATACTCGAGACGCCGCCGATCAAAGGTTCATTAACTAGTCTAAATTCTGGTGCCACTTACGCTCCCACTCATCGTCAACATACTGCCCTAAGCCGAGGTTCGGTCTTTTAGGAGACACCCATAGGGCGGGTTCTAAGGGTAAGTAAGCACTCTGCTCACCCGAAACGTCCGGTTTTACAGTTCATTTCAAAAACATTTTTCTACACACAACAAGAAACTAATTTGCGACATCGGGCTAAACTGTATAGTTTAGTTACTATTTTTTGTACTTCCGTAACAGTTTAAGTCATGAAAAATATTCAAAAATCACTCAAAAATCTAAATATCTAAATGTATCGAAAAATAATCTGATTTTAAAAATAGCGCAGTCTACATCACATACTTAAATAGGATTTTGATTTTCTGGAATAAATATAATTTATACATTCATTTTCTCACGCCAGATCCCCAACATGGTGGCAGAGAGAAACGAGTGAACAGGATACCTGCAGATTTGCCTTGCTTGCTCTGTATTCTAAATATATTCAATCATCAAATCATGTTCTTACTGACTTCGGTACAGAAATGAATAAGAATATTATTTGATGATTGTCAAAGAAATGCAAGAATCGCAGATGAAAGATAAACAAAACAGACAAACGTAACGAATATGGACCATATAGATATCGGGGTCGAATAAGATTTACTTTAATTATTTGATCGGGTATGGTCAAGAGTCGCCGAGACTGACATCTTTATTTCAATACTAGCTGATGCCCGCAACTTCGTCCGCGCGGACTTCGTTTACTTCGCACAGCTTCTCCCCCGTAGGTGATAGCGTGATATACATAGCCTATATGTGGACCCGACCTGTTAGTAATATTCATGAAAAATTTGAAGTAAATCCATGCAGTGCTTTTTGAGTTTACCCCGGACATACATACAGACAAACAGACAAAAATTCTAAAAACTATATTTTTGGCTTCGATATCGATTGTAGATCACGCCCCAAGTATTCTTTTAAAAAAATATTTAATGTACAGTTTTGACTTTCTTACGATTTTATTATATGTATAGATTAATCATGATTACAGAGCAAGCAAGGCAACAGGTATCATGTTCAATCGTTTCTCTGTGCCACCATGTTGTGGATTTGGCGTAAAAAAATGAACGTATTACCTATATACCAATATTATTTCTTCCAGAAAATCAAAATCCTATTTAGGTACACGTGTAGCACATGAGTAGATAAAGTGTAGATTGCGTTATTTTTAAATTGAGAATATTTGTCAATGCCTGATTTTTGAATATTTTTGACGGCTTGTTTCTCTCAAGTCTCACATCATTAGCGCGAACGTTTTATATATAAACTAGCTGTTGCCCACGACTTCGTCCGCACGGGTTTCATTTATTCCGCACAGCTCCTCCCCCGTAGGCGATAGCGTGATAATATATAGCCTATATGTTGACCCGACCTGTTAATAATATTCATGCAAAATTTGAAATAAATCCATGCAGTACTTTTTGAGTTTACCCCGGACATACATACAGACAAACAGACAAAAATTCTAAAAACTATATTTTTGGCTTCGATATCGATTGTAGATCACGTCTCAAGTATTCTTTTAAAAAAAATATTCAATGTACAGTTTTAACTTTCCTACGATTTTATTATATGTATAGATTTTATTATATGTATGTCGCCTCTGTGGTCTAGTGGTCCAGCGTTGGCGTTGACCACATGAGGTCCCGGGTTCGATTTCCGGGTCGGGCACATTAAAAAAATGTGTTTTTTCAGTTTTCTGAGAAACACAAAGATGCTCGGGATTGGAAAGTGCCCGGTTGGCGATAGGCTTGCCACCTATCACATTTGTGGGACTAAGTATCTTCGGCTAATCGTGGGTGCACTTGTTGTACCTCTGCCTACCCCTTCGGGGATATGGGCGTGAAGATACTTTAAAGATAAAATAAAGTTCTAACGTTTTTTTTTTAAATTAGACTTAAAAATGCTCTTAGATATATTTACAATGCACTTCAGGGTACATATATAGTTCATCTTTAATTATAATAAGACCTACAAATAATCAATCATATTTATCATAGACTATTAATTTCACCAACGGTTGCTTGCTTGTGATTTATTGAGAATAAATCTAATAGGTACCTTTAAAAGAGCAATTTTTGTATATATATAATTGGAATCTCAGAATCGGCTCCAAAGATTTTCATGAAAGTCACAAATTAGGGGTTTTTAGGGTCAAAGAATCGATTTATCAAGGTTCCAGATCCAAGAAAAGCTCGGTTCCCAAGATATGGGTAAGTGAAAAACCGAGCAAAACTCGGTCAACCAGGTACAGAAAAAAAAAATCTATAGGAATCGATTCATCAAGGTTCAAGGTCCAAGAAAAGATCGGTTCCAAAAATATGTGAAAAAACGAGTAAAGCTCGGTCAACCAGATATCTAATTATTTTTGTGTTATAGCACTCACCCCGTGCTTGGGAATCTGGAAAAACCTTAAAAACAACAAAGAAAAATATCGACACGCGGGATTTGAACCTGCGACCATTTCCCTAAAGCAGGGAAATGGTCGCAGGTTCAAATCCCGCGTGTCGATATTTTTCTTTGTTGTTTTTAAGGTTTTTCCAGATATCTAATACCTTTAAACGCAATTCCAATTCTTGTATATATATATATATATATATATATATATATATATATATATATATATATATATATATATATATATATATATATATATATATATATATATATATATATAATTAAAATCTCGGAATCGGCTCAACGATTTTCATGAAAGTTACAAATTAGGGATTTTCGGGTCAAGGAATCGATTTATCAAGGTTCCAGGTCCAAGAAAAGCTCGGTTTCCAAGATATGGGTATGTGAAAAACCGAGCAAAGCTCGGTCAACCAGATACAGAAAAAAAATATTTATTCTATAGGAATCGATTTATCAAGGTTCTAGGTCCAAGAAAAGCTCGGTTCCCAAGATATGGGTATGTGAAAAACCGAGCAAAGCTCGGTCAACCAGATATTTTGAAGTAAAGTAACAAAAGATTGCTCTTAAAAATGAAATACGACAATTATGTCAAGTGATTAGCGAACATAACCACGAATCGATGGGGCTCGGGTTCGATTCCCGATAGGGGCAAAACATATGTGTGATGAGCATAGATGTTTGTATTTCTGGGTTTGGGTGTTTATTATGTGTGTTACAATATTTATATATGTATTTGTAAGTATAAATATCGTTGAGATTAGGGGGCCCGGACCGGACTCTCGGCCTAATTCGAAGTGAAAATAATGATATTTTGTTATATTATAAAATAGCAAACTATGTTTTTACCGACAGAATGAGATAACGATCGTCACAAACTAGGGCTTCCTAAACTGTCCGTCGCGTACTTGAGATCTATCCCATCTATCTATCTATCCCATGGACGTTGTGAGACGATCCACATAAACTAGGTGTCTGTGTCAATAAAAATCGAAGAATAACAGATAACAATGATGTCCAGTGATTTCTAGCCTTAAAATCCAATACGACAAATATGTCTGTAACGATTCGTTCAATCCGAGGATAATAAAAGCGGCATTTCAATAATTTACTTTATTAACAATATTTTGCTTATCTAGCTTAGATTATTATTCACGAATATTTACGAAGTCTGCTCTCCTTCAAACGTTCTTTCCTCTCCTCGTTAGTAATACCACCGTTGCCTTCATAACTCTCTCCAACACGCGTTTACCGTCATTCAATAATAAAAAATATTACCACAATAGTTTTTATTAATGACCGTAATACGAATATTTAGTGATGTTGAAGGAATTTCATGAATATAATGATAAAAACTCTTTTTTTTTCAAATTTAATTTATTATTTTTATATTCCGTTTAAATACTATTTATTTTGTAATAGTATTTAACCATTAATATTTATTTAACCTTACACCTTTAAATTTTGAACCTCAGTCGCTATAAATAGCGAATTTCCAAGGGTGTCATAGTGTAAAATATTTGGGAAGCCCGGACCGAACCATCAAACTTAATGGTACGGTTGCCATCGCATGCCATAAGCTTACCAGTTACTTTATTCTCTAAACCGGACCTCGACAGCGACAATTTATGAGCCTTGTAGTTTTGGTAATATTTGTGGGTGGTATTTGCTTTAGATTAAGTAGGTATATTGATTATGTCATGTCTGTTGCCTAAATTACCTACATCTACAAACGCGTTTGACATTCTTTGAGCTGAATAATTTTCTTAACTATATGCGTCCAGTAGGCATGGATCATTTAACAGATAACATATTAAATATCGTACTAAATTTTTTTAACAATTGACAACTGTTATTTATATTAGCTAATAATGTTAAAAGTAATTTTTATGCATCACTAAAATTACCAATAACTTGATTTATGATAATACTGTTATGAAAAATATTTCGAGAGACCGTGATAATAATAACTATTAAAAGTTATCAAAACTATTGTAGAGGACCTTTTTTTGGTAGCTTCGTGTTTTTACTGCTTCTAATACTTATGATATAAAGGCTTATATCAGCAGCCTATAATATAAATAAATAACTGTTAAATATTAATTAACTTTAACAACATAACAGTTAATCTGATTTAACAATAATTTCCATGCCTAGCGTCCAATAGTAGTAGGCAGTAGCTCGCAGCGTGATTATGATATATTTTTAATACCTACCTCGAGTATAGGAAGTACAAGTATGTATGTAATATGCATTGATATAAAAAACCCAAGATACACAATCAGTGTCTCAAAAACGTTCTCCGAAAATGAGCGCAATATTTTAAATTGTGCGCTCATTTCAAATAGAATCGCGTCGGTCGCGATACTGTAAATTTTATTACTTTTCCTACATTGCTTTGCAAAAACAACTATAAATCTTGCGCTTAAGGTTGGATATGCAAAAGTATATATTTTAGCCGTATCTATACCTACTTATATGAAATTAGGGACACTTTTGAGTGTCAGTTTTGTTAGAGACTGTGCATCTTGGGCTTTTTATATGAATGGTTTATGAGTCCTTTAATAATTTGACATTTATAGAAACTTTTTTCGCTTATTCCTCGCAGTAAATGTTAGTATTCGTAACTAAAACGAATAGTTTTACTGGTTGATGTAGGGACCGGGAATCAGTTCGATGTTTGAGGAAAGTTTTTATGGAAGGAAAATTTTGAAAATTACAATACAACATACATTTTTGCCATATCTATAGTTTTACTTGTGTGAAATTAGCAACAGTGTTGAGTGTCAGTTTTGTACGGGACTGTGCATCTTGGGGTTTTTTATATCAATGGTGATACATTGTATTCACTTTGTTGCTAGTTTAAAATTAGGAAGTAGGTAGTACTAATCTGCATATTTTACGCTTGCACGTACACACACGTACACACACGCACACCCACGCGCACACACACACACACACTCACACACAGAGAGAGGGAGTTAAAATAAAAAAATAAATAAAATGTAATGTAAATATTAATTGTTTTATTACCAAAGATGAACAATTGTAGGTAGGTATATGGATATGGAAGAGCCAGGTTTCCTAGCACAAGTAATTTTATACTTAAAACGGGTCCCCTAAAATTTGTTTTGTAAACGAAATTAGCGATTATTTTGTTTTATTTATCTGTGGTCTAGCGGTCTGGTAAACCACATGAGGTACCGGGTTCGATTTCGGGTCTGGAAATTCAATAAATTTTTTGATAAAAAAAACAACGTTGCCTAGAAATGGATAAGTGCCCGAATGGCGATAGCCTTACCACCTTTAACATTATGGAGCTAAATATCTTCTTCGGGGATACCAAGATACTTCTTAGGGTTCTGTACCTAAAAGGTAAAACGGAACCCTATTACTAAGCCTCCGCTGTCTGTCTGTCCGTCTGTCTGTCTGACACAAGGCTGTATCTCATAAACCGTGATAGCTAGAAAGCTCAAATTTTCACAAATTATATATTTCCGTTGCCGCTATAACAACAAATACTTAAAAAATGAAAATATTAATATAATGTTTTTTTCGTTTTTATTTGCTATGTTGGTACGGAACCCTTCGTGCGCGAGTCCGACTCGCACTTGACCGGTTTTTATATTATATATTTTATTCACTCACACGATCACTCTCTATACAGATTACCAGTAAACAAAAACTCCTATGTGCTAAAGTATTACATAAAACTCTCTGCCAGTAAATGAATATGAATATTTGCCATAATATGACCATTTGCCCCGATTGTGTATATGACCATTTGCCCCGATCTTCTCAGTGTGTGGTCGCGTTCCGATCCGGTCGTAATTT
The DNA here is from genome assembly GCA_036924255.1 of Apodemia mormo. Lineage (NCBI taxonomy): Eukaryota > Metazoa > Arthropoda > Insecta > Lepidoptera > Riodinidae > Apodemia > Apodemia mormo. The sequence continues at coordinate 34,545,925 of JAUPFN010000008.1, read as the reverse complement.
CTAAAATATCGTCTCGTCTAAAGTGCCTTTAAAGGTTTTAGTTGAATAAATTATTATATATTTATTTTGATTGGTTTGGTAACTCGAATAGATTAACTATCATATATAGTCCAGAATATAAATCAAATTCATAACCTCTTTTTTAAAGTCGGTTAAGTACAGATAGTGTGCCATAAATAGAGATATCGTGCGTCTGCACCCCTTAGGGGCAGGTAGTTTTTAATGATCAATCTCATCTGCCAACCCTTGAATATTTCCCTTGTGGCAAGTGTCCTGGTAAATAGGTTCATAAACACGTGTATAAAGTTCTTTTTTGATTAGAATAAATAATATATTATGTCAATAATAGACCGGGGCCGATCCCACTGAAGTTAATTAAAAACAAAAGAAAATTGATTATAGTGGAATGAAACCCATTGCAAATGGAAGAAAATAAAGCCAAAATAAGACGAAAAATAAATTAAGGGGCGATTTGAGTTCGGAAAGTCTGAGGGGCGGGATTTGAAGGAGGAAAAACGGTTTATCACAATTTTCGGCAAAACTACGAGTCCTATCGAAAAAGTTTAATGGCATAGTTATCGGCAACAAGAAGATCTACAACTTTGGTATTTGCACTTTTTTCATATAACCTCAAAATTATGCGAAAAATTTGTAAAACTGACTTTTTGATTTTTTATTTTGTCTCCTAGAAAACTTGGTAAAAAGTTGCTTTTTTATATCCCAAATACACTGTAATTTTTTTTTATTTTAAATTATTTTTTTTTATTTTGACTTAATATCAAGATTATTTTCAATCGAAAATTCACCCGTCAAAATATCTGATGTTTTTAAAAAATCGGTATTAGTGTTTTTTGAAATCTCTACTTTCTGATGGTATCAAAAAATATACAATACAACAAAAAAATTCGCAAAAAATGGAAAATAATGAAAAAACTCGGATTTGAACATTATTTTTTCATCACAAAGTAAAGCTTTAAGCTTTTTTTTTATTCTTTTTTTTTATTAGGGACTTGTGTCGCTATGGCGATTATGTCAGTCCCATCGGATTAAGCAAATCTTAGGTTAGAGATGGTGGGAGGCAGCGCTGTTCTAGGCTTCTTTTAACGAACTTATACACATCAAGTGCTGACTCCGATGTCGGTCTACTGAGAATGCTTTGTATAGAACCTACGTCAAAAATATTAATTTGTTTTCTTGAAATTAATGCCTCTCGCTCTCTCTTAAAGCTTTAAGCTATTTATTAAAATGTACACTTTAGATACTCAAAAATTGTAAGTTCCCAATTTACATTGATGAATTAAAAAAAATTAACAGTGTTGTTTTTGTCAGAAAACTGAAGACAACACATTTAATTCTAATTACGTATATGTCATAGAAAATTTACTTTATTTGAAATATATTTTATTCATTTTAATAAAACACATTAACCTTTTTATTTATCATATATCCATTATTTACTTACTCATTATATTTGCCTCTTTGATGAAATTTCTTCATCTTTAGATTCAACTATTGTTTTTGATTATAGTAGATCTTCGAAATCTACAAGACTATCGCCTTCGTCTCGAATATTTTTCCATAGTTTCGACTAAATCATTAAATTCGTCGTCAGTCTTTTCTTCCACGTTGGTGCATTTTTCAGAACCACGACAATTTGAACATAGATTTGGGCATTTTAAACCATGTTTTCTCCGTGTTGTTTCCGGGCTCCTTTGAAGAATAGGCGACTCTTTCTCTCATTGTTAACTCTTACATTAATGCATACTATGTAACTCTGTCTCTCTGCCTCTCTTCTTCACACCTAAACCACTGAATCGATTTGAATGAAATTTGAAAAAAAAGATAGTTTGAGACCCGAGAAGGGATATAGAATAGTTTTTATTCCGGAAATCCCATGGGAACAGGAACTATGCCGATAAAACCCCGGGACTGTCTATCTCTTAAACCACAGTAATAAGGAGTAACTTAGTCTACTTTTTATTTTAGAAAATCCACGCGGTTAAAATCGCAGACACAGCTAGAAATATAATTTCAGATGAAAAGAGTCAACCTTTGTCCATAGACACCAAACATTTAGTTTGGTGTCTATGGACATAGAAAATTATGTTTGTTTGACAGGGTAAACTTGCCTTTTGCTCCCATATAAATTTGGTAAAGTTCCGTTCAATTGTTGTCAAGCCCGCCGAGTTTTTTCCGCCGTATCTTCTTAGTGTGTGGACTGTGGCCATGTTCACCATCCGGTAGTAGTTAAAAAATGTTGACGCATCAAAATAACTTGTAAAAAAAATTTATTGGATAAAATACTTCTGATTTCTGATTCATATTCAGGATTTCAGAGATACATACTCTAAGCCGGTTGTAGCAGTTTTACAGTTTGCTGCGTTGTAGTTGCTTTATTCTATGAAATCATTTTATATAATTTGTTTTTACAGTTTTAAAATTACTGGATCACCTTCGTGTAAGAATATTATATTATTTCATAATATTCAACGATTTTATACATATACATAAATACATGGACAATATTTCATAATCGACTCTGTGGTCCATTGGTCCGTAGTCGGTGTTGAACACATGAGGTCCCGGGCTCGCAATTCAAAAATGCGTTTTTCAGTTTTCGGATAAAACAACGTTACCCAGGATTGGATAAGTGCCCGGTTGGCGATAGGCTTGTCACCTATCACAATCTGGGACTAAGTATCTTCGGCTAATCGTGGGTGCACTTGTTGTACCTCTGCCTACCTCTTTGGGGATGCGGGCGTGAAGATTCTTTTTACTACATGGACAATATTAAGTTTTAAATTAGAGACATAATTAATTGAAGGTCACAGGTACTTTTGACTGATACAATACTTCCACTTTCTTTTGTCTTTAAATTTGCAGTCATAGGCTGAGAGGTTGAGACTTTCAATGAACACTCGACCTATATCAAGCAAGAATAAAAGAGCTAATTTATATGTAACTTACTTATCATATCGCTCTCAAGTGATTGTGTTAAAGTAGTTGGCTGGCAGCCAGTAGCCGGGAATTTCTTACCGTCTTTTTACGATTTTCTCCACTTTTAGGGCTTGAAGAAAAAAAACGGAAATCATTACATTGATTTATGAAACAGAAGCCAGCGGTGTCAGGAACTGCTTTAAAGTATGGAGTTCGAATTGTTATTTGGCTTTGTGTTCTGAAGTGATTTAGTGGTTGACTTTTTCCTTTTATTGGGTATGCCTTTGCGAATAATGTCAGCTTTTTAACAGCATTCTATATAAGTAGAATGACATGCTTCATAGGCAAATAATACGGTGTATTGTGTATATATATTAAAATTTAACTCTATGTAATAAATTTTAACTATTAACTGTCTTTAAAACTACTAAAGTTAAGAGAGCAAAATAAAAAGTATAATAATAATTTTACGCGCCGCGCTATTGAAGTAAAACTTTTTATTTTAAATAAACTGTTTAAATTGAGTTTTAAATGAGAGTAATAATAACGAATTATTATTACTATCACTTTTAAATAATTGTAGATAATTTTATCAATTATAAATACAATATGTAGGGGGAAAAATTATTTCGTATTTTATAATTAAAAATTTGCAGTAAAATGACAGATTTTGAAATCATTAAAAGGAGATATTAAAAAAAAAAGTTAAAGGTCAAGTTAGCTCACCACAGTAAAGTTTGTATTTTTTGTAATACCTATATTTTTTATATTAAGTACATATAAGATAACAAACAAGCAAATGGCTCTTCAGATGAAAAGCTTCAACCATTACCAATAGATACCAAAGATATTAATGGTGCGTTGCTATCCGTAAGGCGGGATGGCAATGCCACATGCATAACTCTACCGGAAACACTACCCTCCAAACTGGAACACAACAACGTGTGATGATAATTCCTTCTAGATGTAGCGGCAAGTCGTTCGCGCCTATATGTGAGTGGTTACGCAAAAAGGGACCTGAAGGGATTGGAAACGGTTTTTTTTTTGATAAATTCTGATTCTATGGTCCTTCATCTTTGTTTTGTTCTAATCAAAATAATTTTAGGTGCCGTAGTTTTTTTTTAATGATTTTTTATGTAAGCCGAGGCAGTTTTGAAAATATTACACCTTATACGCAGCGCACACTAGTTTCTTTTTCTAGCGCGCACATAAAGACAAGTAAAAGACGAATAAATAAGTCACCAATAATACAGCTATCGTAAACACGTGCTATTTCTCACTGACGAAGTCGCTCACTAACGAGTAACGACACTAACATAAAACACCCCGCGCCTCTCTCATTTCGACTCAACATTTTAAACGTGATTTACTCGAAATCAATTATTTTCCCTTGAGGTCCCTTTTTGCGTAACCACTCACATATTTTGCCAGTGCGGTCCCTCGCTAAGGTAACCTCGGACATTGACGCGGTACCTGAAGTTAGCTTGGTGGGTATAACAGAGGTGGGCCGAATATGGTTTGAACCGAATAAGAACTTCGGCTGAACATTCGTTGAAAATAACAAAATCAGCTGAACTTTGGTTCAATTTTGGCGCATTTCTCGAGAACGACACATGACTTGTTTACGAATTTTTATATTATATAGTTAATGGTTTTCGCAGTGCACACGAAATAGTGACTTATCGGCAAAATTTTGATACAAATTTTATCGTGTTTTTTTGTTGTGTTGTTGTTTGTTGTGTTTGATTTTGATATTTTGATAGATAGATTTTGATAGATATTGATGATGTTTGATACTAATTTTTTTTTAAATATAATATAGCCTATGTTACTTGGGGATGATTTATCTTTCTAATGGTGTAAGAATTTTTCAAATCGGTCCAGTAGTGTTTGAGGGTATTCGATACATATAAAAGTATAAATCTTTCCTCTTTATAATTATAGTGTAGATTTCAGTCAAAATGGAGCTAGTAGGTACTTTTTTCTAGCGCCGAATGTTCGGCATTTAAACCGAAATCCGGCCGAATACCGAAGTTTCGGCTCAATCTGCCGAAGTTCGGTTAAACCAAAATACGCAAAACGAATTTCGGCCCATGCCTAACGTATAAGTATATATTCATATAATATAATTCGCGCTTTTAATATCGGCCTTGTTCCTAGCAAGGCCGTTAGGAAAAGTTAACATAACTAAAGTTTAACCATGTAGTTATTAATTCTGAAACAAAAAAGTATTTTATGTGTTAATAAAACAAAGCAGTATCTTCATTGCTTTGTTAACATGATAAACTCATTTTTGTTACATGATAAAACTAGCACTTTTACATTAATTTCACTTTATATAACTTTATTTTTAATAGGTATATACAAAGACCTAGAAAAAATATAGACATAGCCAAGCGCTCGTATTGTGAGTCACGAATGTGATGACGATGCGACAATATGAAGCCGGCGCCTTACTAGTCGGCCGCGAGTAAGAGAGAGTGATAAACGTTCTTTTTGTGACAATATTTATTTTGAAATCATGCCATCCTTTGTGGTAAACAATTGTTAAAACAATTCATGTTTTGAAAAAAGTCTTCCGGGATCACTTTTCACAAGTAAGAAGTATCCAAATTTCCATAAATTTAACAAAACTGAAATAATATTTGATATAATTTCTCAGAACATAAATTTGAAGCGGCATTGTGACAGTGTGGTAAGTTAACATACGAATAAATTTCCCCAAACATTGGGGAAATGTCCCTTTTATTTAGAAAATATATGTTAATGTTAGACTTATTGTTTTACTTGGAATCACCGTACTATTGTATATGTACATATATATATATATATATATATATATATATATATATATATATATATATTATTGTATATGTATATATATACACCGGATATGTATATACTACATATATACATATTTATAAAACATGACTCGCGGTGTTTCATGCTGTTCCGTGATTGGTTCGCCAACTAGCGCTAGAAGATAACTTCATAAAATCATATACCATAACCAATCACGATGACGCAAACATATCAATATTATAACATTATAAATCCTTGTTAAAAACACCCCTGTGTAACCATCAATATTATTTTTTGTAAAAAATCAAAAATTGTGAAGCTCGAATTTTTAAAGTTCATTTTTATTTTTTCATTTTTTTGTGTGTAGTTTTTTAATAATTTACTTTTTTTAATCCATACTTCCATACTAATATTATAAATGCGAAAGTAATTCTGTCTGTCTGTCTGTCTGTCTGTCTGTCTGTCTGTCTGTCTGTCTGTTACGCTTTCACGACCAAACCACTGAACCGATTTGGATAAAATTTGGCACAAATATAGTTTGAGACCCAAGAAAGGACATAGGATAATTCTTATCCCGGAAATCCCACGAGAACGGGAAATATGCGGGTTTTTATTTTAGAATTTTTTCCACGCGAACGAAGTCGCGGGCACAGCTAGTAATTAATAAAACTTTAGTGTCTAACTATATATATCCATTAAAACTACAAAAAAATGCATTTTCATTTTAAAGGTGGAAATCAGAGTGGGCTTTATTTTATTTTGAGTAGTTTTATATGCCTATGTAATATATATATATATATATATATATATATATATATATATATATATATATATATATATATATATATATATATATATATATATATATAATATATATATATATATAAATATTATATATATATATATATATATATATATATATATATATATATATATATATATATATATATATATATATATATATATATATATATATACTTTCGATTGGTGTTAAATTTATTTATTAACCACACCGGTGAAATATTTAAAAAGAAAACATTTTTTCAAAAATTAATTAAAAATAACCTAGACTGAAATTTGATAGGCAACCCATATGTAACATATTTTTTGATATATTAAATTACATAAAAAATATGTTTGATCCATTAACCAGCTCGGTGAAGGTCGATCTCTATCGGGATCTTAGACTATAGTAGTAAAATATTAAACCATTAATGGAAATTTGAAAGCCAATGCTTGCAACACTATTCTCTAGCCCACGTACGTAATGTTTTACGATGCTTGCAAGTGTTGGCGTTGGCTCACGCACACATGTACAAAAGTTATCTTCACCGATTTGTTTCTAATTGTTAACAATGACTACGTTTATATTTTTTGTAGGTCTTTGGGTATATATCACTCAACCGGTTTAACTTTTTTATTTATTTATTTATTTTTTGTACACACAGAAATACAAAATAATACTTATTTAAAAAGAAAATATATAGATAAGATAAGAAAATATATGTACAGTGCTTATCTCTTTTAGAGATTTCTTCCAGCAAAACCAACCATACAGGTTGTTAAAAAAATCACTAGTTATAAACAGCAGGCATGGTGTACATTTGAGATTAAAAACTAACTAAAACAAATTTTAACAAAACAAACAAGGATAAATGCAAGGTAAAATTGCTTGTTTGATAATTTTTATAAAAGGTGACAGTGAGACAGAATCTACGATAAAAATTGAAAGTTAGTATAAGTGAAAGAAAAGAAAACACAGTCACATCTATGTTTTTAAATTACGTAAGTACAGAAAAACATACAAGTATATATATATATATATATATATATATATATATATATATATATATATATATATATATATATATATATATATTTAAAGCTCGAAGACTCTACTTTAAGAATATAAAATCGTTTTTTATAAAAAATTACGTTAATTGTGTGTAAATTCAATTTTAAACAAAAAACGATTTTTCCCATGTTAGTTAAATGGGAAACTAAAAAAACAATAGCGACCCCTTAGAGTTGAGATATAGGGTTCGGGTTTGGTAAGAATTTTTTTATATCAAATAGAAACATTTGAGAGGGTATGAGTTAAAAAAAATCAAAATTATTTTTGAATCACCCTAATATATATATATATATATATATATATATATATATATATATATATATATATATATATATATATATATACGTAATTTTTTAGGCATCTTCAGGATATAATACACTAATCCTGAAGATGCTTGGAAAGTGATATATCAAAAATAAAGTTATAAAGTGAAATTACTGTACAAGTGCTAATTATATCGTGTAACAATAATGAAATTTCACCAAGTGCCGAAGATGGAAGGTATAACCCGAATATAATAAACTCATTACATGATAAAAGTAACAAAGCATTGTTTAATAATTGGTTTGTTTTATTTATCCAGTAAATTAAAAAAATACTGTTTATTTGTTTTAGTGACCTTCCATGGTGCTTCGTAGGTCAATTAAAACTGTGATTCGCGTACACAGGACGCTGTAAATTGCGCTAATAATTGAATAAGTATTGGGTAGGTAATTAGGTAATGGCAGCATTGATCTTAAAAACTTATCTTATCGGTAAGTTTTCATCGGCAATCGGATAGACTGCAAGATAAACCGACTTACTGGTTTTTTTAACTATATTCCGTTTCATTTCATTTATATTTATTAGCACACACCTTGTTATAAGTAGTAGTGAAAACGGTTTTCTCTTGGTTGTGATCATGATATTGTTTCGAGCTTAGAATCCGTATTATGCAATAAAATAACACATAATATTTAATATATTATAAACCGTTATAAACACTGACGAACACAATAACACCGCACCATATTCCACTAGAACTAACTGACTAAACCAAATCACTATATAAACAAGTCATAGTTCATACTATTTTAACCCTTATGGCCTTTGCGAGAAGGTCCATTTTGGCATAGCTTTTGGGTAAAAGAAGCCATTGTTTATCAGTATAAGCAGGTATCTCTCTCTTTTATTTCTAGATTTTTCTAGTTTTCTAACTCCTCACTTTTCTAGATTATTCGTAATGATATTATATAATACTAGCTATTACCCTCTACTTAGCTAGGTGAAAATTTATGAAGGTAAAAAAAAGGTAAAAAAAAACAACCAGTGCACCCACGAGTAGCCGAAGATACTTAGTCTCACAATGTGATAGGTGGCAAGCTTATCGCCAACCGGGCACTTTTCCATTACTGAGCAATGTTGTCTTTATCACAAAATAGAAAAACACTTTTTCTGATTTGCCCGACCCGGGAATCGAACCCGAGACCTCATGTGGTCACACCGACACTGGACCACTAGACTACAGAGGTGAGGCGAAAAATAAAAATAGACAGAAAAACTGTTCTACTGTGTAAATACTGTTCTCATTTTATTAAGTTTGACTGGTAGAGAAAGTCATGCTAGCACCTTTAGCATTCTCCACCTTTGTACATGTTTGTGCATAAATGTTAACTAAATAAATAATATTATTTAGTCCATTATTTGCGCAATTACGTGTTCACACCGTATACGTGGGGTACTAGGAAAGTTTTGAGATATCGTTAAACTATTCAAAGTATAAACACAGAATACTGGGACTAACAGAAGTCAATCTACATACAAGTTATATTCGACCATAGCACACATAGACACATTCTGTCATTGATATAAAAAGGGAAGATATGTTACGCTCTAACATTGCAATTGCTAAACCTAAGCTCGGTCAGTCGAATGCAAGGTAATGGGACAAACGTAGTAGACTACGTTTCTCTCGTTAAATTTTGTATTGCACTATCTCACTCTCACAAACATGGCGAACTAAAGAATAGTTTAATCTTATTTTCATACAAATTGTTTTAGCCGTACTTACAAATGGAAAGTAATCCCGTATGTCTTATTTTTTTTCCTTGAGTAAATATAACACTGGCTAAATATACAAAAAGGTATTTTGATGCGTGTTTAATGGTTTTTACCATCAGTCGGAAAATATAAGTGCATGATTTGAGATCCCGCGCGTGATTTATTATCACCAATTGCCACTGTGTCCACGGACCTAGTTTTGTAGGACCGCTGTGACTAGGTAACGTATCTTCCCTTTTTATATCAATGCATTCTGTGGTATAAGCGTCAAACCGTTACCCCCAATTAGTACATCTTATTAGAAGATAGTAACAAATAAAATAAAAAATCGACCTACCTGCAATATTTTTTTGTAAATTTTTAAGTAAGTCAAGATATCATAGTTAATGTGTCGCGATTTTCGTGCAATTATTTTCTATAACTTCAAGCGAGGTTTGAGTGCTGATGATTGTGTCAGTGAGTTAAAATCTGTATTTCAAGAGATAGCACCATCCCGTAGCTCAGTGTAGCGGTGGTATAAACAGTTCCATAGGGGACAGTTTAGCTTGTGCAACGATTCTCGATCCGGCCGGCCCATTAAAACAGTGTCCTCAGAAAACATAGCCGCAGTTAAGAAACTACTTGAGATAGAGAGACATATAACTTATAAACAAATATAGGAACTTTTGAAGATTAGTGCAACATCAATTCACACTATTTTACATGACCACAAGTTAGAAAAGTTTGCACGTGGTGGGTACCCCATTTTTTAACAGCGGACCAAATGGAATGTCGTAAGAAACGGTGTCACAAAATGCTCAAATATGTTCGATGGATAATCTCCTTACGTTAATTCTATAGTAACAGGTGACGAATCTTGGCTTTATTATTACGACGTAAAATCATAATGCAAAAACAAAGCATATGGATCTCTGAAGATGAGGAACAACCGACCATTGTCAAATAATCTCGATCAGTTAATAAGAAAATGGTCGTAGTTTTCTTTGGAAAAGGGGGTAAGAGTTATTCTTTTGGTAAAAGAATAACTCTTGATGAACAGAAGACTGTTACAGCAAAATGGTATACTGAGATTTGTTTACCTCAACCGATTAAGTCTCTAAAAAATCTCCGACCAAACTTACGCCTTGACACTTGGCGACTTCATCACGATAATGCACCTGCACATCGCGCTCAATTAACTCGATTTTTTAAGCCGCTCTGAGCTAACTCTGCTTGAGCAAGTTCCTTATAGTACCGATCTTGCACCTTGTGACTTTGGACTGTTCCCAATGGTAAAGAAAAAACTGAAAGGTCAAAGGGTCAAAGGTCCAGTTATTTCAAGCGTAACATTTACTTTGTAAGGAAGTTTGATGATTGGTTTCGGATGAAGAAGTGTGTGTAATATTGCGCAATATTGCGTATTGTGCAATATTATTGACCGTTTAGAGTTAATATTGATGAGATGAGTGAATATTGCACAATATTTTTCACTTCAGAGTTTAGAGCTGTCGTGTTCGGTCAGTCACGGTGTTTAAAATATGGTCATGTCGTAAATTTGAGCAAAATGGCGAGCAAAAATGCTATAAAAGAAAAGAACGGGAGTTTTTACTTGAGTGTATAGAATTGTATAGAGATTTATTTAACAATATCACCAGCATGGTTGCCGCCAAACATTCATCGTCAGGCCTGTTGCTCGCACGAAAATATTGATCAGACTGATTTGTCAATTTTATTGAGTGAATTTATTGAACATTTGGAATCAAAGAGTAAGGTAAAAGTATTGCGCAATATTATTTTAGGTCTATGGGGCGCCTAAAGTACATACGTAGATCTATCTTATAAATTCTATCCGGGTGACGCAGTAGCGACCCATAAGGTCAACTGTAATAGTCATTTCGAAAAAAAAAATCTAGTCTTTGTTTGCAGAAATCCATAAACATCTGTACATATTCGCGATGTTTGTATACTGTACATACATGTACATCTTTTGTCGGCCTTTCACGTGTCATTCAGTATAGCTTCGTTAAAAAAACAATGATTAGAATTTTTTACCCTTTGTTTCTGGGTGAGACTGCATGACTAAGAAGAACCTAAAAACAAGCCAGTCACTTTTCTTTATATATATGATTACTAAGCATTTTCACATAAAACTTTATGGAATTACAATTAAAAATTGTCCTCGCACGGATAGTGTCCCTAATAAAAATGAGACAATATCTACAGTTTACTGTAGTGACTGTATGACCATGTTAAATAAACAGATTTACAATTAAATAGTTTGACCATTCTTTGTTGTAATAAGTTGAATCATTTAAGATTTTGAAATATTTCCTTTCATACAAATCTTGGCCCAACTTGTCCTGTGCTTGATAGAGGCGTTTATTTCAAAGTTATGCGTGTACAAACATTTCGGCGACTACTTTTTATTTATATACATAAAAAATGAAATAATTTTAAATGATATTTTATCCGCCATTAAATGTCATTTCTTCTATTATACGGGGCGACCGTTGGTCGATTGGTTAGCGACACTGGGCCTGATTCACGAACTAGGGGATGAATTTCCAAGAATCCTTTTTTATTCCTCGTCTACATCGTAAGAACAGGCTCAGTGAGAAATTTCAGCGTTCATAGTCAAACAATTTAAGCTAGGTATTGATATCATTCAGTCAGTAATTCGGGACATTTGGCTGTGATTTTTAATGTTTATTACCTCTGAACTAGGTCATTCATGAACCGATTTTGAAATTTCTTTTAGGAGGAGATACTTCCCGTGTGGTTACAATTTATTTTGGCGAAGATCTGTTGCAGAGTTCTGGAGATATAAAAAATGGGAAGTAATAAAATTATAATATTTTCGCTGGATATAATATACAGATTTTTTAAAATTTTTGCTACTTTTTTATATCATAACATAGCCCCGTTGGTCGAGTGGTTAGCGAACCTGACTACGCAAGCAACGGGGCTCGGGTTCGATCCCCGACGGGGACAAGCATTTGTGTGATGAGCATAAATGTTTGTATTTCCGGGTTTGGGTGTTTATTATGTATGTAAAAGTATTTATATATGTATTTCTATGTATTAGTATCGTTGACTAACACCCATAACACAAGCAAATAATTTGCTTACTTTAAATAAAATAAAATAAAGTAAATAGGAATTTATCAAACACTATACAGCGTGCCATTCAAACAAAATGTAACTCTGACAAGTCTTTTTGCAACTTCGTTTGATTGCCACGCTGTATAATGTTATATATTCAGAATAAAAACATTCATATTATAATTTAAGACTTTATTAACTCACAATAAATAGCACAATATATTAGTTTTGTGTCACGATTAAGCAATCCGGAGAATAAAAGTTCAAACTCAACGAAAATAACACTAATACACACAAAACAAACTGAATTTCAATAATAAAATGCGCCCGAGTATCAACATTTAACACCATAACGACGCCATTTGTAATTGTGTGGTTTTTTGTTTGATAGATTGGCCAAACTTTGTTATTTTGAAAAATAAGCGTATTTACCACAAAACAATATATGTTTATAGTTCAGATAGTCAAAAATTATAATGTAATGTGATATCTTATTTAAAAATATATATATTTAAGACATTAAAAGGTTATTTTTAATATTCGTATGTAGTGGCAAAAACCTTGAATCCAGATCTTAAGTCTTTTGAAATAAAATCTTTTTCAATTCGTGTCCTAGATGACGCTATTTTCAATACAATTATCAAATATTTTATAGTACTAAATTACCATAGTATGGTATAGCCAATCGGTTGCCTTTTGCGACTTAATAAATATATGCTGCTCCCTGCCGTAATATTCTTAAATAAGTAGTCGGAAAGCAGTCAGCGCCACAAGCGGCTAAAAACGTTAAATTATTTCCGCACAACCTCGCAATGAAGTGCAGGCATTATGACGCCAGAGGTCTTTAACTTTAACTTGACTAAGTAATGTATGAATTATTTGATAGATGGCGTGGTTCGCAGAGTAAAGTGGAGTCTAAAATAAGGAGGCTCAAATTATATGGATGAAAAGTTGTAAAAGTATCCAGCTTTATGTCGAAAATATAGTTTCAGAACGGTGCTTGCGTAGGATAAACTAAAATATGAAGTTAGTTATTGTAGCCAGAGTGAAATGTCCTGAGCATTACCATTGAACAGCGCTTGTAGCTCCGTTTTAACACTTTACTTAAAATTAGCTTTACCTAACGGTTAAGTTATGATACGAAGTCCAGGCAAGACGTTGCAGAACCACTAATTTTATGTATGTTTATTGATTTTCTCGTTATTGGGCAGAAATTTGTTATATTTTTTTTTCCTCTTTACACTTAAGGTGACTAATCTTCGATCACTGATGAACTTTTTCGTGAAAATTGACCGTTATGATTCAAATATACTTTTTGCATGCCATTGTTTTACGAATCTTTGAACCAATTCCAGAAAACCAGGTGTCAGGTGATCGATTTCTTCAACCTTTTTTCACCAATGGTACATTAAATGACTCATTAAATCTATATCTGCGTGAAAAGGGTTTTAGGTGAAAACTTCTAAAGTAGCTTCACTGCATTTGTATTATATATAACGAGATAGCAAACAGGCAGATGGCTCTCCCGGTAGAAAAAATCTATCGCCTCTAGGGACCGAAAATGTAAATGGCGGAATGTTAATACAACTTCCATAAGATTACGGGCAACATTTACTCTCCAAGGTTGAACATGATAGTGATAAGTAAGGTAAGGCGAAGTTACCACTCACGGGTGAGACGTCGTAGAACTCTGCCACCTTGTAATCAATATGGCAGTGACATGATTAATCATTCGCTTTTTAAAAACTGCCTGGCAGAATGACAGATAATCTTCTAATAAGAGAACCTAGACTGACGTATTAAATCGCAAATTATAACAACATTTCAACTTTTATATATTATGAGACGCAAAAAAGCAGATGGCTCTCAAGGCGGAAAGTGGCAACCATCATTGCTACAGCAAGATATTACATATGGATTCTAATAACAACAACAATGTAACAATCTAATATTCGCCGAATCTGTGGAGTAGTTATCCTGTAAGCTATTATTCAAAAAATTTAACATCTTAACGTTGACTTCCTTATACATCTATGAATCTGCTTTGTTCGTTAGAAAATGTCCCCACCTATTTACCAGAACTGATTTCGAGAACATAATTTTTATTAAAAAGCACAAGATTAAAGTTTCCCAAATATTCTAGCGCACTCTACAAACAAAATTGTTAAGAGAATTAAAAATATAAACTTTTATTAAAGAAGCTCACAAGTGGTTTAAAAGTTCACTTTATACATTCACAGTACATTTCTCACGTTAAAAGGAAACAAAAAAGGTCTGTAAAGGTTATTACATTAAAACGTTTCAATTAGCATTATTGTTAAGTAATCTCATTAAGTAGATACACGTTACATTGTATTAAATTATATATTAGTTGCATCATGCATGCAAATATAAAAATATTGATCTAACAGTAGATTTACTTAAAGATATTTATGCTTAACATTAATTCCAGTTCAATTCTAATTATTATTCATTATATTTACAAAAAAATTATTTAAATCATCTTAACTATAAACTGCGTCACTCGGCAAAGGATTACACAGATGGTTGCAGATTAAATAAAATCATGACTCTTGAAGACCGACGAAAACTATCAGATATGACTTTTTTGTATGATATTCTGAATGGGAACATTGATTGTCCAGAGTTACTGGCAGGTGTAACATTTTTTGTGCCTAAGTACCGCACGCGTCATACTCCGTTATTTAATGTCCCCAGACGTGCCACCAGGTTCGCATCTAATGCACCCCTTGACAGAATACGTCATACTTACAATACAACATTTTACGATTTAGACATTTTTCAACTCTCAAGATATACTTTTAAGTCAAATGTAACAAAAAAAATACAAGAACAATATCTTTCAATTAATTGATTATTAATTATATGTGTATGTGTATATATGTATGTAGGTATATGAGTATGTATATATGTGTGTATATGTATTATGTATATGTTTGTATGTGTATAAATTGAATATGTAACATAAACATTTACTTTTTTATAAGTTCTAAATGCACATACATTGAACGTTACTTGAACGTGAAATAATTTTTTAGTACAATCGTTCTGCTCCTTTTGTATAATTTTGCTTTTTATTCAATTTTGTATCTTTCGTTCACTGTTTTGTGAGGCTAAAATGCAAACATTATCATGTATTGGTTTTATACCACAATTACTTACTACTAAGAAAACCTGTAATTGGCCCTACTATTAGAATCAGTAAGTGTTTTATTTCAACGTAATTTGCGCTGTTGGTTTTCAAATAAATAAATAACTTATTCATTATATAATTTTATTATCTTAAGTTAAATGCATGTTTTTTATAAATTAGTAGTATTCATATAATTTAAACTTGCATGTCATCATGTGGTGGAACATTGTGACATCTTTTTATATTATTCTCACAGGTTGTATAATATTTTTTTTAATATTAAACAACCTGTGAGAATTAAAATGTTCCACAAAATATAATAAATAAATAACTGATTTCACACATAAAACCGGCAAATACTATGTTAATCGCCGATAGACCCATCATTTGAAATTAAAATCCAAAAAAATTAACGCAAACGACTAAAGATTAGATCCCGACCATGCGGGTGGCAGTGTAGGTACCATTAATATCTAGACCTGTAGTAAGAACCACAGGTCATGTTTTAAGGATGATGGACCACTTTACAATGTCTGTCTTGGCATGGACCACCTATTTTCGGAGGTAATGTACTCATGTATTGTTCTATACATAAATAAAAAAACATTTCAGATGTTTCTAGGGACAATCAGAGGGCCGCGGACAACTGGTTAAGAACCACTGATCTAGACGGTTGTTATCTCTTTTGTCAGTAAATCCGTCTGCTCCTTTGCTGTATGATTACATGAAAAAAAATTAGTTTCATCTTAATGTATATAAGTTACGTGTTGTGTTGTTTTCCCGTAGCTTTTATTCCCGTGGGAATATCGGTAATGTTTATATATTAAAACCTTCCTCAAGAATTAATCTATGTATTAAAAAAACCGCATCAAAATCTGTTGCGTAGTTTTAAAGATTTAAGCATACATAGGGACATCGGGACAAACAGAGAAAGCGACATTGTTTTATACTATGTAGTGATGATAGCAAACAAGCAGATGACTCTCCTTATGGAAAGAGAAACCATCGTGTGTGGCCGCGTTTCCGATCCGGTAGTAACTCAAAAAATGTTGACTCGTCAAAAGTGCCTGTAAAGGATAATTTGAATAAAAATGTTTTTGACTTTGACTTTGACTTCGTCTATAAACACCAAAGATGTGAATGGCGCGTTGCTATTCGAGTAGCGGGATGGCAATACCACATGCCTAATTCTACCCGCTATCTTACCCTCCAAACTGGAACACGACCATAACATGTATTGACGTTATTGTGGCAGGAATAAAAGGTAAGGCTGTGATACCAAACACCCGGGCGAGACGTTGCGGAACTCTACTACCTAGCAATCATGACGATGCTGGTGACACATATAGCTAATCGGTCGTCTTTTACGACCGGCCTGGCAGACCGGTAGTAAGACTATTCTTCAAAGGAGACTGGATCAATACAAGGAGGGATCTTATCAGTAGAGTTATCTGTTTGTTTAGTATGTTAAAAGAAAATTTTGCCTAATTGATTTGATTTGATTGAAAGTTACCTGTGTCCAAATATGTACGAGTGAACTGTTGTAAAAATATACTTAGTTTTTATATTGATATTAAAACTTCAAGATCGCGATATTGAGACTATACCAACTGCGCTCGTGTAACATGCGTCATACAACCTTTGGGGCGGCAAGGTCGTCACTCATCAGCGCTTCGATGTGAGGACAAATCTATACATATAATAAAATCGTAGGAAAGTCAAAACTGTACATTGAATATTTTTTTAAAAGAATACTTGGGGCGTGATCTGCAATCGATATCGAAGCCAAAAATATTGTTTTTAGAATTTTTGTCTGGTTGTCTGTTTGTCTATTTGTCTGTATGTATGTCCGGGGTAAACTCAAAGAGCAGTACTCTTTGAGTTTACCCCGGAGTTTAAGAGTACGGGGGAGGAGCTGTGCGGAGTAAACGACGTCCGCGCGAACGAAGTCGCGGGCAACAGCTAGGCTATATTACATATAATAAAATCGTAGGAAAGTCAAAACTGTACAATGAATATTTTTTTAAAAGAATACTTGGGGCGTGATCTACAATCGATATCGAAGCCAAAACTATAATTTTAAAATTTTTGTCTGTTCGTCTGTATGTATGTCCGGGGTAAACTCAAAAAGTACTGCATGGATTTACTTCAAATTTTTTATGAATATTACTAACAGGTCGGGTCAACATATAGGCTACATATTATCACGCTATCACGTACGGGAAAGGAGCAGTGCGGAGTAAACGAAATCCGCGCGGACGAAGTCGCTGGCAACAGCTAGTATCAAATATATGTATCTAGCATGAAGTATTAGGTATAGGTGGAGCTAGCACTCGTATTAATCAATTGAAACAAATATTTATGTTATGTCTCTGTCTATGAGGTCTCCCCATCTCTTTTTATACAGCTGTGTTAGAAAGAGAGTGTAGGATCTCAGAAGATGACAGCAATATTTAAAGTTGTGTTTCAAAAAGGTATTAGTAGTGCTGCCTCCAGATATAATACAGCTTCATGGTATCTAGTCTACAGCGTGCTAACAAAATCATAAATAACATTTTAGCAATCCTACTACCCCTATTAATATTATAAATGCAAAAGTATGTTTGGAAAAACTCTTTCACGCAAGAACGGCGAAACCGATTTGGATAAAATTTGGCACACATTTAGATGATGACGTAGAATAGCACGTCGGCTACTTTCTATCCCGGAAACAGAGTTGTTCTTGCGGGATTCACCAAAACTTTTATTATGCAGCGGGCTGTACGCTGCAGCTAGTATTATCCATACTAATATTAT
Organism: Apodemia mormo; assembly: GCA_036924255.1. Taxonomy (NCBI): domain Eukaryota; kingdom Metazoa; phylum Arthropoda; class Insecta; order Lepidoptera; family Riodinidae; genus Apodemia; species Apodemia mormo. The sequence goes on along the minus strand of JAUPFN010000008.1, from coordinate 34,527,260 downwards.
AAATGCGAAAGTAACTCTGTCTGTCTGTCTGTCTGTCTGTCTGTCTGTTACGCTTTCACGGCTAAACCACCGAACCGATTTGGATAAAATTTGGTACAAATATAGTTTGAGACCCAAGAAAGGACATAGGGTAGTTCTTATCCCGGAAATCCCACGGGAACTGGAACTATGCGGGTTTTTATTTTAGAATTTTTTTCACGCGAACGAAGTTGCGGGCACAGCTAGTGTTAAATACGTGTGTGTATGAAGAGAGTAATGACTGTGGAGTAAGCAAGACAAATTTGCAAGGATACGTAACTTTTGGCACTCGGCATTCTCTGTCCTTACCGTAAGGGATCTAGCGTGAAAATATGTACTACGTATGAATAATAAATATAACGTATATGTTAGCACAAACGTGGAACTGGAGACTTCTCATTATATAATCGACAACATGATACTACATTTGACGTTGAGATCTAAATATTGACAACTAAGATCAATTTTAATCGAAGATTGACAGTGTTATTAAAAAATATTCTATTCGTGGTTAACATACATGTACAAATGGCATTATCAATATTAAATGAAAATGTAATATTATTGACAAAGAGTGTAGAATATATACTATGGGGCAATAGTGTAAATGCAATGAATCTTTTTTTTCATTCACTTTATATACTCGAAGTTAAAAATAGCCCCAGTTTTTTAAAAAACAAATTGAAAACCTACAAAAATTTACAGCCAGATTTAAATATAATCTAGAATTACCAATTTCAAACCTTAAAATGCACAACTCTGGGCCAAACGTTCGTAAAAATATTTAATAAATTACACGAAACATTTAAGTCAGAAGATAATGTTAAAAATTCCTAAGTGATGTTAATAACTTATCTATACATATAATAAAATCGTGGGAAAGTCAAAACTGTACATTAAATATTTTTTTAAAAAAATACTTGGGGCGTGATCTATAATCGTTATCGAAGCCAAAAATATAGTTTTTAGTTATTTTGTCTGTTTGTCTGTTTGTCTGTATATATGTCCGGGGTAAACTCAAAAATTACTGCATGGATTTACTTCAAATTTTACATGAATATTACTAACAGGTCGGGTCAACATATAGGCTACATATTATCACGCTATCACCTAGCGGGGAGGTGCTGTGCGGAGTAAACGAAGTCCGCGCGGACGAAGTCGCTGGCAACAGATAGTTGATAAATAAATGTTACAACTTACAACAGTATAAACGAATTTTGGAACGGTAGATTTTAATAAGAAACATTAATTTGTTCAAATGAATAGGTTCACTGTCAAAAATTCGATTGTGATAAGAATTGAAGTGACAGAAGAAGCCACTTAATACCTATGTATTAATATGTGAAGCTAAAACTTTGTACCTTTTTCTACGAAAATTACGAAGACGGAGGAGTATGAAATTTGGCACAGCTAAGGTTTATATGGAGAGGAAGTGCAGAATGCTAATATTTTTTTTATATAATATTAGCTATCTGTACTATTATATAATATTCATTAGAAATAGAGTAATAAAAAAATACAATACCATTCATGTGATAACTCATCATATTTTTTTAATATCGGTAGACAAATTACGCGAATTGATCTAACCCCAAAGTGAGCAAATTATTTGCTTGTGTTATGGGGTGTTAGTCGAAGATAATATAATAAAATAGAAATACCTATACAAGTACTGTAATGTACATAATAAACATCCAAACCCAATAATATAAACATCTATGATGATCACACCAATGTTTGTCCCTGTCGGGAATCGAACCCGAGCCACATCGATTCGATCAGGTTCGCTAACTACTCGTCCAACGGAGCGATCATATTATACATTATACACACATATTATGTACTATTTTAAATATGATTAAAGTCTGTTTCAGACTTAGAAAATATTTAATTAACGGAGTCACAAAGAATTATGGTCGAATTTCGACCAAAGTGGGATCGTCAGATTTTATTATCAAGTGCCCTGATATTTGAAAAGTTTTAAGGCCTACGTTTAAAGTTCGTTTACAAATATTCAAATAAAATGCAAATGTACTTACAAAAAGGAACTTTAGATCCGATACTTCGCCGTTTCTCCCTCAACTTGTTCTTAAATATTCGTCTTTTTAAGCGGTTTAGTATCACATCGGCCTCATCTACACTTTCGGATGAAGAAGATCGGCTAATCCGCATCGCCCCACTTACTGAGTGTCGCCTTTTCCTCGTAAATACACTTGTGTTTCTGTATTGCGATTCAATTTCAGATATGCCACGCCTGTACATTTTTAAACGTTTTTTCATTTCACAATCCACTAAAACATCGCTTGATATGTTGAGTTCCGTTTCTGATGTATTTTCAATAATATCACGTTGCCACGATATCACAGAATCATAAGTTGGACATTCATTATGAACTGTACTATTATAAGAAGCTTGTTTTGAAACAGAAGTTTGACGTAATTTTACAGATAGCCAATTTGGGTTTGCAGCAGTTCGAGCATGTAAGCTTTTCAGATAAGTATTTAAAAAAGATATTTTATTTTTTGGTGGTTTGTATATAACCGATTTTGACCGCAATAAATTTGTATGTATTGAAGAATGTTCTAAAGATGTAGCATCATTAAAAGACTGTGATGTCTGTAATCTAATATCAAAATCTTCAGTTTCTACTTCATCGATTTTTTTTGAGAAATGATTATTAAAATCATTCGTAATTGGGTTCGTAATATCAGCTGAGGGCCTATCTGTATTTGTACTTTCAGATATAAATTCATTAGATTTATTTATTAGTTCATCATAAGTTTCGTTGTCAGAACTCTTATAACTACTTATTTCACTAGGGCCTTCCGAATGAAAGGGCGTTGTTTCGCAGCTAGTTACTTGCAAATCATGAACGTTATAATTTTTTGTTAAGGGACTTGGAATGTTGACAGCAGATCCATTATCAATACCACCTCTTTTAATGTTCAAGGTAGTATTATCGTTTTCTGTATTTTCATTTACAATAACAGGATTTCTATAAATACGTGTGTATACGTTCTCACCAGATATAGAATTGTGTTTTCTTAAAACGTTTTTACTTATTACATGTCTGTAATCTTTTTCTCGCAATGATTGACTTGATTTTAAAGAAGGTTCATTAAAATTAGAACTTTTGATTGATATGTTATCATCATTAGTTTCAACTAATAAATTTCCATCGCAATCGAAGAGCTGAATAGTTGGGAACCTTAAACCTGGAGATAGGTTGCGGGTTCTTAATTCCCATTTTTTATGCTTTGATCTTCTTAACTGTATTCGTATAACGTTATCATCTATTAAAGGACTATCACTATCAGACGAACCTTCTTTCGTCGCCATTTGGCAAACTTTTTTATTGCAATAACGACAACCATCGGGATAATATTATAAAAATATTTTGTATACAATTACTTAATACTAATTTGTTTGTTTACAACGAGCTGCTCATTTTGGTACATTGCCAATGATTCCTTGGCATTTTGTTCGAAATAGCACCAATGTCAATTTTGTTTTTCAACACACACGCACGTGTTTTTTTACTTATATATTTTTTTTTTACACTCACAAATTCACTTGGTTTTAACACTACCCTGAACACAACACTTTTCATCAATTGCATAACACGCACATAAATTACAAAAAAATGTAATAGCCATATGTTTACAAATTATAGCTTAGTTTAGATTAAATCTAATAATATGTCTATTAAAATTCCACTAGCAATTAATAAACTTATTAATTATTCCATTGTGTTAGTTTCCGATCACACCGACGCAAATTTTTGAGAGCGTTTGAAAATTTGGCGTTCGCGAGTCCGGACATATCTGCACTGAGACCGAACTGCTAAATAGACTGTAGGTACTATTAATAGTGAAACGCGTCGGCAATCTGGCTGGCTCCCCTTGAACCTAGATCGCGTAATAAACGTAATCTGCGTTCACGCAACAATTTAATACTGACACAATTTTTATTTAACCAGTTGAATTCGTGAGTGACCGTTTAGAATCTTCGCATCTGTTACGAAAAATAAATCCGTACGACGTAATGAAGAATCATTTCCATAAATTTACAAAATATGTTATGTGTATGCTTGCAATACTCATTTAAAAAATATTGTTTTTAGAATTGCAAATCAGTAAAAGGGTATAATGAAAAAAAATGTCTTGAACTTATAACAAGTACGTAAGTTTACCTAGTTACACATTGGCGGAATCCCATTGCCCCAAGCAAAGAGCAAAAGCCATTAATAAAAAAAAGTATATCTAGCGATTGAAATTCAACCACTTAATATATATATATATATATATATATATATATATATATATATATATATATATATATATATATATATATATATATATATATATATATATATATATATATATATATATATATAAACTACTTATCACGTTGTTTCTCCGAGATGGACTCCCAAACTACTAAACCGATTTCAGTGAAATTTTGTAGGTATTTACTGTTTGGTCCAACTTAAAAATGGGATAGATTTTATTTCAATTAATACCATTTCAGTACCTCACTGAAAAAATCATTACAAGTAATTTGTATGGCAAAATAACCTTTAGCTACCGGTTTTTTTTAATATATATGTTTTAATCTATACGATAAGAAGGTATCTAAAGTTTGTAAGTTTACGAATTTGTTTTGAAGTAAGAAAATAATTTAATTTCATGTCTTTTCATAGAATCGACCATCGCCATTCTACCAGGCAGTTTGTAAAAGGCGAACGATTGGCTATAACTGTCACTAGCATCATGATACAGGTGGTAGGGTTTCGCAACTTCTCGCCCGGGTATTTGATACCACCGCCTCACCTATTCCTGCCGCAATAGCGTCAATACTTGTCATTGTCGTGTTTCGGTTTGAAAGGTGAGATAGCCGGTTAACTTATGCAAGTGGCATTAACACCTAGCTACACCAAAAGCAACGCACCATTGGCATCCTAGGTGTCTATAGGCGATGGCTTCTCTTTTCATCAGGAGAGCCATTTACTTTTTGCTCTCTTATAATATAAAAAAACCCTGGAATTGTTACACCATTATACCTGAATGTGATTGGCCTACATTTTATTCCAATTTTCCAGTAGGATTACCACCTACGCGAGTTATACCACGGGAAACAGCTGGTACTCGATACATATACAGGTAAAATACGCTAACTCTTAGACTTCTCCGTGTGAACAACTTTCTTAAAAGGGGTCCACAGTGTTTACAGTGAGAAACAAAATTCCTGTGACCTGTCCGACCCGAAAGGGTTATACAGGTGGGTTGATGATATTATCAAAAATAATGTAATTATTCTACTTATAAAAATAAACATATTATTATGGTATTTAAAAATATTCATATTTACCATTCAATATTCCAGAAATTTTGCGAATATTTCAAACTGGGCATCACCACGTCGAGTCAGCGAAAATAAGAAATGAATTATAAATCGCAAACTTTGTATTTCCCACAAAAAAAGGAGTTGCCATCATGACCAGAACTTAAAATTGTATGCTTTCTTAATTTTTGGGGTGACCGCACCTTACACGCTGTATAATATTTTATTTTTCCTATCGTATTTTAATCTACGAAATCCAATAGTTGTCTACGAAGCTCGTACTTAATAGGGAATATGCATAAAAAATAAAATGGCCTGATTTTTTTTTCCTGAGCTTTTTTTAGGTTCTAGTATTACACTCAAGTCAATATTTTCTAATTCAATATGTATTTAATTATTCATAAATCAAAAAATGAAAAATTTACGAGCGAAATTCATATTTGTAAAATGTCCCACCATTGTTCGAAATGAAACGTGACGACATAGGGTATGTCCTGTCAGTCACCTGTGATTCCACTGCCATTTGTTAACTATCAAACTAACTCTCAGAGCAAACAATAAACTGACAGGACGTGCCCTATGACGTCACGCCTCGAGCGCGCGAGAAATAGGAGCGTTTAAACTTGTCAAATTAAACAAATATTTTTAAGATTTTATGAAAAAATAATTACTACTCTTACAGCTATGTTTATTTTTTTTTCTATATCAAAATGAAGTGAATATTGAATAAAAAAATAAAAAAATTGCCTGCATATTCCCTATTCCCATTTATCATCTTGGACGTCCCTACTATAGCGGCAATTCTAAAGCTTAGATACATTACATACTTGCATACATTCCAAAACCAGTCGGGTAAAAAAAAAAACGGCGAACTAAAGTCTGAGAAGCACCCCTTTTTTATGAAGACCGATGAAAAAAAAGTTATACTCGTTTATTCGCGTATCAGTGTCATGGCATGAATGGATTACCACTCAGCGAGTAATGAGACAATTATCACATTGAACACTTTTAATTAATTAATTTATCACTGTCGAACTCAGTAGGTTCTCTTTGTCTGTTTTTAATCTCGACAGCTGCGTCATAATATATAGGGATCAGTTATCAATACAGCTAAAAACCATCCAGGAAAAGTAACTCTAAATTAAAAATCCCCGATACGTTACTCGCATGATTTCAGAGCAAAACATGAAAATATCTGATGATCTTCGATTGGGAATCCTACAGCATCATATCACATGGTTACTATATCCTTGCAATGTTTTTGAAGTAACAAAACAAACGTGCAGGTAGCTTACCAATGTAGGTAATAGTGCATTTCTATCCGTGTAGCACGGATATAAAATCATATGTACACGGGCTACTCTTAACAATGCCGGCCTTGCTCGTTTAGAAAAAAACAGTGTGTGATATGTCGCCTGCGATAAAAAAGAGGTTAGACCAATAAAATGAACTTATGTCTCGTTTATTCGACGCGACGCACGTGGAAATATTTGTCGAGGCATTAAACGATATATAAGTTCTTATTAGTCAAACCTTTTTTTTATTTCGCATATCGCGTATTGTTTATCCTAAGCTGGATTAGCGAATAATATATATTAGCCACTGACTAGTCTGTTTATTCAATGACTAGCTGCAGCGTTATAATGCAGCGGGCTGCAAGTTTTAACTAATCCCGCAGGATCAACTTATTTTTCTTGGATAAAAAGTGGCCTATATGCTATTCCAGGTTATCATCTATCTGTGTGTCAAATTTAATTCAAATCCTTTCAGTAGTTTTTGCGTGATTGAGGAACAAACATCCAACAATCCATCTATCTAAATCCAAACTTTCGCATTTATAATATTAAAATCAATTATATTTTACTAATAGACAGGTCACACCTGGGTCATACGCCAACATTACTACGATTTAAAACAGCGCGAGTGTAAATGTTACTACGGCTACTTATATTAAGACATGTGACGTGCGAGATTAAATAAAAGTCAGGCAAATGGCAATGCCTTGTTTTCATGATGCCATTTTGGAATGCGAATAACGCACCTATACTATTTTAAATAATTGATTAAAATAGATATTAATTTATGAGCCGAGGTAGAGCGAGAAGAACGATTACTCTAGGTGACAAAGGGCGCTAGAACTCCAAAACTAAAAAACTATTTAGAGCGAGTAATAAAATTTTTATGACGCTTTTCTAAAACACTGAGCTTCGTGTGGGCAAGGGCGCCATAGTACGTTTACTTTGTTCGTAAATTTTCGACCAAAAAGCGCCAAACGACAATACCGCTCTAAATAAAAAAAGCGACTAACACCAACTTTATATTAACTTTATTGCAACAGAAACAAATAGGTAGTACTGTGGCATTAGCCACAATATATGCAGGACTATAGGGGTTGATCGACATACGTGATACGAGCATATAGCGCGGTTTTAAGAACGACGGCTTTACTCGCGGCTCATTTTTGCTGAATGCTGATCAGCTAGCGAGCAAAACAATTGTGTCTGAAGAATCGTCTAAAAACCATGCCGCGAGCCAGGCTCATTGGTATTGCAATGATGCACAAACACAAGAGACGTGCTATAAAACCACGGAATTATTATAGATCGTAAAACCCCATTTTACTCACTCGCAGTTGTTATTTTAGGCCCTGGCCTTAAACCACTAAATTTTTACAATAATGGTAACACGTGTATATTTAGCTCACCTCGTTTTTTTGTTTTCTCGCAAACTATTACAGCTTCATCAGGACTCAGGACTAAGTGATTTTTGTTCCGCACGAGGTCACGACCAACAGCTATCGTATAATTGAATTTAAATTCAAATATTCTTTATTTTCTAGCAAAGTAAATGTTTATTTAAAATAATATATAATTTATACTTTTTGAAATTATATCTTTATTTACTTATATTAAAAATGTATATGTCTATCTCGTGGTGTAAGGATTACCTCGCGGTCTAGGGGTTAGCATATTTGACTCAGGTCATGAGATCCCGGGTTTAATCTTCAGCTCGGGCAAAGGTATTATTGAAGCTTTTCGTAGTTTTTTTGAAAATCTAAAATTTCAACAGCAGTTTAGAGTCTTGCGGGTGGTGTGTCGCAACCCTTGAACTTCGGATGAGCACTTCGGATGGTTGTCGGGCCCGGTTATGCACTAGCTAGAAATTTCTGATGATTTTACTGATAATAATTATCGCCTATTTCTAGCTAGTGCATAATTGGGCCCGACAACCATCCGAAGTGCTCATCAAGGTGTAATGACTTTTATTTAAAAATTATAGTCATTTCTATTTTTATATCACAACAAAAAATATAACACACTGTATCACAGTCCACATAATTTACTCCGTACTGTATTTAAAAGTGAACAGAAAAAACATCTACAGAAATGAAATAACCGGTTTAAATAAAATATTAAATAAAATAATGAAATCATTAATAGTACGCGTCGTCAGCACAGGTTAGAACATAAATATTTTCCTTAACGGAACTGCACTTTATTTCAGCTGCATTCTGGCCGCGCTCCAAATGAGGCCTTTTGTCTTTACCAGCGAGTTTAAACGACGTGTCACTATCAATATAATTTTTACCTGGATATTGTTGAATTATTAAAAAAAGTGTTTGAAAAAATTGTCTGCTGACAGAGTTATGGGACTAGTATATTTATAAAAGTCTTAACAATATGATTACGCTGGATCCCTTGTGTAGAGTGAATAAATAACATACCCGTTTAAAGACGCACTAGTTCGCCGCAGTAATGTACCTAAACATTTGATGTTAAGGCTGTACTGTACTGGGAAAGAGGTTACAGAAGTTGCAATTTTACCATTAAGGAAATACATTCTGGAATTTACATAATAGGTTATAAAGATGTTACTTTTTGGAAATCCATAACTTAATAAGATTTTTAACTCAATAAATTTAATTACATAATCTTTCGTGGACACTCATGTCACACTCATGTGCAATCCCCGTGTTAGTCCTGCTTAAGGGCTTAAGTCCTATAGCCTCCGAAAAAATTCTCGACATTTGCATTGTTCTAAAAATAGTGATCTTCTTTCGATTCAAAATGAAGTATGAAAAATATGTATTATATAAAAATACTAAAAATTTTACAATATTATTTTAATCTACTGTATGGATAACAGATTACATGAAGCCGAGGTGTAGATCATCGTATTAATACGATAGGTAGACACTACTGGCTGAACTTTAACCTGCAGTATACCTATGTAATTGAAGAACAAACAGGATTAATACATGATAAAAAATATGACCAGGATGAGGTACATAATATGAACCGAAGATTGAAGGATGTCTCGGTTCACCATGGTTTATGCCTTTACTGTTCTGATGATGACTATCGCTTGTTTCCTACGATAGCCGTATAAATAGACCATAATCAGAATCCAAGCTAAGCGAATGATATTTTGTTTTGAACTGTAAATAAGCGCAATAAATAATACCGGTTAATACATGATAGTCTGGTTATAAATGCTTTTACAATTAAAAATAAACAAAATATTACATTTGAATTTGGAATTTGACATTTTTATGTAATTGTGTATGGTGTTTTCTCACTTTCGCGACAATACATTGTAAAGTATTTTGTGATATTAAAAAGGAGTGGGTGATAAAGAGAACCGAATCGCCGTGATTGCATTACACAAATAAGGTATGGAGCCAAATACAATTTTTAAAACTCCCCTTACGCTTGGTATTAGTCAAATGGTTGTGTACCGGGCAGCGGGCTATTGATGACTATTGATCAATGAAACCTCCTCTGTGACAGAAAAAGATCTGGCCATCCAAGTAGTGTTCGTACGAAAGAAGCGATCCAAGAGAAAAATTTGAAGAAATCCTGTCGGAAAGCAAAAGATTTTATCTCGGGAGATGAGATAGCACTTAGAACCATGTCGCATATTTTAAAAGATGACTTAGAACTTGCAGCCTATAAGAAGCGCACTGGCAATTTCTTAACTGATGATTTAATTAAACCGGCAAAGTGCGAGTCGGACTCGCGCACGAAGGGTTCCGTACCATCATCTATAAAAGAAAATCACGTTTGTTTTATGTATACTTTTTATTTTATGTATTAGGTTTTTATTTTTATAGTTAAAATATTTCCAAATACTCACTTTTTTGATAATATTTAAGTTTCTTCCTGTTTATTAAGATCGAGTACAAAATTGCTTAAAAATTAAGTTTGTTGTAAGGGGGGCTCCCCTTAATATTTACTTTATTTTTATTTAATTATTTATTTTGAAAGTTAATATACAACTAAATATTCTGTGAAAATTTTAAGCGCTTACCTGTTACCGTTATTAATATTGAGCAAAAAATACGAAACAAAACACGTTTATTGTATGGTGACCTCCCCTTAATATTTTTTTTTCATTTTGAGTACTTGTAAGCGGCAACGGAAATACATCATTTGTAAAAATTTCATTTGAGACAATTAATTTTCAAATATTTACGAATGAAAATATAAAATTATTAGAATTTTATTGGCTCAAAGCGAAGGAAAATTTGACGGCCGCTAGTTTCAGATTTTAGGATGCGATTATTTTCCGTTACATAAGAACAGCACACGATTTTCCGTTTCATTTGTTTGGGATTTTTTCTCCATTTTAACTTCTTGTTAGATGTGTCTTTTTAACTAACGGGGGCAGAATTGTCTTAAAAAGGTGTACGAAGATTTTTCCTTCATGTAAGTATGTAGATAGATAAGTGCTTTTGATAAGCCGTACGTTTTTATTATTTTTAGCACGTCTTTATAGCTCGTGCCAGTTTTTTTTATTGAAATCAAGATATATTTCGAAGAAAATATATGCAATAGCTTTTAAAATTATTTTTAAGGCTAACCCATTTATAACTCTTTCAACATCTGATCTAATTTTTGTAATGTCTGAATTCTGCATTTTCTTTAAGTATAAACGTGACTCCTGTCTTAGTTGCAATCTTTTTTTTCAGTCCTTATCAAGGAATAAACTTTCGGGTATAGATAGTATTGTTGCGAATAATCTAGAAAAGCGAAGAATGAGAACACTGCAAAAATCTAGAAATAAAAGAAAGAGATAGCTGCTTCTGTCGATAAAAAATAGTCGCCGTTACCCAAACAGCTATGCCATAATTGACCTACTCGCAAAGTTCATATAGATTAATTCTTTTCAATAGTTAATTGGACGTAGTTACATGAAAAGGATCCAATCCACACAAAATCACTTTAGAAATATCGAAGTTTGAAGTTGGATATTTTTTAATTTTTTAAAGTGCCATACATGGAGACAAGCTCTGAGGTTGAATAAAGTAATAGAGAGCTATTTTTGCTTAGATGTTTTTTACTGGCCAATAGTATTCATGTTTAGCATCAGTTTGGTGCACTTAACTCATTTTTGACCATATTGTGGTTTGGATCCTTTTCGTTTAACTACGTCAAATTATATCTATTCATAATAGAAAAATATTTCTATTATGAATAGATATAACTAACTTAAAGTGCGAAATGTATTTGCCGATTCAAATAACAAGCGGCCTCTAAAGGATTTCATTCAGCATCGCTTCGTAATGGAAAACCGAAGCAACGATAGAAATCTATTTTTGTGCCATTCTTGTATAAAAGATTTGTTCGAGTGAGTTAGCACGAGCGCGGAAATGGAGACGTTTATTGATATAACAGAAAACATGACTCTGCATTTTAAGATTAAGATCTAATTCTTAACGCTTTGATAAATCGATAAATTTGTGAAAATTGCTTGTTACATTACATCTATACATATAATAAAATCGTTGGAAAGTCAGTGTATGTCCGGGGTAAACTCAAAAAGTACGGCATGGATTTACTTAAAATTTTGCATGAATATTACTAACAGGTCGGGTCAACATACAGGCTACATATTATCACGCTGTAAAAGAAGTCCGCGCGAACGAAGTCGCAGGCAACAGCTAGTACACTATGAATCTACGCTGTCGGCTCTTACGACTCTTATCTATATCTATATCTATATACATATAATCAAAATCGTAGGAAAGTCAATGTATGTCCGAGGTAAACTAAAAAAGCACTGCATGGATTTACTTCAAATTTTGCATGGGTATTACTAACAGGTCGGGTCAACATATAGGCAACATATTATCACGCTGTCACCTACGGGGGAGGAGCTGTGCGGAGTAAACGACGTCCGCGCGAACGAAGTCGCGGACAACAGCTAGGCTATACATATAATGAAATCTATTTTTTTGTGGGCGGCTTGCACGAAAATGCTTAAATGCATTTAGTCCCTTAAACATGTTAAGCAAATGTCAAAGCGCCTTAAATGCTGTCACTTTAAACGTATTTAGTGACTTAAAATGATTTAAGCATTTTGGTGCAAGCCGGCCTTTAGGGCGGGTGAAGAGTTTTAGAATTAACCAAATAATACAAAGTTTTGGGTAACAAAATCGTCAAAAAAATAAAAAATAAATCCTACGCAAATTTCTCACGTTTTCAACTCAGAATCATGGTCCAAATCCGTGGTTTCAGTTTTCGATAGACCGTCTCTTACACGCTGTATGTATAGCTATTTCAATGATATCGGCTTTTATGACTTTTATAAAAAACATTGAAACGGACGCTCTACGCTATCTGAATTAAGCTTGTTCTATGGAATATTCTCTTATGTGCCAATTACCTAATTAACTGTAAATATTTGTACAAAGTATCTACACACGAATATCCAATAATTATATCACTAACGAATTTCAGTAAAACCATTTGTGATTTGTATTTATGTTTTAATGACATCAATAAATTCAACGCTACATATTAATTGCTGCAACTAGGCGAGCGACCTGAATTTCCTAGGAATGTTTGACGTCCGTTGCCATAGCACGGGTCTGCGATAAAATGTTGTATCAGTCTTTGTTTCATAGTCTATGTGAAATATTGTATTATATATGCTGTTCTATTTACATTTCTAGGTAAAACGGATACGTTTTTAGAGTTCCTTATTCAAAAAGAAAAGACTCATAGTATCACTCGTGTGTGTCTATCCATCCATCTGCCACACCCAATTTGGTTCAAGAATACTGGACCGATTCTGTTGAAATTTTGTACACATAATGTGTATGTCAGATACTCAAACACTGACGTGTTGTTTATTTATTTATTTAAAACTCTCGATAGCACAAAATATACAATAGACATACTTAACTTCTAAAGAAATTATCTACCAATAGAAACATTGTAGTAACGGGTAGTGCAAAAGAAAAGCATTAGATACGGAACAATTGTAAATAATTATTTCTAAAAGGTGTTTTTTCCTGGTGTGTGTGGCTCGATCTCAAAGCTTATGTTTTCTACTTTGGGCGAAAAATACGAAAAAACTCGAAACAAATCTCTGTTAATAAAAAAATAATTGAATATAATTTTTATTACAATCGTCCGGAGCGCCATCTGTGGGTGATACATTAAACATCTTAGGAGAATTTTATACTTGGAAAACGATAGATGGCGCCGTGTGAAATCTTCGCACAGGTCGGTTAGTTTTACATAAAACAAAGGACTAAATACATTTATCTAAACTTACGGGCAGACCAATACACATACACATACTACATACGAATATAATAAAATCCTATAAAATTATAATAATAGTGGTGATATTAATTACCTACTGTTGATAGGTATTACGTAACTAAATCAATATTAATCATGGAGGCCACATTTAGGGGTAAACTAGAAAATTGAAAAAAATTTTTGCATTGCAAAAAACTTTAGTATCGTGCGAGATATCAAATTAAAGGATTACTGTGAATATTTTTGAAAATGCTCATCGTCGCTTGAGCCCTACTACGTCGCTCACGGCAAATTAACACGATCATTTAAAGTAACGTAAAATTGTGTCCTTCATTGCAGTTTCACTTATAGTTTTCAGTGTTGAAGCTAAAAGCAACTATGTTCCGATACTCCGTATGAAATTTGCTTTGCGGAGGAATGCAGAAATTTAATATTTTTAAATAATATGCATTAAATTAATAAAAATAAACAATCAAACACTGCATTCATGTGACATACATGATAATATACATACATTAAAATACATACCGCTAAAAATCACCCTTTGGCGTATCACCTCGTTTTGAAAATACTTCCCTGAAAGCAACAGCCAGTATTGGAATACTTGGAGTCGACATATTGAGCGACGTTCAGTTCCGCGGTTTACTTGGAAGGCAAGGCTAAACTAGCCTCTACAAATCTGGGAGTTCTCAGCAGGGCCAGGCAGTACTTCACACCGGCCCATTGCTTATATATACATATAAAAAATCGTAGGAAAGTCAAAACTGTACATTAAATATTTTTTTTAAAAATACTTGGGGGGTATCGAAGCCAAAAATGTAGTTTTTAGATTTTTTGTCTGTCTGTTTGTCTGTGTCAAAGTCGCAGGCAACAGCTAGTTACTTTATAAGGCGCAAATCCGGCCTCATATGGAGCACTGCTCTAATTTTTGGGTGGGGGCTCCACAGTACCAGCTCCTTTCTTTTGATCGCATTCAACGTAGAGCGGTTCGAATCCTCTTACACAAAATTGGACCTCACATAAAACCCCGGGATGAACAATATGGGTTTAGGGCTGAACACAGCACGACCTTGCAACTGGCAAGAGTGCTGCACATGCTTGCCTCAGCGAGGAATAAGAAAGAACAGGCAGTGGCAGTCCTACTGGATATGGAGAAGGCCTTTGATAGGGTCTGGCACAAGGGCCTTCTCTTCAAACTAGCGCACACCTCCACCCCTAGAAGGCTTATTAAAATCATTGCATCTTTCCTGGAAAACCGCAGCTTCAGAGTCATAGTAGAAGACCAACTATCATCAGAAAGATCGATAACAGCAGGAGTTCCCCAGGGCAGTTGTCTCTCGCCAAATCTCTACTCGGTCTACACAGACGATATCCCGGCGGGAGACGGCTGCTCCCTGGCCCTATTTGCCGATGACGCGGCCTACATATCCATCTCCATCTCACCTGCTCTGGCGATCAAGAAGCTCCAGAAGACCCTCGACCTGTTACCGGACTGGCTGGGAAAATGGCGGCTCTCGGTGAACGTCTCCAAAACCCAGGCGCTTCTGCCAAAGCGAACGAAGACTAAGAAGACACTTACTCCCTTAAAACTCCAAGGGCAAGACATAACATGGACCAAAGCGGTAAAATACCTTGGGGTCAAGATTGACAATGCGCTCACTATGAGAGGCCATGTTAAAATTGTGACTAACCAAGCACAAGTGGTGTTATCGGTGCTCCGGCCAATACTAAACTCCAGGCTCCCACTTAAAACGAAATTAGGTCTCTATAAAACATATATAAGACCAAGGCTCACCTACGCAGCAGCTGCATGGTATCAATTCACTGCCAACGATCTCCGACAGACACTGCAACGCAAACAAAATGTAGCGCTGCGTAGGATCACTAACGCCCCGAGATACGTTACCAATGAGGTAATTAGCCGCGACCTATAAATGGAGAGCCTGGAGACTTTCATCAAGAAACTCGCCACAAATATGTTTGGTAGAGCCGATTCCTCCTCCCTTCCTGAGATCCAGAATATTGCACCCTGGCACGCGCGCCCTCCTGACGCGCGGCCATATCCCCGTGACCTACTCAAATTATAAACGGTTTCTCCCCCCCCTCCCCCCTCTGTACTGAGGGGGGGGGGTACGGGTGGGAGGGAACACCGACTATCCTAAAAACAATAGTAATTACCCTATTTCCACACAATACATCCACAGGAAATGGTTTTTCAAACCGTCCGAACCCAATGACCTAGCCCTGTTCAGGGCTAGCGATTGATACCTTGTCCAGGGGGCCAAAAGCCCCGAAGACAATTCCCCGTTCCCTCTGCTGGGGGGCGCGAGAAGTCCACACGACCCCGAGCGGTTCGAATCGTCGATGACGGGACTATTTCAAATCGTCTTGATTCTTTGGCGTTGCGTAGAGATGTGGCATCACTCTGCATCTTTTATCGGCTCTATCATGGGGAATGTTTCGAGGAACTGCTTGGATTAATTCCGGCCGCCGAATTTCACCATCGGACATCGCGACAAAATTCGAAGTTCCACCCTTACCATCTCGATGTCTGGAAATCCACAACCGTGCGATTCTCGAGGCATTTTTTGCCCCGCACTACTCCTATGTGGTTGTGGTATGTGGCTTGGGTCTGGTACCACCGCCTTACCTATTCCTGCTGCAATAGCGTCAGTGCTTGTCGCTGGCGTGTTCCGAATTGCAGGGTAAGGTAGCCGGTATACTTATGCATGTGGCATTAGACCTCGCCACAAGATAGCAGCGCACCATTAACATCTTTGGTGTCTATAGGCGATGGTTGTCTCTTACCATCAGGAGACCCATCTGCTTGTTTGCTATCTTATGATATAAAAAAGTCATCGTTCATCAATGTTGTTTGTTTATAACAATTTTTCGTGCTTTGTGTTGCGTGCGTCTCAAATAAATGTATGCTTATTCTTGTTTGGAAATCATTACTTTTAAGTCTTAATTGAACGAAATTTATGAATATAGTCTGCTCAATATACAATAAGCAAAATACTATAATTAAATAAAACATAAAAAGCAATTACTAAATCAAACATAGTATGTAATGAACTCCCGAAAACTAAACACATCAATAAACGGTTGAAATTGACTGATTACCAGCTTGATCGACGACTTAGTAATTGAAATAATATACTTGTACTAACATGTAGTTTATATTCACTAAGCAGATCACTTTTATAATAATAAAATATATATTTTGCTTGCTATAATTTTACTTTAAAGATACATATACTTCCTGTGTATGTGTAAGTATATGTGTATATATATTTGTATATATCTTTTGCGTACTACGAAGATCGTTCTCAGGATTTGTATGAAACTTTTTATTTAGATAGGGTTTTGCCGCGTGAATTTGCTCATAGAATAGTACCTATTTCACGAACAAACCTAATTTTACTTATAAAGATACATATACTTCCTGTATTGAACCGGTCTGGTTCAACACAGGAAGTATATGTATCTTTTGCGTACTACGAAGATGGTTCCAAGAATTTGTATGAAACTTTTTATTTAGATAGGGTTTTGCCGCGTAAGTTTGCTCATAGAATAGTACCTATTTCCCGAACAAACCTAATTTTACTTGTAAATATACATATACTTCCTGTATTGAACCGGTCTGGTTCAACACAGGAAGTATGTGTATCTTTTGCGTACTAGGAAGATGGTTCTAAGGATTTGTGTGAAACTTTTTATTTAGATAGGGTTTTGCCGCGTGAGTTTGCTCATAGAATAGTACCTATTTCCCGAACAAACCTAATTTTACTTGTAAATATACATATACTTCCTGTATTGAACCGGTCTGGTTCAACACAGGAAGTATATGTATCTTTTGCGTACTAGGAAGATGGTTCTAAGGATTTGTGTGAAACTTTTTATTTAGATAGGGTTTTGCCGCGTGAGTTTGCTCATAGAACCTATTTCCCGAACAAACCTAATTTTACTTAAAATATACATATATACTTCCTGTGTTGAACCAGACCTCTTTGAAAAATAGATCGTCTGTCATTAACAAGTTATTAATAACAATGAAATTAAAATCAAATTTACATATTTTTTAAATAAACATACACAACAAAAAACAAAATTTGAACACCAACGGGATGGCCGTTAGTGAATCGACTACGCGTCAATGGAGCTAGGGCTCGATTTCCGAAAGGAACAAACATTTGTGTGATGAGCATTGATATTAATTGTATTTCCGGGTTTGGGTGTTTATGAAATAAATTTGAGTATTTATATACATATGTACACAGAGATCTTTGTATTAGTATCGCCGACTGATATTCATAATAAAAGCATATATTTTATTTTTATTTTTGAGTTAGATCAAATATTCATATAATTTATCCAGTGATATAAAAAATCCGGAAACAAAATTTTCTAGTACGATAAACAAAGTAATAATAAACAAAGTAATAATTCTTTAGTTTCAATTTTATTGCATATGCCATAATTCAATGTTTCAGGAGACAATATAATAAGGCTTGAATCTAATTGGCGTATGATGAATGGTCCATAAGGGTCAGGAACAGCAACTTATGAACAAAAGGGTGACTTATAAAAACACTAAAATTATTGTTATTTTTCAAAATTAAATTATTATAATAATTTGTAGCGCTATGTTGTTATTAATTTCTGATGTTGTTCGTCCAATGGTTTAAGCAGTGCGCTTATTGATCTGTTAGTAATTTCTCTTTTGCTTTTATGTAGGTACTTAAAATAACTGCCGATCGCCCTGTGGTCTAAATTTAACCATAGACTAAACAATAAAATCTCTTTTAAGTTTGATAACAGACTTTAACCGTAAAGAAAATATGAGGTATAGATGTGTATATACGTAGGTCACAATATAAGTTTTGCGTAACTTAAAAAAACAACATGTTATAACCAAAATATTATGTTTATTGCTTTTCAAAATAATCTCCTTTACATTTTAAACATTTTTTCATGCGATTGAACCGTTTTTTAAAACAGAAGGACCACAGATCTGAAGGCTTGTTTTCTCCGTGCTGATTGAACGCTATCACTGCCTCTTCGGAGTTGGTAAAAGTAAAACCTCTCATCAAATCTTTGATTTTGGGGAAAATACAGAAATCACAGGGTGCTAGGTCGGGGCTACGGATGAGTGACGAGATGTACTTTTTCGGAGGCTAAAAATGACTATCGCCTCTGTGGTCTAGTGGTCCAGCGTTGGCGTCGACCACATGAGGTTCCGGGTTTGATTCCCGGGTCGGGCACATAAGAATAGTGTATTTCAGTTTTCTGAGAAACACAAAGTTGCCCGGGATTGGAAAGTGCCCGGTTGGCGATAGGCTTGCCAGCTATCACATTTGTGGGACCAAGTATCTTCGGCTAATCGTGGGTGCACTTGTTGTACCTCTGCCTACCCCTTCGGGGATATGGGCGTGAAGATACTTTTTTTTAAACTTTTTTTTTCTTTTAAAAATGATTTGTTTTGTTGGCCGTGTGTGAAGAAGCGTTATCATGGTGTAGGAGAATGCGGCTTTGGGTCGTCTTTCGCGAACTTTTTCTAACACCCTAGGTAAACAAATGGTAGAATACCACTCGGCATTAACATTCTTTTGATCTTCAAGTGGAATTGTACAGATGGGACCCGTAGCTGAGAAAAAAAAACGCGATCATTTTTTTACCAACTATTTTCGCCTGTCCTCACTTTTGTTGGCCTGTTCTCATTTTTAAACACCCATTCACAAGATTGCTGTTTTTTTCGGGTTCAAAACAATAAATCCACGTTTCGTCTCCTGTGACAATGTCACAAACAGCATTAGAATGTCCGTGGTCGTACTGCAGTAGCATGTGTGAGCACCATTCCATGCGAGCTCGCTTCTGCTCCGCTCCGCTCCGCGAATGTTTAAAAATGACATATTCGTTACAACACTAGTATCTATGTCACATGAATGTAGTGTGTGTAACGTTTATTTTAATTATAATTTAACGGATTGATAGTTCATATTTCTTAAGAATATTAGGTTTCTGCATTTCTCCGCAATGTTAATTTTAACAGTGTACCAAACATAATACGCCACCGTTCGAGTCTTAAAAACGGCTACAAAGCAGGGCTTGTTAACCGGTTAATTCAGAAACCTAAATCAAAGCAAGACACAAAGACTTTACTTCACGTATAATATATACTAGTGACCATGAAGTATTAAATAAAGGTGGAGGAAGCACTCAGATTAATCACTTGAAACATAAACCTACGTGATATCTCTGTCTATGAGGTCTCGCCATCTCTTCTTATACAGCTGTGTTAGAAAGAGAGGGTAAGACCTCAGAAGGTGCCAGCCAAGTGCCAGCAATATTCAAAGTTGTGTTTTAAGTAGGTATTAGAAGTGTTGCCTCCAGATATAATTCAGCTTCATGCTAGTGACCACCGTCTGGTTGAAATTTGAATATAGGCCGAACAATAAAATCCTTTTTTAAATTTGACAGCAGGCTTTAGACGCAAAGTAAATATATCATGTGTGTAGTGATAGTTCCATGATTATTATTATGGTTGTCACATGGATGTAGTGTGTGTAATGTTATTTTTATTTATTTAATGTATTTCTAGCGTAAATTATTTAAAAAGATTAAATTTTTGCATTCCTGAGCAATGTAAACTTTCACCTTCAAACTTTGTTCGCGTAATTGTCATAAAAAGGGGTAGAAAGTATTTGCTTCACGTATTAATATATAGATAATGACTAGCTCCAGCGTGCAGCCCGCTGCATTATAAAAGTTTTGCCGAATCCCGTGGGATTACTTACTTTTTCCGGAATAAGAAGTAGCCTATGTGCTATTCCAGGTCATCACCTACCTGTGTACCAAATTTCATTCAAATCCGTCCAGTGGTTTTTGCGTGATTGAGTAACAAACATCCATGCAAACATCCAAACTTAATATTAATATTAAGTTTGAATCTTTGTTTGTTTGTTTGTATTAAGTTGTTTAAAAGTAATGTAGATACAGATAATATAATATATTAACATAGATTATCTTCCTCTATCTCATTGATAATTAGGGCTAATTTTCTCCTCGAATAAAGGATTATTTAATGCCTTTGTCTTCACATCGTGAATATTAATTTTTCACGTGTCAGTCCCACGCCTGAAATCAATTATGGATTCAGAACGAAAAGCATGGATATTGGTTTTAGTCCAATCAATATTCGCCAGAGCAATTTGCTCTAATCGCTCATGCATACTAACGAAACACTTTTGACCTTTAAGTAAATATGTGATATTTTTCTCATGAAGAAAAGGGTTATGTTTCGTTTTATAATTATGGATATTTAATTAATGCAATTACATTTTATTTGTACATTAAAATGTGTAAAAACGCCGCTTTGAAAGTGATTTGAGACGACCCTTTAACAAAACTTGTTTGCAAGTAAGACAAGCCCAAAGTCCCTACAGAAGTACAACGAGATGTGGTAAAGTAGTATTCGACCTTATGTTAAACATAATCATGATTTAAATCCATACTAATATTATAAATGCGAAAGTAACTCTGTCTGTCTGTCTGTTACGCTTTCACGGCCAAACCACTGAACCGATTTGGATAAAATTGGGTACAAATATAGTTTGAGACCCAAGAAAGGACATAGGATAGTTCTTATCCAGGAAATCCCACGGGAACGGGAACTATGCGGGTTTTTATTTTGGAATATTTTCCACGCGAACGAAGTCGCGGGCACAGCTAGTACTTATATAAAATCCCGAATCGCGATATACGAGTAAAACGATTTTAAAGATAATACACACCTGAGTTTTCTAAAGGTGCTTCGGTATAAAGGCGCGATGTTCTAGATTCCAATCCTGGAATGGGTAAATCGTTCCGAATAAATTTTCAGTTTTTCTTTCAAATTCGATTTCCCTGAGAGTGGTTATTTATGTACCTGATGTATCGATAGATGACCTTTTACATGAATCATGATTCTTATATCCTTATTAGCTGCACCGTGCAGCCCGCTGCACTGTCAGTTTTTGGTGAATCCCGCGGGAACACCTCATTTTTTAGGGATAAAAAGTAACCGATATGCTCCAGGTCATCATCTACCTGTATTCCAAATTTCATTCAAATTCATTCAGTAGTTGTTACGTGATTGAGTAACAAACATCCATCCATCCAAACTTTCGCATTTATAATATCTATATATTAATACATGAAAAACTTTGGTTCCCTTTTGAAGACAATTGCGCGAACGGTGGAGTATGAAGTTTGGCACAGCTGAAGCTAACATTGTGGAAGACTGCAGAAATCTAATATTTTTAAATAATATAAATGATATTAATAAAAATAAACATTACACTCACTAAATGACATTCATGATATTATAGATACACGTCTAATATTTTCCTTTATTTAGTTGACAAACTTAGAAGAGATTGTCTTTGGTCGAATTTCGACCACAGGCGATCGCTAGTTAATATAGATTGACTAACTGTGAGTGTCTTGCACCCTGTATCCTTTGAGGATATGGGTGTGTTAGTGTTTTTTATTAATTTTTAATAAGAAAAACTCATAATATCATGAAACATTTATATGTTCGCGGGGAGGTACCCATAGTGCGGACAACCCTACATTGGTATTCCTATAATATTTATTGAGGGTAGGATGTACATTTGCCTTCAAATTTGTTATTTGAGACATTTAGATTTCGTTGTTAGTTAATAATTATTGTAAATACTCTGAGGATGCTTGTGTAAGCGAAACCGGTCACAAATTAAATATAATTATCTTATTGTGAAACAGTACAAGTGTTATCAGCTAGCAAATATTGTGTTAAAATGGAGTTTCACCAAGTGCCGACGATAAAAAGTGTATAACATATATAATATATTTGTTCTCTGTAAATTGTTCGCGCTCAGGCGATCAACAAATCGGCCTCGTTATACTTAATTCAAGAACTAACTTCGAATACGCGTTTTAAGCACAATTGTCACGCTTAATACAATTACAATCACAGTGTTCCTTTTAAGATTTAATTTAAAACATTCATTAAGCAAGTTCTAACAGGAGTGTGAAAGCTTTATTGAGCACAAAATAATTTTGGACAACTTTCATAATCAATTTAAAATTATGGGCTATGGGCTACAGATTTTTGTATTAATAAAAACTACTGCTTGCTTTGAACTAAAATCAGTTCAGAACTGTGACCTCGATAATAACTAAATAAATTTATTGAACGTGTAATTCACAACACGAATTTACATCACAAATTACAAGAATAATTAATCTAATTTCAAAGTAATTAAATGATTTGCTTGTGACATGGATGTTAGTTAATGATATGTATTCATATCGTTAACTAACATACATGTCACAAGATATACATAAAAATACATAACATAAAGTACCAAAAACGGTATCCACTTAATAGATATACCTATGTTAGATTTTTTTATATTATAGCAAAAAGCAGATGGGTCTCCTGATGGAAAGAATCAACCATCGCCTATAGACACCAAAGGTGTTAATGGTGCTTGGCTATCTTGTGGCGAGGTCTCAAGCCACTTGCGTAAGTTTACCGGCTACCTTACCCTCCAAACCGGAACATGACAGTGAAAGGCACTGTCGCTATTGCGGCAGGAATAGGTAAGGCGGTGGTACCAGACCCGGGCGAGGCAATGCAGAACTTTACCACCCAGTAGCCACGATGTTAGTGACTCGTAAAACCAATCGGTCGCCTTTTACGACCTGCCTGGCAGAACGATAGTTGGCCTATACTTCAAAGGAGCCCAGGATCAACACGCGTATAATCATAGATATATATATTTTTTAGATTTTACACAAAAATACGTTACCAAATAAACTCAATATTTTACACAGGATAATTTTTTCGATTTCTTAATTTTTTTTATATCTTAAGATAGCAAATAAGCAGGTGGGTCTCCTCATGGAAAGAGTTAACCATCGCCTATAGACACCAAAGATGTTAATGGTGCGTTGCTATCTTGTGGAATAGGTAAGGCGGTAATACCTGACCCGAGCGAAACAATGCAGAACTCTATCACCTAGTAGCCACGATGGTAGTGACTCGCATAGCCAATCGGTCGCCTTTTACGACCTGCCTGGCAGAACGGCAGTTGGTCTATTCTTCAAAGGAGCCCGGAACCAACATGGGGAAATTCTTAATTTTTGCACATGCTTTATATACTGTTTACTAAACTTTGCCATTTTGTTGTAATTCTTTCATCAACAATCTAGCACTACGTCAATTTATCAATAAGGTAATTATAATTCCCTTACAAACTAGTACTACATTGAATGAAACAATGGTATCGTAAAAAAGAATCTTGTGCGATACTAAACTTAATGTAACTATATTAATATTTCGTCAAGGGTTACGGTAGACTCAATCGGAACCTTACCTTAATTATAAAGCGTAAAAAAATAATAATTTTGAGTCGACAACATAGGTATATCCGCAAAATTCGGATTGTCGAGTATTTTGTTAAAATAGTGATTAAAAATTCTAATTTTGCTGAAAGGCAAATCGGCCATTTTTCTGATATTTCTTTAATGGTTACCTTTAAATGGTGGAAGCCGGGTTTTCATCTAGTAAATAAATATTGCTCAGGTGTTTTAAGTTTGTTATGATATAACAACGAATTAATCTGTTTGAAATCATATTTCATTTTGAGTACTTAAAACCAATCATTTTATGATTTGGAAGTATTTATACGACTAGTGAAAGTCGTATACATATAAAATTAATATTATGATAGTGTCAGCTATACTTTAAATACTAAAATGTACTTAATAAACACCCAAACTCAGATATACAAATATCGACGCTGATTACACAAGTGTTTGTCCCTGTCAAGAATTATTGAGGCTCGGGTTCTATTCCAGACTGATATTATAAGTGACTTATAACACACAGGTTTTTTAATGTACATAACTAGAGAATGAAAAATACATATAGTATATATAATATCCATCCATACTAATATTATAAATGCGAAAGTCTATCTGTCTGTCTGTTACGCTTTCACGGCTAAACCGCTGGACCTGAATTTTTTTTTCTAAAATCTGTCCCTGAAGGGCTAAATTAGAGGATGAAATTTTTATTAAAAACTATTTGGACGACTTATTAATATACTCGCGGGCGAAGCTGCGCGGGTCAGCTAGTAGTATATATGTAATATATTAGTATAATAAATAGTTTGCTGAACAAACAACATTTTAGTATTTGAAAAACTATAACTTTTTAAACACTTCATTTGATTGTAATATTTCGATTTTGAATGCAATTTTATAGGAAACTAAACATTGTAGGAGGTTTAACATCGATCGAAAAATCTCGGAGATATGCCGAGAAAACACTTTTTAAGGGAATTCGACGCAGTTTTTAGGGATAAGAGCTGACTGGAATTTGGAATCAACATTCTTCTGACAGTAATTTTATAAAAACAATGTTTCACCGACTTGTTTTTTACACGCTTTTTATTAACTTCACCTGTATGTTTGTATGTTTGTTTGTATGTTTGTTTGTAACCGACTTCTTTGGGCGCGATTTTGACCCACTTTAAACGGCCAGATTTCGTTCAAACTTTGTAGATTTATCGAGGTCCGATGACAATACACTAATTTGATAAAATTATTCCAATTTTAACCGACTTCAGAAAAAGGAGGAGGTTCTCAATTCGGCTGGTATATTTTTTTATGTATGTACACCGATTTCTCCGAGGTTTCTGAACCGAATTATGTGATTCTTTTTTGTTTGATGCGGAATAGTTTCGAATTGGTTCCATAAAAATTTGATTCAGGTAGGCCCAGTAATTTTTGTTTTATGAGCATTTTTTTATTTATTGTACCTATCTCGATGTCTGAAATCAAATCTCGCAAGTAAATTTGATCCACTTCCCGGTTACCGATTGAGCTGAAATTTTGTATACGTATGTTAATTGAATGACAATGAAACCTTATTATGACATGGAGCTGATCTGATGAATCTGAATCGGAAGGTGACCACAGGAACTTAATAATTAAATGGTTAAAAATCGGTTAATAACAAGACTATTGAGTTTGGACTCATTTGATTCATGTTGACGAGCACTTTGGTACTTGGTGGTGACTAGGATTATGCTGGGTCCGATGATGTAGCTAGAAGATGGTCATAGGAGCTCAGCAATTAAATGACACAACTCTATCGAATTTGGGCTCATTTGATTAGTGTTGACGAGCACTTTGGTGCTTGGTGCTAACTAGGATCCTGCAGGGTTCGATGATGAAGTCAGAAGGTGACCATAGGAGCTCAGCAATTAAATAACACAACTCTATCGAGTTTGGGCTCGTTTGATTCGTGTTGACGAGCACTTTGGTGCGGGTGGAAACTAGTTGTAAAGGAACTACTCTTAACAAAAGTCTTTGTTCTACGTCTGTCAAGTCGGTCAGTTCAAGAGGTAAAGTTATAACTTCCATGTTGTTCCAGTAGGCCTGAGAAGGAACTTTTCTTTTTTTATGGTAGTCGAGCAAAAAAAAATCAAGACGTGCTTTAACTAATGACGTCTGTTGTTTTGGATATAATAATTTCTTACAGATTGTACATGGTACTTCAGCATATTGATTTATGGTGGTTATAAAATTACGCTCAGTAATTGAACGAAGTCTTTGTGACGTCTGACGCGCTACCGCTAGGCGGTTCTCACGTGGCTGAGCAGACTCAATTGCTGTACGGTTTCGTATCACTACTAATCCACGAGCTCTCTGCTCGGCGGACTCTTTAGCTAAACGCTCCTCAATGAGACTAATTCTATGAGCCTTCTGCTCGGCAGACTCGTTCGCTAGTAGTTCTCTCGCTAGTCGCTAGTTCGCTAGTTCGCTCAATAATGAGAACAACTCTAATAGCTCTCTGCTCAAAAGACTCATTCGCTAGACGCTCTTGGATCTTACCGAGTCTACTTCTACCAAGGCTAGGCCAAAGCGGGTTTACAAGCATGGGCCAGAGGTAGACAGCATTGCGCCAAGCATGGCCTATACCTGGCCCCGTCGTATTGTCCTGTATGGGAGTACGACAGGAACGCCTTGCACACTTACACACACACACACACACACACACACACACACACATGTCTATAAGCGTATAAGTAGTTCCGTGCTTCTACCGCGGCACTCGACTAGGTATGCGCATTAGAGTTTGCAACAGTGTCTGCGCATATAACTTAGATTTCACGAGCCACGAAGAGTCCGCCACCGTCTCTGTGACTGAGTTTAATTGACTGAATAATAAATAATAGTTTAAAAAACTAAAAATCACGCTTTTTATAGAAAACCGAACTAAAAAAATAGAAAATAAATTTTAATAAATTTAAATTAAGAATAGTGTTAAAAATTTCAATAATTATAAATTAATATTAGTGTGAATAAAAAAAATAATTTTATTTTAAAAAAAGCGTGGGGTGCATGGTGTCAATAGTTATAAATATTTTATTGACACATATGAGTAGAGTGATTATCATTTCGGTAATATCTTAAAAAGCACCCCACGCTTTTTTTAAAATAAAATTATTTTTTTTTATTCACACTATTATTAATTTATAATTATTGAAATTTTTAACACTATTCTTAATTTAAATTTATTAAAATTTATTTTCTATTTTTTTAGTTCGGTTTTCTATAAAAAGCGTGATTTTTAGTTTTTTAAACTATTATTTATTTAAGGTTATTTCAAAATTTCTCAAAAGTCAAAAGCTCCTGCTTGGAATTGGTTTGGATTTTCAGGACTAAGTTTAACGGAATCCAGTCTAATGCCATCAATTCGCGACAAAAATCAATGTGTGATTCGATCGGTCAAGTTTTGACACACACATACATAAGTACACTTACACAAACAACATGCATACATACTGACGTCATCATAAAAATAGCCGGAAAAGTTTCCTGAGACCTCAAAACGTGGAGTTTTATTAAAATTTGTTTTTGTAAAATCGAATCAGTAATACCTAACCTTTTGTGGGAAGTTAATAAAAAGTAAGTACTCGCCTCTGTGGTCTAGTGGTCCGGTGTCAATGTTGACTACATGAGGTCCCGGGTTCAATACTGGGTCGGGCAATTCAAAAATGTGTTTTTTCAGTTTTCTGATAAAAAACAACGCTGCCCGGGATTGGATAAGTGCCCGATAGGCGATAGGGTTGCTACCTATCACATCGTGGAACGAAGTATTTTCAGCTAATCGTGAGTGTACTGGTTGTACTTCTGCTTACTTCTTCGGGGATACGGGCGAGAAGATACTTTTTTTAATAAAAAATAAACGGTCTTAAAGGGCAAAATAAAGTGCAATATTGTTTGTTTGGTTGGCAACCCTAGTTGCAATTCTGATGGTAGGGTTGTTAAATCTAGCGTACAAGTTTATAAAGCGGAGCTATGAACGCCAAGAAACCGGTCAATAAGCCAAGCGTACCTCTCAGGAAATTTTACCTTATTTTCGCGTCCCAAAATTGCGTTTGCACTGAACCGAATAACTATTCAGTTTTACTATTACCTATTGAACCAAGTTATGTTCTTGTACAGGGTTACTTGCTCAAATTCACACTCAACTTACCTATTTGAGTTTGAGATTGAGAGTTTGGATTGATCCCTGCTGTTGAATTAGTAGTAGCCGGTAAATGTATGCATGTGACATTAATACCCCGCCGGCGCCACAAGGATATCAAAGCACCATTAATAATATGCCACCAAAAGCCTTCAAATTTGCTTTCATTTTACTTTAAAATTATCAAAAATTCTCACAGATTTTATCCACGCTTTAGAACAGCTGATTGAATAATAGTGATCAACCGCCATTTTAAGCGTAATCTGCAGGGTTCTCTGATTATCAGCGTTCGCTGATTATCGGATAATTCGCTACTATTTTGCTTGTCAAAAGTGCCACTTGGCTACGGTTTTGTACGAGAATTGTCAAAAATCGATGCAATATAACGTTTCGTTTCACGAATGACACTTGGCTACCAATTACAAATCCGTTTACGCTCGTGTCAACAGCTTATGACAAATCCATACATTTCTCTTTCTATTGTACTAGCGTTGATGCCAAGTCTTGGAGAGCAATTCTTTTTTGCTTTAAATGCACTTTTCATATAAATAAAACTTATAATCTCGGTGAAAATAATACTTCAAACTGACGTTTACCGTCAATTCAGAGACAATATTCGATATACTTCGTAAAGTTCGTATAGAACAAACGTTGAACAAGCCATGATCTACTTGGCTACCAATTTGGCCTAAATATCGCCAAAGCGTAATATTTGAATAGTTATTGAGCGTTTGCCACTTGTCTAGGGGGGCTGATAACTTCACGCCGCAAGCCGTAGATGTGTACGCCCATCGTTATACCAGCTAACTTAACGCCACTGTCGGCAAATGAGTAGATAAACGGAATTAATTGTATTTTTGCTGTCGGTGTGCGCGCTCATCATAATATCAGCTAACTTCATAACGTCGTTTTTGGCTACCGGCTGTCGAGTGCGCGCACTTACACTACATCGTCAAAAATTACTCGCAATTTTTTTCAAACACCCCAAAATAACTTCATAACTATCAATTATTTGAATGCCATATCTGAGAAAATAAATGATATTTGGTTTTAGTAAGGTAACTGTATGGATGTGAGCTCAATCGTTGTGCTGATAGTCTTCAGATTTGATTTAATTTTTTTGATTCATTTATTTTAAGAATTTTTGTTTGTTGAATTGAATTGAATGTTTTAAGAATTCCCAGTTGGTCCGGATCCCCTTGGAGGTATAGATCATCTGTATTTTGCCAGACAGTTCATACTGTCGAATAATTTGCAATACTTGTCACTACCATCGTGACTACTAGGGCGTGATCTACAATCGATATCGAAGCCAAAAATATAGTTTTTAGAATTTTTGTCTGTTTGTCTGTATGTATGTCCGGGGTAAACTCAAAAAGTACTGCATGGATTTACTTCAAATTTTGCAGGCATTACTAACAGGTCGG
Source organism: Apodemia mormo (assembly GCA_036924255.1). Taxonomy (NCBI): domain Eukaryota; kingdom Metazoa; phylum Arthropoda; class Insecta; order Lepidoptera; family Riodinidae; genus Apodemia; species Apodemia mormo. Next base: position 34,497,348 of record JAUPFN010000008.1, on the reverse strand, counting down.
GTCAACATATAGGCTACATATTATCACCTACGGGGAGGAGCAGTGCGGAGTAAACGAAGTCCGCGCGGACGAAGTTGCGGGCAACTAGTATTAAATAAGATGAGTATATGCGGCCATCAATTTCTAAGTCGTCAAAATAAAGCTGAAGTGTTATTCTCTACTTATTAATAAAATAATTCGTATATCTAATGAAATGTTTAGAATTATTCATTATTTAACCTAGTTTAAATTAATATTATCTTTGGCCTAAAATAATGTTGAGTATTTAATTAAGGTAGTAATTAAGTCAGTAATCGACTAGAGCAAAATATTATAAAATGTTTGACAGATATGATTGCGAGGCATTCGTGTTTGTGAAATTGAGAAGTGAAATTTTAAAAGAAAGTGTAATCAATGTTGTATTTAATATTTAATTTGTTATTTTATCAGTTGTTGTTTATATTAATAAAATCTTTTACTTTTAACGAAGTGGAACTAACGTAAGGTAGCCGGTAAACTAATTCTTATGACATTACCATCCCGTAACACGGGTAGAAACGCATCATTCGCATTTTTGGTGCCTATGGGCGTTGGTTATCTCTTTTCATCACAAGACCCATCTGATTATTTGTTATTCCATTCTATAAAAAGAACACAAATCAAAACCTTCTTAAAAGAGATTTATACCAATAAACTAAAATTTATATTTGAAAAATCAACCAGGTAACCTGGTATAAATAAGCGACGCAAGCAAGGAGTATTATAATTATTTTAGTTTTCAAATCAAATCATTGTTTGTTCAATTGGTTCAGTAAAATCTAAGTGACATTAACAATAGCTCGTTTGATACGTGATATATAAAGGTATTTGGTAACGAAATGAATACTCACATTCTGTACAATATATTAAACTCTTGTCGCCTTAACAATGGTTCGTTAAAGCTAACACAACTCAGCGAATTATAATTCCCCTTGAGCATTCTCTGTAATATGTTGGTAAATCAAAAGACTCTCAAAATAGATGGTGATTTTAGACACATGCTGAAGTATAGGTACATGATGTAAAAAAATAGAGGTTAGTTTTTAATATATACAGGTTGTAAGGGATGATCTATCGAAAATTGGAACCATAGATTTGGACGATGATTCTTAGTCGAAAACTGTTTTTGACTATTTACCTTTTAACTTTTGTATAATTTGTTGTAAAATTTTGTTTGTTTGTTGTAAAAATTGTTGTAAAAATTGTCCACGGTGTTTTTTTTTCTAAAATCATAGCAAAATTAAAGAAAATACACAAAATAAGCAATGTATTATGCCGTGCAACTTAAGTGACTAGTTTGAAATTAACACGGGTGCACAGAGTGCTAAGTGTGAGTTTTTCTTTTCACATTCGATCGTGAGCGCGTTTCGAGTTTACTAGGAATTTGTATGTGATTTGTACAGCGCCACCTAGTGGTAAACTGGTTTCTCACGTTGCCATCGAATATCGAATGCGAAAAGAAAAACTCACACTTAGCACTCTGAACCTAATCTGTGGCGGGTGCGACTTGCCCGAGCAATGTACGTACGCCCATCGACATAGAATAGATTTTCGTTTACCGCGTACGCCGCGCTGTAGATTGCGTGGCGTAAAAATAAAAAAAATAACAACTCGCAAATTTTTAAAAACTCGCATTTCCCACAACAAAAGGAATTACTATCATGACTAGCACGTAAAATAAATAATAATAAATAAATAAATATTCACGGGACAAATTACACTGACTGATCTAACCCCAAAGTAAGCAAATTATTTTGCTTGTGTTATGGGTGTTAGTCAACGATACTAATACATAGAAATACATATATAAATACAAGAATATATTTAATAAACACCCAAACCCGGAAATACAAACATTTATGCTCATCACACAAAGGCTTGTCCCCGTCGGGGATCGAACCCGAGTCCCGTTGATCGCGTAGTCAGGGTCGCTAACCATTCGACCAACGGGGCTGTAAAATGGCATGTTGACCAAATTTTTTGGAAGACCGTCCTTTACGCGTTGTATAAGTATTTGACGTGTATTATTTTTACAGAGTAAAAAATCTTTCACCAATTCGTTACGTTGGATAAAATTTCATTGACGATAAAAAATAATAAAGCCTATTATTTGCGTAATCACTTGTTCTCATCGTATATCAGTTGTCTTGAATTATTCCAGAACATAGAAAAAAAAATCAAAATGGTAAACATTATCTCAGCGAATTATCCCACCGTATTTGCCCAGGCTCCTTTTGAAGAATAGAACATCTACCGTTCTGCCAGGCAATTCGTAAGAGGCAAACGATTGGCTATAAGAGCCACTACCATCGGGGCTAGTATGTGGTAGAGTTCTGCATTTCTTGCCCGAGTTTGGTACCACCCCCTTACCTATTCCTGTCGCAATAGCGTCAGCGCTTGCCACTGTCGTGTTCCGGTTTAGAGGGTAAAATAACCGGTAAACTTATGAATGCTGCATTAAGACCCTGCTACAAGGATAGCAACGCATCATAAACGTCTTTGGTGTTTATAGGCAATGGTTGTCTCTTCTCTTTGTCTAAGCGGTGTATTTTAAAAGATAGCATAGAAGTATATGGCTCTAGCAAACAACTATAGCAAACAAGCAGATTGCTCTCCTTATGGAAAGAGACGACCATTAACTATAAACACCAAAGATGTTAATGGTACGTTACTATACTTATGGCGACACGGTAGGGCTACATGCACAAGTTTACCAGCTACTTTACTCTCTAAACCGGAACACGACTGTAAAAAGCATTGACGTTATTTCCGCAGAAACAAGTGTACTAAGTTTGCCTCGATAAAAACTGTCAACAATGCCACTTACATCAGTCGATAATTGTTCGCAATATAGTCGTACGTGTCGCACACGTCGAAAGCTGCTACATACTAATGCTGGCATCTCTTTTTGTATAATAGTTGTTGCAATCACTGTAGTATAGAAGGTAGAATAATATAATATTCTTAAAATAAAACATCACTGCCATTGATATATTAAAAAGGAAGATGCGTTATGCTCTAACATCGCAATCGCTTAACCTAGGCTCGGTCTGCTGAGCACAAAGTGATGCGACGAACGTAGCAGACTACGTTTCTCTCACTTACTTTTGTATTATACTATCTTACTCTCACAAACATAGAGAACTAAACAATAATTTAATCTTATTTTCAAATAAATTGTTTTAGCCGTACTTATTAATGGAAAATAAGCCCGTGTGTCTTATTTTTTTCCTTGAGTGATTATAATTTATAACACTGTTTTTTTTTGGCTTGTTTTAATAATAATAATAAATGTTTATTTCAGAAAATTACATAATCAGACTTAAATCTATAATTACAAGGTTTTCTTAGATATTTATGATATTACGAGTGCCTGAACTAGGAAAACCTGTGTTTCAGGCTAAAAGAGCAAGTATACTTTAAATAACTAATCATATTTTATCATTTATACTACAAATAAACATATTATAACTTATGATACAAAAAAAATATATATGTAAATAGGTAAAGTCTACTCTAACCTTATTAACAAATTCTCTGTCTCTTCGTACGACAAACTTTGTAGGGATGACTGGAGACTTTTTTGCATTTATGGAAAGATAATTGATAAATGTCTAACAATCCATTTAGTCTATTGTAGAGATATGGGCCTAGAAATAAGTAAAATTTTGTTACAAAACTATGTTTTATGGCAAATTTATGGGAACAAACTATATCTTTTCTTCTTTTGTTAGTAATTTCTGTACAGTAGGGAAGAGCTGCGTGCTGTTTTAGTATAAAAAGTTACTATGTTTAGTATAAAAAGCTGTCGGACTGTTAGCACTTTACATGATTTATAAAGAAGGTTAGTGGAGAACAGGAAAGGGCGAAATGTAGCCACCTCGAGAATTGCTCTCTGCGCTCTCTCGACGGATATTAGTAGCATTTTAGCTGCACCACCCCATGAGGTAATGCAGTAAGTTATTATTGACTGACATAGAGCAAAGTAAACTTGCCTAATTATTGTAGTGTTAGCAATATAGCGCAGTTTTTTAAAAACAAATATCAGCTTTCTTATTCTGTTACATAAGGCCCCTATATGATATTTAAATGTTAGATTTTCATCTATCAATATAACGAGGTATTTTATTTTATTTGTGATTTGTGGTCATTACAGCAATGAGAGATTAATTTTGAGTTCGATTCGGGTGATTTCGGAAAAAAAACTGTCAATTTTATTACATTTCGTACATTGCTTTATTAAAATAACTATAAGTCTTGCGTTAAGGGTTGGAAAACAAAAACATATATATTTGTCATATCTATTACTAATTGTGTGAAATTAGGAACAGTTTTGAATGACTTCACTATTTTTTAATATTTAAATCAGGACTTAAATAAATGTATATAATTTGTCCAACGATATATCATCTATAGATACTTAATATTATAAAGAAGTTTGTTTGTGTGTTTGGTTGAACGTGCTAATGTTTGGATGTACCAGTCAAATGTAAAAATATATTTTTGTGTATGATATGAGGAAGGCTAGCTTTTTACTGAGTAAAAAATTAATATTTTTGGGTTACGCGAACGAAGTCGCGGGGAACAGCTAGTTGTTGATACACTAACGGATCAGTCAAATAACATCAAAAGAATAAAAAAAACAATACTGTAAAATCACGCCTTGAATAAGTTGTATGCATTACACTCACACCTATCATCACGGCTGTAATCGTAAGATCGGCAATTGATAGCGTATCGACTGGTATCGACATTCATAACTGATAGCGTATTGACATTCATCACTTGACCGAGCTCCGATTACACGCTGATTAGCTTGTCATATTCGTTTAAACTAATTGGATTTATCTCAAAATCGAAAGTATATCATACGGGTCAAAATTCAGGACAGGGCAAGCACTTTTCGGAAATGCCTGGATCTTCTTTACATCAAAAGATCTTTTTACATCAAAAGATAATCCGCTTCTAATGTCTAGCAGTCCGGTGTCTGTGTTGATCGTTTCCCATCTCGGGTCATCTTGATAGAAATGACGTTGCCAGTTGTTCGGGACTGTGCATCTTGGATTTTTTATATCAATGGTGTTTAATGGTAAAAACAGTCAGCAAAATATAACGGCCTTTTATACTCGTATCAATGACCACTGTTAATATTTTATTAGAGTTGTTTATTTTCTGCCTGCCTGTGTTGTGTATATCTGCCTATTGGTCTCATGATTTGAGACGAATAAGCTATTATAGAATAAGTGTACCATGTACACTAGTATTTAGCCTATTCGTCTCAAATCATGAAGTCTCGGGTTTGGTCTACGTGTCAGATAAAACTTTTACGGCCGGTTTCCGAAACGTTTCATGTGCATCGTTTGTAGAGCAAAACATGAAAAGAATTGACGATCTTCATATAGAAATTCGCAGTCTCACGTCAAAGCTACAATGTCATGGCAACACCAATGAAGTATCACTGTGCCGAATTTCGTACGGATCGGGCTGGCACCAGTTGCGTAATTAAGCAACTGGTACAAGCCCTGCTCTACTTGTTTTTACTTTCATCAAGCAAAAAAGATCAGGTGATGTTGAAAGCTAGAACACTAACTTTCAAATAAAAAAAACATTTAAATCGATTCACCCGTTTAGGATCTACGATGCCACAGACAGATACACATACAGACATCTTACACATAGATCTTTTAACAACACGAAGAATAAAAATGATTTTTTATGAGAAAAGTCCAACTTCTAATGGAACTTTCATTTTTATTCATCGTGTTATTAAAAAATCTATAAAAGAAGAGTCATTTTCATGAATAAAACAAAAAACGCAATTTTTAAGTTGGACCTGTCGAAATATAAACATCACACACACTATATTTATGTGACAAGCATGATAATATAGGTACACACTTTTATACTATTTATAGTTACAGGTAAAGTCTGTTGTCAAACTTAAAAGTTTTAATTGTTTCGTCTAGGGTCAAATTTCGCCCACAAACGGAACAATTTAAACTCTTTAAGGTAACTCTTATCTATATTAATAATTTCGTAAAGGGCTATCTATGGTAGACTCGATCGAAACTAAATTACATGAATTATAAAGGGAAAAATTAATGATTTCGAGTCGACAACATATATCCAAAAAAATTCGGATTGTGGAGTATTTTGTTAAAATCGTGATTATAATTCTATCGGTTCTGACCAAGGAAGTTATATTTTACCCGGAATGCTTACACGTACTTCAAAATCGTTCCGAAGAGTACCACGACATGAGTGGAGTGTGTCTCTTTCTACTAAATAAAGCGCCAATCGCCATATATAAGTGTGGCCATGCGTAATTTGCAAATTACTACTAAGTAATTCTACTAATTTGAGAAACAGTTTTTACATTGCATAAGTAATTACGTAATAATTAAAATAACCACATTTTAGAACTCACTATGTTAATTACAATACATTTAATGCTAATTTATTTATCGACGTGTATGAATAAAAAGGATTTAACGTTTACCGAATATATAAAAATCTACCATTTAGATAGTTTTATTTACACTGGCAATTGCAAGAAAGGGACAACATCCACTCTTGTCGTTGTCTTGCTCAGAACGTTTTTCCCCTCTGTTAAGTAAGAAACAAATGTCAACTTTATGCGTTACAGAATAAAGTACATTTTTATTTTTCAATTATTGCTTCGTAGTAATTCCAGTTATCGTATATAAGTTCCTTGGTTCTGACAGACAAATCGGCCATATTTCTTTAAAGGTTACAAATATGTGGTGTAGATGGCGTGAGCATTAATTAAAGTATCGTAGAATGGAGCGTAGATTATCATGAAACTTATTTTCTCTTCGTTAATAAAAGAGTAGAAATTTAAAAATAGCAAAACTGTAGCAATTAAAATAGCAAATATATAAAATAAACAACAAATCAACGTAATAGTTCAACTATCAGAAGACGTCACCACAGTGTTGCTACTTTTTAATTTCAAATAAATAAGATAGATATATAAAATTGTGTATTGAGTCTTACATTTCATCCGAGCGAAGTCGGGTAAATAAAACAAGAGTTCCAAATACAATGTTCAATCATTATTTCGATTCTTAATTCGATCGATATAAACAGCACAACTTTCGCAGATTGATGTTTGATGAAAATATCAAAATATCTTTTCATCGGGGAACATGATGTACGCTTTCAGATTCTATCGATTCCAATATGATTGTAGCGTTCAGGTTGAGTGTCGATTAATTCAGATTGATCGACTCTTTTAGCATTAGTGCATCGTCATAAAACCCGATTTTCGTATCTTGGTTTATCAGTTTATTTGTTGTACATTTATTTATTTTATAGGTTAGCAATGACAAACGCAAAAGATATTAATGGTCTATGTGTTAGTACAGGCTTCTTTGAAGAATAGACCAACTGTCGTTCTGCCAGGCAGGTGGTAAGAGGCACTGATTGGCTATACACGTCAGTACCATCGTGACTACTAGGTGGTAGAGTTCCGGAACGTCTCAGCCGGGTATTTGGTATCACCGATCTTAATTATTCCTATCGCGATAGTGTCAATGCTTCTCATTATCGTGTTCCGGTTTGGAGGGTTAGGTAGTTGGTAAGACTTATGAATGTGCAATCTCGCCACACGGGTAGCAAAGCACCGTTCACATCTTTGGTATCTATAGGCGATGGTTTCTCTTTCCACCAGGACAGCCATCTACTTGTTTGCTATTTGACAATATATAAATAGCATACGTTACAAAGATAGTAAGATTTGTTGATTTGAATGGATGGGTTAACTTAAAACATACGAGACCGATTTTATAAATATTAAATAAATAATATTCACTGGAATTACACTTAGTGGTCTAACCCCAAAGTAAGCAAATTATTTGCTTGTGTTATGGGTGATAGTCAACGATACTAATACATAGAAATACATATATAAATACTGAAATATATTTAATAAACACCCAAACCTGGAAAATCAAACATTTAGGCTTATCACACAAATGCTTGTCCCCGTCGGTGATCGAACCCGAGCCCCGTCGCGTCGATTCGGTAATCAGGGTCGCTAACCACTCGAGCAACGGCGCGACTTTTAAAAATCGTTTTACCTAAATTCAGTTACATTAACACTGAGTAACTCAATTATTTTTTTACCCGTCTGAATAAAGAAAGTAATGTGTGTGGGTCAAGCGAAAAATGTCGCGTGGAACAGCTAGTCTTTAATAATAGAAATATGATTTATATGTATTCTAGCTGACCCGGCAAACATTGTTTTGCCATACAAATTACTTGTATTGAATATTTTGTTTTTTTATTTATTATAAAATAGCAAACAAGTAGATGGGTCTCCTGACGGAAAGAGTTAACCGTTGCCTATAGACACCAAAGGTGTTAATGGTGCGTTGCTATCTTGCGCACATGCATAAATTTACCGGCTATCTTACCTTCCAAACCTGAACACGACAGTGACAAGTACTGACGCTGTTGCGCAAGAATAGGTAAGGCAGTGGTACCAGACCAAGGCGAGACAATGCAGAACTCTACCACCGACGATACTAGCCACGATGTTAGTGAGCCGTGTGGCCAATCGGTCGCCTTTTACGTTCTGCCTGGCAGAACGGCAGTTAGCATGTAATTTATATATTTAAGATTACGGTTTTTTAAGCAATCTCTATAATAATATACAGGTGACAGGTGAAATGACCCATATTTGTCATTGACGTTGAATAGCTTAAATGTTCATAGTATGAAACTATAAAAACCAGCTTCTTAGTCAGCATTATTGTGATGGGCAACTTCGGAACCCTAAATTGCGCGTGTCCTGACACGCACTTTACCAAGTTTTTATATCATAATATAGCAAACAAGCTAATGGTGCTTAGAGAGAAAGAGACAACAATTGCCTATTGACGCCAGGAAATGATAATGGTGCATTGCTATCCATGTGGCAAGGAGAACATGCTAAATGTAGAAGTTTACCGGCTACCTTTGTCTCCAAACCGAGTCTCTAAAAGTGACAAGTGCCTGCGCTATTGCGGCAAGAATAGGTAAAGCGGAGGTATTAATTCTCGGAAAAGACGTTGCAGAACTCTTATCATCTAGTTATCAGTTACGCTGTTAGTGCTATATATTGATTATTTTTTACCTTTTACGATATTCCTAGTAGTAAAAGGCAGTTGATCTATTCTTCGAAAGAGGCCCTGAACCATACAAGCGAAGACGGTGCATACCGAGAGTTTAAATTTATGGGATTGCACGCTCTAAAGAGATTTTTACTGAGACTGAGCCTCATTTAACACGGAGTGTTTAAAAAACTGTAAAGCCAAGTTGATATTTCGCACCATGTTAGAATTTTAGTCGAGTGAAAAGTATTTTGTAAGCTAAAACCGAATGTTTTAGATTACGAAGTAGGTGCTTTGCCAAAAATTCGTTCAAAATTTGGTCGAGTACAATTTGCAAGTATATTGTGTTTCGTAAGTAGGCGCGCGCAATACACAGCATATTATAAAATGTGACTAATAAACTCGACGTAAACGAGAATTTCACATTTGTTTAGGCAGTAAGCCAGTGCGCGGGTTACGTGGTGGTGGTCGCACTACTCACCCAAGAAAATTAGAATTAGATGGATCGGCTTGACTGAATTGTGCACTAGGCATGGAAATGAATGCTACTTTTAATTGGACGAAATGAAATAAAAATATCACAATTTATTTACAAGTAAAATTTCACAAGCAATGATTTTTAGGTTGACTCATTACCCAAACGTCAAATGATCATAAACTTTTAAAAATAAAGTATGAATTATAACTACTGACGTTCCTACATGAATTGAAAGATTTCGTGAAAATACATTTCCTATAAAACTTCACATGCTACTTGTAAATTTGCTATGCCTATTATGCGAAATTTAACCTATTTAACAAAATTTCTGGCTCTGAGACGTGTTTATTCACTAAATTACTACATAACTACTGGACTAAAATTCTAGCCTCGTTAGAACCAGGTTTAACGAATCACCTTCCTATTTTTAAATCGATTTGTCATGTAAGAAGCGTTGAAAATGTTTAAAAGTTTCAATTTGTTTTAATTGAACTTCCAATACTCCGAGGCGGAATATCGCACACGATTCAAATGCAATAAAGCGTTAGCATTTCATGTGGAAATAACCTTCTTTTAGAACAAATGTAAATTACTCGTGTTATTTTCAGCTAACGTTTTCCGAGAATGGTCGAGAGCGTTATATGTCGATTTTTCCTAGTTTTCAATATATATGAGTATTTACTTGCCGAAGCTTTTTCTCGTGACTCGTGAAATTTATTGAGAGAATATTTTAAATAAATTCTCTCATGCTCAATGATGGTTTTGCCAGTAAATGTCTGAGCCGCTTCTAAAAAAATAGCATCTGCCTGTATAGACATAAACTAGTCAGTTTGTAAAATGCGGTTTTACTGTTTATGTGATTCACATCGCGCCTACAAGGTGGTATAGTTATACTGTACCTGCCGAGTCTGTACAGCATGTAACAAAGTCATGATATATGAGAGAGAAAATACGAGGTCATACCTCGCCGCCACCGCTACTCTAGTCCTACCAAACCGCGTAAGGCAATAAATACAACAAATAACATAAATTAATTTTTTATTCTCTTACTCTGTACGGGATTAGATATAAAACTGAATAGATACATTTTTAAGCGGAATATATATTCATGAATAAAAATCAATATAAAATTCCCTCTTTTAACTTTCGTCATAAGGAAATCGTTTGCGTTAGGCTCAGAGCATGTATTGATTTTCTATAGAAGGTTTAATTCATTTTGCGTAATATAACTTGAAAAAAGTGAAAAGTAGTTGGAGTTAGAGAATATATCTCCGCCTCGTTGGTCGAGTGGTTAGCGACCCTGACTACGTGATCGACGGGGCTCGGGTTCGATCTTCGACGGGGACAAGCATTTGTGTGATGAGCGTAACTATCCGTAAACAACCTTTCCTAATGCCTACTTAACATACTTTTTAAGTTGTGTGATTCAAGATTTTATATATCGGGTTTCTATAATAAACGATCCGTCCACCGAACAAACTATTGGCAACCAATTTAATAATTACGAGGCGTTCAACAAGTTGTTTGGACAATTATTAATTTGACATGTATTGAAACAGATTTAGCTTACGCCTCATAGAACATATTACCATCGTAACTAAAACAAGCCGTTTTACTGATACAGGTAGGAGGCATTAGCTAAGATTCTTGTTAATCTACCTAGATTTTTTTCCATACATTGTAGACAGATCTAATGCTAGAATTTCAAACTTATCCTCGGCTTACTCCTTTTATACATTACTAAGAAAAACATCCATTACTGGCGTTTTATCCCCTAAGTCCCTTTATGAGATATCATCGGTTACCGGTTAATTCTTATTTATCTTAAGTAAATACTTAAAAATGCAAACAATTGCAAAATTCAACGAGAGCCACAGAAAATGTGTTATTAGCTCTTGGGATATATGTCGTGGAACGTTTGTGTCGTTTTATATGGACCCTTTTTCAGATATTTTTTACTACGTAAAGACCCGTTCGTAATGCCTACTTAAACATTAAATATATTCGAATCGTGTATTCTAACAGATTTTCACAAAGATGTGTAAAATACGGTCGAATAGAAACGGTTTATTTGGGAACGTATAATCTCTTTTTTTATATATTATTTTAAAATAACCTACTCGAAGTATTATTTATACACATTTTGACTGAATTTTAAGTTTACTATGCATTGACAAAATTTAATTTTTTGAAAATATTTTGGGAAATAATAAATCGATACCGGTATAATTTCCTCTATAGGAAAGAATGTTGTGGCTCAGATGCTTGGCACGGGTAACTAATGTTAGCAATTAATTGGAATTCCGCATAAATTTTTCTATCAAGTATAGTAAAAACGCTTTATAAACATCTGCTTGTAAAATATTAGTGTTTATCACTGTTGCTTGTTCGCAAAATCGTACAATATGCGATTATGCTAATTTGTACGTCTAAAACGTATATATGGTGTATAGTACCTATGAATACTGTGTTTATTTGGTGTATTCGGCTAAAATACGCCTTACAAGCTAGTGACGTGAATCACTGTTCCGCTTAACAGTTTAATGACTATTAGACGGTGGTTAACAACTCTCAGAATCAGAAAAACGATTAGTCGTACCCGCTTAACCGCCCGGCCACAGCTCGCGTGGCCCAACCGGCGACGCGAATTGCGGCGCGACGAGCGAAAACAAATGTAGGAAACTGTATGAAGAATGCCGCAGCTACCGGCGACGCGAATTGCGGCGCGGAAAAACGCGCGACCGTGACGCGCGGTGTGATGAGCGAATAAAACAAAAGAATACTTTTGTTTTATTCACTAGTATGCCAGGGTTGGAATCAGAATAACACAAAAATATTACCAATGGAAATTATATAGATACTATATTGTATTAAAATTTTCACTACTATTTTTAGCCTCCGACGCAAAAACGAGGGTTGTTATAAGTTTCAGAGGTGAGTCTGTGTATCGCCCTGCCGGATGGTTCGATTTAGTTGCGATTTTTTTACTCGAAAGCCCTATTTCGCGAGATAGTTCTTAGCTATAATTCAATAGAATCTGTGCACTCGTTGAAAGCTCACCAGCTCTTTTCAACTTGATGAAAGGAATTCGTTAAACAAATTTGTTCCTATACATTCATCTCATTCATATTAATAAAAAATACATTCTTTCTACAGCCTACTAACTCAAAAACGATCGTAGTTACTAAAAATTGCACGGAAAATATCTACGTTGCCATACATTAAAAAAATGGATGCGTGTACTTATGTACGCGCGTGAGAAGTTATACTTCTTTAATAATATAAAAAATAGTGGCCGCGTTTCCGATCCGGTAGCAGTTTTTAAAAAATATGTTGACGTGTCAAAATAACTTGTAAAAAGTTTTATTGAACAAAGTACTTCTGATTTCCGATTTCTGATAGATTTTAATTGCATAATTGCATTAATTGCAAATACTTAATTACATTAAAATAATAAAAGGACTGGAAAAGGATAGTCAAGGATTTCGGGACTTAATGAGCAATTTAGCGGACAACTTCAACCTGTAACTTTTGCGTTACGGTGATGCGCGTGCAACTTAAAATTTCACTCGCTGCCTAAAGAAATATTACGTGCCTAAAGAAATTAAACTTTGAAAATCTCGAATGGAGGGATCAATGAAAAGGTAATATATGTATCTAAGTATCAACAATAATGGTATTTTTGCGTACAATCCTAACGTTACGATAGTATATATATTACGCATCAAAATAATATAGTAAAAATAGTATTAAAAAATCCGACCCTAGTACTAGCTAGTATCGAGGTGTGACAGCTCAGAGCGGCACGTGGCCGCGGTCGCAACAAGTCGAGCTGTGGCATACCCAGAGGGTCGCGCGACTCGCCGCGCCGCATTTTGCGTCGCAGGTCGCGCCGCGGGTAGCTGTGGCCGAGCCGAAATTGTACATTTCAAAGTATGAGTAGGATATTGTGACAAAGTAATATAAACTTGGATCCAGTGTTAACTTGTTAATATTATTATCTGACACCTTCAGAAGATAAGACAGTGCAGAATCCTCTCAGGATTTAACCCGTGTTGATCCTGCTCCCCGCCTTGAAGAATGACCAGCTGCCGTTCTGCCAGGCAGTTCGTAAGAGTCGAATAACTGGCTATACGTATCATTACCATCGTGGCTACTAGGTGGTAGAATTCTGCGTTGTCTCACTGAAGTCTGGTACCACTGCCTTACCTATTCCTGCGGTAGTAGCGTCAGTGCTTGTCATTGTCGTGTTATATCCGCGCTAAAGGCTCATCGGCAATAAAAACTTCCCCAAGTACATATTATAAGTTGGTGTACTTTACTCCAAAACTTGTACAGCCTTTTAAGCCGTGATAGTTTTCCTTTTAAATTTACAACTTACTAACATGACTTTTTTACTGCCAGCAAAACTCACCGTTGACCCTACAGAGGGGGGGGGGGGACTTGACTCTAACAAAAATTCTGCGTTTTAATTATAATTTTTTATTTTCCATTTTTTTTAAATTATTTTTATCTGCCAAACTGCATCGCAGTTTACGCATGCAGACCTACTGCCGACAAGTTTTGTTGGCAAAATTTCTCGTTTAATAAAACATATTATGTCGCCCTGAAATTGTCAATATCGTTAGATTATAATCTACCTAGGGACGTAATCTACCTAGGGACTATAATCTACCTAGAGAGTTTATAATTTGATTAGGTTAGGTTAGCAGTTACATTGTAATATCACTTAGCTAGATTATAATGTAGTGGAATTGTTCCCTAGGTAGATTATAATCTAACGGTATTGACAATTTCACAGCGACACATACATTAAAGCTTAATATCTCACAAAGATTTTCACAAACCTACAAATTTTTTTTAAAACCTATCCAGTACATTGTGCTGTATACGAGAAAAAAATTATCATCCCCACTTTACACTTTACACTAAAAATATATTTTTCAAAATTTTATATTACAACTTTGTTGTCGTGATTAGTATGTATATTCATGTCAAATTACAGTTTTCTAGTACTAAGAATCTCTAGGCTATCGAGCGGACGGACGGATGGACGGAGCGAAACTATAAGGGTTCCTATTTAACTTCTGAATCCTAAAAAAAGTTCATAAGTAGCTAGAAAAACTAAGCATAAGTTTACCGGCTACCTTACCTTCCAAACCAAAACATGACAGTGACAAGCACTGACGCTATTGCGGCAGTAATAGGTAAGGCGGTGGTACCAGACCTGGGTGAGACAGTACAGAACTCTACCATCTAGTAGCCACGATGGCAGTGACTCGCATAGCCAATCGGTAGGCTTTTAGGACTTACCTAGCGCAACGGCAGTTGGCCTATTCCACAAAGGAGCCCGGGAACAACACACGGGCAATATCTCGTTTTTGTGTTTGTTACAGTCTTGGTTTGATTTAGAGTATAAGTAGCCGGTAACCTCTCATACTTCAAAACTTTCTGTCAATTAGGAGATTCGTCTGCTTGGCTGTTTGCTTGAAAAAACAACAATTTATTCTTTTAAACAATAGGATATCCTATTGTTGAAAAGAATAAATTGTTGTTTTAAAAATGGGTAAAGAAAAGGTTTTTCTTAAATTCAGTATCCATACCAATCGGTGGTCGTACACAGATACCAATTTAGTTTAAAAAGCTTAATTGCATATTGACAAAACTTTGTAAATAATATACTTTTTATTGCCTGACGTTGTAGTTAGTTGGTTTGTACGTAGTTATGTCGTGAAGACGTAAATCGGTGTTTGAAAGTAAATAGTTTAAGAGATATTTTCACATAAACGTTAAACCAACAACATGTTGGTGCCAAAAATGAAAATAATTTTGATGCATTACTTGTTTTGACGTGAAGAGCATGCCAGATGATATGGACTATTTTATTATTAAATTTTTATTAATAACTAAACTAGATATTAATTGAAGTATTCTTCATCTAACTTGCTTTGTGGTCTCTTCAGTTTTAATGAGATCTTGGTTTCCCAAGCCGAGCAAACAATATGACTTTGAATTTAAAGGAAAATGTCAGTAACAGCTCTGGGTAAGTTGGAAATAAAGAATGTTGTAAATAAGATTTTTTATATTCAAACTTTCTTTTATAATACAAGCTTTTTTGACGAGTAAACAGCACTGGCTCACAAAAAGTGCTCTATATTCATACCTATTCTCTATCTATATACCCCTCTGTGGTATTTTAATGTATTGACTCCGGACCTGAGGTCAGTTTAACACATACACCTTCGACATTTTGAAATTTGGAGTCCGTAAATCGAAATTCGGAATACATAAACCTAGGTGAGTCTAGTCAAAGGTGCACTTGTTTAAGTAGGCTGGTGTTATTAACATGTCAAAAAAGCTTAGCTATACAACTTCTTTTGACAGAATACAGGCCCACAAAAGGTGATTCGTACATAAGTTGCGAACATCTCTGATTTACTACAGAAACGAAGTAGTCCCATCAGCACCCTGAACGCATTATTGTACTGGACTCGGAGGGCGCTATAGGATTTTTGAAAGTACTTGGCCCGAAGGTTGCAAGTGTAAAAACTAGTGCAATAAGCTCTGAACAACGTTGTTTTTATATCACTTGAACAACGTGCAAACCTGCGAGCCAGCATATTTGCTCTCACTGACAGCGCCCTCCGTTCCCTCTCGATATCGGTGTCGTCTTTGAGGTCAGGGGTTAAAATGTGACCTAATAATAGTGCTTACCTATGATAGGCTTCCAAAAACTCTAACTCACGTGCGTTAGACCACATCGTTGTCAGCAGCAGCAGTAAGCATCTACGCGGCATACACGTCTTAACGCAAACACAGTTGGTGGGTAACTACTTGGGCAGAGTATATTACTTTTCTCTTTGGCAACTACAAAGAGTATGTAATTATTGTATTGTCTTGTGATACAATAATTATATACTCTAACTAAACGAACTAGGTTGTACAGGCGCGCTCTCGTTATCATCGCGAGTCTCACCGATCACCGCCGTCCATTAACATCCGCAATACCAGGGGTCTTGCAGTTGAGTTGGCGGCTTTTTAACAAGAGTTAGCTCTTTTCTTGAAGGTTCCCTACTTTTTCGAACGGACACGTTTGGAAACACCCCCGCTGGTAATTACTTCCACAAAGGTGTTGTGCGAGACAGAAAGTGCCAAGAAAAACGCACGTACTTTGTGGATTTCCAGACATCGAGTTGGTGAGGATGGAACTTTAAATTCTGATGCGATGTTCGATGATGGAATTCAGCGGCAGGAATTAATCCGAACATTTCGTCGAAAAATTTTTCCATTTAATGTTTTTCTTTTTGTAAGTTTTTTTTAAGTTAATTTGTGGGCTTAATGTAGTTAATTAAGCGAGTTATTAATTTTTATCTTTCTATGTGCACCCCTTTCGCCTTCTCTGAATTCTTTTGAGTTTGACTGGCAAAGAATGCTTATGGGCGTTAAGTCTACCTGTGCAAATGTAGGTAGGTATGTGTGCAAAATTTAAATGAATAAATAAATATATACGATAAAAGATGCAAGGCGAATCTACATCTCAGTGTAATGCCAAGCTGATTAGAAACAGCCTGTTCGTCGACGATTCGAACCGCCGCTCTACGATGAATGCAATCAAGAGGAAGAAGCTGGTATTGGGGAGAGGTTAGAACGGAGATTAGAACAGTACTCCATGTGAGTAAAGTAGCCGGTGAACTTATGTTTGTATTAACGCACTATTAGTATCTTTGATGTCTATAGACGATGTTTGTCTTTTCAACCAAGAGAACCCTCTACTTGTTTGCTATCTAATGATATAAAAAAATAACCATCGCTTATAAGCACCAAAAATGTTAACAGTGCATTGTTTTTCGTTTAGCTTGATTGAATGCGTAAAACTGATCTCCTAACCGTTCAAGCCCGAACATGACAGTTACAATCACCGACTTAATTTCAGTGAGATTAATAATATCGTTGGACAAATTACACAATTTAATCTAACTCCAAAGTAGGCAAATTATTTGCTTGTGTTATGGATGTTAATCAACGATACAAATACATAAATATATTATTCGTGACTAGGTTTATTAACCACTCAAAGGGTGAGCGAACTAGTTAACTAGTGACACGCACAGGGTCTCCGCACGACATTTTTAGGTTGCGCGCACGGCCTCAAAAGCGAGTACGACATATAAATTAATTAATTTAAGGTATTGTATATTCTTTTTTAAATTTGAAAAAAAAATGATGTGTTCTGAATACTATAAATAACTTATTTCCGTTGGAAATTTCACTTAAAATTAATTTTTCAACAAGTTAAATGATTGTTAACTAATAAAATTTTCTCGTACTTCCATCTTAATTGTAATTGAAAAAAAAAATGTTTAAATAATTATCGTAAAAATTTTTCGCTTCGTGGAGCCTTTTTATATACATACTTAATAATATCATGCCATAAAAGTTAAAAATATATTCATACTTTGCTTATAATAATTATTGTACTTTAATAATATTACGTGGATTTTTCAGTTTTTGATCAAGTACTTCTGCTTATCTTTTCGGGGTTACGGGCGTGAAGATACTTTTAATATCCTATGACATATAAAAATAATATTTCTTAGTTATACCACAATGTTGTTGACAAATCGAATTGATACAAAGTAAGCTTCCCACTTTCATAACCCTCAAGAGTAATGAGCTCCATTGTACGTGATGTATCTTTGTCACGAAACTTTTGCGCCGCAAGCAAAAATCTTTGAGTGTACTGATTTTGTGTATTTGCTTTTTGTTTCACCGTGTGAAAGAAAAAGCAGTTATTTATTTATTTAATTCTTTATTGTACACAGCTATAACTTAAAGTTTAAACAAAACAATAAAAGAAAAAAGTACAATAGGCGAGCTCGGAGCTTATCACTAGTAATAAAAATTTCTTCCAGTCAATTCGTAACATGAAATTAATATAATAAGCAAATTAAGAAAATCGTGTAGTATCGTGGGATACCAGATTTTTTTTATATCATAGCAAACAAGCACTGACGCTATTGCGCCAGGGATAGCAATGAAGTTTCTTATAATAAAAAATGTTTCGCTTTTTATAAAGTTACGGATGTTTTTTGCCGGCCAGGGCAACTACCTATCCGCAACGCCCCATAAGGAACTTCTTTCCAAAATTATCGACTCGTTTTTATAAACAAGAATTATATGATCAAATAATAAACAAAATAAATGCAATATAACAGCGTTTCCCATTTGCCGGGTCGCGACCCGGTACCGGGCCATCAAAAAAAAAAAAAAATTACCGGGTCGCAACATTCCTGCCTTTCTTTTAAAATATTATCTATTATAGGTCGGTGCAACGCGACGCGACGCGACGAAAATTCGTAAGCGTTGAGTGATGACAAAATAGGCGATATCAAAGTATGTAGCATTAATTAAACATTTTTACTGTTATTAAATATGTATTATTATACATAATAGAACCAGCTTGGGTTAAAAAGTGTTAAGTGAGTCACGAAGGGGCAGTGTGAAAATTACCGGGCCATATCAAAAGAATGTTTGGGAAACACTGCAATATAATAAACATACATAGATACATATATACACAAATATATACATAGCAGTTATGATTTAGGAATGAACAAATGAATGAAAACTCTTTATTGGGTACAACCTTACAAGTAAAAATATCAACTTATATTAGTACAATTTAAAAATTGGTTGTATAAAAAAATCTAAACATAAAAAATCAAAGATCTTTACCTGACAATGAGACATTTATATTCTTTTTGTCGTCGGCACTTGGTGAAACTCCATTTTCATTCAATATTTTATATAAAAAACACGTTGCAACAAGTTGTGATTGCCCTGATGATGCTTATCTATCTAGAAGCGAAATCGGTTAGATAATATAATAATAATTTATTGTAAAACAGTACAAGCGTTTTTTATATAAAATATTGAATGTACTAGGCATTTGTTGGAGAGGGATAATGATGTGAGGGTTCCAAAGTAGCCCATCACAATAATGCGGCCTAAGAAAAGGGCTTTTATTGTTTCATACTATGAACTTTTAAGCTATTCCACGTTAATGACAAATATATATCCGCACCACATTTTCACCGCCTATAAAAACTTCTCTAATTACTACTACCATGATTTTTTTCCTACCCCAAAACCAACCGTTTAGTCTGCAGAGGGGCAGACACTTGACTCTAGCAAAAATGAGTAATTAAAAGCTTAATATTTTACAAACGAGTCCCTTACTCTAAAACTTGTTTTCACAAACCTACAATATTTGTTAAAAACGATACCCCACACAATGGGGTACGTGAGAAAAAAATTAACATCCCCACCTTACATGTAGGGGAGCTACCCTGATAAAGTATTTTTCAAGATTTTATGTTACCACTTTGTTGACGTGACTAATATGTAAATTCATGCCAAATTACAGATTTATAGTAATAAGGATCTCTAAGCAATCGTGCGGACGGACGGACGGACTGACATAACGAAACTATAAGGGTTCCTAGTTTACTTCGAAACCCTAACGAGTATAGTAGGATAATTAACATGAGTACAGTTTATTAAACATGCCAAAATTGCTCTCACACATACACAACATGGAAATTGTTTAACGGAAGGGAAGAAAAGAAAATATTTTATAGATACACCCATATTTATGTAGTACAGTAACTCTGTCTGTCTGTCTGTCTCTTCTTTAAGCCTAAATCACTGAATAGATTTAAATGAAATTTGGGGCAAAGATAGTTTGATATTCTAGAAAGAACATCGGAATTGGATCAGTTTTTATTCCGGAAATCCCACGAAAACGGAAACTATGTGGTTAAAACCCCGGAATCAATAATTTAAACTACTCTAATAAAAATAAAAAACTGTAACTAAAGAGAAATTTTTCCACGCAGACAAAGTAGCGGGCACAGCTAATACAAAATAAAAACATATTGTAGTTATTTTGAACATCAAACACGAACAACAAAAAAAATATAAAATAAAATTTTAGGTCGCTTGCCTTTTAATTATTATATAAACTATTTAAATTGTAATCCAAGAAAAAAATCATTTGTAAAAATC
Source organism: Apodemia mormo (assembly GCA_036924255.1). Lineage (NCBI taxonomy): Eukaryota > Metazoa > Arthropoda > Insecta > Lepidoptera > Riodinidae > Apodemia > Apodemia mormo. The sequence continues at coordinate 34,476,669 of JAUPFN010000008.1, read as the reverse complement.
CTTTATCCGTCTACTTAAATAATACTAACAAGCATAAGTTTACTGGCTACCTTATCTTCCAAATCGTACGGCGGGAATAAGTAAGGTAGTGGTACCAGACTCGGACGAGACACTACAGAACTCTACCACCTAGTAGCCACGGTAATAGTGACTCGCATAGCCAATCATTCGCCTCTTACGAACTGCCTGGCAGAACAGTAGATGGTCTATTCTTCAAAGTGTGCTAGGATCAACACGTGGTAAAAAATAAGAAGAGAAAAGTTCTTGCTTCTCTTATTAATACAGAAAAAAATAATTATAGCTTTACAGGCCTGGTTCAATCTAACCTATCAGAGAAACTATATATTTGTTTTATTACTTACTAGCTGACCCGGCAAACGTTGTTCTGCCTTTTTAAGTACTCTTATTTTTTTTCTATATTTTCTCACCTTTTAAACCTTCCCTGGACTTCAAAAATTAATTCAATACCAAAATTAGCCAAATCGGTTCAGCCGTTCTCGAGTTTTAGCGAGACTAACGACCAGCAATTGATTTTTATATATATAGATTTATAGTACTAATGTACTTTTATTAAATAAAGTCTTTATTCAGTACCATTAATCTTTATTAAGTAATGAATCCATTTATTCTGAACGTAATTTCAATAAATCCAATATTATAAAAAGCACATATTTAAACACAAAATCTAATTGCATTAACAGCATCGAGGCACTTTTTGCCATTCTCATAGAATTGGATGCACAATACGGAGAGTTATGAGACTGTTGGTGTTGACATTCTGAAAGCGAGGCAGTTTGTATGGCCATTGTGAGCTCGTTTACCTATTCACTTAGTCTGGATTGTAGGGAGCAATGAAGCTTATTGAACCTTTATTTTTATTTTTTTACATTTGATAGTATTGATATTTATTTTATACACATTTATTTCACAAATGAGTTAGAAAATTAATATAATATTCGCTGGTCAAATATTCAAGAAATTATCTTACTACTACTACTCTACCCCAAGTAAGCAAAATTTTTACTTGTGATGTGGGTTTTAGTCAATGATACTGAAATAAAGAAATACATTTATAAATACTGATATATATTTAATAAACATCTAACCCAGAAGGAAGTACAAATATTTAGCTCATTATGCAAATGCCTATCCCTATCTGGAATCAACACCAGCCCTATTAATTGCACAGTTAGGTTTTCTAACCAATTCGGCTCAAATCCTGAGGTCCTGGGTTTGTTCTCAATTTTTTCGAAGTTTTTCTCAAAAATTCTAAATCTTACATGCAGCTTGGTGTACGACAGGTGTGTTGTCATCTCCGAGCTTCGAATGAGCATGAAAACCTGTCGGTCTGAGTCATTGCTATAAAAATTGGCGACAATTGTATTTTAAAATCTATATCTATATTAATGTTATAAATGCGAACGTTTGGATGGATAAATGGATGTTTGTTAATCACGCCAAAACTACTGAAAGGATTTACTTAGATGTAATTTAGGACACCGGTAGACGATGACCTATAATAGCATATAGGCTATTCCATCTACCTGTGATTTGCTTTTTATTCCGAAAAAGTTAGGTGATCCCGCGGGATTTTCCAAAAACTTATAATGCAGCGGGCTGCATGCTGCAGCTAATATTTATTTATCAACTAAATATAAATTACGATATTGACAAGAGGGTAATTTTCACAGACTTTCTGATACACTTCAAATAAACATAAATAACGAACATTGCGTCCTTATTTTTAAGATAGCGGCCAAATGTCGGTACCGCAATAAAATTTCAGCTTTAGACGCACGATTCCTGCAGGCTTAGGATAAGCAACACGATAAAAATTTTATCGACCCGTTTTCTCGACATTTGCGTCACTTTCTCGATTCGCTAACGTATTTGACACTTGATTCGACATGATACTTCAAAGGAAGAGAAAATGATCAATTTTACTCGACGGTAGTTATTTTCTCTACCGATCAAAACGTCTTGCTGTCATTTTATCGATTTCATATTTGTCGTTTGACACTTCGTTAAGATGTTGTGATAACCTTACTATTTCATAGTATTATACTTTAACTATACAATAATTACAATAACAATACTTTTTGATTTCTATTCATTTTATTAAATTCACTCATTTTATTTGTTACCTAAGAAAATAGTAAATATATAGATTTCGGTCCAGTGTATATATTTGATAATGATGGCAGTTCCATATTATACCTAACATGTGCTAAATATCTACGGAGAAAAAAATTGTGTGATCTTTTTACACGACGGACGGAGCGTTCCAATCTATGGCGCTTCAATAAACCCAATATCCATGGCTTTCTAAATAATATAGACCCTTGTGTAATTTGAGGTGTAGAGCCACACACGGATCAAGGCATGCCTTTTCAATTAAAGGTAAGTGAACATAAGAGATTTGTAATTCAGTTTGTAGTAGATATGACAGTCATCCAACTTAATAACTGTTATAACAGAATATCTTTGTAGTAAAAACTAATTTGACTTATGTGAACTCAATAAAGTTATTTTTTCAAAAGTTATCTGTAGTTTTTCGAGATTCTTTTTTAAACAGCTAATATGCTATATATACACGTCAAGTGTATGTTAAATTTCAGCTGGATACAAAGTAATAAATCTTTTCTTGGTGGTCACAATGCTTACAGCCACGTACCGACAAACAATAACAATGCTTACATCATAGAATAATAACGCAAATGTGTTATTTCTCTAAGACTTACATTGCTTATATAATTAAGGAGTTTCTTATACCCATTTAAGTTATATTTAGTCATAAAATGTATTTGTTTTAATCAGTAGTTTTCAGACCAAGTTTTATGTATGATTAACATACAACTAATATGTATTATTTTTTGTAATATTCTTAACATAAATATCTAATATGAGACATGAAGTTCTCAATTAGGTACTAGGTTTAGGTTCTGTGTAAACATTATTATTTTATATTTGTCTACATTTAAAGATAATATACCATACAGGAAAGCAGTCAGTTCTTGTTATTATTGTTTATTTTTATTACAATAATATAATATGTCAATAAAAAATATAATTATTATTTGCAGATAAGACTCTAACTGCAGAATTCTTAATATTACTGACAAATATCCTAGAAGAACAAATGATGCCCTCATATGGCATGATTGAAATGGATGAAATGCGAAGACTACATAATAGAAGATATCGATGGGTCCTACATATACTGGTGCAACTCGCAAAATAACGGAAACCATTTTCTTGCATCAAATGTCTTAAAATTACCTTATATTTGTCATAATGTAGTAAAGTATTTGAAAATTTGTACAAAAGAACAAATTTTCAAATACTTCTATTGATTTATGTCAAAATTGCAAGTTACAGAACATTTAATCCGGTCTCTAGTAAAGTTGTGTCATTGCACTTGCACTAATATATGTAAGACCCGTTTATCTGATAATTACAAGTATTTTCTTTTAGGAGTGTTAACTTTGTTGCTTTTGTTGTTGTTTTTTAATCAAAGTGATTTTGGTAATAACAATACTTTTTATTATTAAGCTTAGCGGATTATTGGTATAATAAAATACTTTAGTGTTGTATAACATTTATTTAAAAAATACGTACTCTAGGCAAACCTTCTATCTAAGTATTAAACAATTTTATACAATAAAATTAAACTTATAGTCATCAGTGGCTAATTTTAAGCATAAGTTTAAAGACACATTATTCATATTATTTAATTTTTTAATGCCAAACATAGATTTTACTAAATGAAACAGTCTTGAGAAATAATTTTTATTTTCTTTAATAAAGTTACAAAATGAATAAATCACATATAAAAGTATAAAAAGTGTGTACTTAAGAAATAAAATATGAAACAGTCTTGTGAAGAAGAGAGTTTTAAAAAATATACAAACACATATACTTTACTAAACTAACAATTATTATTAATGTTTGTACGTCTCAGACTAGATAAATAATTTTTACTATATATCACCTTATGACTTAAATTTATTAATGTGTATCTTTGAATTTTCACTAATGTAACAAACTTATAGAAGATTACACATACTATATTAAAGCTATAATATTTTAAATTTAATTGTTTTCTACAATTTAAATATCTCTTGTGAAGTCGCATAATCAGTAATGAAAATTCAATAGGTACCAAAAATTAATTTACTATATGGTACGAGTAGTATGGAATTTCACTTGAAAATAAAAAATCAACAAATAAAATAGCAATTTTTATTATAATTTTTCCTAACTTAACATTAACTTTCTTTTAATTTAGATTTTAAAAATTATACATGTTAGGTACATTAAGCCTATCATGTTATATAAACTTAATTGCTTTCTACAAATTTAAATTTATTTTTCAATCTTGCATAACTATTTAAAATGACAAGAAAAATATAATATTCAACATTAACTTATAAATTTTAATCAACAATTTCAAAAAATGTAATAAATAAAGGCTTCTTTTTAACTATTTCCATTACACGCTGTTTAGTTAACCTGTAAACAAATATATCTTATCAAAATGTTGTTATATACATTTACATAATATATTTTTTTTAATTGTCAGTTAACTCAGGCCTTATGTCTCCAGTCTTGCACGTTGCATTTTGTGTAGCGTTATATAGATTTGCATTGTAAAGTACATAATGGGGTCGAAGACAATTGGTTCCCTTTATAAAAGGTAGTGACAGAAGCCTATATTGTTCTCAAGAGAAAGCTTCTCATATTATTCAGGGAAATTTTACAAAAATCAAGTTTTTGAAATAATCTTGAATTTATGATATTAATTTTGTAAAAGACAACAACCTTTACAATGAAAGAAATATATTAAAATATGTTTGAAATTTAATTTTTTCAGTCTACCTTGTTAGATGATTTGTCATGTAAATAAATACTTACACAAAGTATTCCATTGTTTTCCTTCCTCTAGAAACTATAATGTATGGAGTATGTGTAGAATATATGGTATTACATTATGCTTTCCCAATATTAAAGACTTTAATCTTTGGTGCTACAAGTCTAGTCCATGAATCCATTAGGTTAATGTCGAAGATTACTCATATACATCTATAGGTACCCCTACCACGGAGACATAGTTAATTTGTGCCATGCTTTTTATCCTGAAAGGAAAGGCATCATTATTTTTAGTTACCTACTTATATAGGGTTTTAAAAAATAAAGAATAAGTATAAACAAATACTTACGTTTTATTTTGTGTTCCCATTTTATATAAAACTATTATATATTATACTAGAATTATGAAGAATGATGATGATTTTACACATGTGAGAACCAAACCGTATAAATCAATGATTCCGGGTACGTAATGGTTAGATAATTAATTACAAAATACAAATTAGGTACAATACTTTTTGACGTTATGTAAATAAACTTTGAATTTTTCGTATAGAGAATTAGAGAAAATAATTCTATGAATTCTCGCGGTACTCAGTGTTACCAACTCTATTCAAAAATAAAACTACATACAAGGTTTTCTACGAAATTCAGTAGAAAACTATATGTAAATGTAAAAGGTTAATTTAAAGCTGGTGCTTATTTTGTGTTATTTAATTTTCTATTAATAACATACACTCAGGAAAAAATAATACATAAAACATAAAATAATAATCAATCAAAAATAACAAAAAGAAAATCGAGTGTAGCTCAAACTCGTTTTTTTGTTAGAAGTAGAAGTAAGAAGACTAAATAAAATAAAATTTATATACTCTTTGAGTAAGACTTTGGATTAAAGAGAGATAAACTGAAAAGTCGAAGAAAAATGTTTTTCGTTTTGGAGATGTAAATCATAGACCGTGGTGGTAATTATTATTGTGATTCAAGGGTAACTTTGTCATACATGTAAAGTGGAAACTTTTGTTAGTCCGACATTCTAAACTTTCGATATTTTATCTATCTTTATTGGTTACCCGATTTGAGATTTTTCAAAGATAGAAAAGATGGTTGTCTCGTCAAAACGAAGCTGTTCACAAAAAAACAACTTGTTATTAATAAAAAAAAAGTTTGTTCTTGGGACCACGGTCTAACAGTAAGTTTTGGGTTGGACTGCTTGCATCTGGCTGATTTTTGGAACTATTAATAGATAACATTATTTGTAATATAAAATACTATGGAATGTATTATATTCTATCTTATTTTCTAGTTGGTATAATGCTATACATTTTTGTTTGGTCAAATCACAACAATTCTATGGAAGTTTCCCATAAAAAAAATCAAAAATGTTGATTGATTCGTCCAAAGTGATGATAATTTACTTAATAATATTAGAATTATAATTTAAAGGAATATTATAGTACAAAAAGAATAGCTTGTTAATAATAATTGTTATTAACAAGCTATTCAGTCTTAGAGAGTACAAAACTGTAGTTTGAAGGTCAAAACTAAAAAGAGAGAATAATTCAAAAACCTGTAAAATATCTTTAATTAACACTGTAAATAGGTATGGCTTCACTAGGCTTTGGTCATGTTTACTTCGACACTGACAAAAATGAAAGATGATGACAGAAAGTTATAAATGTAAACAAAAGCTCATAATGATTAACACAAGTTAAATGCACCAAAGCTGTACCTTAAAATCAGAATTAGTATAATGTCGATGTTTTCTAGTGGCAACATTAATCTCTCTATTCGAGTAAATTTTTTGTTTAATTTATCTCTGACGTTTTAAATGTTTATCTTGGCATGCATATTAACGTCCATCGAGATATTAGTAAATGTCAAACAAACGTCACTTTCTCGATCGAAATGTATCTCGTGGTGTTTATCCTAAGCCTGCTGGCATAACCGAAACATACGACTCTTAAAATGTTAAATCTCTCTTTTCAAATATTCTCTTATGTGAAATGTATTATAAGGTTTCTTTATGTTTTTTGTCTTAAATCTCGTGCTGCTCTATTGAATGTTTATTTATTGTATTAAATTTTATCTATTGTATTAAATGTTTACTTATTGGTTGGCGATAGGCTTACCCTTATCACATTATGGGACTATCTTCGGCTAATCGTGGGTGCTCTTATTGTTCTTCTTCAAACCCGCAATATATTCTATTTTTCGTCTGTTCCGTTGGTTTTCAGACTCATGATTTCTTGCTTTAACAATGGTGTTGCTAATAAAAGTTTAATAATATATTATGTCAGTTTTTGTCTTATGGATTTGTTTTCGTGCGCTGGGCCCATTTACATTTAAATTGGTGTGAGTGCGAGTGTTTAATGCAGTGTTAAGCGAAAAACACGTGTAGATAGCCGTTGATTAGTGCAAGTGATTAGTAATCAGCGTCTATTCACTTCAATACGCTACTTATGATAAGTGCCAGATCGAGTATCTATACGGCGTGTAAGGGATACGACGGTTCACGAAAATCGAAATCATAGTTTTGGACCATGATTCTGAGATGATAATCGGTGGAAATTTATGTGGGAAACTTTTGTTCTCTATAACGTCTCAAGTTTCTCTGGGATCAAAACCAGGACCTCACGATTTGAACCTAATCTAACCGTATTACTTTAAGACATAATCAGGGTGGGTGCAAGATTGACGTTTCTAGTATTAAGGTCTCAGCTAGACTCCGGATGGACGGACGAACGGACATAGCGAAACTCTAAGGGATCCTAGTTTACTTCGGATCCCTATAAAAGACTTATCTATATATTAATACCGTTAAGCAAAAATGTTATACCCCTTTTTACAACAATTACACGTACGGAGGAGTTTAAAATCTGACGCTGTTTAATACCTGATTGACCGGTATTTTTTTGGTGAAAACGACGTTTTCTAAAAATGAAACCTAGCTAGATCGATTCATCCTCACCGAAATCCCCTGCATACCAAGTTTCACAAAAATCGTTGGTGCGGTATCTGAGATCCATATTATATATTTACATATGTACAAGAATTGCTCGTTTAAAGGTATTAGATAAAGTAAATAATAAAATTAATAAATGTTTAAGGGACTAACTACACCTATTGATCTAACCCCAAAGTAAGCAAATTATTTGCTTGTGTTATAGGTGTTAATCAATGATAGTAATACATAGGAATATATATATGAATACTTTTACATATATAATACTTAATAAACACCCAAACCCGGAAATAAAAACATTTATGCTCATCACACAAATGCTTGTCTCCGTCGGGCATCGAATCCGAGCCCCATCGATTGTGTAGTTAGGGTCGTTAACCACTCGACGAACGGGGCGGCCAAGTGAAGGAGTGTGGAAAGCTAATTTATATTAATATTATAAATGCGAAATTTGGATGTTTGTAGTTTGTTACTGAATCACGTCATAATTACTGAACGGAATTAGATGAAGTTGGACACACGGATAGGTGATGACCTTGAGTAGCACATAGGCTATTTTTTATCCCTTAAAAATGTAATGTTTCCGCAGGATTCTCCAAAAATTAATGATATAAATGCGAAAGTTTGGATGTTTGGAAAGATGGATGTTTGGTTGGATGGATGTTTGAATGGATGGATGTTTGATGCTCAATCACGCTAAAACTACTGAACGGATTTGGATGAAGTTAGGCACACGGATAGGTGATGACCTTGAATAGCACATAGGCTATATTTTATCACGAAAAATGTAATGTTCCCGCGGGATTCTCCAAAAATTAATAACATAAATGAGAAAGTTGTAGCTAGTAGAATAATATTTTCTTGATAGTATACTTTCACTAGTTTGAAGTATTGAAAAATAAGTCCTATTCTTGAACAGTAATCGCTTATAACCGTGTTAACTGAACCATTAATATGGCCCGGCACGCCTGTTGATGGGTTTCCGATTCCATTAACCGCAAGCGGGCGAGGCTTGATTAGGCTGAATAAGGAAGACAGTATATTTAATAAACCCTTCAAAATTGCATTTGAGGGTTCAAATCTTAAACTCATTTTTCTCTTAAGGGTTGTTTTTAATTAGTTTTGCTTATAAAATTGAATCCTTATAGGATCACTTTGTTTCTCGAATTTTAAGCGATACCAATTTGATTCCAAGTTTAGTTTCGTCGTCAAATTAAAATTTTGAAGATAATATTGCTAGGAAAATTGACTAATTAAATTATATATAAACAAATAGACGAAATTTATTATTGTTATTAATAATAATAACAAATATCCCTTTACAAATTACACGAATTGATCTAACCCCAAATTAAGCAAATTATATGCTTGTGATATGGGTGTTAGTCAACGATACTAATTCATAGAAATACATATATAAATACCGAAATATATATAATAAACACCTAAACCCAGAAATACAAACATCTATTGCTCATTACACAAATGTTTGTCCCTGTCGATAATCGAACCCGTGCCCCGTCAATTGCGTAGTCAGGGTTACTAACTACTCGACTAACGGGGCGGTCGCAACTTGGTTCTAATCAAATTTCTTAGTTATTCGATAGAAATAAATGAGCTACTGAGTTGAGATTAGGTAATCTATACATATAATGAAATCGTAAAGTCAAAACTGTACATTGAATATTTTTTTAAAAGAATACTTGGGGCATTATCTACAATCGATATCGAAGCCAAAAATATGGTTTTTAGAATTTTTGTCTGTTTGTTTGTCTGTATGTCTGTAAGTCTCTAAGTCTGTATGTCTGTATGTTTGTATGTTTGTATATCTGTATGTCTGTATTTTTGTATGTCTGTATGTCTGCATGTCTGTATGTCTGTATGTCTGTATGTCTGTATGTCTGTATGTCTGTATGTCTGTATGTCTGTATGTCTGTATGTCTGTATGTCTGTATGTCTGTATGTCTGTATGTCTGTATGTCTGTATGTCTGTATGTCTGTATGTCTGTATGTCTGTATGTCTGTATGTCTGTATGTCTGTATGTCTGTATGTCTGTATGTCTGTATGTCTGTATGTCTGTATGTCTGTATGTCTGTATGTCTTTATGTCTGCATGTCTGCATGTCTGCATGTCTGCATGTCTGCATGTCTGTATGTCTGTATGTCTGTATGTCTGTATGTCTGTATGTCTGTATGTCTGTATGTCTGTATGTCTGTATGTCTGTATGTCTGTATGTCTGTATGTCTGTATGTCTGTATGTTTGTATGTCTGTATGTCTGTATGTCTGTATGTCTGTATGTCTGTATGTCTGTATGTCTGTATGTCTGTATGTCTTTATGTCTGCATGTCTGCATGTCTGCATGTCTGCATGTCTGCATGTCTGTATGTCTGTATGTCTGTATGTCTGTATGTCTGTATGTCTGTATGTCTGTATGTCTGTATGTCTGTATGTCTGTATGTCTGTATGTCTGTGTCTGTATGTCTGCCTGTCTGTCTGTCTGTCTGTCTGTCTGTCCGTCCGTCCGTCCGTCCGTCCGTCCGTCTGTCTGTCTGTCTGTCTGTCCGTCCGTCTGTCTGTCTGCCTGTGTCTGTCTGTCTGTTTGTCTGTCTGTTTGTCTGTCTGTCTGTTTGTCTGTTTGTCTATTGTCTGTATGTATGTCCGGGGTAAACTCAAAAAGTACTGCATGGATTTACTTCTAATTTTGCATGAATATTACTGATAGATCGGGTCCACATATAGGCTACATATTATCACGCTATCACCTACGGGGGAGGTGCTGTGCGGAGTATACGAAGTCCGTGCGGACGAAGTCGCTGGCAACAGCTAGTATTAATATATAGGTATGTACTCGTATATCATTATGCCAGATTTCCTGCGAAGTCTTCCAAATATTCCTGTTGAAAAGTAGCCTTCCCGTTAAGAAGTTAAGTTAAACATTTTAGATGTTCCCCGTGTTGGTTCCGGGCACCTTTAAAGAATAGACCAACTACCGTTCTGCCAGGCAGGTCGTAAAAGGCGACCGATTGGCTATGCAAGTCACTACCATCGTGACTGCTAGGTGGTGGAGTTCTGCATTGTCTCGCACGGGGCTGGTACCACCGCCTTACTTATTCCTGCCGCAATAACGTCAGTGCTTGTCACTCTTGTGTTCCGGTTTGGAGGGTAAGGTAACTGGTAAACTTATGCATGTGGCATTAGACCTCGCCACAAGATAGCAACGCACCATTAACATCTCTGGTGTCTATAGGCGATGGTTGACTCTTACCATCAGGAGACTCATCTGCTTGTTTGCTATCTTACGTTATAAAAAAATGTTCCGGGCCTTCTTTATAGAATAGGCCACTTATCATTCTGCCAGGCAGTTTGTAAAAGGCAAACTATAGGGTATAAGTGTCACTATCATCGTTCTTACTAGGTGGTAGAATTCCGCAACGTCTTGCTCAGGATGTGGTACTGTAATACCTCTTTAGTTCTGCGGTTTTTTGAACCACTAACAGATATTATTTGGATTAGGAATGTGTGGATACGACGATCAATAGGAGTTATTGTTTTGTAAAACGGATAGAACAGACGTTCTCCCGTGTTGGGCTGGACCATCTTTGAAGAATAGACCTTCTACAATTCTGCCAGGTAGTTCGTAAGAGGCAAATAATTGGCTATGCGAGTCCAGAAAAACACGTTAACGTTGATTACATTACTTTCATTACGTTTTACACAGTCAGTTATATACAACATCCATCGTTTTCATGTAATTATTCTCATTCTCACACTCTTTTATTATATCTGTACATATAATAAAATCGTAAGAAAGTCAAAACTGTACATTGAATATTTTTTTAAAAGAATACTTGGGGCGTGATCTACAATCGATATCGAAGCCAAAAATATAGTTTTTAGAATTTTTGTCTGTTTGTCTGTTTATCTGTTTGTCTGTTTGTCTGTATGTATGTCCGGGGTAAACTCAAAAAGTACTGCGTGGTTTTACTTCAAATTTTGCATGAATATTACTAACAGGTCGGGTCAACATATAGGATACATATTATCACGCTATCACCTAGCGGCCGGGTGCTGTGCGGAGTAAACGAAGTCCGCGCGGACGAAGTCGCTGGCAACAGCTAGTATACAATATAATCACTTAATTCAATTATTGCATGATTTTTAATCATCAAATATCAATACGAAGGTCGAACTAAAAGTTTTTAGAACTAGGTACTTGTAAACACTATAATAAATTAATAAGTTTAAATTTTGAAAATGGAACTCTGCCGATATATATATATATATATATATATATATATATATATATATATATATATATATATATATATATATATATATAAAATTCATGTATAATGTTTCTTTTTGGTACAATTAAATACGTAAATGTATTTTGTCACAGAAGAGCGGGGTCTCCTAGTACAAGTATTATATACTTAAAAGGAGACCTCCAGTAGCAACAAAAAACTTTGTATCTACTTTTTTAACATTTTTGTATTTTTGTATTGAGTATGTATTTCATTAATTTGTTATTTGTTTTAAGGTTTTGCTGCAAACTGAATATTGACTGTGTCACGTCAGCATGAATTTAACGCTAAAAGTTTTCGTGCCTTGATTTTTTATGACTTTCGATGTCTTTTAAGCCAGTAAGAAAGTTATGATAGAATTCGATTGGCTTCAACGATAAAGCCCCATGTCGTCTACTGTTTACAAATGGTTTAATGAGTTTAAACGCGGTTGCACTAATTTTACCGATGATCTGCATAAGGGACGACTGAAGATAACATCAGTGTTGTGTGGCATATGATAGAGACTATTAAAAGAGTGACCTATGAGCAGATTTGTACAATCTTAGGCATCGGTATGAGTCAAGTTCACAAAATCCTCCATGAACATTTCGCGGTCAGGAAATTTTGTGCCCGTGAATACCTCATAATTGGACTGAAACCCAAAAACTCCGACGCGTTGATTAGTGCCGTGAAATGCTTCAAGATTTAACGGATGTGACTCAAATTCTGTCTTTGACTAACGGGTGACGAAAGCTGGATTTACTTTTATCATTTGGAAATCAAAAGCCAGTTAGCTCAGTGAGTGTTTCCTTCCGAGGAGTTGCCAACCAAAGTGAAAAGACGTCGAAGTATGGGAAAATTTATGGTTACCTCGTTCTTTGGAAGTACCTACAGATCATTACGCGACAATTGTTTCCGAGGATCAAAAGAAAGTTACTGCAGAGTGGTACACTAATTATTGTTTGCCATTTGTGTTGGAAAAAATTCGGGAAAAATGACCTCATGGTAGAATTCTCCTTAACTATGACAAGCTTCGTCGCACACCTCTGGGTAAACAATCAACTATTTGGCGAAGTTAGGCATGGAATCACTGGGTTACACGCCGTATAGACTTGGCTTGGCATATTGCGATTTTTTGTTGATTCCCGAAAATAAAAGAAAAACTTCAAGGAAACCCACGAGGATGCTGAGGAAGCAGTGACTGCGTTTCAAAAGACTGTCGAAAAGACCCACCCCTAAGGACGAGCAGGCAAAGTGCTTTTTTCAGTGGTTCCATCGGATGCAGTGATATATTGCGTGAAGGATACTCTTTTGAAAAAATATAATAAAACTTATAACTTGCTAATTTGCTCAAGTTTTGATTTTTTAAGAATTTTCAGTTTGACGCTGGTATCAAACCAACTGAGTTGACCGCCAGACAAAGACCTACGAGCTTACCACCACCAAACCGTTAGGTTAAGGCGCTATTCTTATCATGCCACCTATAAATACGTGACAGGTGGCGCGGTTCAATGAGTTTGAAAAAGGTATTTCAACGATCTTAAACGTTTGTAATATAAGCAGCCGAGCAGAGTGCCCTAAAGTACCACCGCCTTTTTTTTTTCCTGCCGCAATAGCGTCAATTCTTGTCATTGTCGTGTTCCGGTTAGTAGGATAAGGTAGCTGGTAGACTTATGCATGCATTGAGTCATTGTATACATGTGACATTGCCCTTCGCCACCCGATTGTGTTTTCTTGATGATGATGATGGTTTCTTTTTACATCAGAACTATTTGCTTGTTTGGCCTTTTGACTGGATACATATAAAATATGTTATATCTGTATTGAAACAAAGTGTTATTTATCTTTTAAAATATATGTTTTAGTCACATATTTGAAATAATAAAAAAGCAAAGGTTTTTCATTCATTGGGGTCAAAACCAAACAAAACATGCGACCTATTAATAAACCCTTATTAAACCCTAATCAAAAGTTCTTAGCTTCATTAAGACAGAATTAACGCTCAAAAAAAACTACCTATTATTCGCCACTGACGTTGAGTCGGCAGTAATTTAGATACAAAATCAGAGTGACAGCATCAAAGTGACGAGGGTATAAATATTGTACTCGAATCACTTGTATCCTTTCAGATAAAACACTTTTCTCCACAAAATGTGTAGAGGATAATAGGTTACGTCATGCCACTGCATTGTTGTTTTATAATACATGTGTTGGTATTATATTAGGTTAGAAAGAGTATTGTTAAATTATTGTTTGTTGAAATTGTAAGTTAAATTGGTCTAGTAGTTAGCAACCCTGACTACGCAATATACAGGGCTTGGGTCTGATTCCCAAGTGGGATAACAATTTGTGTGATGAGCATTGAGCATTGTGTGATGAACATTGAGTATTTCTGGGCTTTGGGTGTTTATTAAACATATATATATATATATATATATATATATATATTTTAATTTTAATTTCAATGTGTTTGTATTATTATGTTATTTGTTTTGTTTATGTGTGAGAGCAGAATTGTTTTGTATAGTTATAGCATATATGTACAGTCTTAAGTTATTGTAAGTGTAATAGTACATATTTTACGGATATCCTACTCTACCTTAAAATGTTGTTCTTATTAACAAAGGTTGTCTGGTAGAGATCGCTCTTTGGCGATAAGACCGCCTTCGTGTACTTTCTTTAAATTGTCTTTAAATTATTCGTACTAAGCATGTATTTTTACTGTAATTATGTGCACAATAAAGAGTTATCATTCATTCACTATCATTCATATTTGATTATTTATATTTACCCCTATACCCATTGATTTTTATATCAATGCCTATACCACAAGTATAATAACTTACTTACTTTGGGGTTAAATAAACGTATTATTTGTCCATTTGTACTGTGTGTAAGTCATGGTGATAACTAGGGAATTATAATAACTTAAATTAGTTATGCTTAGAATCTCTACTTTTAAATTAATATTAAGTGTATTTACCCATGTTGGTGTGAGCTAATCACCGACCACACAACCCATAGACCCCTAATAACAGGCGAATGGTTCTGTCAACATATCTGACTTATAGTTCCGATGTAAATGTCCATGCACCAATACCCAATCAGTGTCGACCAATCAGATTCTCTGTACATCACTATGTTTCACTGTGGCCTTGAGTAAGCCAATCACGATGTTGCAGCTCAGCTCAGCTAGTTGCCAGAATGTATTCAATACGGAAAATCGAACATTAGGCGTCTATGGGCTGTGTGGTCGATGGAACTAATGATACAAAACCGACCAAATGCGAGTCGGACTCGCACACGAAAGGTTCCGTACCGTCATCTATAAAAGAAAATTATGTTTGTTGTATGGGAGCTCCCCTTATTTACTTTACTTTTATTTCATAATTTATTTTGAAAGATAATATACTTACAACTAAATATTTTGTGAAAATTTTAAACGTCTACCTGTTACCGTTATTTATATTGAGCAAAAAGATTCGAAAAAACCACGTTTATTGTGTGGCGAGCCCTCATTAATATTTTATTTTTTATTTTTAGTATTTGTTGTTTTAGTGGCAACGGAAATACATAATTGGTGAAAATTTCAGCTTTCTAGCTATCATAGTTTATGAGATACAGCCTGGTGACAGACAGACAGACGGATAGACAAACAGCGGAGGCTTAGTAATAGGGTCCCGTTTTTACCTTTTAGGTGCGGAACCCTTATAAATGATCAGCTATTGATCAAGGAATAGTCGATAAACACGTCTCGAATATGTCAATAACTATTTCTTCCGCTTTCTATAGTATGTAGAGGCATAGACACAAAAGTAAACATGTACAAACCAAATCCTCGCCTATTATCTCTTCCACCTTAATGAAAGTGAAATGTGGATATTATACTCTCTAGTACACGCTAGTCGAAATCAAGAACACGCCGCCGCCACCCCTCGCTATTCTGTGTTGATAGCGCGCTACGCGCTAAGTATGGCGTAGTTAAATATACGTAGGTCACACTATAAGTTTTGCATAACTTAAAAAAACAACATGTTATAACCAAAATATTATTTTTATTGCTTTTCAAAATAATCTCCTTTACATTTTAAACATTTTTTCATGCGATCGAACCATTTTTTAAACAGGAAGAACAAATTTCAGAAACAGGAACAAATCATTTCCCGCCAGTTGTTTTTTTATTACTAAGAAGGTTGCAACGTTTTAAAAATATAACATTCGAAATTCAAATAGTTCCGATTAGCTAGAAGTGCAAAACTTTTAGTGTGCCCCATGTAGGATTCTCGGTGCACTGTTTACTAAGTTTACTAAGAAGTATTTTAATATTTATTTTTAATGTTATTTTTTTCATCATATATGGAGGGTAGTAAATATGATAATAAGATGTACCTTCCTTCTTATGATATGATTAGAACTTGACATTACCGCGCTTCAGCTTAAAGTCCATTACAAAAATATTGTTTTATTAATCCATTTTTATGTAAAATGTATTTTTAAGCCGGTCCAATAGAATTTTATTAAAAATTTGATCAGTATTATAAAATAATCAGAATTGATATCAAAATGTGATAATGTAGATGATTTCGAATATACTCGTATTTCGGGTTGAAGATGTCAAGTGTACCTAATATTAATATATGTATATAGATATGATCTTCGTTATATAAGCTACAAAATGACATGTGACTTGTAAATATATATGTATGTATTCTAAAATGAATTTTAAGATACTTTGTTTTTAAATTTGTAAAATGAGAGAGAGAGGTCAGGCCTGAAAGGAAGTGTCGTCATAAAAATAAGACAGGGCACGCTCCGTTGGTTCAAAATTGTAGAAAGAAAGGTAGATGAAAAGTTAACAAAACAGATATACAATGCGAATTTGGAAGGATGTAGGTACTGGGGAAGACCAAGACGGACATACCTACCATGATCATATTTATCCGGTTCTGTCCGAAAATGGTATCAGGTGTCTTCGCGACCGACTTGTTTGTATGAAGAGAGTAATAAATGTGGAAGAAGCAACATAAAAGCTGCAAGGTTTTCTTCGATCCATGCAAGTAACCCTTCCTTTCGCCATATTCTTATCTTTCTTAATGTATACTGCCACTTTCGCATTGTGTAAATTAAATAACTGTGAAATGAAAGTCTGAAGATAAATATTAGACGTTTAAAACAATACTTCTAAATCTAAAGTGATTGAGTGTTGTTTCAGACAATTTATCACTGGTCCCTAGCTGTCGAGGGTCAAACAACAAAGGGTGAATTGTATATTTATTACCCTTTATATGTTTACCAAACACATTGGTCCGTGGGCGCATGTCAGGAGATTGATGGAACTAATAGAATCACAGCACACATATTTCGTGAAGTTTCTATTTTCTTCGTAGACTATTCAAAATTTTGATTTATAATTGTAAAATTGGGTAAATCTACATCAATCAACACCTATTATTTTCTAGTGAAGTTTTTTCTTTTTCAATTTAATTTTTCTTTGCTAGTCATCATTTACCTAGAATAAGCATAATGCTACTATGCCATGAATATTTTTTTATTTCTTCGAATAGTTTTGCTGTAAATCCTCACTTTTTTAGTTCATAACTTCAAGTTATAGACTGTATTATACTATTTCCATTTCTTTATTTTCTCGATGACAGATCGACGGCCATGTAATTTTGTGTTGTTTACGTTAAAATGTCTCACAAATAATCATCGACATAGTATTACCTCTGATTTCGCTGCAAATAATACTTACTTCATGGACGAGTAGTTATGTGCTACACATAATAATTACTATAGGAGCTATATCGATAAACGTAACACGATAACAGACTCGTTTTTTAACAAAATGTAAGAAACTAAACTATTGCCGGATACTTTTGTACAAATTTATGAACTATAATATTATATTATATAAAAAAAGTTATATTATATATATTGCCATCTTTCCCACATCAGCCCCAAAACAAGGTGTGGCGCCGCTGGTCCGTACCGCTGAAGGGTCATATACTGATGGAACCAGCGGGCCAACTTTTGTCAGGTGACGTCATAAATGTGGAGGTCGATGACGTCACTCAAGGACAAGGAAAGGGAAAAGGAAGATCTTCCCAGTCAGGCAAGGTGTACTGCCTGGTGACCGAAGTCCATTTGAGAAGCGTTGAAACTTGTATATAGTGTGTATAAGATACATTTCATTTTATTCATTTTGTTTTTTTTTTCTGGTAGCATTTGTAGATTGCTTAAACTGCTACAAATGTTACATTTAATTTAGAATGTTTCGACAGTAAGATCAAAAATTCTAGCTTGAAAGCATATGTTGTGTAGCTGTTCAAGTTTAACATGCAATCAGAGACACAGACTTTCACACTTATAATATTAGTATGGATGTCTTCTGATAGAAGTTTACTGAGTAACGTTTGAGCAAACAAATCAAATAATTTGCTGACTTCGGAATTAGATCGATTTGTGTAATTTTTCCAACAATATTATTATAATAATAATTATTTAAAATTTCAACCCCGGCTATAAAGCCGGGGTTGAAATAGCCGGATGTATAATATGTAGCCAAACATAATAACTATAACAGAATACGTCACTTAGTTTTGTGTTAAAATTAGACAAGATTTTACCATATTATGACTTTTATTCTACTGTATTAGTGTTTCAGAACTCCTTATTACTATACGTATTATAACCATCATTTTATTACAATTTCTCGTTAACATGTTTATTGATGAAGTGACCTCTTTCCTCGCCTACATTGGGTTAAGTTTGACTGTAGCGACCCCTGTACAACTAACTTTATTAATGTTTGAGTTTGTAACAGTGCTTGAAATTGCAATATCCGCGCAAGTTACTATCGCTATTGTCCGGTCTGTAAACTTTGAAGTTTAAGCGAGTTTAGTCCTAAGTACTCACCTATCGAAATATTAAAGAATTTTCAAGCTTTATTTGTTGGAAAGGAATTTGAAACTATAAAATAAAGAATCCTAAATTAAATTTAACCTCATTTTAGAAAATTACGCTCGAAGACAGCCAATAGATTTCTATAAATAAGACCATTACTACCCATTCGTGGTTCAAACTCGGTGGTTTTATAAGTAGTCTCATACGAGTCTATTCGCTCAGCCATTTCTTAAACCTCACATATTAGGCGTTCATGTGGTAGAGTTAATTATACACCTTTGCAATGTTAAAGAATAAGAATTCCGTTCGGTTTAAGAAGGTTTTAACAATATGACGTATCTTATAGAGATTATATAAACATTTATTATATTCAACTTGAAAAGGCTAATCGTCCCATAATATGGAAAATCTTATAAAGAAGAATAATGAAATGAAATGTTCAAAATTAATTTGACATTTATGCACAAAATTAAAAGTTTGAGTGAAAAGTTCAAGTAAATTTTTTCTGTACTACTCGTACGTTGATGCCTCGTTTGTTAAAGTATATTATGTACACAACATTCTAAATTAAATGTAACTATAAAATTACTTTATTTTGTAATTCAAATTTACTTAATACATTCAGATGAATTAAACATCAGATAGTGAATGGATTGAAAATAGCGAACTGAAAATCATGTTTTCACTTTATAATTTTTGTAATCATTACTACCTATTGTATTCTATTGTATTGTATTGTAAATAAAATTGTAATCTATACATATAATAAAATCGCAGGAAAGTCAAAACTGTACATTGAATATTTTTTTAAAAGAATAATAAGTCTTATAAAGAAGAATAATGAAATGAAATGTTCAAAATAAGGTTTGACATTTATGCAAAAATAAAAGTTTGAGTGAAAAGTTCAAGTAAATTTTTTCTGTAGATGTATACTCGTACGTTGATGTCTCGTTTGTTAAAGTGTATTATGTACACAACATTCTAAATTAAATGTAACTATAAAATTACTTTATTTTGTAATTCAAATTTACTTAATACATCCAGATGAATTAAACATCAGATAGTGAATGGATTGAAAACAGCGAACTGAAAATCATATTTTCACTTTATAATTTTTGTAATCATTACTACCAATTGTATTCTATTGTATTGTATTGTAAATAAAATTGTAATCTATACATATAATAAAATCGTAGGAAAGTCAAAACTGTACTTTGAATATTTTTTTAAAAGAATACTTGGGGCGTGATCTACAATCGATATCGAAGCCAAAAATATAGTTTTTAGAATTTTTGCCTGTTTGTCTGTTTGTCCGTTTATCTGTTTGTCTGTTTATCTGTTTGTCTGTATGTATGTCCGGGGTAAACTCAAAAAGAACTGCATGGATTTACTTCAAATTTTGCATGAATATTACTAACAGGTCGGGTCAACATATAGGCTACATATTATCACGCTGTCACCTACGGGGGAGGTGTTGTGCGCAGTAAATAAAGTCCGCGCGGACGAAGTCGTGGGCAACAGCTAGTCATTACTAAAATTAATGAAGCCCACTTGTCAACATCTTCGATAAGGTTATCGATCGTTCAATAATTACAGCTAGGTGGGCTGTGGGTCATAGGAATACTAAAATTATTGTATTAATTGTGCATATACAAAATAAATAGGATTAATAAATAGAGTGTATCGAGAGGAAGATTTCTCCGTGTTGGTCCGGGCTCGTTTCTACATTTTAATACAATATTAATCTATTAATACACTTGTACTTTTTAACTTCCCACTACGTGTGTAGATAAGGAAGTTACTTATTTTGCTCCAATTTTCAAAAATTGAGTTTTCACCAGATGTGCACGTTTTGAGGTCCTAGGAACCTTTTTCGACTATTTTCGCGGTGACGTCAGTGTATTTGTATGTGTGTGTGTGTGTGCCTGTATGTGTATGTATGTATGTAAACATCTCATAACTTTTGAACGGCTGGACCGATCGAACCGCGGTTGATGGCATTCGATTGGATTCCACTTGAATTAGACTTCCTGAAAATTTGAATCAAAAGGGCCCAAGGGATTTTGAGAAATTTGGAAAAAACCCAAAAAAAAAATTGGCAAAACAGATTTTTTTTAATATAACTTCCAGGTTAATGTACTGATTGAGTACAAAAACTAATCAGCTCTATTCTAAAAAAATTACGTCTAATACATAAATTGCATCAAATAGGTTTATCTTCTTTATTCTTTATTTAATTTGTTCAAATCTTAAAGTTTTTGTCTTAGATTTTGGTTCTATTATTATTATTATTTATTTTTTTGTACTTTAAATTTGATTAGTTTTAATTTTTTCAATTAAATTTAATGTTTTTATTTAAATTTAAGCTAACTAAGCTCCGAAAGTCAAATTTGTTGTGTGTACGAAGTAGTAATCCGTAATTGGCTTATGTTTGATGTAATATAATTGTATTTTATCTTATAATTAAAAATGCTGTGGATTAATTGGTAATAAATAAATAAATAAATATATCTGTTTGGAAGTAGTCGTTGACGAAAATTTTGAGTGTTTTTTCGACATAACTTCGAAATATTTCAACCAATCATATTTTAATATTCTACGATATTTTAGTACTATAAAAATTACGTCGAATTCCGTATTAAAAATCGAAATCGAATATTATTTTTAAACTAGCTGACCCGCGCAGCTTCGTTCGCGATTAGATTAACATGTCGTCTAGATAGCTTTTCATACAAATTTCATCCCCTATTTCAACCTTTTAGGGATTAATTTTTGAAAAAAAATAGCCTATGCTTTTCAACTACTTCCATGCCAAATTTCATGAAAATCGGTCCACCTGTTTAGCCGTGAAAGCGCAACAGACAGACAGACAGACAGATTTTCGCATTTATAATATTAGTATAGATGTTACTGCTTTTCAAATATTAATACTACGTTGTTTTTAGCAAACTTACTTAATATTTTTGAAATAACTTTCAAGCTAATATACTGATTGACTTCAAAATCTTATCAGCTTTTCTCCTTTAAAAACTGCGTCAAGTACCATTAGTTGTATAAAATAGGTCAATTTGTTTGGGATCTATCAATGACGAAAATTTTTGAAAAAAAATGTTTTTTATATTGTTTCGAAATTTTTTAACCTACAGATTATTTAGCTAAAGCAATAGTTAAATTGAGTTGAACGCTATTTGAATTTGACCATTTGAGAATTTGATCAAATTGATCATCGTTTCCAAAATGTACAGTTTTTGAAAAATCAATATACTCGCATTTTTATCAAAATAGACTGCATGTATGATTATTTCGTTGCTTCATTCGTAAGTGTTTTCTTGCTGTTTTTTGTGACTTAGCAATTGAGTCATTTCTATATTTCTTAGAACTGAAAAATCTATGCTTATAGTTTTTACTCTTTTGGGCTTAAAATACCTTAATTTAGCGGGAAGTCTCAGGATTGGACTGCAAGGTAAACCGTTTACAGATTTTTCGCAATATGATTATTGTGAAACAGTACAGGTGTATTAATTGATTAATATTGTATTTAGATCAATTTCCAATCTTAGTGCGAGGGGAAAAAGCTAAAAAAAGGTATATTCATGCCCGTATCCCCGAAGAGGTAGGCAGAGGTACAACGTGTGCATCCTCGATTAGCCGAAGATACGTCTTAATCCCACAACGTGATAGGTGACCAGCCTATCACCAACCGGACACTTTTCCAATCCCGGGCAACGTTGTTTTTATTAGAAAATTGAAAAACCGCATTTTTGATTTGTCTGACTTGGGAATCGAACCCCGAGGGTTTCTCTGAGGGAAAAATTCGATAAAATTTATTCCTTGAGTTTCTTCCGCCAATTCTTCGTGCCTGGGGTAAGTTCAATATTAATCCTAGAAATATTGAAGGTTAATTAAATAAAACATTTTTTGATTTCTAAAATTGATGTAAAACTAGGAACTTCCCGATTTTAGAAAAAAACTATTAATCTTAGCGAAATGTTAAAAATGTCTTTTTCTTTATAAGATCAACCTTCATTTTCAATGCTGATTTTTCCTTGAAAATTCTTTTACAAGAAAGCTACCATAAATAAAAATTGATATCTATCAATATTAGGCTTTAAGAGCGAAGTGGTGGCGCGAGATGGATCTTGAGTTGCTACATAATATTAAGGTAAACCGTACCATATTATAGGTAGACCAGAAAATGTAAAATTTTAGTATATAACTTTATATTTGTTCAGTGTAGATAACATTGATAATAATAAAAATCGTGTTTTTAATAAATCAAGAAAAGTTTAAAGAATTTTTCTTGTAAGTACTAAAAAATGTAGTCTTAGAAACATGTTTTTTATTTTGGTTTTATTTTCCTGCGCTCTCCCTAGATCAAGCCTCATGACGCCTTCGATACGAATATAATGTTTGGGTGAAAATACACTGGATTTTTTTAGGTTAGATAAATATAAATAAAGTCCAGACATTAAAAGATGTAATTCTCATAAAAATACTTTCCTAACAATATTACTTGGTAGTATAAATTTGCGAGCCCTTACAAAGCTCTGCTTTTTGCTAGTTACTATCCAGTAATTATTTGATAAAAAGGCGCAGTTGTTTTAAGTTTATTACTATCAGACGGTAAGAAAATAAACCAATATTGCGGTGGACAGAGGCCGGGAACAATAGCTCTCTGTCAGAACGACATAGACAAATTGTTCGCGGAACATGAAAGAACGTTGATCTCGAACGAGGCAAACGCAATGAAATCCTTTCACACTGACGTTTCTTCTGTACTTACGTACATTGTAATTACAGGATGTTTCCATGCTAGGCTGCAGCGTTTCATCCAAATGAATTTCGCTTTGATGTGTAAGGATGTGTTATAGAGATTCTCTATTGATTTTTGGTTTTATCTTTTTTTCGTACAAATCTAAAAAATTCATCTCTCATGCATTGATTTTATAGATAGGTATGAGAGAACGAGAGAGAGAAAAAGAAAGAGATAAAGTTTAGGATTGTTTTCGTTAGTTTGGGACCTGTTGAATATTCACGAAACAAAAAAGTTATCCTCTTCATCCAATAATCATCTACTTGCTTTCTCTTCAATGTTGTATATGAATTTATATAAGAATAAATATCAATAAAGGGCAAAATCTATATTAATATTATTAATATTATAAATGCGAAAGTTTGGATGTTTGGATGGATGTTTGTTACTCAATCACGCAAAAACTACTGAACGGATTTGAATGAAACTTGGCACACAGGTAGATGATGATCTGGAATAGCACATAGGTTATATTTTATCCCGGAAAAATTAGGTGATCCCTCAGGATTCACCAAAAACTTATAATGAAGCGGGCTGCACGCTGCAGCTAGTATTAAATAAATTGACTTGAGTTTTCCAGTTTTATGAGATTTAATTTATCTTATTAATCTATGTTTAATACTTACTCTCTCATGACTTGTTCTATAAGACATGATTCTGATTACCGAGTCATCAATTTGAAGTCTTAAATAAAAAATTGACAAATCATATAAAATAATTCAACATTAACATTGGCTATTTCATAGTCTTCACATATTATTAAAATCGTATTATTATTTAACGTTTAATATTTGTCAGAATATATAAGTAAACTACTAAAAATGTAAAAATGTACTCGTTTCTTTATTGTTTTATAGGCGTTTTTAAAAAACACCCATTAATGAACTGTGCTATTAGCAATAAGAAAAATAAATAATATTATTATGTTTTGACATATTATTGTATGTATCTTGTAGTAATGAATATTCCAATGTAATAATTTCAATTTTAATATTATTGCATGTATTGATTGGGCCTGATAAGAACATTGGAAGACCAAAGAGGAAAGATGATAGGCCAATTAGTACGACACTATAATTTTATTAATAATATTATAGAAGGAGAGATAGAAGAAAAGGGAGGTAGAGGAAGGCCAAGGAAAAGTTATACACGTGAAGGAAAACCTAAAAGTTATGTCGTATAGGGAGATCAAGGAAGCAGCATTGAATAGGGAATAGTGGAGAAACCTACACAGTCAAATAGACGTTGCACCGGCAATAGTTTGTTCTTTATATATATATATATATATATATATATATATATATATATATATATATATATATATATATATATATATATATATATATATATATATATATATATATATATATATATTGCGGCAGTGTACTGACACTATTGCGGCAGGAATAGGTAAGGCGGTGATACCAGACCCAGGCGAGACAATGCAGAGCTCTACCACCTAGTAGCCACGATGGTAGTAACTCGCATAGCCAATCGGTCGGCTTTTACATCCTGCGTGGCAGAACGGCAGTAGGCCTTTTCTTCAAAGGAGCCCGGGACCAACATGGTGGAACCAAAAGGATGCCATGAGAGTTTTGTAATATAATACTCAAGTTTATTAAATAAGGAACCATGGTAACTTTAGTCTGATGCTGTAGGATCCTCTTTCGAAGATCATGAGCTTTTTTTCCTTTTTTTCTTAAAATGATGCATATTAGATAAGCAGGGTGGTGGTCGGATGATAGGAAAATGTGTCGGGGGTTTTTAAATTTCTAATTTAGTATTATTATTGGTTATATAATGATATGACCTTTAACTATCGTGTCATTCAGTATGTGTAGTCTTTTACTAGTTAACTTTAATTTGTTATAAGTGTTATCTAGTTTGAAAAATGAATAAAGAAATACCATTTCATTCATTCAGGTAGATATGCAACTAGTTGATCCTCCAGCGCACAGTGTGTTAAGAAATCCGATTTTGTTTCACTTTGTTTTTATTCGATAATACTATAGTCAATTTAACATTATAAACGTCAGAGTAAAACTCTCAATTCGATACAGCTTCTAATTTTTTTTAAAAAACTGTTTTAAATTTGCCTATACCCGGGTCTAAAAATATACAAAATATTTTTTTTGCAGAAAAACCAAATTAAATACTATGAAATTGATTATACCATTTAATTTTGCACATATAACTTATACTACCCTTAAAATATTTGCCCATTTACTGTGGTCAAATAAAGTGGAAAATGTGTTTTATCATTTTCGGTCTTATTTATTTTTCTTAAGTATAACGCCGTATTAGAAGAAGATTTATATATGAATCGATAGCTTATATCAATAACTATAATCTGTATTAAAATCATATTCTGGTTCCGCGTTATTCAAAAGTAATAACAAATTAAATTTAAAATATTGAAAAAAAAATAAAGTTTTAGTATTATTAAAGTACTAATTAAAGTATTTAAAAAAATGTGACCTCGGAATTATTTATTTATTTATTAATTTATTTAATACTTTATTGTACACAACAGAACAACAAAAAAAATACAGCAAGCAGTATTTTTAAAAAGGTTTATTTATGTTATGTGCATGTGACAGATGCGCAGCTTATCAACAAATCATGCACATATACAATATCGAGCAATATATTTTTTAGTTATCTTCAGTAGTACCCTCACGCCCGTATCCCCGACGGGGTAGGCTGAGGTACAACGAGTGCACCCACGACTAGCCTAAAATACTTGGTCCCATAAATGTGATAGGTGGCAAGCCTATACCAACTGGGCATTTTTCAATCCCGTGCATCTTTGTGTTTATCAGGAAACTGAAAAAATACTTTTTTAAATGCCCGATCCGGGAATCGAACCCGGGTCCTCAATGTTAACGCCAATGCTGGACCACTAGACCACAGAGGCGATCGATATTTTTTTTACAGAAAGACAAAATATATATTCGTTAAGAATAAGATCTGGCCACATACCACTAAATAAATTTCTTTACTTTATTGCAAAAATATCCTCTCTATTGGCCACAATTGCCACAATGTGACAACAATTCTGACAAAATTGAAGATATGTATTACCCATTTGCTAATGGAGTGTAGTCAGACCATTGAATTATAAAAACATTAGATAAAACAAAATATGTTACCGAAATCAACTGATCGAACCCCTGTCAATAAGGGCGAAAAATATTTACTTATTTATAAAAGAATGTTTAAAATTAAGAAATTAATGTATATTTAACCCTTATAATATGTATATTTCTCTATAAGACCGGCATTAACTGCTTTCGTTAAAAGGCCTCATTAAAAAAGGGAAAAAACTATCAGGGTGGCTCTGTAAAACGAATATTAAGTTATAATAGCATTGCTGAACAATTCCCAGCCATTACGAAAATGTCCACTGAAGGCAAATTACAGCTTAAGATAATTCCTAATATCAATGGATTTCCACTTTGGAATAGCTTGAATTGTCGACATTTGACATTGCAGTGAACGTTTCCCGATTTCTATTACGTTAAACGTAGACATGCTTTCTGAATATACATGATGAAATTTCAGATGATATCTGAAATCCGTTTAAATTGCCTAATATGTGTTGCCGGCTTTTGACAAAACTTCATTATTCAATTAGTATGTTTCTGATCATATCATTCTGAAATGGAAATGTTATATTTACTAAGGATCAAAACGGTATTGTATTTTGATCAGAGATCTATATCTCACCATCCCTACTTGAACACTAGTAGTTGGATGTAAATATCAATCTAAGTATAGAAATTAGCTGTTTCAAGTGGGGACGTTTACATCAAAAGGCAAGACCATCTTGATCCGTCGTGAATGTCATTTCCATTTTGCACTCTAATGACATGTCACTAGAATTTTGACTACTTTGATGCTAATCAAAAACATAATAATGTTAATAATGGTCGATAAAAATTTACTATGGTAAAAAATACCATGAAGTAGGGACACACTATAACATCACGGTCTGAAAGACCTGCAGCGATAATACAGTTCTGCTGTAAGTGTTATCATTGAACTAGCAGTTTCAATGGTAATTCATATTTATGTAGTAGTAAATACCATCCAAACGGTCTGTAATGAGACCAGTTATACACAAACTAAGGCCGAAATTGCTAATTTCTATACTAGGGCAGATACTTATATCCGACTACTTGTGTTTTAAGTGGGAATGGTAAGTTGTAGATTTTTGTTCAAACGACAATACTGTCTTGATCCTTAGTGAATATATTATTTATATTTTGTCCTTGAATGACATGGCGCTAGAATTTAGACTGCTTTAGTGCTAACCAAAAACTTTTTTTGGTTAGCACTAAAAACTTTTTTTGGTTAGCACTAAAGCAGTCTAATTGTTAGGTTGTTAAAAATATTTATTATTATTTATTTAAATACAGTGCACATATATGTATACTAGTTGACTTTTTTAATGTATATTTGTCAGTGTGTCTTTTTATAGCACCTTGTTATGACAGCCCCGAAGATTCTGGAAAAAGCGAAACGATTTCAATTAGGTATAAGCAATTGGTTGTGAAACAGTACAAGTGCATTTTCTAGTAAAATATACCCAGACAACGTATTGGGCTGTCGCCAACATGACAAAATTTCGTTCGTTGTCATAAGCAAATGATGTTTTGTTTAGCACACGCTTGAACAGCATCGTGCTGGATGACCAGTTAGGTCTCTAGTTGCCCTTTTGCTGACAAAGGGAACCTCTCGAGCTTGCGCTTAACTCACCCCGTGCCATGAATAGCCGTAATGGAGTATCACTGTTTTATCATCTATTCGACTCTTCAGGTTCGATGAGGTCGCACGACAGTGGTTTTGCAAGTTCTTTTCTCTTGTGAGATCAGCTGTACTAGAGTTGGAATGCCTTCCATCCGACTGCGAAGTGGCCCTTGGTCTAGCGAGCTTTTAGCTCCAATATAAAATATTATATCAAGTTCCAGTAAAATAAAATATCAATTGGCTGATTTGTGCAGCTTTGACCATGTGTAGATTAACAAGTCATCGTTGCAGTGTACAACAAACTTTCATCATCTATTTCAGCCGTTTGAGGATTGGTTTTTGCAAAAAAATACATGACTACGTACTAGCTACTATAAACGCTTATTGAATACGTTTGTATAAATTTATGCCTCTAATTTCAGCGTTAATTCTCTAAAAACACCCTTTTTTACAATTGGGATTGCCAATTTAAACACCCAAGGCTTAATAATTTTGATAAGCAAACATTCCGTTTCTGTGTAAGCCGCCCAAGGCGATTTGCAAACCGTCAAACGTTAACCCTTATTGCGCCTTTGATCCTTCCTAACATCTGTGCTTTATTAATATAAAAACAATGAAGTCCCTTATAATTTAATTAGTTAGAAATTGGTGTATTTAAACTATATGTATGTACTTATGTGCACATTGGTCCGGATTCTATTATGCATTGTCTAAATAAATTTTGATTTCTTTCTAAATTATTGAAAGTTAATTTAGAAAGAAATTAAAATTTATATAATATAAGAAATCCAAAATACTGTTTGAAAAAGTTACCGAGGAGTACAGATTAGTGTTACTAGATTATGAATATAAAAGTCCCACACATTTGTTGTCTATGTTTTTAACTGTATTCACTATTTATGCTAGAAGTGTTTTGAAAGTTCATTTCTTTATTTTTGTTATAATCTCAATCAAGCTGGGTGAAAAGAAATGTAGCGGAAGTGCCTTCACTAAACTCACTCAAGCACAGTGGAAAAATTACTATAACAACATCAAAAGTGATTATTATTAAATATACACTAAAGCCAACTTTGAAAGCTTTAAATCCATCTAGTAAAATGTAATTTCTCTTGTCCTATAACACGAAATTCCTCTAGTGTCGGCATTTACGATTGTAACATTTAATTTCACCGACCCTCCGTCCACAGAGACATATTTTCCACAAATTCCTCGCGGCTTCAGAATCGCGTGACTATAAAAATGTTATGATCTCATGTACAAACGTGTGTATAAAGGAATTTCCTAAGTGAAAGATCGAAAAATCTATAGCTGAATAATATGAATATTATCGCTAACATCGGAATTTTTTCTTTTAATGCGTGCTATTATATAGTACAACTAACAGACGCTCGTGGCTTGGTTCACGTGACAACGGTTATTTTCCTTACCTATGTATTATTTACAGTTATTTATCTATAGTAATATTAAAAATGACCTGCTCGTGAGTTTGTTTGTAGGAAGTATAATAGATATATAGTAGAATCTGTATTTCAACAAAATAAATTACAGATTCATTCACATACACAGATTCTGAAGAATAGACTACGTGATTGCCTACTGGCAGCTCATATGAGGTATAGCCTAATGCGTTACTACCATCGTGGCTTTCGGTGGTAGAATTGCGAAGACCTGATCGAGAATTGTGCCATCATCTTAGGCATTCCTGCTGCTGTAACATCAGTGTTATGTCATATTAGCATGACTCTGATATTACAGCGGCAGGAATGTGTAATTCGCCTTTTAGGAACTGTTTGTCAGAAAGTTATATTCGGTCTAGTTTCCAAACAGAGGGTTTAATGTACTACGTATCTCTAGTAAGAGATAACGAAGGAATGCAATACTAAGTAGAAGTTGTGTTCCGTTTCGATAAACACTCGCTGCAGCGCTGAAATAACAATGAATCGTCGAAGCCAAGTCGAAATTAAAAAGCGTATCATTGAGTAAATTAATATATAGTATATACTATATATTAATTTACTCATACTCATATATACTATATATACTATATTATTATATAACGTACTTGTATATTCATATATTCTATATTATTATATAACGTGTATATATGAGTATATATAATATAGTATATATGAGTATGTTATATAATATTATTATATAACATACTCATATATACTATATTATTATATAACGTACTTGTATATTCACGCCCAAAAGGTTACAACCACCGTGAACCACCGAAAAAACAAGCTGTGACTGTGTCCTGGACACAGCCGTGTATATTTTACGTGAATACGTTTACGCAACGGGTCATATTTTTCGGTATCATTTTTCAAGGTTCCGAATTAAACCCTCATTGTTTCGCTATGACCGTCCGTCCTTCTGTCCGTTTGAAAACCAGGTTGCAACATAAATGGATAGAGCCTGATCATGAGACGGCTTAGCTTATGATAAGTCATGGGTGTTTTAGGGAACGCTTAGGGAAGTTGGGGCTTTCGGATAGGGGGCTATGTTTCTGTGGCACTGACGTCGAAGAATATCGTGACCACGTTTAATGGGAATGTCCGATGTACGCTGACATAAGGGACGACATGTTCGGGAAATTGGAGAGATTGAAAGCCGGTCTGGTATACTTTCCGGATCTGCTACGTACATCGGAGAATTTCCGAGTGTTCAGGGAGTACGCACACCGATGGCAGAGGATAAGAAGACCCTTGGAGATAGTAGAAGAGCTATAGCGTTGAGTCTCGGCGAACGAGGAACGTGTATGTGCAGTCCGCCTCTTCAGGGTAGAGGTGACATTAGAGACAAAGGTTTAGAAATAAAAACTTGTAGGGAGAGAAGAGTTGCGTGACGAAAAGAGTCTAAGAGCAGACGTCATGCAACCTCCTTGAGATTCGTGGGAGGCTTGTCCGTCCGTGCGTCCGCAGCCTAGCTCAGATCTCCTTAGTACTAGAAAGCTGTAATTTGGCATGAATGTACATATTAGTCACGGCAACATTTTTTAGGTTAGCTCTTCTACATGTAATGTTAATTTATTTAAGGAATGTTAAAAAAAGTGTGGGATATCGTTAAATATGTTTTTAAAAAATTGTGTTCTTAATAAATCAAGAAAATTTTAATGATTTTTTTCTTGTAAGTAAGTACTAAAAAAATTTAGTCTTAGAAACATACGCTGGGGTTTTTTAGGTTAGATAATTATAAATAAAGTCCATACATTAAAAGATGTAATTCTCATAAAAATACTTTTCTAACAATATTACAAGGTAGTATAACTTTGCGAGCCCTTACAAAACTCTCCCTTTTGCTAGTGTAAATAATACCTATTTAATTATACAATAAATACAATAACATTTTAAACTAATAAATTAAAAAGCGTTAACCCCGCCTGACGGATCCCGACCAAGTGTATGTTCGGCATTCGGCAGTTCGGGATCCCCCCCCCCCTTCCCGTTGGCCGACTGTAAGTATCATAGGCTGTGATTATTATGTGGATATATTCGTCATGGACGTTAAATAGCTTGAATGTTCATAGTATGAAACCATAGAATAAAAGTTTGGTTGTAAGATAATATGCACGATTTGATAGAAGTAATAAATGAGAGTTGCTTGAATGTTTTATGTGTAAGACAGACTTAGCGTAAAGGTAGAGAAAATACTTATCTTTGATACTACTACGGTTGACTGTGGTATGGCTAGGCGTTGGAAAGATGACAACATAATAATGCCCTGGTTCGATATCAATATTGGCGTTATTCAGGGTTGTATGTGGGCAAGCGCATAAATGATTTAATGGTAGACTGCATAATTTATGCAGATGTCACTGTACTTTTAGACTTAACTCCATCTAAGTTTTAAACACCTTGGTCCCAGAAATGTGATAGGTGGTAAGCCTATCGACAACCGGGAACTTTCCAATGCCGGCAAACTTTGTGTTTATTAGAAAACTGAAAAAACGCTTTTTGTATGTTGTCCGACCTGGGAAGTGGGAAAGTAGGAAAGAAGAAAAAGAAAAGCTCTGTGGTCTAGTGGTCTGGCGTTGGATTGGCCACGTGAAGTCCCGGGTTTTGGGTCGTCTTTCGCGAACTTTTTCTACTGGGTAAACAAATTGTAGAATACCACTCGGCACCTTTTGATCTTCAAGTGGAATTGTACAGATGGGACCCGTAGCTGAGAAAAAAACGCGATCTTTTTTTACCAACGTTTCTCGCCTGTCTCACTTTTGTTGGCCTGTTTTCATTTTCAAACACCCAATCACAAGATTGCTGTATTTTCTTCGGGTTCAAAACAATAAACAAGAGTGTGACGATGTTATAAACAGCATTAGAATGTCCGTGGTCGTACTTTAGTAGCATCTGTGAGCACCATTCCACGTGAGCCTGCTTTTGCTCCGCTGTCAGTTTATGAGGGATCCAATGACAACAAAGTTTCCCAATTTTCAATTCTTCGTGTAAAATTTGCTCTTCTGAATTTAGCTCATACCATTAATCCCCAATAGTCCTTGAATTGTTTAATCCGGGGGTTCTCTTCAATTAACCGCTTAACAGTAGCCACATTTTTTTCGTTGACGGTAGCTGATGGCCGCCCTTCACGAAATTCTTCATGTAAAGAAACTCGACCTCTCTTAAATTCAGCGAACCATCGCCTCACGGTGCTCAAACAAGGTGCTTCTCTCCCAAAAGCATTTTAAAGACGAGCAGCACAGTTTTGCGGAGAAAGAGAACTTTTAAAATCATAAAAAACATCGCTCTAAAATCTTTTCGACTTAATTTTATTTTCGTTGCGTACGTAGAACTTTGATGTGTGATAAAAAAACAATTGACAAATCATTCCATACTAATATTATAAATGCGAAAGCCTGTCTGTCTGTTACGCTTTCACGGCTAAACCGCTGGACCGATTTTCATGAAATTTGGCATGGGTATAGTTGAAGATCCGGGGTCAAACATAGGCTGCTTATAGTCTTATAATCTTACCTGAGTAGACATAGGACTATTTTTCAAAGACTCTATTACTATATTCGCCGCTTGACTTGTAAGGAACTTGGCCTGGAAATGCTTAAAGTTGCAGCTTTAAAATGACTAATTCCTGACACTGCCGTTGAGTTTCATAGTAATATTTTCAAAAAAAAAAAAACGTTTACGTTACGTTTACGTTACGTTTACGTTACGTTTACGTTACGTTTACGTTACGTTTACGTTACGTTTACGTTACGTTTACGTTACGTTTACGTTACGTTTACGTTACGTTTACGTTACGTTTACGTTACGTTTACGTTACGTTAACGTTACGTTTACGTTACGTTTACGTTACGTTTACGTTACGTTTACGTTACGTTTACGTTACGTTTACGTTACGTTTACGTTACGTTTACGTTACGTTTACGTTACGTTTACGTTACGTTTACGTTACGTTTACGTTACGTTTACGTTACGTTTACGTTACGTTTACGTTACGTTTACGTAACGTTTACGTTACGTTTACGTTACGTTTACGTTACGTTTACGTTACGTTTACGTTACGTTTACGTTACGTTTACGTTACGTTTACGTTACGTTTACGTTACGTTTACGTTACGTTTACGTTACGTTTACGTTACGTTTACGTTACGTTTACGTTACGTTTACGTTACGTTTACGTTACGTTTACGTTACGTTTACGTTACGTTTACGTTACGTTTATGTTCGTCGTATCTAGTTCAATACAAATACGTCGTCTTCAATACACCTTCCAGTACAAAAATATACAAGAATTTTTCACTAAAAAACCAAATTTTCACTGTTATAGAAGCATATTCACAGAACACGTATTACTTGCAACTAAACTAGCCGAGAAATTCCATTGTACATAGCAGCTGTCGCTCCGCTCTCCCCTTCACATTTTTCTACCTGTTCAAAATCCCTTCTGCTATTTTTATACACAGGTATCTTTGAAAAATGTTCTTATATGTTTACTCAGGTAAGATTTAACATATAAATAAAAAAATACTGTTTAAAGTGAAAATATATGGTCAAACATTAATTTTTCATAATAATTTGTTTAAACAATGAAACAATGGAGTGCACAAAAAATTTTTGGGTAAACATTCCAATTTATAGTTTAAAAAACAATATCCCACACCGATCATATTAATTAATTCACTATAACTCTAATCCGAGGTGAAAACTCCCAGGCCCTCCACTAATAGTAAAACTCTAGGAAAGTAATTTCACTACGAACTTTTAATAACGTGCCCTAAATGAGTGTCATTAATCGGTGTAAAACGTTTCTGTTGACATTCATAGCATACTTCCGCTGATGTACGTAGGCAAGCAAATATTTGAGTCATTACATTACGGGCCTTTTCACTAGTTTTTATGTATCGTGTAATATGCACACGCTGTTGGTTCGAACATATTATGAAAATAATGGCAGATTGAATATCAGTAATATAATGCAAATATGGACCTGTAAATAACAGAATGTAAATAACAGAATAGACTAAAGCTTTGGAATCTGCAAGCTATCGTCGTGTTTGAAGGACGAAAGTTATTACAGCCGTGTATGTTTTACGTGAATACGTCTACGTAACGGGTCATATTTTTCGGTTTCATTTTTAGGGTTCCGAAGTAAACTAGGAACCCTCATAGTTTCGCTATGTCCCTCCGCCCTTCCGTGCGTCTGTCCGTCCGTCCATCCGTCCGCAGTCTAGCTCAGAGATCCTTAGTACTACTAGAAAGCTGTAATTTGGCATATATATTTTTGCATACATATATATAGTGGCATATATTAGTCATGGCAACATTTTTTAGATTAACTCCTCTAAAATGTAAAGTGAGGATGTTATTTTCTCTCTCGTATAACTACACCGTGGTATGGGATACCGTTAAATAGGTTTTAAAAAAATGTTGTCGGTTTGTAAAAACAATTTCTCGGTTAAGGGACTTGTTTCTGAAATATAAGGCTTTAAAGTGCTATTTTTTGCTAGGGTCAAAGGTCCTCCCCCCTTTTCCACCTAACGGTTGATTTAGGGGTGGGAAGAATTTCACGGTAGTAGTATATATATAATGAAATAGTTGAGTCGATAAAAACTTGAGTATTAGTCGATCAACTTATAAAATGTATTTGGAGAAAGATTTGTAGGCGAAGAACTTGTGGTGTGAACACTGGTATTTCGTCATGGACGTTAAGTGTTAAGTGTGTTGAATGTTCATAGTATGAAACATAGTACAAAAGTTTTGTTGTAAGATAAGATGCACGAATTGATAGATGTAATGAATGAGAGATATTTAGATGTTTTATGTGTAACAGAGACTAAGCGTAAAGGTAGAGAAACTACTCATCTTCCCGGTGACAAGATGGCTCTGTGGTCTGGTGTACCCACCATCATGCAAGCACCGGAGTAAGTATTTTTTTATCGTCACCATTAGTCCCTGGTGTCAAAAATTATGATATGGTCGATTATGGTACGGCTAGGCGTTGGGTAGACGACAACATATTGCTCTGGTTCGATGTCAATATTGGCGTCAGGCAGGGTCGTTTGTTGTCAGCTCGCCTGTTTATTCTATATCTGGATAAGTATATCCAAAGATTCATTAAATGTGGGAATCACCCATGCAGTAATCTAGTGGTAAACTACCTAATTTATTCAGATGACCAACATTGAGTTCCAAAGTACAGACTTTGGAACTCAACTCAACATTGGTCACAGTTATGAATAATGATTGTAAGAGTATGGGCTTACAACTGAATGTGAAGAAAACTAAAGTTTTAGTATTTAAAAGAGAAGCAACCAGAACGGATGTTAGAGTTGTGGTCGATAATGCCCCCCGCCCCGTTGGTAAAGTGGTTAGCGACCCTGACTACGCAATCGACGGAGTTCGGGTTCAATCCCCGACGGGGACAAGCATTTATGTGATGCGCATAAATGTTTCTATTTCCGGGTATTATATTATACTCACTGGGTATTATATTCCGGGTATTATATTATATAATATAATACCCGGAAATACATACAGTAAAAATACCCGGAAATACATAGAAATGCATATATGAATACTGATTCATATATGCATTTCTATGTATTAATATCGTTGACTAACATCCATAACACAAGCAATTAATTTGCTTACTTTGGGGTTAGATCAGTAAGTGTGATTTGTCCAGTGAATATTAATGAAGTGTTGGAACAAGTGAATGAGTTTGTATATCTTGGATGTGATTTTAGCAGTGATAACAGGTATACCGCCGATGTCGAAAGAAGAGTGTTTGTAGCGATCAGAGTGAATGGAGCGTTAGGGAGATTGCTTAAAAGCACAGTTTAAAGTCAGGATCACCCTCTTGCCCTACATAATTATGTTTTTAGCCCAACGTTGTTGTATATATATATTATACAAAAATCTTCTTTTTAGTCCGCCTTATTGTGATGGGCAACTTTGGAAACTTACATTGCGCGTGGCCCAACACGCACTTTACCAATTAATCACTCGTCGTACAGTTGCCGTCGTTGATCGTTTTGAGTGCCTTCATCTTTTTACGTTCTTGGGAATTCTTCACTCTTTTATATGTTCATGGGTTCATGGGTATCATTAGATTGCTATTTAAAGTCTCGTTTATATGATATACGTCCCTTCTATCTTCTATCTTTAGCGTTTGAAAAATTTTATTGACCGATACAAAAAATCCTATTTTCTTGTATATCAACGCCATACATATCAAAAATATATATTTATTCAAAATATATTTATTTAGATAAATAAATTGTGCTTACTTTGGGGTTAGATCAGTAAGTGTGATTTGTCCTGTGAATATTAATGAAGTGTTGGAACAAGTGAATGAGTTTGTATATCTTGGATGTGATTTTAGCAGTGATAACAGGTATACCGCCGATGTCGAAAGAAGAGTGTTTGTAGCGATCAGAGTGAATGGAGCGTTAGGGAGATTGCTTAAAAGCACAGTTTAAAGTCAGGATCACCCTCTTGCCCTACATAATTATGTTTTTAGCCCAACGTTGTTGTATATATATATTATACAAAAATCTTCTTTTTAGTCCGCCTTATTGTGATGGGCAACTTTGGAAACTTACATTGCGCGTGGCCCAACACGCACTTTACCAATTAATCACTCGTCGTACAGTTGCCGTCGTTGATCGTTTTGAGTGCCTTCATCTTTTTACGTTCTTGGGAATTCTTCACTCTTTTATATGTTCATGGGTTCATGGGTATCATTAGATTGCTATTTAAAGTCTCGTTTATATGATATACGTCCCTTCTATCTTCTATCTTTAGCGTTTGAAAAATTTTATTGACCGATACAAAAAATCCTATTTTCTTGTATATCAACGCCATACATATCAAAAATATATATTTATTCAAAATATATTTATTTAGATAAATAAATTGTGCATTACTCTGAATTGTAAAATTACTGAAACCTATCTTATGATTTAACTTAACATGTATCTGCCAGAACTAGGTTAACCTGTGATCTGAACGCGATAAGGGCTAGTGAAATACAATAATTTTAAGTATCACTGATAAAAAAAATATGTTAACGTTTGGCCCTGCAGGCCATCCCTGTAACTTCCCGCTAAATTAAAGTGTTTTAAGCTCAAAAGAGTAAAAACTATAAGCATAGATTTTTTTAGTTCATACATCTGTTTTGTTAAAAATGGCAGTATATTGATTTTTTAAAATTATTTTGGAAACTATTCCAACTCGTTTTTTTAAATCTAAAATTTTGCTTTATGTAAGTAATCGATAGGTTAAAAAATTTTGCAGCAATGTCAAAAAACATTTTTTTTCATAAATTTTCTTCATTAATAATAATAATTTATTTGAATAAAATTGATAAATTAATAAATCGATACCGATCGAACCATTGATAAACCCCAAACGAATTGACCGATTTTGATAAAATTTACTGTATTTGACGCTGTTTTTAAAGGAGAAAAGCTGATAAGATTTTTACGTCAATAGGTATATTAGCGTGAAAGTTATTTTAAAAATATTCAGTAAGTTTACTAAAAATAACGTACCTAAACTTAATGTTTGAAAAGCTGTAATTTTTGAAAATTAGATTTGATTTTGATTTTTGAAACGACATTCGACGTAGTTTATTAGTACTAAAATATCGTAGAATACCAAAAAATGATTGGTTGAAAAATTTCGTAGTTATGTCGAAAAAACACTTTTTTCAAAATTTTTCGTCAACGTTTACTCCAAAACGGATAAACCGATTTCGATAAAATTTATGCATTACATGTAATTTTTTGAGGAATATAGCTGATAAGTTTTTCTACTCAATCGGTACATTAATCTGTAAGTTTAATTGAAAATGATTTTTGGAGTTTTTTCAAAATTTCTCAAAATCTCCTGGGCCGACTTGGTTCAAATTTTCAGGAAATCTAAGTAGAATTCAATCGAATGCCATCAACCGCGTTTCGATCGGTCAAGCCGTTCAAAAGTTATGAGATGTTTACATACACACATACACACCCACACACACACACACACACACACACACACACACACACACACACACACACACACACACACACACACATACATACATACATACATACATACATACATACATACATACATACATACATACATACAGACATACTCGTGACAGTCCTCGTGAAAATAGACGGAAAAGATTCCTAGGACCTCAAAACGTGGACATGTGGTGAAAAATCGATTTTCGAAAATCAGGGCAAAATCAGTAAATTCCTTATGTACATACGTAGCGGGAAGTTAAAAATTAAGCATAGTTTACGATGTTATATATGTTATTAAATTAAACTCTTAAACTATTTAAACTTAGGTAATAATATAACTAGGAAAATAAAGTTATTCCTTAAAACTATCACAAATAGGAACAAGAAGAGAGAAATTAAACGTAGTAAAATACACAATTCTAAGTTTTGTTTATTTACAAACTAATAATAACTTCTCAGTGTCATCATAGGACATACTTTGTAAAATGTCAATCTTTGTAAATTACAATCTTTTTGCAGTTCCTAAAATTTCGTGAATAAATATTTATTATTACATTGATTCAATTATACGGAAGTGGACTTAAAAATACGTAAAATTTTGATAAAAAAGCAAATTTGTTACTGCGTTGTACGGTTAAGCTCTACTTTCGCCTTGTGTTATCATGATCAGGAGAATAAGGAAAAGCCGAGTGTTATTTTAATACTATTTGTAAAATAAATAGCTGTCGGACTGTTAGCACTTTACACGATGTGAAAAGCTGGTTAGTGGGATATCGGAAGGAGCGAAATGTGGTCACCTTAAGAATAGCTCTTTGTGCTCTTTCTATCCTAAGTAGCAGAGTCTTGCCCATTCCACCCCATGACGTAATACAGTTATATTTTTTTCTTACACAATCAATAAGTGTTTAAAAGAGATGTCGAACAAAACTTAATTAAAAATGTCGTAACTGCTTCTATTAAAAAAATATATCTGCTATAGGTGCATTCTGTAACGAAGCGAAATTACCTAAAAATGGCGGCACTTCCATTCCATCCTTCGCGTAGCATTATTTTTATTAATTTAATGTATTTACCATGCATATTATATAAAAATATTAACCTTTTGCATTACTTCACCAAGTAAACTTTAACTTAAACTTTAACTTTACTCTTCCGTTTGCGTATTTGTCGTAAAAAGGGGTACAAATATATACCCTGCGGTGGTCCAGGCTCCCTTTAAATAATAGACAATTTGTTGTCTATAAAATCTGTTCTCTGTAAAAGAATAGACAATGTGTTGTACTGGCAGTTTGTAAAAGACGAACGATTGACTATACATGTCACTACCATCGTGACTACTAGGTAGTAGAGTTTCGATATTTTTCGGCCTGCACTGTGTGTGTCTATTCATTCGGGGGTTTTGGCTTAAA
Source organism: Apodemia mormo (assembly GCA_036924255.1). Lineage (NCBI taxonomy): Eukaryota > Metazoa > Arthropoda > Insecta > Lepidoptera > Riodinidae > Apodemia > Apodemia mormo. Next base: position 34,436,193 of record JAUPFN010000008.1, on the reverse strand, counting down.
CTGAGTTATTGAGGTTTATGAAGGGCTTTCATTTCAGATACGATTCGAGCGTAACCTTTTATAAAAACCGTTCATAGTCTCTACTAACCGGTATTTTTTAAATCGGTTTCAACCACTGTTGTCATCAATAGTCTGCAAGTTGACATCCGCACGCAAAGATTCGCACGTAAACGTCTACACGTCAAAGTAGGGAGGCCGATAAATTTACCCATGTATATTGTAAATATAACACTAGCGGGCTGCATGGTGCATTATAACTTTATAATGCAGCGCGCAGCCCGCTGCATTATAAAAGTTTTTGGAGAATCCCGCGGGATCAACTAATTTTTCCGGGATTAAAAGTAGTCTATATGCTACTTCAGGTCATAATCTATCTGTGTGCCAAATTTCATTCATGCGTGATTGAGTAACAAACATACATCCATCCAAACATCCAAACTTTGGTATTTATAATATTAATATAGATTCCATCAACATATTAGGAATATATACTAACTGATGATTGTCTACTGGACCCGGAAGATGACGTTGTTCTTAAGGTCTAGAAACATGAAAATATCCTTTTCTTCAGTATGATCTTGAAAATATTCTCTTCATGGCCCTAAAATTATAACAGGTAATAATTATAAACAACCGATCGTTAAAAACAAATCCCTCTTTCTCGTGCAATCGGGTATACATTATATACACTATGTAGGTATGTAAGTTTCACAATTACGACGAATCTAATGACACATCTCTTTACAACCTTAAATGTATCAGTCATTAAGGTTACAGAGCTCGTCAGAAATGTACACATGTAAATACAATACGTACATACATATACTCGAAAAACATAAACTTCTTTCCAGTGCAGTCAGGTAAAAACAGCAATTTTTAACATTACAGAAAGCTTAACCCATCCCGAATACGCAAGCAATAACGAAAGAAGTTTAATAATTTCTTGCGTATTCGGGATACTTTTTGGGTAACTAGCATGATTTATACTTCTTTGGAGATAAGTTATTTCTGCGAATTCATGTATAAGTTTTGTGATATCTTATAGGTTCTAGTGTTACTTTGCGAAAATCTATGACTCAAAAAAGTTGATTTCTTCTTTTTATATATTTTATACTAAAGGAACATAATAACATTATATCAACTAACTTCACGCTGTAAATTTTATATCTCTGTACGCGCGCGTAATTACCACACGACACTGAAAGATTTATTACTTATGGTGAAAATTTCGTGCCGTTGTTCCATTACATTGAAAAAATCTTTCCTCATAATTTTTCTCATCTTAAAACGCGCTTAAAAAATATAACTTCAAAAATATATACCTAATGTTAACTATTGTAGGTTTATATGGAACGATACTTGCGGAAGTCCGACTTGTAGCACTTTTTAAATAAATATTTCAGGTGTCTGACAGCAACAGTTGCCACCTGCCACTTCTCGATTTAGAGATTATGACTTATCAGTCAAAAAATACGGGTTTTATTTTTTTAACGGGAGATATTTAAACGGCATTGTTATATATTAAAATCTTCAATTTCCAAAATTAATATACTCATATGTTAGCATAGGTCTTAGTCTTTAAAACAACTTCACTTTATGAATAAATAAGTGAAAAATTCTTAAAATGTTACACACACGAAAGAACGAATTCCCAATCAAACAGCCGCAACGGGTCAGTAGAATGCCCGTGTTTAGGCCGCAATGGCCGTGAAAATTTCGTTAAAATTATTAGAGCCGTTTCGGAGAAATCAAAAATCGGAAATCAGGAATACTTTATTCAATAAAATTTTTTGGAAGTTACGAGTATTTTGATGCGTCAAATTTTTAACTTCCCACTACGTATGTAGATAAGGAAGGTACTGATTTTACCCCGATTTTTGAAAATCGAGTTTTCACCAGATCATGTTTTGAGGTTCTAGGAATCTTTTCCGACTATATTCACGATGACCTCAGTATGTCTGTATGTATGTATGTATGTATGTGTGTGTGTATGTGTGTATGTAAACATCTCATAACTTTTGAACGGCTAGACTGATCGAAACGCGGTTAATGGCATTCGATTGAACCGATCGAATAGACTTCCTGAAAATATGAACCGATTCGGTCCAGGAGATTTTGTGAAATTTTGAAAAAACACCAAAAAAAATTTTGATGAAACAGTATTTTTTTAATATAAGTTCCAGATTTATGTACCGATTGAGTACAAAAACTAATCAGGTCTATTCCTCAAAAAACTACGTCTTATAAATAAATTGCATCAAAATCGGTTTATCCGTTTGGAGTAAACGTAAACCAAAAATTTTGAAAAAAGTTATTTTTTTGACATAGCTTCGAAATTTTCAATCAATCATTTTTTTGTGTTCTACGATATTTTAGTACTAATAAAACGACGTCAAACGCCGTTTCAAAAATCAAAATTGAATTCAATTCTCAAAACTTATAGCTTTTCAAATATTAAAATTACGTTGTTTTTAGCAAACTTACTTATTTTTTTTAAAAACTTTCAAGTTGATTCACCGATTGACTTTAAAATCTTATCAGCTTTTTTCCTTTAAAAACTGCGTCAAATATCGTTATTTAATCAAAATCGGTCAATTTATTTGGGATTTATCAATGAAGAAAATTAAAAATAAAATGTTTTTGACATCGAAACCTATCGATTATTTAGCTAAAGTAATATTTTAGATATCAAAAACTGAGTTGAATGCCATCATCGTTTTCAAATATACAGCTTTTCAAAAATTAATGTACTGCCATTTTTAACTAAAAAGATGTTTGAACTGAAAAATCTATGCATATATTTTTTACAGTTTTGAGCTTAAAATACCTTAATTTAGTAGGAAGTTTCAAGGATGACCGTTTACACATTTTTTTTAAAACTACTATCGGATCGGAGACGCGGTCACACACTGAGAAGATCCGTCGGAAGAAACTCAGCGGACTAGTCTTTTTTCATATAACTTTTTACAATATTACAATATTACAAAATATATATATAATAAGATGAGATGAGAAAACAATTATATACAAATATACAAGAATTATGTAAGTATAGGTTATACTTTTTTACTGTCAATGAATTTACACCCAGCGCAGTGGGCTGGTGTTGGCTAGAGCTAAGATAAATTCAGCCTGAAAAACTTCCCTGTACTAAAGTACTAGACAAGGCGTGCGCTATGCCTTTGTGTTCTACTAAAGTGCAGTTCATGGACTGCACCTACGTCAGAACTTGTTAAACGAAACGCCACGAAATTTAGGACTGTTACGACTTTTTGCTTTTGAATATATATTACACAGTATTATACGCTGCAGCGCTGCATAAATTTGAGTTTGGTTGGACGATTTATTATTATTTCAACGCTGGAGCGAGTGTTAACGAAATGGAACACGACTTCTACTTACCATAGCTTCTTTAGTACGTAGTACATTAAACTCTCTGGTCAGTATAACGTTCTAAGCCATTACAATATAGAAATAAGTAGTATTTTTACGCTTTTCTTTCACTCAAGTCACCTTACTCAACTTTTGTTTCAATACAAAACAGAGGTCACCTTTTATATAAAATATTATGAAGCTTTTCCCTTCACTGCGGATTGATATGTGAACACATGCCCCAGAAATGTTTTACGGATATGCGACTCTTTACTTGAAAGCTACATGTTATTTATCTATGTTTTTTTAGGAAAGCGTGTGTCAAAAGATTAATCATCTTTGCTTCACGATCGACCTAGATTATTTTTATAAAGTTGTTGATAGATTTGAACTTGATCTCTTTTTTCATTGCGTTAAGACTTTTTGTATATCTACATCATATTCAATTTGAAAAGTCTTATCCAAATTCACGATTGATTACAGATAAACAGATTTTCCCCGTGCTGTACCGGGCTGCTTTGAAGAAAAGACCAACTGCCGTTCTACCAGGCAGGTCGTAAAAGGCGACCGATTGGCTACACGTGTCACTACCATTCGTGACTATGAGATGGTAGAGTTCCGCAACGTCTCGCTTGGATGTTTGGTACCACCGCATTGACCATTGCTGCCGTAATAGCGTCAATTCTTGTCATTGTCGTGTTCTGATTTGGGGGTAATGATGGCTAGGTATGGTAGACTTATGTATGCAGCATCTCGCCACACCGATAGCAAAGCACCATTAACATCTTTGGTGTCTGTAGACAATGGTTTCTTCTAAAGCCAACCGGTTGCCATCAGGGAGACAAACGTATGCAAACCGGAAGCAAGCTGGAAGCCAACCGGACAGAAACGGAAGATAACCGGAATCTAAACAGAACTAATCGAAAGCCAGTCAAAAACCAACCAGAAGAAAAACATATGCCAACTAGAAGCCATTCGACTACAAAACGGAATCTAAACGGATGCCAACCGGAATCCAAACGGAATCAATTGGAAGCCTGTCGAAAACCAACCGGAAGACCAACAACCCATAATAATGCCAACCTAAAGCCAATGGTTCCCTTTGGATTACGGATATGTCGCAATAGCGTCAATACTTTGTCGTGTTCCGATTTGGAGTGTAAGGCAGCCGGTAGACTAATGCATGTCGCATTCTCTACCGACCACATCAAACATCTATGGTGTCTATAGGCGATAGTTTCTCTTTCCATCAGGAGAGTCATCTGCTTGTTTGCTATCTAATGATAAAAATATAATAATTTCAAGCATATATCAGGAATCAGAAATAATATTACAAATGCGAAAATGAGTTAGTTTGTTACGCTTTTACGGCTAAACTGCTGAACCGATTTCGGTGAAAATTAACAAGGAGATAATTAATGACGTGGGTATTTTTTTTCAAAATCGACTTCTAAGGGGCTGAAATATGGAATGAAAGTTTGTATAAAAACGATATAGACGACACTATGTTAATCTACTCGCGAGCGAGTCCGCGAGGGTCAGCTAGTAGTTTTATGTGTGTTAAAGTCTGTCTGTGACGTTTTCACTGCTAAATCACTTAACCGATTTTAATAAAACTTTCCAAAGAGATGGATGATGATAACTTAGGCTAGGCTTCTTTTGTTTCCAAAATCAACTCCGATCAGGCTGAATGTTATATAGCTGAATAGGGATAAATATTGTATGAAATTTCTTACATTGGTATCATGTTAACCTGCTCGCAGACGAAGCCACGCGGGTCAGGTAGTATTATCATAAAACAAGAAATTAAATAATAACCTCCTCTCTCCCTAAACGTATATACGTAAACGTAGTGGTTATACGTATGTATATCTAGCGATCAGTACAATCGACATAATCGATCACATAGCAAAGAATTTCGCCACGTCGAGCCTGTCGACAGTAACTCAGTGGAAGAGCGTCCCGGCTTTAGGCAGACAGTCGCAGGTTTACATCCTACGTGCCGATATTTTTCTTTATTGTTTTTTCTTTTCAAGTTTCCCCAAGCGCGCACGGGGTGAGTGCTATAACACAAAAATAATTAAATACTTATTAAATTCAGGTTTTAATTGCAGATGTCAGTAATAATAATGTAAAAAGTATCTTCACGCCCATATCCCGTACAACAAGTGCACCCACGATTAGCCGAAGATACTTAATCCCACAATGTGATAGGTGGCAAGCCTATCGCCAACCGGGCACTTTCCAATCCTGGGCAACTTCTTCTTCTCAGAAAACTGGAAAAACACTTTTCTTATGTTCCCGACCCGGGAATCGAACCCAGGACCTCATGTGGTCAACGCCAACGCTGGACCACTAGACCACAGAGGCGATTAAATTTTTATAATAATGAATATAATATAAAAATGATTTCCATTTGTGAATGTCCTCCTGTCTCAGAATTCGGCTGAAAATTCTATTAACTAGGTTATTACAGGTAAAGAAAAGGGATTGTTAGAGTGAAATGAGGTGAAAGTACACAATGCGACTCATCAAAGAACCATTTTTCCTTTTATCTCTAAAGATTAGAGTAACTATTTTAAAAGAAAGATGAAAAGATTAGACTGAATGCCTTACAACACTGACAAATTGCGGTGTAATTTTTTAAGGATTAATACTCAAACGCTTAATCTTCTTTTCACATTTATAAGAAGCCATCATAATTAGACAAGTATTTTGTTTACGGTTTTCAAGAATAAAAATAAATATAATGGCGTCGTTTTTTTTGCGGGTTTTTTTTGCATTTTACATACCAATGCGTACGCATTGGTATGTAAAATGACGTGCTACGAGTAGTTAGTGGTTTGCGAAATAATTAGCCATCGACGCATTTTAGCGACCTGATAATGACTATCACTTGTTCCTTGTGACAAAACAAACCCACTAAAGGTAAACGGCGTATGATATGTCGTACGCGAGAGACGATATATTTGACGACTTATCTCGTTTATCAACCGATTTCCCAAAACAAAAGGAAGTTTTCGATTTAAGATTTTTCAAATGATACCCAGACGTTGGTCTGGGTATCATTTGAAAAATGTCAAATCGAATCGAATCGAACGAATGGGAAGTATAGACCATTCGCCATTCTATCAGGCAGTTCGTCATTCGACCATCTGACATGGTAGCAAGTAGATATAATGTATTCAATGAGGAGAAAATAGGTCGACAAAAGATTATCACACTGCATATCTTAAGAAGACAAGACCGCAAGCCTTATCTGCGCATCTGAGTAAGACTAAAACTATCAGACTCCGGGCGGTTACTAGGATTTAAATTTTCGAGGATAAACATAAAAAAATGTTAATTTATAAGTTAAGAAGTCAATCCCGGGGTCCCATCCCAAAATTCGGAGCCGATTAGGCCAAGCACTAGACTAAAAACCAGTTTTTTTAGGTTTATATCATTTATATTATTTTAATTATTTATATTATGTATGTGCCGTTTTGATCGATGACTTGTTGTCATCTTGTGGGTAGTGCCATGATCCTATTCCTGTAGACATTTTGAGATTTTTGATTTAAAAAAATCTGACAGGTAGTGTTCACAGTGTTCTTTTGATGGTTAGTTTTATGCTTCCTAAAGAGTTCTGCAATGATCGAAACAGGTGGAAATCTGATGGAGCAGGGTCAGGGTTATACGGAGGATGCATCAACACATCCCAGCTAAGCTCTCTCAATTTTTGCTACGTGGCTATAGATGAGTGCGGTCTGGCTTTGTTATGTTGGAATACCACGCTCTTCCTATTCACCAGCTTCGGCCGGTTTTTCTCGATAGCATTTTGTGACCTCATCAGTCGCTGGTAGTAGAGGTCAGAATCGATAGTTTTCAACGATGGCAAAAGCTCATAGTGGACGATTCCATTCCAATCCCGCCTTACACTAGAATCACTTTGTTCCGAGTCAGGCCAGGCTTTGCCACGGTCTGTGGGGCTTGTCCATTCTTCGGCCATGATCTTTTTCGCACATTCTTATCGTAAGTCACCCATTTTTCATCACCTGTAATCAATTGTTTAAGAAATGGTTCGGAATTGTTACGTTTCAACAAAGAATCGCAAATGGAAACACATTGCGTTAGGTTTCTCTCAGTGAGATCATGCGGTACCCAAATGTCAAGATTTTTCTTGTACCCAGACATTCGTAAATGACGTAAAACTGTTTTATGATCTATATCCAGTTCTTTAGCAATGTTGTAACTGATACTAGCTACTAATATGTTGATCTTGCTCCAATTTTTCAAAGATGGCACTGATTTTATCTGTGACAGGGCCTGTGGTCAGGGCCAGAGTGAACCTCATCTTTCACACTAAAATTTCCAGACTTGAAACGCTTGAACCATATTTGTGCTACTTTTATTGATACCGCATTAGGTTAAACTGCATAAATTTTATTAGCGGCGTTCGGCACATTTTTATCTTTTTTGTAATAAAACTTTAAAATGTACCGAATTTCTTCGTCACATAAGTTCATTTTGCTTGCTTGCTTGTAGCCGCATTTCGATCCGGTAGTAGTTTTAAAAAATGTTGACGTGTCAAAATAACTTGTAAAAAGTTTTATTGAAAAAAGTTCTTCTGATTTCTGATTTCTGCTTAAAAACAATTGAAAAATGGCGGGAACTAGTTTTTTAATTTATTGCATCTTAAGAATGTTACATTTAATGGTATTAAAACCAGCCAGTTACATTCAGTACAGCCAAAGAGGTTTGAAAAGTAATAATACATTCAAAATACAAAAATACTTTTGCCCCGACCTATTTGATATCATCAATATGTGAGATTATCGTGGAGATGTATACACGTTGCCGTAAGATTTAATGAGACGTACATGCATAAAATAATATAATACAGGGGTAGCATAGGAGTAAATGGATTAGGTTTATGTTTACAATATTAATGATTCGCCTCGTCTCTCTAGCGTCATCCCATTAGACAGTACTAGCTTTGAATTTCATATTTGGCAATTTGATCTGAATGAGTTTTCAGTCCTTTTCAAATGGAACTTGCTTAAGATTAAACCATCCGAGGTCTGAAAATGCGCTTGATTTTTGACAGGTTGCCTATCATACTAAAGGACTTGAAACTTGCATACTTTCTATCATCGGCACTTGGTGAAACTGCATTTTAAAATATGTATTACCAATAAACTGATTTGTGCTTTCAAGTCAGTTATATTTTATATTATTTCACACAGCCAACCGGTTTTACTTATTACAGCAACATCAGGGATGTTTTGCACAGTTATAATGTTTTGACAAAGACATTGACGTTTGTTAAAGATAATGTAACTGTGCAAAACATCCCTGATAATGCTGTAATAAGCGAAACTAGTTATGTAATAATATAAACTATAAGTGAACTGGAAGTTCAAGGAATTTTATACTATTACGTTGACTAAATGACAGTCACACATCGGTTAACAAATGTGTTTATTAAACTGTAATTTAACTGGGTTTTGTAATTTAACACACCCAAGTGTGTGCTGCGTGATAAAATCTGATGACGATTTTGCGATAAGATACCGATGGTATCTGTGCACGATAAGTGTGAGCGTGTTCTATCGCGCCTTCGTTACACATACTATTAATTAATAATAATGGTATTAGGGTGATTATTCAAAAATGTGCTCCCCGTGTAATTTTCATGGTATTTTTGAAATTGCTTTATTAAAGTAAATTACACAAACATTTTAAAAGTTTATAAAAATTTAAAGAACATATGAAAATTCGACACGTAATGGATCTATACTTTTCTTAAAACAAAATATTGAACATTTGCGGGCCATGGAAATTACATTAGAGACCACGGAAATTACCCAGCAGGTAAAATTTTGTACGGTTACGGTATTTAACCGTATCAGATATGAAAATAAGATTAGATAAAAGTGATTTGGGGAACTATGAACGGCTGTATATGTATGTATGAATAATATATATTAAAACGATGTTAGACAAATTTTTTTCAGCAACTCTTTTTTCTGAATTTCTCTTTTCCACTAAACTTAGATACACCAAAACAATTAGCGATAAAGTACGTGTGCTACACATTTCGTATTACCTTTTGCTTTTCTAAGTCAAGCAACTGAAAGTGTGTAAAAAATTAGTGTTCATATTTTCATAAAAATCATTATAATTATAGCGACGATGTAATCATATCTGTACATCTGCGTCTCAGGCAGCGCCGCCGTGAGGCGGTATGACCGCCAGCTCGCTTATTACGATAGTCTAAATGGCGTCATATACTAATTAAAATGACGGGTTTTCAATTGAATTAATTGCTATAAATACACCACTTTAAGATTGTCAACTTATAATAACATTGCTCAAAATGATTTCATAATCCTCTTCTTCGTCATTTATATATCGCTTCAGGAGTTCTCGTTCGGATATATAAAGCACGACCAAACGCAAAACTGTTCAACCAACAGTGAAAGGACGAGGCAGCGCCTAGATCCGAGCTACTTTCATAAGTGAGCGGCGCGACCATACTGCTTCCGGAGCGGCTTGGCGGCGCTACCAATCCCTACATTCAAATCCCTATGTGTCCAAAATTAAAAACTAATAAGGTACGTAATGTGTAAACTTAACAATTGGACTGTTACTACAACGCCATCTGTTGGAAAAGTATCTTCACGCCCTATCCCAAAGGGGTAGGCAGAGGTATAAGTGCACCCACGAATAGCCGAAGATACTTGGTCCCACAAATGTGATAGGTGGCAAAATCCAACCGCGCACTTTCCAATCCCGAGCAACTTTGTGTTGTGTGTGAAAAACACTTTTTTTTAATTCCCGACTGGAGAATCGATCCCGGGACCTCATGTAGTCAACGCCAACACTGGAACATTAGACCACACAGTAGGGATGTGAAAAAATAATCGATTATTGAAATATTCATTATTAATCGATTTTTTAAGGAATTAAAATCGTTTCTAATATGTGATTTTATTTTTATAAATTTGATTGATTGATATTGATTAAAAATCAATTTTTCATAATCTTTCAATTACTTAATAGTTAATACCGAGTTTTCATCTGCAACCCTCCACATTATATTTGGTCTTATGGCCCGAAGAACACACTTTCAAAGAATACTATCTCCATAATAGTATACTAACTTCTTGCATCTCTTGATAGTTCGCGCTTACACTCTGGAGGTGGAGCTTGGACACTCGCTCGTTTCGCGGAAATCGCGACACAAATTCTATGTTAAATAAAAAATGGTTTTATTCTAAATCATAACCATATTTTATTATTCTGTAAACGACTGTGTATCAATTCATATATTTTCTATCTATTAAGGATCAAAATAAAGTAATCGGTAAAGTCGTTATTATATTTACAAAAAACAGAACAAAAATCACTTGAAAAATAATGAATTTCTGACTATAACTTGGTTATTAACTGATTTTGGTTATTACGATATATTTCTTACAACGAATCATCTAAATAGAAACACTATACGATTAGCCCCGTTGTTCGAGTGGTAAGCGAACCTAACTACGAATCGATGGGGCTCGGGTTTACAGGGATAAACATTTGTGTGATGAGCATAGATGTTTATATCGCTGGGTCTGGGTGTGTATTAGATATGTAACAAAATTTATATTATATATAATATGTATTTCTATGTATTAGTATAGTTGACTAACACCCATAACACAAGTAAATAATTTGCTTACTTTGGGGTTAGATCAATTTGTGTAATTTGTCCAGCGATATTATAATTATTGTTATTAAACAGCCTTTCTAATAAAAACAGTACTTACATGAGAGGAATCCACCATAGAACAACACAAAATTCAATTTAATACCAATAAAAAACTTATAATGACTGTGACACTGATATCATGGACAAATTAGGATAAAATCAATTAATATAAAAATAGATTATTTTTTAAGAAAAATCGATTATATATTTATCGATTTTACATGGCCTCAATAATAATCGATTAATTAAAAATCGATATTTTATGTGCAATGTCACATCCCTTCCACAGAGAGAAATATATAATTTTCTTTAAAAGACTGTATTAAAAATTATAAGGTAGTACAAAAACTTCATAAGCTCTTACAAAGCTCTGCTTTTTGCTGGTCATAGTTTCACAACTGTTTTTTATAAACTCGTAAATAATATTACAATTGTTTTAGGCAAGTTCCTAATTTTTTTAATCTAGCCCCACATATATCATACTCATTGTATATGAGTTAGCAACTTTAGCCACAAGTAAGTGTTGTAACAAATTGGTCTTTCAAATAAATTAAGTTTGACTTTCAAAAATAATTTAACATCTAAATTTTTTGGTCTTGTTCCATATTACAACCGACTTTTCTTGTTGTTGTTGCTGCATTTTATAATTTTGGTGAGCAATTTTCTAAACTCGCTTATTGCCCCTTATATTTCCTTAAATTTAGCTCGCTAAAATTTATTGAAGGCATTTATTACCCTTCCAATTTGGTGGAACGTAAGAAGTATAATTGACCGTTGGATTACGTCTTTACTCTGAGGGACCAGAGGGCAATCTCTACATCTAAATTACATATAATCTTTGATTTTGCAACAAAATGAAAATGATTTAGGTATTTACACAATATTTTAAGATATGTTGTTGTCTGGACACAATAAATACTTTTAACATTATGTTATGAGCTGCAAGTTTATTCAATTTGGAGTTAAGTATACTAACGTGACTCATACAATAATTATGTCAGTGATAAGTTACGTCAAAATAAAGAGAGAATCTATATATATTATCATAACGAAACGATCCGATTGATGGCCACTATAAATGAGACTCGACTTATGAAATTTTTGAGTGCCCTGTCAGCTAACATTCAAAAATTTCACTTTGGCAATGGATTCATAATTTTGATAGTATTTGTATCAATAAATGATAATAACCAGTTTCTTCAAATTTTTTGAGACAGCGTTATATTTTGATTTTTCGAATGAATCATATACTGAAAAAAGTAAAAAAAATAAACAGAGGCAGTTACAAGGGCTGCCGACAGAAATATGTGTATAAGTGCGTAGTAATCCGGCCAAACTCAACAACAGCTATCAAAGATGCCGACAATGCTGAATGCTTGGCCTACACAGTATCCAATGTATAAACTCAATCATTCCGATCAAACCAGCCTGTGGACCTAGATCACGTCCGTCTTGTGGATATGAATGTAGAGCGTGCCGCGCTTAGAGGGTGAGCCGCTGTTACCTACAGACGCTAAAGAAGTAGGCGAGGACTTACAGCAAAAATGTCTCGAGACTGAATAAAATCACAAATAAAGTAGTAAAATACCTCCTTCCTTCCGCTATTCTTTTAGTGTGCATCTTCAATGCACTTTTGGCCCGCTGCGCGTTTCCGAACGAGTGGAAAGAGTCACCATATAATATACATATAAATCTGGAAAATCATGAAATAACATTAGTAACTACTATCCAATTAACCTAATTAATAGGTACATTAGGCAAAGTCTACGAATTATCCATTTCGACTCGGCATTTGTTCAAGAAAAAGGTTTAATAAATAAGGTTCGGTTTTCGAACAGCTCATTCCTACACGTATCATGTGCACCTACTCATAAGACGCATTTTAGCGGTATATAATACCATATCAGAGCTTCAATTTCCTACAAGTGCTCTAATTCAAGGGGCATGACAAGGTTTGGTAGAACGGCTTAATATACAAGCTATACCAAATAGGAAGAGCCCGATAGGTTCGAGCTTATCTTGCGCAACTACCTATCTAACTGTCGATTCCAATTTCATCTAGAAGGCTCCCTCTCAACCCCTTAATTTATTACAGGTCTCCCACAGTGTTCTGTTCCCTCACCTCTATTGTTCTACAAGGGTGACGCACGTACGGAACTATTTGCGGAACATGCCGATCTCTATACGACCCACTTTTCTATAATCCCCAAATGATTGCCTGCAGCAGCCAGCGAACTTAACTATTGGGTCAGAAAATGCGCAGAATACTGCGTAGTTCGTCTTATATGAATTTGGTAAAGGGAAATCACCCTAAACGGTAGGAACAAAGAGGTGATCGATTGTTCTGAGTTTAACGCTGAATTGTGTGTAAACTTATAAGTGTAAGTAAAAAATTTATATTAGTCGCCTCTGTGGTCTAGTGGTCCAGCGTTGACGTTGACCACATGAGGTCCCGGGTTCGATTCCCAGCTCGGGCACAAAAAAAAAGTGTTTTTTCAGTTTTCTGAGAAACACAAAGTTGCCCGGGATTGGAAAGTGCCCATCCCATTGTGGGACCAAGTATCTTCGGCTAATCGTGGGTGCACTTGTTGTACCTCTGCCTACCCCTTCGGGGATATGGGCGTAAAGATACTTTTTTGTAAGTAAAAAAACATCTCTATGTAAGTAAAAAAATATTGAGGATGACAAATTTAAGGTGAATGATCTTCGTTCATTCATCATCATATACATTACAATACCTTAAGAAGTTAGTAATTCTGAGTATTTAAAAAAGGTTTACACAGCATATAGAAATTAGTAGATTATACCCTCAAAAAATTATACTTTTTAACAAAAAAATGAAATCGGCGCATCGTGGCTTAACACCGACTCATGAGTTACATGAGTTAAAAAAATAGTTGTTAAGGTTAATAAATTATGTATTACAACAAAACTCACTTGTACTTCCAAGTGCCGACGATGGAAACAATCCAAGGTTAATAAAAATGTTCATTACTTTTTGCTTTTAATTATTTTCACTGGTTTTTTTTTTTTTGTTAAAAGTTATTATTATATAGTTAGCATTTTCTTTTAATATTTTTTGCTGAACACCTCACATCTCACGTTTTTCGTTTACGACGTAGCCTGAACATTCTTTAAGAATGACCTACTGTTTGAGGTAATATTGCGGAACGATATTAAATTCTCAGTGAGACAATTTTATAAGAATGTCTGTAGATGCTTGCGAGTTCACCTAAGAATTTGAAGTTTTCTTTTAATTTACAGCGGCAGCAGTGACAGGTCCACAGATGACAAACGGCTGTTTGAAAGAATGTTGCTTATGCGCTGTACTAATGAACTCTTTTATGAACTAAATTTATTTAACTAAGCTATTAAGTAATTCATATCATGAATAAGAATTAAGTATGATATGATTTTATAAGATAGAATTCTACAACGTTATGCCCGAATTTTTGTGCTGCCAAGGGGGTGATGTGACATATCTAACTGTTGCAATAGCGTCAGTGGTTGTCGTTATCTTTTTCCTATTTGAAGAATTAGGCAGTTGGTAATATTGTATATGTAGCGTTCAATGACGTGTATAATACTATACACGTCATTGATAGCATTACATCATTACTTTATTCTTTTTCTCCTTGTTTGTCTGGGCTCCTTTGAAGCATAGACCATCTGCCATTCTGACAGACAATTCGTAAAAGGTATATTGTATTCGTATAAGGTATATAAGGTATAAGGTAAATTCGAAATGGTAGAGTTCGGCAATGCCTTGCCTGGGTTTAGTACCATCACCTTACATATTACTACCGTAACACCGTCGATGTTTGTCAGTGTTGTGTTCTGGTTTGAAGAGTAAGGTAGCCGGTAAACTTGTATGCTACCTTTAAATATAAAAAAACTCCACCGATGATAACGTACCGGTGATAACATCTTTGGTATATATAAGCAAAGCTTATTTCTTCGTATCGAAAGAGCCGTGTTTGTTTGCTCCTATATAATATAAATATATGCAATTTAGCAACTTACTATATTATCGTTGTCCTTATGACATAAAATATATCTATTAATTGTTAATACTCTCCCGCTGTGTTATTTTATTGACGATAAAAAATGTACAATGGAAATAATTATCATTTGCGCAATCGCGTTTTTTTCAATACCATATTTAAGATCGGTCGACTATTCTTGTGTTATAACTTGACACAAAATAGATTTTTTTTCAAAATATAGATTTAAAATGGTATCAAATATCTTTTATGTGTATAGGCATTAGTCATCTTTTTCTATCAGAAGAACAATTTATTTGTTCGTTATCCCATAATATGAAAAAAGGATATAATATACGGGTGGTACCCGCGTATTTCTCTTCAGTTGGAGGATAGTTAGTTATCTTACAGTCATATAATGATTGTTAGGATCGTGAACCCAGTGTTGCCCGCTTAATTTTCAATCTTGCCGATGTAAACCAAATCGCGAACGTAGATTAAGTACGAGATAGATACACCGACTTTCAAAATATTAGGTCGGGGCAAAAGTATTTTCGTATTGTTCACACTAAAGAAAATTTTTCTAGGTATATATTTTTTTATGTATAGTATGTATGTGCCGTTTTGATTGATGACTTGTTGCCATCTTGTAGGTAGTGCTATGATCCCATTCCTGTAGAAATTTCGATATTTTTTATTAAAAAAATCTGACAGGTAGTGTTCACAGGGTTCTTTTGAGGTTAGCTTTATGCTTCCTAAAAAGTTCTGCAATGATCGAAACAGGTGGAAATCTGATGGAGCAAGGTCAGGGCTATACGAAGGATGCACCAACATACCCCAGCCAAGCTCTCTCAATTTTTCTTACGTGGCTATATATGAGTGTGATCTGGCGTTTTCATGGTGGAACACCACGCGCTTCCTATTCACCAGCTCCAGCCGGTTTTTCTCAATGGCTTTTTTTAACCTCATCAGAATCGATAGTTTTACCCGGTGGCAAAAGCTCACAGTGAACGATTCCTTTCCAATATGAACTTTTAAACTAACGCGTTCTACTATCATTTTTAAAAATATATAAACGGGTCAATAACGCGTACATATATAGAACTTACTTGTAAAGCTCAACGTTTCAGCCAAGTTACATTGACCGTGACCACGGACCACGGTCAATTGACCGTTCTATATATGTACGCGTTATTGACCCGTTTATATATTTAAAAAAAAAAGATTCCTTTCCAATCCCACCATACACATAGCATCACTTTGTTCCGAGTCAGGCCGGGCTTTGCCACGGTCTGTGGGGCTTGCCTATGCTTCGACCATGATTTTGTCGCACATTCTTATCGTTAGTCACCAATTTTTCATCACCCGTAATCAACTGTTGAAGAAATGGTTCGGAATTGTTACGTTTTAACAAAGAATCGCAAATAGAAACACGTTGCATTAGGGTTTCTCTTAGTGAAATCATCTGGTACCCAAATGTCAAGTTTTATCTTGTACCCAGACTTTTGTAAATGACGCATAAGTGTTTCATGATCAACATCCAGTTCTTCAGCAATGTTGTAGCTACTAATATGTTGATCTTGCTCCACTTTCTCAAAGATGGCACTGATTTTATTTGTGACAGGGTCCAGAGCGAACCTCATTTTTCACACTAAAATTTCCAGACTTGAAACGCTTGAATCACATTTGTGCTACAACACAAATTTTATTCGTTCGTCGCAGTTTTACCTTTTTGTAATAAAACTTTCAAATGTACCGAATTTCTTCGTCACATACGTTCATTTTTTTAATTTATTGCATCTAATGGTATTAAAACCAGCCAGTTACATTCAGTACAGCCAAAGAGGTTTGATTACTAATAATACATTCAAAATACGAAAATACTTTTGCCCCGACCACAGACTAATGAAGCTCCGACCTATTTATTATACAAGACACCACGGATACTTGCGGAATAAACGAGGTGGCGAGCTTTTTAGTTTTTGCTACGTTGTACCATGGTTTAAAGTGACTAAGTTGACTGGATGGGTCATTCTTCAGAGTACAATTTTTGAGCGTAACAGATTCTTATCTCCTATATAAACAAATAATGTTTATATAAATCTACTATAACATGTTTATAAATTCTATATGCATCGTGTCATATAGATTTCGTTATGTAATAATCATGTATATAAGAGTTATTTACCCTCAACACCTCAAATCCTCAAAAAGATTTATACACAAAATTTAAAAATACAAATCATTTTATATCCTGGCCAAACTTCTAATCCAATTGCAGTGAAAGTTTTTATTTTATGAGTGTAAGTAAGTTTGTCACATACTTGGCAAAATTTTAGCTTCGCTTATTGCGACGGGTACTACTCTGGACTGACCAGGTCTAGAGGTATCGGGATTGGTTTTTCTGATTCTGCTTTATGCTGCAGCTTATGGATCAGGTATTCGTAGCCCTAAATCTCTCAATTTCGGTGCAAGAGTAAGTTCTTCAATTTTTCAATTTTTGGTTCTCAATTTTTAAGAATTTCCATGTCACATTTTTGGAATTTAATCGTACTATTTTTAGTAAACGGGTATTGCGGTCTTATACCTAACTCCCAAATGTAGATAGCCAATAACAAACTAGTAGCCTATATCTTTCCAATGGCGAGGAATTTCAAAATATATGCTTTTTGGTGATTTTAGGTTAATGGTGTAATTTCCATGTATAAAACACCATGGAAGTTACATAAAACCCAAGGAAATTACTTTATTTCATTTTGTTTGCAATAATTAAAATGAAATATTCAATGTTTATACTGTAATTCATGCAATCACCAGATTAAGTGATAAATATTGTTTGTCAGTTATTTTTTTTAATTTAAACCTGTTAAAGCATATCATTTAGACTGCTCACAGTCCTAGGTTCGATCCCTAAGTCGAGCAAAGGTGTTATTCAAATTTTTTCGGGGTTTCCTCGACAGTCTTAAACCTCAGTAGCTGCTCAGAGTCGGGCGGAGTGGTGTATTACCACTCCCGTGCCTTGGATGAGCACGTCAAACTGTCGGTCCTGGTTATCGCTAGGGATAGTCGATAATCGTTAGCATATCGATAAATGCGGTGATTAGGGTCACCACTTACCTTGCCAACCGACAAACCGGTGAATATAAAGTCTATGACATTTAGTTTAATCTGCCTTTTTTTTAATTTAAATTTGTTAAACCAAAGCTTATTAACATTTAAAGCGTCTTATTATCATGCTCAAAGTGCCGAAACTGAGTCTACTATTAATGTTTTGATGTTAAGAAAATTATTCAACGTAAAGTGTAGTACTGTAACACCCGTCCGGCGATCTATCAGCCGGCCGTGTTACTCCACCCATCGTACCGCCTTTTACCAAGGGGTTTTCCTTTGACTCACTTGGCTGCTCGAGGATCCGAAGATCGACAGGATTTTTCAGGATTTTTAATAATAAACACTCATAATATATCTTCGTTTATTTCTCGGGGATCTGTCTATTCCCCACCGAATCAAAAAGAACCCTCTTATTCTAATACATTTTTTCCTCTAAACAAAAAAGTTCTACATTTGAAAGCAGACAAAGCTGCCAGTGTATATGTAACACCATAAAGGTATTACAGTACCATGCCTAAGCTAGGCTAGTTAACTGCTCGGTTGAGCATACATTCATATTTTTCGCTAATCCTGCAATTCTTCGTTACTCGACTACTTACTTATGTACCAATATGATTACATCGTCGCTACAATTGTAATGATTTTTATGAAAATACGAACACTAAGTTTTTGACACACTTTCAATTGCATGGCTTAGTGAAGGTAATTGGAAATGTACACATTTCACACATTTGTAGCACACGCACTTTATCGCTAATTTGTTTTGCTGTATCTAAGAGGTGAAATTCAGAAAAAAAGAGTTGCTGAAAAAAAATTGCCTAATATCGTATTAATATATATTACAGCTGTTCATAGTTCCCCAAACCACTTTTATCTAATCTTATTTTCATATCTGATACGGTATTTAGCAAAATTTTACCTGCTGGGTAGTTTCCGTGGGCTGTAATGTAATTTCCATGGACCGCAAATGTTCAATATTTTTTTTTAGGAAAAGTATAGATCCACTACGTGTCGAATTTTCATATGTTCTTTAAATTTGCAAAAACTTTTAAAATATTTGTGTAATTTACTTTAATTAAGCGATTTCAAAAATACCATGGAAATTACACGGAGAACACATTTTTGAAGAATCACCCGTATGCACCTTTTAGGTATTTTCTTCGATTGCTAGTGTAGCTTGCATTTGGACTCACAAATACAGATTTATACTTACCGATGAAATAAAATTGCTCCGGGGGTGTTGAGTTTATATTCGGCATAATATAATAGCATAACATTGCATATTTTTATTTTTTCATGACATATCTACAAGGGTTTGACACAAGCATTTGTTTATATGAGCGACAACACGTTCTCCGCCCAACACCTTGTCTCTTAGAATTCGTGTGTTGTTTTAACTTAAAGAAGAAGGTAGACATTAAATAAGCGCATTCGAAAATTTAAAACCCTGCACGCCAGCAAGACAACAACTACTCATTAATGTATTTATTAACCCCAACGTAGAGCGGGTGTGATAAGTTTCACCACGTTGTGTGAGTGTGTGTGTGTCTATCTGTGACACGGTAGCTTTTAAACGAGTCAAGTGATTGGTATGCTGATTTTTTTTATTTAAAAGCTGGATTTCAAGCGGTAGTTTTTAGGTATATTTTATCAAAATCGGTTTAGCCGTTTTAAAGTGATCACCTTTTGTCTATCTTATGAAAGGCGTTAGGCTACTAGTTCAGAACTGATCGATACGAACGTTGGTATTCTGTTACTTCAATAATATTTCAACGACATGGTAATTTTCACCTGAGGTTGCAGGATGCTGTTTTCGTTTCTTGTGCTGCAAATAATGCATATGAGGCTGGAAGGTAGACTAATATTTATATAATTAGAGTTATTTTGGCAGTATTACGTTCGAGTGAGAGACAAATTTAAATAAATAACAGAAAATGTAACTAGAGAATAGTGTGTAAAAAGTTTTTCTTATTATATCGTATACTAGCTGTTGCCCGCGACTTCGTCCGCGCGGACTTCGTTTACTCCGCACAGCTCCTCCCCCGTAGGTGATAGCGTGATAATATGTAGCCTGTATGTTGACCCGACTTATTAGTAATATTCATACAAAATTTGAAGTAAATCAATGCAGTACTTTTTGAGTTTACCCCGGACATACATTGACTTTCCTACGATTTTATTATATGTATATGTAGATATGTATAGATTTTATACTTCTATGCGACAGTGTCAAAACCTCACTTCGTATATAATTGCGTCTAAGATATATTGCAAATAGAGTAATAACTCAAAAACAATTAGTGTCAAGGAGCTACAATTTTCTTAAGATATATTGAGAAAGTCAATTTGTCTCTTTTCTTGTAAGATGATTTTACTACAGGCTTCAAATAGACGATTTTTGTGTTATACTTAAAAATAGTGGTGTAAAATATGTCTCCTTATAAATTATCAAATACGTTATTCAAGTTTCCGCAAATTTTGGTTCCGTTGCAGGGTGAAAGAGCTTTTTACGTAAGGTAGTTTGACATTAGGAGATTTTTCAATGTTTAGAAGAGCGAATAAACGAGCAGAATAGAAAATATTACCGCCGCCCACGAACGTCTGCCACACCAAATTCTTTGAAATTGTATTGTCTACGCTTCAAGAATAATAAGGCCTTTTTTTTAAAGGTACTTACATAATTATCTCTCAAATCGACCGAAATTTTGGAAGTGGAGTTGACAAAAGTGCTTTGAAAATCGCACGGTAAAAATATATAAGATAAATAAATATTTGCTTTTTGATCCTCTTACAAGACTTTAACTATTTTGAAATTATTAGTCTATCCATCAGCCTTTCTGTTTATCCAGCCATAATTCAAGAACGGCTATGCCGATCTTGGATATTTTACTTATTGTATTAGTACTCTTTTTTTATATCATAAGATAGCAAACAAGCAGATCGGTCTCCTGATGGAAAGAGTCAAACATCGTATATAAACACGTAAGAGATGTTAATGTTGCATTGCTATATGCATAAGTTTACAGGCTACCTTACCTTCCAAACCGGAACACGACAGCGACAAGCACTGCCGTTATTGCGGCAGGAATAGGTAAGCTGGTGGTACTAGACCAGGGCGACCCTAGACAATGAGGAACTCTATCACTTGTAGCCACGATAGTATTGACTCCCATAACCAATCGCTCGCCTCTTGCTAACTTCCCGACAGGGGGGCCGGTTTCTCAAAAACGAGCCCGGACCAACTCGGGGTAAAGCGTTCACTGTTGTTCCAGATTGGAGTGTAAGGTAGCTGGTAAACTTATGAATGTGGCATTAAGTCCCTGCCACAAAGTTGGCACTATTAAAATCTATAGTGTCTATAGGCGATGGTTGCCTCTTTCTATTTCTGATAGAAAGAGGCAACCATCTATCTGCTTATTTGCTATCTTATGATATAAAAAAAGATATGTGTTCTAGTATGTTCTGCAGCCATCGAAGTATCTCCAATAAATTTTACTTCGGCCGAAGTATAAAGCTTTGCCACTAAATTCCTTATTTGTAGAAGAAACGATGTAGTATCTCTTACACTGTTTCTTGCCTTGGAAAAATCAGTATCGATTTTTTTTAAACATACGTAGCAAACAAGCAGATAGCTCTCATAATAGAAAGAGAAACCATCGCTTATAAACACCAAAGAATAAACGGTGCGTTGCTATCCGTGTGGCGGGATGGCAAAGCCATATCCATAAGTTAACCGGCTACCTTACCTCCAAACCGGCACACGACCATGACAAGCATTGTCAGTATTGTGATAGGAATAGGTAAGGCGGTGGTACCAAATATCTGGACGAGACGTTGCGAAACTCTACCACCTAGGAGTTAAGATGGTAGTTGGCAGGCATATCGTCAAAGGCGACTTATTGCCTATACGTGTAGGCAATAGGTGGCAGAACGGCAGTTAGTCGATTTATCTAAGGAGCCCGGAACAACACGGTGGAATGTTTACAGATTATTATATTTATAATAAAGCACGATCGATAGCGTAATGATGCTCCGATCAGCCGAAAAGCTAGCAATTCAACTCTACAATTTCCCTGAAAGCCCACGAGAAAGAAGTTTGGGAAAAATACTTTGTGCTACTCCCGATCGAAGCGTTTCACTACGTTAAAACTTGCTATTAATATTATCTTCCTCTTGGTTTAAACTAGTTTTACCCGTTGATAACTCAGGTAAGGTAATAAATAGATCTCAAGTAGTAGCTTATTCAGTTCAGTAAAAATGTTCATTGAGGTTCTTTCACGAGTGGTCCTTGTTTTTGATATTTATGTAAGGTAAATTTGCTGTTCCCGGCTATTGCGATAAAATAAATAAAAATATTGTAGTTCTTAAACTAATAAAATGCGGCGACGTCTGACATATCATCCACCATAAATCATCAACCATTTCACTTATCATTCAGAACTGGCGAATCATTTAGATGCGGACATTGATATAAAAAACCTTAGATGCACAGTCTCGAACAAAACTGACACTCAAAAGTGTCCCTAATTTCATTTAAGTAGTTATAGATATGGCAAAAACATATGTCTTTGCATATCCAATCTTAAGTGCACGACTTATAGTTGTTTTTACAAAGCAATGTACGAAAAGAAATAAAATTAACAGTGTCGCGACCGACGCGATTCTATTTGAAATGAGTGCACAACTTTAAATTGTGCACTCATTTTTGGGGGACGTTTTTGACACACTTATTGTGTATCTTGGGTTTTTTATATCAATTGATGCGGAACATCTATTGAAGTTTAATTCATTAAGCTTACCCTGTTTTCACAAAGTAGGCAATATCAGCTGAGCGGTTCCAAAGCCGTAGTGACTATTACTCATTCGTTGGTACTAGTCTAAATATTATGCTCCAAAAATTGTCAGTTGATTTAAATTGACTCCATTTTTTTCGCGGAGAACAAATAGATATTTCTAGAAGGTAATAATCAGAGGTATCGTTTATTTTAGAGATTGTTATTGCATTGTTATAAGATATAACTCAATATATCTTATAATGTTACATTTACTGTATTTTTAATGTTGGATATGTAGAAATGTAGGCACATCTATAATGTATATGTATAACCGGATAAGCATTTACCAAAAAGCGAATAATATGCTAGGTTTCTTTACAGAAAAAATGAAATGGTATTTTTTTTAAATAATAACGTGTTTCGGTGTTTTTTTCTGCTAAATAATTAAATATTTATGTGCAAAAATTTTGTTTCTGTATGTTTATTATTTTTGACTCACTTGAAGTCATAAACATTTATAAGTTTAAAAATTTACTCGTAGATTTAGTAAAAAAATTAGTATTGGCACAGATTTTGGAACATATCAAAATCAATCGCAAGTGAAATTAATGTTTTCATAAAATAAAAGTGTAAATTATTTTATGTATCTTACTTGCGAAGTATTTTATATTATAGTGTCATAGATTAATTAAAAAAGAAATTAATTAAAACTTCGGCCATTTTTTGCTCTAATGATTCTTCTCGCGTTCCGCCTGTTAAATGCAGGTGGCGCGGGTGGGCGTACACAGAAAAAGCTCGGTATTTTACGCTTGTGGCGAGCATGCCCTTATTTAAAGGAAATAATTTTCACTAAAAACCAATATATTTTTGCGCAATTCAAAAACAACAACATAATAATTTCCTTAATCTAATATAATAAAGTATATGTATATGTATTATGTATGTAAAAATATTTATATATGTATTTCTATGTATTAGTATTGTTTACTTAACAGCCATAACACAAGCATTTAATTTGCTTACTTTTGGGTTAGATTAGTAAGTGTAATTTGTCCCGTGTATATTTATTTATTTATTATTTACTAGCTGACCCGGCAAATGTTGTTCTGCCTTTTTAACTACTCTTATTTTTTTATATATTTTCTCACCTTTTAAACCTTCCCTGGACTCAGCAATTAATTCAAAACCAAAATTAGCCAAACCGGTTCAGCCGTTCGCGAGTTTTAGCGAGACGAACGAACAGCAATTGATTTTTATATATACAGATATAAAAATCAATCTCTATTATCCTTGGTCACGCCATAACTTTGGACCGCCTATTTCTAGCGATAATCGGGACTGATAGCCGTAAGAGCTCATGTGAGGCACGAGAGTGATAACACATCACCTGTTAGATTCGAAGTTGCTACTGATATTTTGGCTTTTCAAGAAAAACCTCGAAAAACCTTAATAACAATTTTGTCCGAATTGGTAATTGAACTCGGAACCTGATGATTTGAGCCGAATAGGCTAACATCTTGACCACAAGGCAGTTTTATGCTGATAAGATGAACCTAAATCAGATTAAAGAAACTCAGTGCTATAAACACTTTTTAGATTTTAGACTAGTCTAAAATACAATAATCTAGATCTAGATCAGCGTCACATCGCATGTTAGTCAAACAGATACAAATAAGTGTAATCACAGTACTTGTGCCGCAAATCGGAACCAATTTTATCATTACGCATGGAAATTATGAGAAAATGCAGCAAGAGGAAAAATTGAGATATTGTTTGGTTCGGTAGCACTTTTCGACATGCAAGTCGATTTATTAGTAGGTTATTTCTAGTTCTTGACATATTTTTAAAAGAATAACTTTTTATATTGATACGTTACAAGAATTTCGTTCTCCATTTTAAATTATTTTATGACGTAAACAGTGGAGTATAAAATTTGCCACAGTAAAACAGTAAAATATTTTTAAAGAATCCATTCTAATATTATAAATACGAAAGTAACTCTGTCACGCAGACAGAGTCTCTTCTTCACGCCTAAACCACTACACCGTTTTGGATGAAATTTGAAACGAAGATAGTTTGAGAACCGAAAAAGGATATAGGATAGATTTTATTCCAGGAATCTTACGGGAACGGGAGCTATGCAATTTACAGATTTGTCGGTAGATGATCCTTTTTCATTATACTGACTGACAACTATGCGATAGTTGTGTTTCTTGCAATAACCGAAACCGATAATTTCACGCGCTTAGCCAAGTTATGAATGGTATCACACCATCGCCAAAACCAGAGCTGCTACTGAGAGTTTTGATTAATACAACCCTAAATAAACCTGGATTTATCTGACCGGGATTATAAACCCAAGACCTCACGAGATCGTGTTCATTATGATCAAAGACGTGGCTTAGATGAGTCAAATCTTTAACGATGTACTTTTGATTTCATGTTAAGAACTTTTTTGATGTTTAATTTGTTAATATTTAGCTATATTTTAATGTCACTTCGATAGATTATAAATATTTGGGTGGGCTTTTATTCCAAATGAACGACCGGAAATGTCTAAATATCTATAATATTTCTAAAAGATCGGCGCTAACATGCCATTTCATACATTTTAACATAATATACATAATAATAAATTCAATATTTACCTAATGTGTCTTATTTTTATATATTCATAAACGCAATAAAGTGAAAGATACCATTAAAGGCAATAGTAAATCAAAGCATGAACTGGAGTTGTGGAGCTTCATAGCACGTCTTTATCACTGTCAATTTACACTCAGTCGTAACACCAGTAGATATCCCCTAACATTAATGGCCACTTATTATTGACGCTTTCGTCGAATTCCATAAATTGGTTTTTATGTTTATTGTTTATGCCGCGGAGTTCATAAATGGACATTTTTTTTTTGGAAAATTTATTTCTCTATTTAATAGATAATTTTTTCTAAAGTATTTACTTAGAAGGTCAGTGGTGGATCTGAATGTAATTTCAAAATGAAAAACGGATTTGACAAACGTTTGTGCGAATTTTATAACTGCAATATAATTTGAAATGTAGCCTTTTCAGTGTAAAATTCCAATTTTTACGCTAAATCTCTTATGGTTTAGACAAATAGATCTGAATGCACATATCACGGTTTAGAATAACTTGACTTGCTCCTTATACCTACATTCTTTTTCTAAAGTTTATTCATCTTTTCGAATAACTTAATAAAGGCAGATATTGCAACAGCAATCCTGCCAACTGCTCTCCAATAGGACAGCAGTTGGCAGGACTTGTTGATTTACGTTTTTATGCTGTGTTTTAATTATCGAAGTTTGTATTTTTTTTTGAAATACACCGTGTGCCTGTTGAATTTCTTTACAGAACTAACTTATGGGTGAGGTCTAAAATTAAAGCAATTGAGCTAACAGTGAAACGTTTCGAACCATTCATATAATGAGGTGTATTTTCGCAGTAAGGTTTAATATAGCACATCAACTTTCCTCTTCTTTCATGGTTTGCGCTCTGTATATAATTTTATCCCCGGATCACGATTCAGTTCCATTAAATGGCAGTTCAGTAATGAAATGTGTTACGTTATATTCGAGTAGCTACGAATGAACGTTGAATGAAAGTTTCGTAAATTAATTACAATCAGAATTTGGGCAGTTTTGTTATACACTCGTAATTTGCAAATTGCATCTCAGTATATGTTCATTCATCGAATATATTTATAACGGCATTACCCGTTTCATAAACTTCTTACAAAATTCTTTAAGTTGAATGAAATACTTTTAAATATCTAAATATATATAAATTACGTATCACGTCGTTTGTCTACGATGGACTCGGAAACCACTAAACCGATTTCAGTAACATTTTGTAATTTTTTTATTTTCCCTGTGCTGGTCCGGGTTCCTATAAAGAATAGATCAACTGTCGTTCTGCCAGGCAGTTCGTAAAAGCCAACCGATTGGCTATGCGAGTCACTACCATCGTGGCTACTAGGAGGTAAAGTTCTGTATTGTCTCGCCCGGTTCTGTTACCAACGCCTTATTTATTCCTGTCGCAATAGCGTCAGCGCTTGTCACTGTCGTGTTCCGGTTATGAAGGTGAGATAGATGGTAAACTTATGCATATAGCATTAGAACTCGCCACAAGATAGTAGCGCACCATTAACATATTTGGTGTCTATAGGCGATGGTTGACTTTTTTCATCAGGAGACCGACCCATTGCTTGTTTGCTATATTATAATATTAATTTTTTTTATCATAAGATAGCAAACAAACAGATTCTGATGGAAAGAGTCAACCATCGCCTATAGACGCCAAAGGTGTTAGTGGTGCGTTGCTATCTTGTGGCGAGGTCTAATGCCACATACATAAGTTTACCGGCTACTTTACTTTTTTTTAATTCTTAGATTTGTTTGGTTCGATTTGAAATATAGGATACTTTTTATCCGAGTAACCCACCCCCTTACAAGTACCCCACCAAAATATTCAATACAATTAATTTGTATGGCAAAATATATTTGCCGGGTCAGTTAGTTATCTTAAAAATATTCAAAAAAATAATCTCTAATACCATAATCTCACAAATTTTATATTTAATATTAAACTCCCTTATCTCCGAGAGATAAGCGCAGGGAGCAATAATGACCAACTCATTGCGAAGACGGTGATAATCCTGCAGAATGAATGGGTGTAAGTCACGCGTTTTATAAAAAATGATAGTGTAATAGAATGAATTAGGAGTGGAATTTGATTCTTTATGAATCACACCTACATCTTCATACATCTGTACAAATGCTACACAATATAAACGTAGGAAATAATAATTTTGATTAAGTCAATCACTCAATGAAAAAAAATATTACCTACGTATGAAAATTGCCGTGTCGTTGTACAGTTCCACCTAGTGGAGAGTTATGGAATGAAGCGACAGGGTTTGGTTTGGTGGTTGAGCACAAGAGGTCCCGGGTTCAATTCCCAGGTCGGGTAATTGAAAAATGTGTTTTTTCAGTTTTCTGATGAAAACAACGTTGCTCGAGATTGCTAGCTATCATATTGTGGTACTAAGTATCAGCTAATTAGGGGTACACTTGTACCTCTGCCTACTTCTTCGGGGATCCGAGCCTGAAGATACTACTACTACCGCAATAGCGTCAATGCTTGTCATTGTGGTGTCCGGTTTGGAAGGTGAAGTAGACGGTAGACTTATGCATGTGGCATTGCCATCCCGCCGCATGAATAGTAATGCACCATTAACATCTTTGGTGTATATAGGTGATAGTTTCTCTTTCTATCAGGAGAACCATGTACCTGTTTGCTATTTTATGGTATAAAATAAAAAAGATAGTAAAGTTATGTATATGGCAATACATCCCCGTCACTTAGATAACAATGCACGTTTAACACGTTTAACACCTTTGATACCTCTTAGATAGGCGATGCATATCTCTTAATAGCAGACAAGCAGATGATTTTTTGATGTTAAGAGATATGGATTTTACACTTTCAATCGTCGGCACTTGGTGAAATTCCATTATTTTTAGTTGAAACTAGTTTATCACTCACTTGTACTTTTATTTCACTATTATTATACACTAAAATATTTAATTTTATCGACCGGTTTCGCTTTTTAAAGCATCTTCAGGACGTAATATTCTTTACATGAGTAAAAGTGATTGAAAGTGTAAAATCCATATCTCTTAACATCAAAAAAATCATCTGCTTGTCTGCTATACAGTGAAATAAAAATTTTTGATTAAATATTTCAGTAGTAGTTAGTAAGTACACCTCTTAGTTGGTTTGGAGTCCTTATAAAGAATTGACTTTGTCTAAAAGGAAGGTAGAATTCGCAGATCAGGCAACTCAAAAAATGGCTAGAAAGATCTAAATATTTTACAGTCACCATGACTATTGGTTGGCTAGACTTCTGTGATGTTTCGCCCAAAACTAGTATAAATAAATTAAACTTTATGAACGCTCTCCTTTTGTAATGACAGTGCCTGTCATCACCATGATTCAGTTTGGAGAAAGACAGACAAATATGAGAGAGGATGGCAATAAATAGTACTTCAAAATAAATTGTAACTTAAAAGTTGATAATCGCCTCTGTGGTCTAGTGGTCCGGTGTCGGAGTTGACTACATGTGGTCCCGGTTTTGATTCCTGGGTCGGGCAATTCAAAAATGTGTTTTTTCAGTTTTCTGATTGAAAAAAACGTTGCCCGGGATTGGAAAGTGCCCGGTTGGCGATAGGCTTGCCACTTATCACATTGTAGGACCTAGTATCTTCGGCTAATCGTAGATGTACTTGTTGTGCCTCTGCATACCTGTTCGGGGATATGGGCGTGAAGATACTAAAAAGTTGATTGTTTTAGCACAAGTTTATTAAACTTACAACAAGCAGAAAGAAGACTTGCCAAAAAGTGGAAGATTACCACTTCTTATAAATTTAATTTGCTAATTTAGGAGCTAAGATATTAAGCTTTGTCAATTTTTAGGGTTCCGAAGTAAACTAGGAACCCTTATAGTTTCGTTCATTTCACAAATAGCCTGTGAAATTTGTATTTACATGTACTCTCTTAATATGGTCTGTGAAATGGCCCACTCAAAGAAATCTTCCAATTCATACAGGAGCAACAGTGGCTATAATTCATACTTCATTTTTAGGGTTTCGAAGTAAACTAGAAATTATAGTTCCGCTATGTCCGTCCGTCCCTCCATTCGCACGATAGCTCAGAGATCCTTATTACTAGAAAACTAACATTTTTATGTTAATGGAGCTAACCTGAAAAAAATTTTTTCTAAGTTAGCTGTCCTACATGTAATGTGGTGATGTTAATCTTCTTTGTTCTTTTTTTCACGTACCCTATTGTGTGGGGTATCGTTCGATAGGTTTTAAAAAATATTGTAGGTTTATGAAAACAAGTTTTCGGTTAAGAAACCCGTTTGTAAAATATTAAGCTTTTAATTGCTAATTTGGAGGTGCAAAAAAGTCATGGTTGTAGTAAATATAATGAAGTACATATATATATATATATATATATATATATATATATATATATATATATATATATATATATATATATATATATATATATATATATATATATATATACCAAAACCTGACCATGGCCATGGGCTACTTTGAAGTATAGGCCAACTGCCGTTGTGCCAGGCAGGTCGTAAAAGGCGATCGATTGGCTATTCGAGTTACTACCATCGTGGCTACTAGGTGGTAGAGTTATGTATTGTCTCGCCTGGATCTCGTACCACCGCCTTACCTATTCCTGCCGCAATAGCGTCAGTACTTGTCATTGTCGTGTTCCGGTTTGGAAGGTAAATAGCATTTATTATGCATGTGGCATTAGACCTCGCCACAAGATAGCAACGCACTATTAACACCTTTGGTGTCTATTGGCGATGGTTGACCGTTGACTCCTTCCATCAAGAGACCCATCTGTTTGTTTGCTATTTTATGATATAAAAAAACTTTTTTATAACATCGTATAATAAACAAAATCGGATGGCATTCTTTATAGCAAAACCAAGCCATGCGTGTAGAAGTATGTACTTCTACTCAAACTCATTAAGTAGAAGTACATACTTCTATTCGTATGGCTTGGTTTTGCTATGGATCTAGTGTTTTTTATGGCAAGCTACAGTAAGCCGGAACAAGACAGGTGGTAAAAATTCAAAATTCCACCCTCATCGCTTGAAAATATGGAAATCCACAACTGTGCTATTCACTTGGCACTTTTTACCATGGACTACTCCTATGTGGAATAAATTACCGGTGGGAGTGTTGCCGATTATCTATGGTGCTGTGGCTATCCATAGTAGGTGGTATTCACTTACTATAAAGTGAGTTTCCTGCTTGTTTGTCCCTTTTTTCTATAAAAAAAGGTGGTGACGGCGTTTGTCATGAGTAAGGAGAAGGCAAAACTTGAACTACATTTGGGTGTGAACTTTTAAACTAACGCGTTCTACTATCATTTTTAAAATTTATTAACGGGTCAAAAACGCGTACATAATAATATTTTCGGCCAAGTTACTTTGACCGTGGTCACAAGCGGACTGGAGCAGTGAGTTTCGTTCACATCGGCCGGGCTGCCAGGCATGAATTATGAGATTACCCGCAACCAGTCATAAAAATACCCGCTTTTACCTGCCTTCAAACTTAAAATACCCGTAAAGAGGCTATTTTTAGTCCTATTAACAAAACGATTTTTTGTAATTATTGCGTATAATTTTGAAACTTAACGAAAAGTTTTACCTATACTAATTTATTTATGTACCACAGTTTTGTTTTTAGCATGTCAGCATTAGGTTGAAATGCTGCGATGCCACCAAATTTTTGAAGACCTCGTTTAATACATAATGCAACAATACTGTCGGTATTTAGAAAGTTTTTGTTGTCTAATTTAATATTTTTTAGATCACTGAATAGTTTTTTGACTGATGCATTAGAAAAAAGTAGAACAAGTTATATGACTATTACTTCCCTCAGATTTCCAACCCATTCATAGTAGCATTATTTTTTCCCAATATGAAATAGGTAGTTAAAATAGTTCCAATCTTTGGTGACTCTCTCACCATAGACAATATGTATTGTTTTTACATTGTAAAAATATAGGCAATGCCTAACGGTAATATAGGCAATGCCAAGCGGGTATTTTATATTGTACTTAATTTTAATTTGGATGTTAAGTAAAAATATAGGCAATGCCTATATTTTTACTTAATATCCAAATTAAAATTATGTACAATACAAAATACCCGCTTTTACCCTCAAGACAACAAATACCCGCGAAATTACCCGCCTTCTCAGTTCATCGTCAAATTACCCGCAATGCGGGTAATTGCCCGCCAATTGGCAGCATTGCACGTCGGTATCGATTTTCATCTACCCCCTTCGTCTTGTTTTTTCGAATTTAGCCTACACGTAACACTAACCGTATCTTTGACTTTATTTGTTTACAGGTACAAAGGCCGTATTTTGCTAATCACTGGATTCCAAGCAGGAGACAACTTAAATCCGTCTTCTCTATTGAAATTTTTATATTTTCTAATTTCAGTAGCTTCCCGTACCATACGGGGCACATAGTATCGCTCAGTAGAGAGAACCTGAGGTTGGTGGAATTCAATCCAGTGATCAGTGCTGGTGTCCAAAATATGTTCACCTATAGCTGACTTATTAACCTGCCTGTTTTTTACAGCCGTGATTTGCTCTTTGATTCTATCTGCGATAGTACGTTTGGTTTGACCAATATAAGCACTACCACAGCTGCAGTCCACTTTATATAACCCTGGCGTCTGAAAGCGTATGACAACCTTAGGCGTGCCCACTTGCCCGATTACCTTTAAGCTTGGCGTATAGATGGTAGGTATGGAATATATTTTAGTAGCGTTATTCCCTTTAATATATGTCATGAATGCCGGCTGCCTTTTGACTATAGGATACCTAACCTTTTTAATATAACGCTTAATGTACTGCTTTCTTTATAACCATTTTTCTTAAGTATATCCTGAACATGGTTTAGTTCAGGCTCCAGATGTTCGGAGTCACATAAGTCAAATGCTCTATTTATTAATGATGTGGCTACAGATTGTAAATGGCGGGGCTGATGATTAGATGACGCATGTAGATATCTGTCAGTTTGTGTAGGTTTTCTGTATATACAGTGACCTAAGGTCCCATTTGTTCTCACAGTCATTTTAACATCTAAGAAAGACAATGATCGGTCACTTTCCATCTCATATGTGAATCGGATTTTCGGGTGAATGGAATTAAGGTGGTATTGAAATTGATCCACTTCCTGCCTACTGACCTTTAATAATACAAAAAATGTGATCGACGTATCTCTTCCACAGTCGATCTTTGGGCCTAGACTTAGGGCTTGTTACTCAAAGTACTCCATCCAGAGATTGGCCAGTACTGGTGCCACTGGACTGCCCATTGCGACGCCATCAATATGGAGGTAATATTGACCTCGGAAAAGTAAGTAGCTACCGTCTAGACAGTTTTCTAGTAGATCGATATAGTTTTCAGACAAATCATGGTCTCTCAATTTGCTTTTAACTACATCCAGACTCTCTTTAATCCAATTACAGCGAGCCTGGATGTAGTTAAAAGCAAATTGAGACATTAGTAATTAGAGATTCTACGTAAAAACTTGCCATGATTTCATCTGGTTAACCTAACCTTAAGTCCTGTACGAGTTCTACGAAATGACGTGAGTCCCTTACATATAAGGCGTTTTACCTACTAACGGCTGAAGTACAGATGCCACGTACTTGGCCAAATCGTAAGTAGGTGAACCTATCTGACTTACGATAGGCCTCAAAGGTACACCAGCTTTGTGTAATTTAGGCGGGCCATATATCTTAGGTGGCTGAGATGATCTTGCCTTGCATAAAAATTGGTACTCGTCTTTCTTAAAAAGAAACCTGTTCTGGTGCATTAAAGACCGTATACGCCGTACAACCCTAGCAGTGGGCAAAAGATGAGAGGGTATACAAACCAGTGAAGTATAATTTCACCGGTTTGTATACCGTCTCATCTTTCAATATTTCCCATTTTTTCGAGTACATTTGAGTGGGCCTTAGTATCTATATATATAAAGGTCATGAAGTTTGCGACACGTAAAGCTTGTACTCACGCATATTCACAAGCGTGGCAAATTTGTTGCCCTTTCCTTAATAAAAACGCTGGGTAAACAGAGGGGTAACTATGAAAAATTTTCCGGATGGCAAATTCTGGTGATATATAAAATATTCCGTCCGTCCATAATATAGTAAATATTACGAGTATCTCTGTATAATATATTTATCTCTTTGTCAAAATAAACGCCAAGATGAAAATGAAGACGAAAGAAGATGTTATAGTTGTCTTATTACAGACAATAGGCGTTGTGAAGTTTTGGCCTCAAAATTTTTGAAGATCGCCATCTTATGATTATTACATGATAACAGAAATTAAGTTATCAGACAAATTTAGGAATTCAACCTTAGATGTAGGCATCTAATTATTTTTTACAACCTCATGTAATTGAAATAGTAAGAAATCTTAATATATATTTAGACAGTGATAGTCGGCTATGAAATGGATACCTACTTTATTCCATTAATTCATAACAAAAGAACATGACAATTTCCAAAACTTCGTTAAATTAGTTGCAGAAAAATGATTTTGTATTCTGGAAAGAGGATCTTTTTGCCTTTTTTCAAAGAACTAATTACTGAGTTAATTGTTTGTCTGTTCAATGAGTTTTACAGGATCTGAGTTCACCCGAGACGTAATTAAAAACTATGTAGACGTCAAACGCGTAAACTAATGTTAAATCTGTCATTAAAGTATTTTTTCCGATTATTTTTTGTGCAAAATGCCGATGAATTTATAAATAATTTTATTTTACACACGGCTTTCTTTACACCACATAAATAGGCACTTATTATAAACTATACACAATATTATAAACTAGCTGTTGCCTGCGACTTCGTCCGCGCGGACTTCGTTTACTCCGCACAGCACCTCCCCGCTAGGTGATAGTGTGATAATATGTAGCCTATATGTTGACCCGACCTGTTAGTAATATTCACGCAAAATTTGAAGTAAATCCATGCAGTACTTTTTGAGGTTACCCCGGACACACATACAGACAAACAGACAGACAGACAAAAATTCTAAAAACTATATTTTTGGCTTCGATATCGATTGTAGATCACGCCCCAAGTATTCTTTTAAAAAAATATTCAATGTACAGTTTTGACTTTCCTACGATTTTATTATATGCATAGATAAGAAGCAGATAAATTGATGAAAAGGTACACCAGTGCTCTAAAATGCTTATTGTTGATTGGCTTTGTTCAATCTGCTTGCCATATAAAGAAACCGACGTGATGACGTTTATTTATAAACATATCATGTAGTGATGTATTTATAAATAAATCATAAATGTATATCAAATGTATCAATACTGATGACTTTACACGGTAATAAAATTGAATCACACGTCCAAAAACATTAAGCAGACGCTATCACGAAAAACGTATGGCTTTTAATAAATGTGATATAGCGTCCACGTAGCACCTACGTGAGTTGCGAGAGTTCTCGTAAAATGTTTCCAAGAGAGAATCTTATGTGTAATGGCAGTAATGTATATTCGTAATGAGGTCTGGCTCAAATCAAGGCTTTCAGTTCATAATGGAAATTGGAATGTCAGTTATCTGTATCATACAGTGTCAAAGGCAGAAATATTTTCTGGAAACAATTTTACTGGATGATAAACCGGTAAGAAGTCCGTCTATGTAAACATTTTATTTTGTACCTTATTGTGTAATGTAATGTGAAAAAGAAAAAGTAATGTGAAAATTTTGTACCTCTTTTCACGAATATCACGTGGACATAAATAAAACAAATTGATAAAAAAATATTACATAATATGCTACCTTGCATTTGAGATACACACACACACACACACACACACACAGAAACACACACACATACATACATACACACACACACACATACATACACGTTTATACTATGTTGTAATAATACCTTCTTAAAATTAGAAGAGATTTAGTTTAAGAATATACTTTACGGTCAAAAAAATGTAAATAGTTGACCCTGCAGGCCATCCCTGAAACTTCCCGTTAAATTTACGTATTTTAAGCTCAAAAAAGTAAAAACTATAAGCATACATTTTTGTCAGTTCAAACATCTATTTTGTTAAAAATGACAGTATACCTATTGATTTTTGAAAAGCTGTACATCTTGGAAACGATGATCGATTTCGATCTTTCGAATGGTATACCAGTCTAATCAATCGATGGGTGTAAAAATTTCGAAGCAATATTAAAAAACATTTTTTCAAAAATTTTCGTCATTGATAAATCTCATTTTACCGATATTGATATAATTAACGGTATTTGATGCAGTTTTTTAAGGAGAAAAGCTGATAAGATTTTCAAGTCAATCGGTGTATTTGCCTAAAAGTTATTTCAAAAATATTAAGTAAGTTTGCTAAAAACAAATTAATTTTAATATGTGAAAAGCTGTAGTTTTTGAAAAATAGATTCGATTTTGATTTTTGAAAAATTAATAGACGTAATATTTTTAGTACTAAATTATCTAAGAATACCAAAAACGATTGGTTGAAAAATTTCGAAGTTATGTCGAAAAAAACTTTTTTCAAATATTTCGTCGATGATTACTTCCTAACGGAGAAGCCGATTTTGATGCAATTTACGCATTAGACGTAGTTGTTTGGGCAATAGAGCTGATTAGCTTTTGTAATTAATCTGTACATAAATCTGGAAGTTGTATTAAAAAATACTGTTTAGCCAAAAATTTTTTTGGAGTTTTTTCAAAATCTCCTTGGTTCATATTTTCAAGACGTCTAAGTTGAGTGGAATCCAATCGAATGATATTTACCGCGTTTCAGTCGGTCGAGCCGTTCAAAAGTTATAAGATGTTTACATACACACGTACAAACACACACACACACACACACACACACACACATACACACGTACTTACTGATGTCATCGTGAGAACAGTCGGAAATGGTTCCTGGGACGTCAAACATGGACATTTGGTAAACACTCGATTTTCGAAAATCGGGGCAAAATCAGTAATTTCCGTATCTACATAATATGTAGCGGGAAGTTAAAAGGTTTGTGTATCCTATAATTTGTCGAATCGATGATTGAGCTTCTTTGTATAGAGACTTTCGACCTGAGGGAAATTCTCAGAGGTCAGCATCGTGTGGGCAACTAATATTTTGAGTTGCAATTATCCACGGGCAGCGGTGACTGCTTTGCGTCAGGTTGCCCATTCGCTCGAGTGCTGGCAGATATAATAATAAATAGGCGAAGGGTCCTGACGGCATTTCTCCGATTAGTTATCTTTCCGACCCGATCTGAGTTGTATCTCAAGACATGTGCTCTCCTATACAATTGGAGTCATACCAAAATACACAGAGTCTGCTATAGTGTATACGCAATTCTTAAAAAAAGTGATCGCTTAGATCCGTCAATTTATTACACTTATATATCAGAAATCATAAGTACTTTATTCAATAAAACTTTTTACAAGTTATTTTGACGCGTCAACATTTTTTTAAACTACTACCGGATCGGAAACGCGGCCACAAAGTTAGAAAAACATTTCTACATAAGTATAGTTAGAAAAACAACAGTGTTATTATAAAGATGTGAACTTATGACATTAGTGATGATACATAACTATATTAGCGATCTGTACAGCGACTGAATCAATAAAAAGCAAAGGAAAATTTCGCCATAATAGAATCAGTGACTTAGCTGGGTAAGAGCGTTGACAGGCCTGTCGATATCGACCATTGGTAAGTGCTATGTGTTTTTATACGTAAGCATCAAAAACACTTTACATTATACAACTAATGAGCCCGACTAACTTGTTTGTGAAACAATGCAAATTATATCGATAAATTTGCCTGTTTGCTTAAAAATGCAGTTGAAAAGTATTATGTTTATTGTTTAACAGCAGTAAGCCATTGTCAAAGTTTTGCAATGAAACTATAAGGCCTCTGATATTACAGATCTCAATAGAATAATAACGGAACACTATAAATAGAAGTTCGATATCACAAGAAGTCTTGGATACACAGAAGATAACATTGGGGTGGATGATGTACAACTCAACCCAAAACATGCCTATATCTTTAGCTTAGCGTTTTGGTCACCTCATGTGCTTCATAGATTAATTAAAACTCATACGGCAAGAAATAAAACAGATATTCCGGAGATAATTTCACTGGATGACGGTGATCATATAATATCTGGTGTATCGTCTGCTCGTCTGTTTCCTCTTTTATAATAAAAAGTTTACTTGAACGTCTTCACACCCTAAGCAGTATAAGATATTTACTTTGCTGAAAACACTATTAATTCCTTTTGTGAAATATTGAAGTTCACGGAACTTATGCATGCGGTATTAGACCTCGCCACAAGATAGCAACGCACCATTAACATCTTTGGTGTCTATAGGCGATGGTTGACTCTTTCCATCAGGAGACCCATCTGCTGATTTAATACTAGCAAATTTAATACTAGTAACATTAAGGTTAGTCTTCGTCTTAGACATCTTTCTCAGTAAATGGACCAATATTTGTTATACAATACAATACTATACAATACAATTCAATACAATGCAATACAATATAATTTTTATTCTTAGCTATTACGCCGGTTTTAAATACGAGATGGTTTCAAATACACAAGTAGGTTTTAAATACAAGAAGGTGTTTAATTAAATTCCTACACACGTTTAAAAAAAAATCAGTTTTGTTAACCTGTGTAGGAATTTGCAGTAAGTTACGTATTCTGTGACTTTCTCTAACATGATCCTTAAAATTACAGTGAAAATGAAATATTTTACGCAATGAGCGTGAACTACATTAAAAAACTGAGACCGTGTATTTTGCAACTTTCTGCGAACTTTTATAAGTTACAACTGTATTACAATTGAAACTAGTATGAGTAATAGAACAAAATTACTGAAGGTTTGTAAATATGGGAGACCACAGCGACACAATAGTCCACCCTCGTCCAAACTCTTATAAAATTATCTGTAACAAAAGCAGAAATACATAACTTATGTCTCAACGCATCTTCTCATCATCTTTAGGTAAACCAAATAGCACTTCACTCTATAAAACTTGAATCATTACTGGCAAATCTATTTCCGTCCCTGAGGGTTGATTTTTGAAAAAAGTGTATGTTTGACCTTAGATCTTCAACTGCTTGTATGTTAAATTTCATAGAAATCGGTTCAACGGTCAGCCTGTATTTGAACCTGGATCTTCAACTATCTGTATGCAAAATTAGATTGAAATCGGTTCAGCGGTCAGCCTATGTTTGACCCTTGATCTTCAACTACCGGTATGCCAAATTTCATAGAATTCGATTCAACAGTCAGCTTGTATTTGACCCTGGAACTTCAACTACCTGTATGTAAAATCTCATAGAAATTGGTTAAACGGTTTAGAAGTTAAAGCATTACAGATAGAGAGAAAGACAGACTTTTAACTTTATAATATTAGCGTAGATATGGATTTTATAGATTCAGACGTTACTCACTTTATTTACTACTTAAAACACAAACGTAGGTACATATTGTAAGAAATATACAAAAACTAGAGAATAACAATAGATAAATAATAGGCAAATAGTGTAACAAAGGTAGCCCGTTGAACTTGTCTGTTAAACCTTTGTTACACTGTGTGTTTAGTTTACCTCAGTTAGTGGCAGGACGAGGACGTTGGCTGTAAATTAAAAGCAAATTACGCCACTTTTTTTATTTTATTAGAAGATAGCAGATAGCTCTCCTGATGTAAAAAGAAACCATCGCCTATAAACATCAAAGATTTTAATGGTCCGTTGCTATAAGTGTAGCGAAATGGCAATGCCACATCCATGAGTCTACCAGCTACCTTACTCTCCGAACCGGAATACGACAATGACAAGCATTGACGCATATTGAGGCATGAATAGGCAAGGCTACCATACTATATACCTTGGCGAGACGTTGCGGAACTCTACCACCCAGTAGTCACGGCGCGGTGATAGTGGCTAGTGATACATATACCTATCAGTTGTCTTTTATGACCTGCTTTGCATAACGACAGTTGGTCTATTATTCAAAGGAGCCTGGACCAACATGGAGGGGGACGAGGGGTAGACGTTAGAGAACTCTACCACCTAATTAGAAGTCGAAATACCAGTGACACGTATTAGCTTTTATTTGGTTTTCACGAGATGCTTAGCAATATATTCTTCAAAGAAGTAAGATTTTTCTTGCACCGCTGATATAATTTAAAAGAGATATATATATGTATATATATATATATATATATATATATATATATATATATATATATATATATATATATATATATATATATATATATATTATATATTTATATTTATATTTATATGATAGCAACCTACCTAATGGTCACGATGGTAGCGACTCGCATAGCCAATCAGTAGCCTTTTACGATCTTTGCATATACATAGTATTTTCCCCCAGAACAAACTCCAGATAAGGCAAAGTGTATTTATT
Source organism: Apodemia mormo (assembly GCA_036924255.1). NCBI lineage: Eukaryota > Metazoa > Arthropoda > Insecta > Lepidoptera > Riodinidae > Apodemia > Apodemia mormo. Next base: position 34,396,108 of record JAUPFN010000008.1, on the reverse strand, counting down.
GATTTACTGTCAGACTTACCTCAGGTGTTTTACCAAGCATTTAGCCATTAAAGTTGTTAAACATGCGCAGAGTTTCTATTTTAAAATTCTATTGACATAATCAACGTTTTATATACTCGTTATTATAATTTTAAGTTCAGGTGCTGTTATCAGTATTACAGAAATATTTAATAATACTTTTTTCTTCGTGGTTTATTGGATAGCCTTTTTGGCTAGTTCTGGGTTCGATCTGCGATTCAAATTAAAGTGTTATTAAGGTTTTTTAGAATAAATCTTTGGAAATCGACATATCAGCAGCAGTTCAGTTTGTAGTGGTGTGTTAGAACTAGAGATGTGATAAACGGCTTTTAATGACTAACACGTTTAAAAGTTTTGCTTATACTTTTAAGCGTGCTTAAAAAAGCGCTTTTCGTTTAAACGCTTTTTTAAACAAAAGTTGTTGAGCGTTGAGAAGGTCGATTATAAAACGAAGATTTAAGTGAATTAGTGGCGACCGATAAAACCGAGAGCTGAAAAAAGCGTTCAATGTTTTGTGGTTTTGTTAGTGTTATTACTTATTACTAGCTTATAGAAATAACGTGTTATCAAATACAATACAAATTATTATACAATACTAGCTGACCCGACAAACGTTGTTTTGCCATATAAATTATTGAATTAAAAAATAGGGGTTGATGATAGAAGGGTGAATATTAGGGTTGTATGTATTTTTAATGCCACATTATAAAAAAATAAAAATAAAAAATTTTGTCCTAAAAATAAAAAGCAATGTTAGGGGGGGACAACCCTTATCACTTAGGGGTATAAAAAAATAAACAGTAGCCGATTTTCAGACCTACTGAGTAAGCATATAAAATTTCATAAAAATCGGTATAGCCGTTTCGGAGGAGTATGGTAAATAACATTGTAACACGAGAATATCTGAAATGAATAGTAACACAATATACACTTTTTTATCCATAACCTAATTTCAATCATTAATATAAACAAAATTACTTTGAAAATTTGTAAAGGGATTCGTGTCATGTTCGTACGCGCGCTAAGTAAAATAAACAATTGATGAACGCGTCGAGTTTCTTCAACAACGAAAAGCGTACTGGAACTTGAAAAAACGTAAGTTGTTAATTCGTTGTAAAAAGTACTAACCAACCAAAAACGGAGCGTTGTCAGTCCGACACAAATATTCGTAAACAAGTAGAAAATAATTTAGCCGCTTAATACGATAACCAATTCAAATTGTTATCGTTTCTTATAGCAACAGTAATAAGGTTGTTTATCCAATAAAATGAAAAATTATATTGAATCTTAGAGTATAGAAATTAGGTTTTTTTATTCTATTTTATTTTGATTTTTAACGTTATTGAAATAAGGTTACTTTTCGTCAAACATGATAATATGGTAATTAAATTTTTGTATCTTAAACATCAACGTTTAAACGAAAACAGCTTAAATCCGTAAGCGCGCTTATAGGCTTATTTTGAAAAGCCTAATTTTTTAAGCCTATATCGTTTAAACGCCCACGACTAGTTAGAACTAGGCATGGAACATTTCACAAATAGCCTGTGAAATTTGTATTTACATGTACTCTCTTAATATGGTCTGTGAAATGGCCCACTCAAAGAAATCTTCCAATTCATACAGGAGCAACAGTGGCTATAATTCATACTTCATTTTTAGGGTTTCGAAGTAAACTAGAAATTATAGTTCCGCTATGTCCGTCCGTCCGTCCATCCGCATGATAGCTCAGAGGTGCTTATTAATAGAAAGCTGTAATTTGGCACGAATAGTTACGTCAACAAAGTGGTAAAAAAATCTTAAAAATATTTTTTTCAGGGTATCTCCTCTTTATGTAAAGTGGGGATGTTATTTTTTTCTCACGTATTGTGTGGGGTATCGTTAGATAGGTTTATCAAAAATGTTGTAGGTTTGTGGAAACAGGTTTTCAATTATGAGACTCGTTTGTAAAATATTAAGTTATTTTTAAATTTTTAAACATATTAATTTTAATGTGTCAATAAAATATAAAATATATTAATTTTAATGATAAATATATTTGAATGATATTAAAATGAATAATATTAACTTCTAAATGCTCTGCAGGTTAGATAAACGGTTGGTTTTGGAGGTGGGAAAAATCGTGGTGGTAGTAGTAAATATAATGAAGTTAAAAAGAAAACTATTATGACAGAAGGTTTTACAAGTTTTTGAATAATAGTCGACCAAGTTATAAAATATACTTAGAGACGTTTTTATAGGCGGTGAACCTGTGGTGCGGATATGTATTTGTCATTGACGTTGAATAGCTTAAAGGTTCATAGTGTGAAACTATAAAAGCCCTCTTCTTAATCCGCATTATTGTGATGGGCAACTTAGGAACCCTACATACTACACTTTACCAATTTTTAATAGCTTACGGTGACGCCTCGTTGGTCGAGTGGTTAGCGGCCCTGACTACGCAATCAACGGGGCTCGGGTTCGATCCCCGACGGGGACAAGCATTTGTGTGATGAGCATAAATGTTTGTATTTCCGGGTTTGGGTGTTTATTAAATATATTCTTGTATTTATATATGTATTTCTATGTATTAGTATGGTTGACTAACACCCATAACACAAGCAAATATTTGCTTACTTTGGGGTAAGATCAGTAAGTGTAATTTGTCCCGTGAATATTTATTTATTTATTTATTTACGGTCATTTGACGTTCGGGTAATTTTATGAGTGAGTCATTGCCAGTGAAATTTCTTTTCTAAAATCGTTGTGAATTTTTTGTTTAATTTCATCCAATGAAAATAAATTAAAAGTAGCAATCAATTCCGTGCTTATTTAACACCCCCCTGCTTTGAATGAGAACGTAAAACTGTTAGTAATGGCGCAGCAGCATGTGAGGGTAAGGTATAAAATCCCCACAACATAAATGGCAACACACAATTAATATCTTAATTGTAAAGTTAAACTTTTCCATCAGAAGATCTATCTACTACTCAGCTATCATATGTGTGCAGCACAGACATATTTCATAATGAATATTAAATGTAAATAGATATTAAGGCAGGATAAATTGTATATTTCGTTTAGTTCGTAAGTTTTTTATAATAAATAATGTTCGTTTTCGTCTTTTATTCGCCCTAAGACCTACATACAGCTTTGTTGTACAGAAATAATAAAGTTTTATGTAGTTAAGTTGTTTGCCTAAAGGCATATTACGATCAAAGGGGTTCCACGCAGTCGACAAATTACGAGTCGACTCTTGCGAGATTGTATTTATATGCGGGAATCCAAAATTACGAAAACCCCGAAAAGTGCAAAATTCTTTATGAAAACAAATGTTTATCGATTGTAAATATTATGTACAATGTAAGTATAAGCCTTAGGCACATGTTTACGCACTTTTCGAGTATATAAAGATAGTTAAAGGGATAGTACGACCTGAAAAGGCGTACAACTCTGTAATTGTAAGAGTTTCCGAGGTCCTGTAAGAACGTATAATGTATATAACACTCTTGTTTGTTATTATATAAGTTTATTTGTGTTAAATCCTTGTATATAAATAAGAAATAACACTATGTAATTAGTTTTCGGTAGGTCTTAGGGCATTATGTACTTTGTTTCGCTTATATTTGTAAAAAGATAGTACCGTTGCACTCGCTAGAGGGCCACGCTAGGTAATTAGAGGTAGGAGAAGCTACCTAAGACAAAATAATTACGTTTAGATTACGAAAATTAAGATTTTAACAAATCCCAGACATTGTGGCGCCACACATGGCACCATCCGTCTTTATCGGTTTATGCCGCCCGTCTGGCCGCGGGCTATAAATATCGGAAAGCGCGGCCATACAATCAGTTCGGACAGCTCGGATTGCAACTGCGAATGAAGTGTTCTTTGTATGCAGTAATCGCTCGGACCGAAAACCAACATTTTGCTTTCCCACTGCTTTCTTTAGAAAGTAGCTGGGAAACGACCATCGAGGGGAGTTCTACTAGCCCGAGATTGTCTCGGCGGCCGTTTCTACAGCCGCCGATTACGGTCGCGAGCACTCCGTTTCAACAAAATTTTATTTTTGGGTGTACCCTCACCCAAAAATAAAAATACAAGTGAGATGTCGGGTACTCAAAAACCCGATAGCCGCTCAACAATGAAGTCTCCGAGACAGGGCTCGCCCAAGGGCCCTGCCTCGCCTACTGCGCACAGCAGTGATGACTCCGAATCGGACATTGATGGAATGTCCGGTTGGGAAAAAGTCACGCCGCGCAAACCACGCACTCCCGTACCACGGGAATTCTACCTAAAATCCCCGCCTGCCTCACCACCAAAGGCGGCAAATGCCGGTCGCCGCTCGCCGAAGGCGGCAACCAAGACAATGACTTCCCGAGAGGCGGTCCAACAAGGGCCAACTACAAAGGCGGCATTAGCCCAGCCACCACTACCAAAGGCGGCCCAAGCAGGTGCGCCCGTACCAACGGCGGCATTAGTCTGCAGCCCGCCCAAAGATCCACGAACCCACCGCAGACCGTTTGAGCGACGCGCGCGAGAGTACATCCCGCGCCCATCAACCTCGCGCGAATCCTCATCGCGCAGAGAATCCTCCGCGAGCAGCGATACGCGCCGCGATACATCCGCGCAGAGCGACACCTCCGCTGCTTGCGTCGAGACATCCTCGCGCCGCGAGCGCGCACCCGCCGCGCATCTCGATAGCGCGATCGCCCCGCGCCGCATCGACGCGACCACCCCGCGCCGCGAAGACGCGACCGCCCCGCGCCCCGATTCCGACCCGCGCCCGCGCCGCGATAGCGCGAACGAGCCGCGCCGAGACAGCGCGATCGTAACGCGCCGCGCCTGCGCGACCGACCCGCGCCACACCAGCGCGACCGACCCGCGCCGCGAAAGCGCGACCGACCCGCGCCGCGAAAGCGCGATCGAGCCGCGCCGCGATAGCGCGACCTCCCCGCGCCACGTTAGCGCGACCTACCCGCGCCGCGAAAGCGCGACCGAGCCGCGCCGCGGCAGCGCGACCGCCCCGCGCCGCGACAGCGCGACCGCCCCGCGCCGCGTTAGCGCGCCCGACCCGCGCCGCGAGCGCGATCGCGCAAGCGTAGCGCATAGTGACCATGACGACTCCAACCTGGATGTACCAGTAGCTCTCCCTGGAACATCATAGCCCACAGAAGTACCAGAAAAACGATCCCCCAAAAGTATATTAGAGCAGAATTACATCATGATGGCTCGCCTTGCTCAAACCAACCTGCTCGACAAAGAGCTGATGCAGGCAATGGCTAAGCACTTAAACGACAGAAGTGCAGAACTTGAAGCTAAGGGTCTAGACCAACCTATCACAGCAGAAGATGAGGCTGCTATGGAGGTCATTGAGACTGCTCCCATAGTCCTCCCCCCACCACCGACTCCATCCCGCAGGAAAAGAGATGAGGATGAGGGAAACGGGAAAGGGACAGAATCCAAACGGCAGTGTGTGCCTGCGGAACCCTCCCCTCCACTATTATTTGCCTCGGTAGCTGCATCGCGATCCCCTCCAACAACGCAGACTCGTACGCTAGTCGCAAGCCAAGGGACGGACAGTAGTCAAACCGTGCCCAAAGGGAGATACCCACCGCAGTTTCAGCCGTCCTTAGGGGGATGACTGAATTACTATCTTTGTATGGATCGTAAACCACTGAAGTTGGTTTTCTGGAATGCCCACGGTCTCAAGGGGAAGACCGTGCCACTAAAACATCTGCTAAAGGAACAGGGCATAGACGTGGCGCTCTTTAACGAGACGCATCTGGGTCCAGGGGACAAATTAAAAATCCCTTACTACACCACTTACAGAAAAGACGAGCACACCGGAACCTTGGCCTACAGAGGGTTGGCCATCCTAGTGCACAGAAGGGTAGTACACCAACCTCTACCACAACTAGCCCAACAACATATGCAATCACTGGGCATTGAAATCCTGGTCGCCGGCCAACCAATGAGGATCTATAGCATCTATAAACCGCCACAAGAAAGAATTTCAGCAACTGACATCATGGATATGTTCAACTCCTCCATACCCACCATTGCAGCCGGCGACTGGAATGCCAAACACCAGTCCTGGAACTCTACCACCAACTCCATAGCAGGAAGGAGACTATTTAACATAGCCGAGCAACAGGACTTAACGGTTTCAGCACCCAGTGGGCCAACTCACTTTCCATTCGGCAATACGTCCATCCCCGATGTGCTCGATCTCATGGTGCACAAACACATAAACCAGACTGTGCATTTAGAAGCATTCCCAGATGATATGGAATCCGATCACATTTCTGTAATAGCATCCATACAAAGTGCCCCCACAAGAGTCATCCCCCCATCACCTAAAAAGGTCATCGACTGGGCGAAATTCCAGGAGTACATGGAGGAAAGCACCCCCTCTCACCCGGTTTCTACTGCAGAGGAGGTAAACCACCTTGCTGAGAGTCTGAACAGCAAAATCCAAGAGGCCATGCAAAAAGCGTCAAGAGACCACAATAACACTCGTCTGCTTCCAACCTTACCAGCTACGCTTAGGGAGAAAATTGCTAAAAAGAGAAGACTCCGAAGGCAATGGCAAACCAACCGCTGTCCCACAATCAAAACAGCCCTGAACAGACTCTCAGACGAAATAAAATCAGAACTTGACAAATACAACGTTGAGAACTGGGAATCACGCCTCGACGAAGCAGGTGATGATTGGGCTTCTCTCCACCGCCTCTGTCGTCAGCTAACAAAACCATCGTGGCTACTAGGTGGCAGAGTTCTGCATTGTCTCGCCCGGGTCTGGTACCACCGCCTTGCCTATTCCTGCCGCAATAGCGTCAGTGCTTGTCGCTGTCGTGTTCCGGTTTGGAGGGTAAGGTAGCCGGTAAACTTATGCATGTGGCATTAGACCTCGCCACAAGATAGCAACGCACCATTAACATCTTTGGTGTCTATAGGCGATGGTTGACTCTTTCCATCAGGAGACCCATCTGCTTGTTTGCTATCTTATGATATATATATAAAAAAAAAAAAAGATATTCGCGAGCTACCTAGAACATCAGTTCAGCCCTAACCCCTGCCACGACCCAGACCATGAACAAGAGATCGAGGAGTTTCTCAGGGAATACCTGCAAGATGCTCCAAACCTGGACGAGGACCCTATTTTCTTTTCTCCTCAAATGGTGAAACGCCAGATCCTACAGGCCAAACCAATGAAAGCTCCGGGCGCAGACAAAATTACGAATAAAGTACTGCGTCACCTTCCCTACAAGACCATCATCTCATTCACCAGGCTTTTTAACGGAATACTGCGCTCCGGAGAATTCCCCCAAGCCTGGAAAATAGGACGAATAATAATGTTGCCAAAACAAGGCAAAGACACCATGGAGCCAAAAAGCTATCGTCCGATTACCTTATTACCGGCGATTTCAAAAATCTTTGAGAAACTCCTCTTACACAAAATGGAACCCCACCTTATTCCACGTGCCGAACAATTTGGGTTTAGGGCTGGACACAGCACGACTTTGCAACTGTCCAGAGTCTTCCACATGCTGGTAGCAGCGAGGAACAAGAAAGAGCAAGCTATTGCGGTGCTCTTAGACATGGAGAAGGCCTTTGATAAAGTCTGGCACAAAGGTCTTCTCTACAAACTCGCGCTCACCTCCGTTCCGAGAAAAATCACAAAAATCATCAAGTCTTTCCTAGAAGGGAGAACCTTTCAAGTGGTAGTTGAAGACCAACTTTCAAGGATAAGACCAATAAGAGCAGGAGTGCCACAGGGCAGCTGTCTCTCCCCAAAACTATACTCCGTTTACACAGATGACATCCCCGTGGGAGACGGCTGCTCGTTGGCTCTCTTTGCAGACGATGCTGCCTACCTAACTGCATCCATTTCACCGCAGCTCGCAGTAGTCAAGCTCCAAAGAACCCTGGACCTAATCCCAGAATGGCTGCGTAAATGGAGACTGTCTGTCAATGTAGACAAGACACAAGCATTGCTGCCCCGTAGAACCAAGACCAATAAGGCCTTCACCAAATTAAAACTACAAGGTCAAGACATCCAATGGACCAAAACAGTTAAATACCTGGGTGTCAAGATAGACAACTCCCTCACAATGAGAAGCCACATCACTTCTGCTGGCTGCACTCCGCCCCGTGCTTAATTCAAGACTTCCCCTAAGGATTAAGTTAGGCCTCTACAAGACCTATATCCGACCAAGGCTAACCTACGCAGCAGCCACCTGGTACCAGTTTGTAGCCCAAGATCTCCGCAAAAACCTACAGCAGAAACAAAACGTGGCGCTGCGTAGGATTGCTCAAGCCCCAAGATACGTGAGGAACGATGTCATCGCCAGAGACCTCAAAATTGAAACCATAGAGGAGTTCATAAAAAGGATGGCCAAAGCCATGTATAAGAGAGCCAGCACTTCAGCACACCCTGAGATCCAAAACATTGCTCCATGGCACTCGCGTCCTCCGGACGCGAGACCATTCCCCAGGGATATCCTAAACTAACCTACCCATCCCTTCTCCCCCCCCCCCATTATACTCTAAATTGCCACCGCGTGTTTAATCCCCCGCGGGGACTCGACCTGCGGGGCGGATTGCACGCGGAAGTGCGTCACACAGGGGGACTCCCATCCTTGAAAATCCCCAACATCACCGAATCCACCTACCCCGTTGCTTACTACCACCACCCCCCCCCCCTCACTCACTCTAAATTGCCACCGCGTGTTTAATCCCCCGCGGGGACTCGACCTGTGGGGCGGATTGCACGCGGAAGCGCGTCACAGAGGGGGGTTACCCATCCCAGATAATCCCAAACCCCACTGAACCCACCTACCCCAATGCTCACCATTATCACCAAAGAATTACCCAGGGATCAAGAGTTTACCCTCTCCCAACCTAATGACCTGTTTGTTTTTACAGATAGCGACTGAAACCACGGTCAGGGGGCATCAGCCCCGAAACCGTCTCCCCGCTCCCCTACAGGGGCGAGAGAAGACTACGCGCGCGCGATACAATCAGTTCCGTTCCGACCAAGTTACAGTTTCGTTACGACTCAATAAGTTTCCCAGACAAGTTCCTGGGCTTTAGTATATCCATAGGGTACCGGCTTTAGAGTAGGGCAGTGTTAGGGCAAGTAGTGGCTCTCTCCCATAGAATAGTGAACATTTGCAACGGTGCTAGCCTTATTGATAAATTCTATTTCGTTACAATAAAGCATCTTTGCAACGAATAGTTGTGGTCTCTATTTATTCTTCCCGGCGACACCCGGCTCACGAACAAAGGCATTACGGCTGGTGGGGCGTCGAAGAAAAAGTACCAGATTTACAGTCCGCTGGCTCCCCCGGCTGTAGTGCACAATATGATTTTAAAACATATTTGTATCTTAGGAAGACGTTTACGTAAAAGGAAATACTTAAACTGTATCGATTTACTATCAAACTTACCTCAGGTGTTCTATAGAGCCCATAAAATTATCTTGACGTTTTATTGGCGTAAGGATCGACTGTATTAATTAAAATGTTTCGCACCTGCCGTCATGCTATGATTTTATCCGAGGCCTTAAATTTATATAAATCCATTTTCTACGAACTAAATTTCTCTCTCCGTCTCGTGGTGCCTTGAAATGCCCTTAAAACAAGCATAGGCTTTCGTTACTTCAATCTGAGATCGGATATTTTAAGAGGTGTTTGCTAGATAGATTTATATTAAAATTTTAACTCAGAAATTTAGAACTACACATTACTTTTTTAGACGATCATCTGTATGTTATCTTTTGCAAGATAGCATTGCCCATCTATTAAGTAAATTTAAACACTGTATTTGCCGAAAGTTATTCAAGAGTCGAGTAGTCTTCGGGCTTTTCTAGATTTCATATTGTCATACCTTTTCGAAGAACAATCTTTCTATAATAAATTTTAATTTAAAAAAAAACATTGAAGATTATTCATTTTTTAGTTTCCAGAAAGCCTCAGACTTTCAAAGATACACACTATATTTTTCTACAGCGAAGAAACAAATAATTCTTGTATATGAACTTGTATTGAAATATTGAATGCGTTTACGATTCGGTTTTGTGTAGATACGGACTTCAACGAATAATGTCTCTCAACGGACTTTTCGAGTACATTAACTCAAAGTCCGTAAAGAAAGCAATGTTCGTCAAATAATCACAAAATATGAGGAGAGTTTTGTACACAGCGTGTAGTAAAGTGCAAAGGCAAGCAAGCGAACACAGCACAAGCGCATCGCACCGACCCGTACCCCTCTCCGCACCTTATCCCTTTACGACGGCTTACCAATACTTAAGCTCCGTTTTCACTTTGATTAGTGCGAGTGTAAGTGTTTAATGCAGGTGCTTATTATTAAGCTAAACATACCGGAAGATAGCTGTGGATCAGTGCGAGTGATTCGTAATCAGCGTAGTAAAGGTGAATAGATGGTGATTACTTATCACTCGCACTGATCAACGGCTGCCTTCACGTATTTTTAGCTTAATACTAAGCACCTGCATTAAACACTCGCACACGCACTAATCAAAGTGTAATCGGGGCCTTACAAACAACGAAGCTTCGGTTGCGTGCTGCCAACGACTACACGCGCTGCCCCTCTCGAACGAATGAAAATGAGAGAGATAGCATTAAACCGGTTTATTGGAGCACAAAACATGATCCACGAGAACGAATGTCAAAATTAATGAAACTTAAAGTTAAAAAACTCTCAATATTTATATCTTAGCTTTTCTGCAGCCATTTTTGGTTGGTGAACAAACTAATTAACCTTATAGGAATAATAAATTGAACAAGAGAAAATTTTATTCAAATTGGTAATTTTAAGGATTTTCCACCTTGATGTCTTTGAAGGTAAATCTTAGCAAAAGTAGGCCCATTTAGTATAATTTTTTTTAGGATTATGAAACCTGAGACTCTGTAAAAGTTTTAAGCTCTACTTAGAATTCACAAAAATGCCTGTTTAGATTTTTAACTTTAAGCTGAAAATTGAAGTCATAGTTCAAAGAATGTAACATTTTCACTTTACACTTAGATTTTCATAATTTCCATCAAAGTTAAGAAGCGGAATCTTTTAAGCGGAAAGGCACAACTCATGACTATTCAGATACAAAAACAAAAATTCTAAAAGTCTTCTACTTTTTTTTAGAAATTTTTAAAGTTGTTTAGGTGGCAAATTCTCAAAAACACATCAAAAAATTCATAACTCGAAAACTTTGCAAAATCGCGGAACATAAATAGGGATGATTCAGATACCCCAAGGGGTGCCCTATCTTTGGAATTCCGCTTGACACTACTTTTTGGGACAACCTATATATGTGGTTAAAAGTTTTTCGCACCTACAAATTTTTAGTTTTTTCTCGATTCCCTCTGCAGATTAATAATAATAATAATAAATATATTCTACACTTTTTATCGTCGGCATTTGGTGAAACTCCATTTTAACACAATATTTGCTAGCTGATCACACTTGTACTGTTTCACAATAAGTGTAATACTTATTGTGAAACAGTACAAGTGTGATCAGCTAGCAAATATTGTGTTAATAATAAATATTCTCGGAACAAATTACACTGATCTAACCCCAAGGTAAGCAAATTATTTGCTTGTGTTATGGGTGTTAGTTCACGATACTATTACATAGAAATACATATATAAATACTAGGATATATTTAATAAACACCCAAAACTCTGAAATACCGACATTTATGCTCATTACACAAATGCTTGTCGCCGTCGGGGATCGAAACCGAGCCCCGTCGATTGCGCAGTCAGGGTCGCTAACCACTCGACCAATGGGCATTCAGATTCGAACATTACTTCAAAATGCGCTCTTACAAAAAGTAGATTGGCGAATATTTCAACGAATCCACTCTCTTTAAAATGTGTCAGAAAAGCACATGTCATTAACATTAATATTCTTAATGTTAATGACATGAAGAATGAACATTTTTCTTGTGTTGCTCCCGGACTCCTTTGAAGAATAGGCCAACTGCTGTTCTGCCAGGCAGGTCGTAAAAGGCGGCCGATTGGCTTTACGAGTCACTACCATCGTGACTACTAGGTGGTAGAGTTCTGCATTGTCTCGCCCGGGTCAGGTACCACCGCCTTACCTATTCCTGCCGCAATAGCGTCAGTGCTAGTCACTGTCGTGTTCCAATTAGGAGGGTAAGGTAGCCCGTAAACTTATGCATGTGGCTTTAGACCTCGCCACAAGATACCAACGCACCATTAACACCTTTGGTGTCTATATGCGATGGTTGACTCTTTCCGTCCAGAGACCCATCTGCTGGTTTGCTATCTTTAAAAAAAAAGAAATAATGAAGTAGTTGTACGTTCTTTTATTAATATTTTCAAATTGTAGGTACATAATATGTCCATAATTCGAATGAGCGAGCATTCGAATTTCGAGCATAGTAATATTTCCATTAAATAAGAATAATTCAAATATACATGACCAGCCAACCTTTGTGAAATGAAGGAAAATCTGTTACATTGTTAAAAATGTCGGATTATCCCTTTTACATTGTTAGATGGTCATTCGTAATGGACAATGAAGCAATATTATATCCACGATGCTAACTCTGATGGGTTCAGGGTTAACATTTTTAGTGAATTTCGCAATTTTGAATGATGTAATTGTTATGAAATATGAATTTGATGAATAGAATATTAAGAAGAGTGATGATTTTTTTGCGGGTAGATAAACCATCGCCTATTGATTTCAAAAATGTCAATGATGCGTTGCTATTCGTTTGGCGGGATGGCAATGCCGTATGCGTAAGTCTACCGGCTACCTTACCTTCCAAACCGGCACACGATAATGACAAGCATTAACGCTATTGCGGCAGAAATACGTAAGGCGGTGGTACCAAATACTCGTGCGAGACATTGTGGAACTCTACCACCTAGAAGTCACGATGGTAGTGACATAATATTATATAGTTAATCGGTCGCCACTTATGACCTGCCTTATGGCTGAATGGTAATTGGTCTATTCTTCAAAGTAGCCCGGACCAAGAAGGGGAATTAGATATGCTGTATTATCTTCTACATGCATATTATATCAATTGGCGTGCAGCAATTGGTGATTGATAATGATTTGATATTACTAATATTATAAGAACATTATATGTATTTTCCAACTGACTTTCCAAACAGGAGGATGTTCTCAATTCAGATTTTATACGATTTATGTACGTTCGGGCATAACTCCGTCGTACATAGACGGAATTGATTTTTTTTTTGTTTAAGAGAGTATATTTCCGATACACTCTCCGTGCACCCCCTGCTCGTTTGCTCTCTATACTATAAAAAAAGCATCAACAAAAATAGTAATTGATAAGATAAAATAAAACAGTCATAAATTGAATAATTTATTTTTAACAACTTGTAACACCCATATTCTTGCAAATAAATATTTTTTTCTTTCTTTCTTTCAAAGGTAATTAAAATAAATAATGAAAAATTAAAATAAATGAAAATTTGAAATTAAAATTAATGAAAATTTAAAATTAAAATTAATGAAAATTTAAAATTAAAATTAATGAAAATTTAAAATTAAAATAAATGAAAATTTAAAATTAAAATTAATGAAAGTTTAAAATTAAATGATTATTTAAAATCAACATGCAATATTAACAATTCATTTAACTTGTTATTATTGATAGTGAGGGCGGGCCAAAAGCTCCTTTTGAATACATTAATACTTTATTTGCTCCTTTTGAATACATTAATTAATATGTCAAGTTTATGTGTTCTTACAATTTCATTATGAGAGTAGATCATTCAATTAAGAGGTGAATATTTACCCAAATTTGATTTAGATCTTGTTATATATATGTTATATGTTATATATACCAGTTTATCAGTGGGTCAGTTGGGCTGTGATCGTCGTCGCCACATTTGATAAACTTAATACTGCTTACGATCACTGTTGCTTACTTGCATCCTCATCCAGGCACGGAGGTTTAGATATAAAATTTATATATGTTCTTAATTCCATTAATTTAAAAGTTTAGGTGTATTTCTGTTTGTTTCTTAAATGTTTTGGTGGATTTGGATGAAGTTTAGTATACAAGTAATTACATCCATAGATGTGTTTTAACACTTATGCTTCTATTGATCGCATCGTATTGGCAATTAACTCCTTGTGTTAGAAATAACCATGGGCAGTGTATAGGACAGTACTTTAAATCACTTGGCCTACTCATTCGTACTGCTGCACATTTTTATAAATAAGTCATTTTGTACTAAAAAAAATATTTTCACAAAAAACTTTAATCACGGGGTGACTGCGTAGGAAGTACCTTATTAGATATATTAACTAAAAATCTATTTATTTTTGGTAAACAACCTATATTTATAATAAAATTTAGCGTTATAACATTGAAATCAAAATTTACCTCGAAAACGTTTTGGACTGTCATAACGTCATATCTACATTACATACTCTGTAGTTTCTATGCAAATGCCAACTTTACTACGGGGTGACGTAACGCTTCTAGAATTACGTTCACTGTAACGTGACTTAATGTCTAATTAAGCAGAATTAATATCTTAAAAATATTACTAAGTGAATATTCCTTATTATTTATAATAAATATTTTAGTTTTTTGTTTACTCCATATCATAATTAATCATTAAAAATTACAATATATCTCATTCATTCTTAGTGGACTTGTTAGTAAGTACTATATATAACCTTAGTAAGAAACAAAGAGAATAATCGAGTACTAAAATTATGTTTTCTAAATTAACCGGCTAAGAATTAGATATATTATTATATGGTAACATCTGGCCTTACACGCCATCTCAGGCACAAGTGGTCATATTTATGATCAATATTGTGTAGACCACACACTTAATTGGATGTTCGCCAACTTAGCCTTGGTAGGTAGTTATTATTGAAGTGGATTAAGTAAATCATAAATCATATTTCTTGACATTCATAAAATGGAAAAGGAAGGTTAAACTAGGATTTCATATGTGAAATTGAAAGTTTGTTATAGTTAGATTGAAATTTAAATCAAAAACTGCCATTTCATAAAAAAGAAATATAGTTCAGTTACTGGCTAAGAAAAGACGGACAAGGGGCTCACGTTGCCGAAAATATTTGTATTTTGTATATGTATATGAAATTAAATTGGAGATTTATATATATACCCATAAAAAGATATAGAAAAAACGATTATTTATTCAACGTGCTAAGAAAAATCATGTGAAATCTAAGTTATTTAAGCTTAATTAAAAAACAGATCGAAATTATTCGATTTAAATCAGGTATATTCCAACTTAGGGAATAGTCTGACTGTTATCAAAATCGGATGTGTAGTTTTTTAAATGTGGGTATATGAGTAGTGGACGGATATTCAAGTCGGTTTAGCTTGCTTTTATTTTTGTCTAAGTATTAAATCCATTATGGATGCACCTTTCAAGACAATTTCTTAGTTTCTCAGTGTAGCTTGCATCCAAACACAGAAATACTTATCGATGAAATAAAATCACTCCAAGGGTAATTTTTAAACCTTGTCATCCCATTCGGTATGTAAAAACAGTACAACATGGTTTATTTCAATTTTTTCACGATAAAATATATTTACAAATGTATGGCACTTTTGACAGTGATAGGAGCGTTTGATCATATGCGCCGTGACACGTTTCCTTCCCAATGGCGTGTCTATTAGTATTCATGTGGTATGTGATATCCATAATGGTTACTCTGTTCAAGAATCTACGAGTACTTACCCTTACAAGGACGCTAAACTAGCTTATCTTATGCTGAAGAACTAATGGTGAATGGGAAGAGAAGTTCCTGAAGAAAGAAGGTACGACGTACACAGATCTATCGCTTCAGGTCTACATCCCACCAGCTGTCAGTTTTGTCAGCCGATAGATTCAGCCAAAGTAGAAATCAACGTTATGGGAATGTTTCCAGAAGGTTTATGTACATAAGTTAACATGAATAGGCACAAAATGTTTGTTTATCATAGGATAGAAGATGGTTATTTTAATGGAAAGAAATAACCTTCCTATAGATACCAAAGATGTTAATGGTGCTGTTATATCCCTGATGTGTAGGGCTTTTAGCAGATTCACCACCCTTCTCAGCACTCCACCCAAAAGTGCTATCCTAGCACTTTTGGCTCCTTTGCCACTCCTAGCCTGGGTCCAGTCAGTCACCGGCCAACGATCAGAGAGACCAGAAGTCTCCTTTACCCGTGTTTTATTCTAAGTTTTATTCTAAGTTTTGTATTATTTCAAGTGAAATAAAGTGTGTAATTAAAACATCCTTTTTTAAAAACCGCTACCAAGTTCCCCCGTATAACAACTGGTGGCAGCGGTGGGATACGGATATTCTAGTGCCGGTGGACTCATTTTCAAATTATACTTCAAAAAACATTTTCAAAATACTATTTCCAACTATATTCTATTTCAAAATAATACTATTTCAAATTAAATAATACCACTTCATACTACTTCGTAACGAATAAGCAATTTTATTAACAATCAAATTAATAGTGTAATAAGTGAGAGTAAAAAAAAATTTTCAAATAAATAAATAATAAGAAAAACTATACTTACCACGATCTACCTACCTGTCATCACAAAGATCTCGTCGTATCCAAGAGTACCTGGTTATTCTACATACAAAATCGATAATTACCTAATAAAACTTCAAGCGGTGTGCGTGAAAAAAACCACTGAGAGCAAGATATCACGGAGTCGCCGTTGACGACACGTCGAGTGGAATTCCTATGTCAACACCAGACATAAACATCCTTCGTCGCTGCAAGCGTAATGTTACTGATAACGCTCGCCTTATTATATACATTGTAAGTGCTATTGTAATATTTAAATCATAACATTTAGGGTTCCGTCTCACTAGCGTTTTAATTTTGCTGTGTTTAATTTTACTGTGTATTTGTTAATATGTCGAAAGTTGAGAAAACAGTTGTCGAGATGCTGAATGCCCCGGAAAATCCCAGGGAATGTAGGAACCCGACTCCTCGCTCATCAAAAACAGAGCTCCCACACCTAGAGGTGGACTTAAACACCCTTTTAAAATTTATAAAACCATATAATGGCAACAAGGACACATTAAACTCATTTTTAGTAAATTGCAACAATGCTTATGATATGGCTTCCGAAGCGCAAAAACCGATTCTTTTTAAATATATATATTGCCAACTCGAGGGCAAAGCTGAAATAGCCTGCTCAATCAAAGAGTTTAAAAAATGGCCTCAATTAAAGGAGTTCTTAAAAACTCAATTCGGCGAGAGAAAACATTACTCCCATTTATTGGCTGACCTGCAAGAGACCAAACAATCTTCAGCAGAGTCGGTCAACCAATACTCGCTCCGGGTCGAAACTTGTCTCTCTCAACTTTTGACGGAAATATCTTTATCGGACACCATACTAAAGGAGTTGCCAGGAAGGATAGCCGCGATGGAGGATCTAGCCCTCCATCACTTCTTGATTGGGCTTAATCCCAGAATATCTAGTATAGTGAGATGCAGGGCACCTAAAAATTTAAACGAAGCCGTTAACCTAGCAATATCGGAAGAGCGCATACAACAATGCATTTACAAAAGGTCAATGCCAACTGAGGCGAGATCTAACTTATCAATGAGGCCTAAGTTTTCCACGCGACCACAATGGCGTCCTGTAGAAAACCGCCCGCAGCCTGGTCCCTCTCGTCAACCGGAGACGATTTACTGCCGGTATTGTAAATCACCGGGTCATGACATAAAGGATTGCAAGAAACGCGAATATAATAATAATCGCTACCGTCAACCCCAAGCTAGACCTTTTATGCCAAATTCATACGACAGGAACCGCCAAGTCCACTACGTGGACGCGGAAGAATCCGAGGGGCATGATGAAATCGATCATTTAAACACGGAACCGTCTCACCCAGGCGCCGTGTGAGACAACAGTTGTTAAGTAACGGCGTCAACAGACACAAACACACGCACACACCACTCAATACAAAATCACAGGTCACACGACAGGGTAACCAGCCCCAAAAAGGAGACCTACGTCCAGCATTTAATTCAACAGTCCACACGGGTAACCAGCCCCAAACAAGAGACTGTATGTCCACACCACAGATCACACGACAGGGTAACCAGCCCCAAAAAGGAGACCTACGTCCAGCATTTAATTCAACAGTCCACACGGGTAACCAGCCCCAAACAAGAGACTGTATTTCCATACCACAGGTCACACGACAGGGTAACCAGCCCCAAATAGGAGACCTGCGTTCAGTACCAAACCTCATGGTCCACATGGGTAACCAGCCCCAAGCAAGTAATCACACCTCGACGACTCAGATCATACAACAGGGTAGTCAGCCCCAAAGCGGAGGTCCGCGTCGAGCAACTAATCCAAGCGCTCATACGAACAATCAGCTCCAAGTAGGAAACCTAAGTCCAAATCCGATTTTAAGCAAGGAAATATATGAGGTAAACATAGATACAACAAAACGTTTGCTACCTCATGTGTTGTTAGACTCACAAGTATCCGACGTCCCTTTAACCTTACTAGTCGATTCGGGTTCTGCCATATGCCTATTGAAAGAATCATGCTTACTCAAAAATCCGGAACTTGCTAAAGAAAAAATTAAAATCAAGGGTATCGACCCTAGCGACGAGCCGACCCAAACTGAAGGTCACTTCCCACTAAAACTAAATGAAAACGGATTTGCCGTTCACTTTACATTCCATGTCATTAAAAATATTAACCTTCCCTATGACGGGATTATCGGCACAAATTTCTTAACAGCATTCGGCTGTAAGATCGACTACACTCGCGATGTTTTGAGAATGGGGAAATTAAACATAAAACTACACTTCTCTGAACCTTTTTTCGTTATTCCACCTCGTACCGAAGCGGTGATTGAATGCTCAGTTCGAGAAACTGATCTCAAAGAAGGTATCGTTCTAGATCAACATATTTCAAATGAAGTACTAATCTCAAATTGCATAGTTAAAATTAAAGACAATAACCGCGTAAACCTGACTGTCGCTAACACATCGGAAAATTATGTTAATGTAAAAACGAATTTAAAACTTAATATTGAACCTTTAAATTAAAATCATATATGCTACACAAATAACTTCAATACCCAACTAACCACCAAGAGAACCGACGATGTTATTAGCTCCCTCAGAACGGATCATTTGAACCAAGAAGAGAGTGAGGCTCTTATCGATCTCTGTTCTCAATACTCAGACATCTTTTATCTACCTGGCGATCAGTTAACCTACACTTCCGCTCTTGAGCATCAGATTAAAACAAGTAGCGACATTCCCGTCCACACAAAGTCTTATAGGTTCCCGGAATGTCACAAAAAAGAGGTTGAAACCCAAATAAATAAAATGCTCGATCAAAATATTATACAACCTTCATCCTCTCCTTGGAGTTCGCCATGGATAGTCCCCAAAAATGGCCAACGTAAATGGAGAATTGTAATAGATTACAGGAAATTAAATGATATCACAATCGGAGAAACGTATCCTATCCCTCAGATATCCGAAATCCTAGACCAACTAGGAAATAGCAAGTATTTCACCACTTTAGATCTTACATCCGGTTTCCATCAAATCCTTATTTCCCCGAATGACGCTCCTAAAACTGCCTTCTCTGTGCCCCAAGGACACTTCCAGTTTAATCGCATGCCGTTTGGGCTTAAAAATGCCCCGTCTACCTTTCAAAAATTAATGAACAACTGTCTATCTGGTCTTCAGGGTTCACGTTGCTTCGTGTACCTTGATGACATAGTTATTTACTCCCATGATTTAGCCTCACAAGTAGATAACATGAGGGCTATCTTTGAGAGACTCCGTAAATTTAACCTAAAACTACAACCGGACAAATGTGAGTTCCTTCGCAAGGAAGTTGCATATCTAGGGCACATTATCAGTGAGGACGGCGTAAAGCCTAACCCAGACAAAATTAAACCTGTTACCAATTATCCTACTCCTAAATCTCCTAAAGACATAAAGTCTTTCTTAGGCCTTGTATCATATTATAGACGGTTTATACCCGATTTCTCGAAATTGGCAAAACCGTTAACTTCCCTCCTAAAAAAGGATGTTGCTTTTCGTTGGCAGAACGAGCAACAACTCTCATTTGAATCCTTGAAACAAAAATTAATCACAGCACGTATACTAGCCTATCCTGATTTCACACAACCTTTCCTACTCACATGTGACGCGTCTAATTATGCTATTTCTGCAATCCTATCCCAGGGGACCATTGGACAAGATCGTCCTGTCGCTTTTGCATCCAGGACCCTAAATAAGGCCGAGTGCAACTATAGCGTCACGGAAAAAGAATGCTTAGCAATTATATTCGGCACAAAGGTATTTGGTCCACACCTTTACGGATATCGGTTCAAAATAATTACTGATCACAAGCCTTTGCAATGGCTTTTTAATTGTAAAGACCCCGGGTCCCGACTCGTCCGTTGGCGATTGAAACTCGAGGAGTTTGAATACGAAATTCATTATAAAAAAGGAAAGATTAATTCTAACGCCGACGCTTTATCCCGGTTTCCTGTTAACCCAATCATTCCCAATCCTGGCTCCGCTGGAAGCAAAGACCAATACGACCAGGACAAGGACCTTATGGACCTACTGATCTCACCAGCATCATTTAACGAGGACGAAATTGAACCTTTTGATCCCTTAGCTGAACCTTCTCCCAATCCTGTTGAAGGAAATGTAACGCATCCTGAAACACAAACCAGCCCCGAGCTTATCACTTTAAATGATTTAAATCTTCTTGAAACACTGAATCCCCCTAATCCTGAAACGCCGAATCTTCCAAATCCTGAAACAATAAATATTCCAAATCCCGACATCTCCAATTCTCGATACGCCGAACCTGCCTATCCCTGAAACGGGGAATCCACTGAACCCTGAAACGATACACCTACCAAATCCCGAAAGACAACACTCTCCGATTTCTCCAGACGCTGTAAACACGCAACCTACTCGCACAGACTTTAACACTGACTATTCTAACTTCTTAAGACATTGCCAAAAAAGACAAAGTCTTTAACACAAAAATCGTAGAACATAACCAATCCTTAATGAAGACTCATTGCAGTAATCTTCTTATACCGACTTCCTTAGACCTAGACGAATCGAACACCTATGTCCAAGAAGTGATTGGTAATCTTGAAAATCCTAAAGATGTACTTTATAGTGAAAAACAGTTACATTATTTTGAAGAAACAAAATTCAATAATAAGGTCACTTACCTAATATATACGAAAGTTCATCATTTTGATCAAACCTCCTACCCAGAAATCTTCCTAACCCTGAAAAACATAAAACAACGTTTGCTAGAAAGTAACATTCAAGAGATAGCAGTTTCCGACTTCAAAAATCCATTTGAAAATTTATCTTTCACCAAAATATATAACATCTTAACCTATTTATTCCACGACTCAAATATAGTAGTAAACATCTATCATAATGACATCATCCATCCGACTCCCACTGAAGTAAAGAAAATCCTATACGACAATCATGATATTCCATCTGCTGGTCACCTTGGCTCTACAAGAATGTACAACAAAATAAGAGAGCGGTTTTATTGGAAAAATATGCGTAGTGACATTGAGCAGTATGTAAAAAATTGTCCCTTCTGCCAAACCAACAAAGCACTAAGACAAACGAACAGAGCACCTATGCAGATTACCAGCACTTCTAAATCTCCGTTTGAAAGAATATCCTTAGACATAGTAGGGCCTCTATCCGAATCGGGCACCGCTAAGACTAAATATATACTTACCTTACAAGATGACCTGACGAAATACTATACTGCATATCCGATTAGAAGTACGACCGCTGAAGAAACAACCGACTGCCTCCTTCACTTTATTTCCTTATTCGGTATTCCAAAAACCATCCTTACAGACCAAGGTACCAACTTTACCGCAGAACTCTTCAAAGAAACCTGTTCCTTCCTTAAAATAAAACAACTCTGGTCATCTCCATACCATCCTCAGACCCAAGGAGCACTTGAGCGCTCACATTCGACACTTAAAGAATACTTAAAATCTTATGTGAATGACGAACAGACAAATTGGCCTCGATACGTATATACAGCCATGTTGGCTTATAACACGACTCCACATTCGACGACTAACTTTTCCCCTTACGAACTCCTATTTGGGCATAAACCATTTATCCCCAGCTCCATTTATGACTCTCCTACTATTACCTATTCCGATCACGTAAAAATGCTACAAAACCGGCTGAGATGCTGTAGGGAAAAGGCGATTGAACATTTAGAAAGGTCAAAACAGACCTCTAAAACATACTACGACACACACACCCGACCTGTGTCTTATAGAGTCGGTGATTACGTGTACCTAAAAAATCATCTTAGACTTAGGAAGGCTCTCTCTCCTATATGGAGGGGACCATATAAGGTTGTTAAAATTAACGGCAGAAGCTCGCTCACTCTACTAATAAATCGCCGTCATGTTATTCATCACTTCAACGAAGTGAAATTAGCTTCTAGAGCAGACGCTCACGATTAAATAATTAGTATTTAAGTAATTAAGATTTATTAATTAATTTTATTGTTACTTTTATGTAGGCATTAGTTTTATTCTCGATATTCCTTTACAGCAACCCTTCGTCGGGGCAACAATTCGTCGAACCACTAATAAATTCCTCGGGTATCTATTTCGACCCGTTAGGGACTTTAAACTTAGTCGATAGTTATCTTAACGTAATAATTCCCCTAGATATATCATATATACAACCTCATATAGTAGACTTATCAACTAGTATTAATAATTCCAAATATTTATGCGAAGAAAGTAAATTTTTTAGCCATTTAGAATGTACTAATCTCTTTTTACCATTAATTACCCGATACGAGGACGTAAAGCGTGATAGTGAAGCTTTATTCAACCTAACTCCTCGCCGCTCCAAAAGAGATGCCATTCTCGGATTTATCGGAACTTTGTCGAAAAAACTTTTCGGCACAATGGATGAAGATGACGCCGTTCGCTACAACCAAGCTATGCGAGATGTACAAGCAGACGAGAAAAGATTAGCCTCTCTTGTCAAAGAAAATATCCTAGTGACTACTTCTACGCTTAAAGCGATGAACAAAACAATTTATACATTTGAGGCGAACCAACGTAAATTAGCGACCTCTATTGATGCCCTATATGTAAGCGTAAGAAATCTCACAGCTACTTCGCAAGAAATGTTGATAAAATCGCGTATTTTAGAATTAGTCTCAATCATAGAAAATAGTCTTTTAACCTTATCTTTTAAAGTTGAAGACCTCGTAAATTCAATTATGTTTAGTAAATCAAATATTCTATACCCTACCATTCTAACTCCAAAGGAGCTCTACAAGGAGTTGGTAAACAACTACCGATTCATATCTAATTCCAGACGACTACCCGTCCTTTTAAGCTTAGATAACATGAACACTATCCTGAACATATCCTCTGTATCCTGCTACATGACTAGTGATAAGATTGTCTTTGTCCTTAATATCCCCTTAGCTAGTCCTATTGACTTTAAGCTATACCACAACTTACCTTGTCCAGTACCTCACGATGTCAATGAACCTACCTCGTATTTACCATTATTCCCTCTTCTAAATATATGGGAATAAATAATGATAAAACTAATTACTGTAAATTAGAGGACCTCCAAGGTTGCAAAATAATAAATGGCAACACTTACCTTTGCGACGCCTCGGTGCTGTACCCCACTGTGGCGAACCCAACCTGTGAATCAGAAATAATAGGGAAAACACTTACCTCAATACCTAATACATGTGAAACGAAATTCCTCCATGGCCGCATCCAAATCTGGCAACCCCTGCGAAATAACCAATGGTTATTTGTGGTATCCGAGAAATCAAAATTAAATATAGAACTAAATGTAACACAAGTAGTAGAGACAATAATAAGTGGAACCGGAATCCTACACTTACCTCCTGGAAGTGTTGCATACTGCAAGGATACCAAATTAGTAGCTAAGGATAGTGTTAACATGATTTTAAAACCGATAAAGATGTATGTAAATATACTAAATGACCCATGCTGTAATGCGCCTAGTTTTAAGAAAATTATTCCTGTTCTACCTCCTGTTGATTTAAGTAATGTGGATTTAGACTCCGTAGCTTTTGACAATCCCGAGGTATTAAAAGGATTGGATGAAATTTTAGATAAACCGAATATTGTACTTTATGAACATTACTATAATATTGTAATCATTCTTAGTTTTTCATTACTACTTACTTGAGTGCTTGTGTTATTATTCTCTTTAAAATTTGTACTTGATGGTATAAAAGTACAATTAGTAATTTTATGACCTAGTCTATGACAATTGTTACATTTTTCTATTGGCTTTCGACATAGGTAACTAGGATGTCCCTCAACGCCGCAGTTAAAACAGCGGATATTTTTTTTACCAACAGTTTCAGTTTTACCAGAAGTTGACCTAGTAGTCGGGTAAGTTCTAACACGCGGGCGATTTTTCGGATACTCATTATGATAACGTCCCCTAATTGGCCCCGCTTTAACGATTTTTAAGTATTGCAACACTTTTTCGGGTGTATCAAATTGTGCTGCTTGTGCCCCTAAACGTACGCCCCTGTCCTCTATACCATGCAAAATACAATCTACTGCTCTTTTACCTTTTATCTGGCATCTGTGTAACAAATTAAGTTTTGCGTAAAAGTATTGTTCGAGAGGTTCCCCATAACGAACTGTCAACATGAGCATTTCAGTTAACAGCTCGGCATAGTTTTCCTGGCATGGGAAAGATCCTATTAATTTTACTTTCCACTCATCCCAAGTGTACCGAACACTAGGTAAATTTTGATACCAATTTCTGGCTAAGCCAGAAAGTTTTGGAAGAGCATAATGAATAATTTCTTTCTCGTCCCAGTTATAAATCTCGGCACATTCCTCTACTTTTGTCAACCAATTTAAAATACTCTGGCCTCTAGATAATGGATCAAAATAGGGAATAACATTATTTACTGACGGTAGTTTATGATTATTAGATTTTACCATTTCTTTTAAGGCGTCTACAAATTGATCTAAACTATTATTACTATCATTAGAAGAATTAATCTTAGACGTAAAATCATCATACCTCGAGCGACGTACTGGTGGTGGTGTCTCGTCACTACGTTGTGCATTGTAACGCCAACGTTTGGTCGTAGACATCTCTCTTCCACGTCTTTTATTTGGTGACTTGTCATCACTAGCATAACAAGTAAGTGGCGACCAATCTCGGCTGCGGTACAGATTGCTTTGTCGCCTTTTCTCCTCCAGTGTGCGACTACGAGTTCTTTTCCTAGTTTCTCTTTGATTCTTCCTGCTATCACCACTTTCTTGGTACAACCAGTCTTTTTCTCCTCTACCAATTGAGCGTTGCTCAAGCTCATCACTCAATTGTTCTCTTATTATTTGTCGTATTGTTGTCTCTATATATTTTTTCTCAGATGGATTTGAGTGTCGCTCTAGCTCATCACTCGCTTTTAATGTCGAAGTGTTTTGGCGTTGCTCAAGTTCATTGCCAGAGTTTATTGTTCGAGGTGAATGTTGCTCTTGCTCATCATTCACCGTATCATGTTTTACTTTTTGCTTATTATTTGATGTGATCGCTATAATTTCAGAAATAGGTGTTGGTATACGCTCTGCTCTTTCTTCTTCAGTCACATCATTTAAATGGCATGAAAACAAGCCAGATAGTTCAGTCACTTCATCCATTATAGAACTGAAACTCGAAACAAAATTTAATTAGTATTTAATATAAAATGTGAATTACTTGAAAGTTAAGCTATATTTTATTGCTATACATGTTATGAGGGTACTTTTTTTATATAACTAATCTACCTGCTTGGGATGTCCGCCATGTTGGGTTTAGCAAAAAGTCTTGTTATTATTATTTTTTTTTATCTTCTCGACAACCCTTACACTTGACGTCCATAATATGGCAGACCACAGAAAATAAGAAGGGGAACTCTTGAGTCCACTACTATATTGAGTTCAGAATGACGTCATTTACGTATTATCATGTAGTCTTAACGTGCGTACCAAAGAACACGGGCAAGACTTCATACATCGTTTTTTTTTTTTTTTTTTGTTAATACCTTAAAGTTTAATATATTCCTTAAGATTCTATATCAACTCCTTAACTTATCTGCATTTAATAAATATGTATTTTTTTTAACTTAGGGAATAGTAGCTAAATAAAGTTGGAATTTAGGTAAGGTTAACGTAAATAATCGGTTCTCTCCTTAGTAGTCTGTGGTTATTAGGTTGTTAATCTTGTTATTGGGTGGCTTCAGTACAACTGCTAATCTCAGAAATCTTAGTTAGGTTGACAGAATTCTGAGCTCAGATTTTGCAAAAACACTTTAAAAATATTTTAGAATGAACTATTCTTTAATACAAAAGCAGGGAGAATTTTCATTTGATACTTATGATGAAAATTATTATATATAAACTTATTATTGTTTTAATGAAAATGTAATTAAAGTTTTATAAAATGATAACACTTAAATATGATGATAGAATTCAATTAAATTATAGTCTCAATTATTTTTAAACGATTTTCCTAGCGATATATTTTATTTAATTAATTTAAAAATCGTAGAAAATTATTCTAGTTTATCTAATATTCAGTTACTCCAAAAGACACGCAAGGATTGTTCAAAATTAAAATGGCCTGTATTTGAATAGCGGCTTTAAAATTCAGTTGCAATGTTTGACCTATTGAATACATATACATACATTGCAAGTTAAATAAAAGATTGTAAATAAACCGCGAATCCTTAATTAACGGATGCTTTTTTTTTTAATTAATTTAGCGAAACAAGGGGACTACTTTAATTGATTTGGTTTCATTATTGTACATTATTTATATTTAATTAGAAGTAGCAATTAATATCGTACATTATTTTGTGTAATTAGCATTGTAACTTATGCCGGGTTTCTATAAACAACGCTTAGTTATTCGTAAAATTGACCATTAGCCACCAATTTATTAATAGTTAGCCGTTCCACAAGTTTTTTGGCTATTTGGTAATTTTAAATTATAGGAACAGTCCTAGTTTACGCCCCATATAAATGTAAGTACACGTTACTAAAACGAGTCGTTTTACTGATATAGGAGCGAGGCATTCTTTACATAATCAATTACTTGAAGTAAAGCTTGCACAAAGAAAAGACAATTATAAATAATTTCCTGCAAAAGAACAACAACTATTAAACATAGTATGTATGTAATTTTGTAATACCGTAAGAATAATCTGTTTAATGAGACAAGATCTAAATCAAATATGGATAGCTGTTCTCCTTTTTAGTGGAACGATCGATTCTCGTAATAAAATAGGATACGTAACTGGAAGTATCCAAAAAGGAGCAGTTGGGCTACGCTCATTATCAACAATTAATTTAAGTTAGTTAAATTGTTAGTGCTGTATTTAGATTGTTATTTAGGGTACGTTTTTCGATCATAAACATCTATTTAATTTATAATTTATAATAGTAAAATTATTTTTTTTAAAAACTACATTTTGTTTTTAAATTACCAGTTCAGTTTAGTATACGGCTACTCCTTTTTATTAAGGATTAATATTTTTGCTGCTGCTATGGTATGTAAATGTCTAAAACGTATGCTTCGTTGGCAATACTTAATATAAATAAATTGCTTTTTTATATTTTTTTTTTACAAACTTTCAATTAAAAATGCCACAAGATAACATTAAAACACTTTTTTCTGTACCTACATAGTCGTTATATGCTGTTTATAATGTAATTCATTATAAGTGCTTATCACATAAACGTTATATTTCATTTTTGTTGTTTTTTTTTTTAATAATCAATTACAAAAATATGATTTAACACCAACATTTTTTTAAATTATTGGCTTTTCTACTATGATATGCATGTACAATACATAAACCATCTTCTTGAATCTCTTTGTCTGTTGATGAAACCCGCATTAAAAAAAAATCCGTTACGTAATTTAAAAGATGTGAACATACAGTTGAAGTAATTTTTTTTTTAATATCTTAAAGCTCGGTCAATTATTCATTGGGAAAATCGGCGGGGTTATCACGTAACTCGCAATGCGAAATTATCGTAATTGTTTAGTTATTGCAAGACACATAACAGCCTTATACATTAGTGGCAGTCGTTGCCACTTGATTAGTTTTGGTGCTGTGACATTGTAAAAATTGCACCTAGGACCAGCAAGCAATTGGCGATGTTTTTGATGAGTTTTTGGTTACGTTTAAAAGTCATCGCTGATCGCTGGCGGATTGCAAACGTTAGGTGATACGCCTGCGGATCAGTTACAAGTATTTTTACAGTACACAAATGCTATATTTGTTGTATATATTTTAAATATATTTAAATGTTATATATAATATATAAATATATTTTGTTATATTTATATATTATTATATATTTTGTTCGGCCTATTTTACACCATTAGTAATTTAAATATTTTTAAATCGAGATCACAAGCATGTTTTGTTAACGTTTCAACTGTAAATTTTGTTGCGCATTTAAAATGTATATTTACTTATGAATTCACCTTCATGACTAACTGGCCACTTGTAGACAGAGTTTAGTTGCATACTCAAGGGCATAATTTGCACAGCATTTCGATGAGGTTGAATATTATCAACATAAAATCACATAATTATTATGTCAAAAATTATTAAATTATTAAATAGCTTATGCATACGTACCAGTAATCGCAGTTCACAATAGGCGTAGGTGAGAATTCTTTTAGAAAAAAAAAATTCTTGATCCCTCTTCGGACTGTTGGAATCAAACGGCTTCTATATACTTTTACAATTTATTTCCTTTAATACTTAATATTTAATTTAATACATATTGATGGTTTGAGCGACAAGAATTTACAATGTTAAGAATGAGATCTTGCACTTTCGGAATCAAGTCAGCGAATGCCGGGCTTGCCGCCGCCGAGCCTTTAGGAAGCGGGGGTATTTTAGATCACGCCACCAATAATCACGTGACAATTGGCGCCAAGTTGGCGCCAACTTGTTTCCGATTTATGCAATTTGAATTTGAAATTTAACGTTCTATAGCGTCTGTTATTATTACTAAAGTATTCGTTAGTATTACATTTATTTAACTTTATTATATTCACTTAACATTATATTTCTAATCTTAAGTTTCGCTGTTTTCAAGATATGTAAGGTGACTTGCATCCATAAGAAAATATCCTTTGCTCCAAAACCAAATCCAAATCCTGATCCTGTCAACGATGGCACCGAAATCCCAGAGACTCCAACACCACGACTTCGCACCCAGTATCCGTAAACTTCACCTTAGGGATGTAAGTTTACTCTACATCGGGGGGCTGTTATATCCCTGATGTGTAGGGCTTTTAGCAGATTCACCACCCTTCTCAGCACTCCACCCAAAAGTGCTATCCTAGCACTTTTGGCTCCTTTGCCACTCCTAGCCTGGGTCCAGTCAGTCACCGGCCAACCATCAGAGAGACCAGAAGTCTCCTTTACCCGTGTTTTATTCTAAGTTTTATATTATTTCAAGTGAAATAAAGTGTGTAATTAAAACATCCTTTTTTAAAAAACGCTACCAAGTTCCCCCGTATAACAGTGCGTTGCTACCAATGTGGCGGGGTCGAAATGCCACATTTATAGGTTTTCTTGCTACCCCACCCATCAAAACTGGAAAACGACAGTGGAATATATAATATCGAAGAAGAATATTTGAAGAATAGACCATTTGCCGTTCTGTCAGGCAGGTATGTAACATCCCGCCAGACAATGCGCCATTGACATCTTCGGTGTTAATGATTTCTCTTTGCATCAGATATTTGCATGTCTGTTATTCTATGGTATAAAAAATGGCAGGTAGTTTATTTTTAGGGGGGGACCAGCATGCTTTGTAATCTAGTGTTTAGCATATGCCTTCCAAATCATGACGTCTCGGGTTAGATATTCGGGTCTGACAAATGCTTTTGGGGCTATTTCGGGGTTTTCCTAGAAACAAAAGTTTTAGCACCACTTCGAAGTCGGTAGTAGCGTATTAGCAGCTCCACACCTCGAATAAGCACTAAAAGCTATCGGCCCTGATTATCACCATAAACAAGCATTAGCTGTAATCAGGCCGGCAATGCGGATCACCGTCTATTCTCCAACCGACTAACCAGTTCACTCTGACTACCCTAAGAAACACGCGTGATGAGACTGTTTTAAGCATTTTTTTTAAGATAGCAAACAAGCAAATGGGTCTCCTGATGAAAAGAGTCAACCATCGCCTATAGACACCAAAGGTGTTAATGGTGCGTTGCTATCTTGTGGCGAGGTCTAATGCCACATGCATAAGTTTACCGGCTACCTTACCTTCTAAACCGGAACAAGACAGCGGCAAGCACTGACGCTATTGCGGCAGGAATAGGTAAGGCGGTGGTACCAGACCCGGGCGAGACAATGCAGAACTCTACCACCTAGTAGCCACGATAGTAGTGACTCGCGTAGCCAATCGGTCGCCTCTTACGACTTCTTTGATTTGGTAAGGTTAAGATTTTCGAAGGAAGTAGCGACTATTCTAGCCCTGAACTATTGACCATAATCCGAAAATGTGGACCAAACCTACACTATTCATTAAATAGACTGTGAAACAAATATATGAAACTAGCTGCAGAGTGCAGCCCACTGCATTATGAAAGTTTTTGGTGAATCCCGCGGGAACACCTAATTTTTCGGAATAAAATGTATTATCTTCTATACATATAATAAAATCGTAGGAAAGTCAAAACTGTACATTGAATATTTTTTAAAAGTATACTTGGGGCGTAATCTACAATCGATATCGAAGCCAAAATTATAGTTTTTAGAATTTTTGTCTGTTTGTCTGTTTGTCTGTATGTATGTCCGGGGTAAACTCAAAAAGTACTTCATGGATTTACTTCAAATTTTGCATGAATATCACTAATAGGTCGGGTCAACATATAGGCTACATATTATCACGCTATCACCTACAGGGGAGGAGCAGTGCGGAGTAAACGAAGTCCGCGCGGACGAAGTCGCAGGCAACAGCTAGTATAATATACAAACGAAAATTCCAGGTCATCATCTATCTGTGTGCCAACTTCTTTTCAAATCCGTTCAGTAGTTTTTGCGTGATTGAGAATTGAACAAACATCCATCCATCCAAACATCCAAACTTTCGCATTTATAATATTAATATACATAAATAATTAATTTATGAGAATTAATGAAAGTCATATATATATATCATATATAAGAAATAAATATAATGAAACCAATTGATAATGGCTTGACCATTATTTGCAGTACGGTGGATACGGAAATTAAACCACAACGTGATATGCCAACACTGTTTAGTGCAATTTAATTATATTATTGTTACGATTCCCTCTACCTCACAATTGTAGCATGGATATATTATAGTAATATTCATATTATACACAGAGTTACTAGTAAATATTTTAAGTACGTACTGAAGGACATTACACAATAAAAGTATAACAAAATGAGAATATTTCTAACTACATATTAAAGCTGAACGAAATGAGTGTAGTAATATTCAGAAATGGCCAGTGCACGTTGTACCAACGAGTCTGAGTTCGGTAAATCGCTGTTTATAAACAATGAACTTCTAGCATGGTGCGCGGGTGTTTCAATTTCAATTTTAAGCATTTCACTTAATCCCAATAAATGTCAAGCTATTGTTATTGGTAGCTCACGGCGCATTGTCTCGTTGGACTGGGATGCGGTTATACCCATAACTTTTGTTAACAGCACTATCCCTTTTTACCCTCACGTAAAGGATCTCGGACTTATAATTGACAGCACACTTTCGTGGTCTCCTCACATGACTGTGGTATGTCGTAACGTCAACGTGGCTTTGCGCTCATACCGTCACAAAGTTTTTTTACCTAGTGATACTAAGCTTTTACGGCTACAAGCGTTGGTGTTGCCTATAATTGATTACGCGGATGTGTGTTTTTTGGATTTAAGTCAAGTTCTCCTTGGCAAGTTGGAGCGTCTGCTTAATAGATGTATAAGATTTGTTTATGGCCTGCGCAAGTTCAACCACGTTATCCTAATATCGCTCTAAGCTAAAGTGGCTCCCAATTTGTCAGCGAAGGCAGACGCGAACGCTATGTATGCTCCATATGCTCCATATTGTATGACACAGCAGCTCCTTTATACCTAAAGCCGAAATTCAAATATCAGAGCACAACACATTCTCGCAATCTCCACTCCAATAAGATTTTCACCCTTCAAGTCCCTTTCTGTCGTACCGATTTCGTCTCTCAGTCATTTGTATCTCAACCTGTGAGACTTTGGAATGCTCTCCCGAATGATATTAGGAATAGTCCCTTCAAATTTGCTTTTAAGCGCTCAGTCAAAAAGTTCCTACTAGATTAACACTATCAGATATTATTTTATGTATATATTTATTGCCTTATATTTATGTTTATTTAATTATGTAAGTAGTATATTATGTATATATGCGTATACTTACGTAACTTTATTTTGTATTAAATATATAATATTATTTATTTATATGTATAGTATATTTTATTTTTGATTAAAATAACGTCAGCGGTTGTTCATTTAATGAAAACTCTATTAATTAATCTGTTCATGCATCCCTTCAAATGTTAAGTCTTCCAATCAATTTGGGTTGACAGGTAGAGAATGCCATGAAGCATTAAGTTCACTATGTATTTAACTGTGCATAAAGTTTTAAATAAATAAATAACTTACCCGTGTACATATGTTTAGTAACTTCGTGTATAAGTCATATTTTGATTATTGATATTGATGTAGCTGTGTATCAACGTATGTTATTTTACTTTGCTCCATGACAGAACGAAAGTAACATACGACGATTTATAACCTTCATAGTTATGAATCTTTGCCCGTCCGAAGTACCAATAAGAGGGAGACGCTGCCGAAAATCGAAACCATAGCTTTTGACCATGATTCTGAGATGAAAACCGTTGGAAATTTGTGCGACAAATTTGGGAAGTTTCTACGATTTTTTCACCTTTATTTTGTGAATAATTCGATTTATTTTAATACTCTACAGGGCTTTTTTTAAATATTAAAATTTAAGGGAAGACATAAAATAAGCAATGTATTATGCGCGCTCCGCACCGCGTAAAATAAACGGCTGGTTTGACAGTTCTATGGGCGTAACGAGTTAGAGCAACGTACGTTTTACATTGCGTGGTGGGAAAATAAGAAAAAATTATAAAACGCAAACTTTGCATTTGCCGCCAAATAAGGAATTGCTATCATGACAACAACTTATAAATCGTATGTTTTCTTAATTTTTTCGGTAAAACGTGCCAATATACGCTGTAACACGTGGATATATTTTTTCATACAAAGATTTATTCTCTATTTTAGCTCCTTATGAATTGATTTTTTAAAAACAAGTAGCCTATTTTTGACCCTGAAACTTCAGCTATATTAATGCTAAATTTCATTAAAATTGATTCAACGGTTTAGCTATGAACACGTTACAGGAAGACAGACGGACAGACGGAATAACTTTTGCATTTATAATATTATTATGGAGTATGGAACTAAGGATGTTTGTGGATTACACGTTAGAAGAATCTATAAATATTGTACAATGTGTTAATTTTAGCAAATACACTAATATTATACAGAGTGAAGATTTGTATTTTTAGGGTTGTTTGTAATGATTTCCCTCGTGTTGGTCCGGGCTCCTTTGAAGAATAGGCCAACTGCCGTTCTATCAGGCAGGTCGCAAAAGGCGACCGATAGGCCTTTTCATCATCAGATGAGCGCATGCGTAGCCGCCGTGTTGAAACGGCGGTAATTCAAAAAATTCGTACTGTTTTAATCAACAATGGCTGGACAAGGACTATTATCTCCACAAAAAAATAAATTATTGGAAAAAACCATCGATGGTGCTTCACTTATTTATGATTCAGTTGAAGCTCATAATTGTGAACAATTGAAAAGGTGGCTAAAATTGATTTTAGCCACCTTTTCAATTAATTGATTATTATTTGATTTGTTTGAAAAACAAAAAACCTTATTAATTGATTTATCAATATGTTGAAACTCTTGATAGCTTAAAGGATCAGGGTTTTGTTCAGTTGGACCACTTTCTCCAAGAAAATGTAGTGAGCAAATATAAGTATCCTTAGTAACATTATCAATAGATCTAAAACCTCGGTCACTTCTGCCACATTTTTTCACCCATAACTCACATTTCGCACATTTTACACATGCTTTAATGTGTAATTTGCTTGATGATTTGATTATTTTTTTTCGATATTCAAGACAAGGCTTTGGAAAATTTATAAAATAGAATCTATTGGTTTTAAATGATTTGTATCGTGTATCACTTTTACATACTCCATAACAACACCGTTTTGTTGTTCCTTTTCGTACAGACAACATAATTATAATGGAGTACAAAAATTTTTTTCCGATTATTTTGACTTACTACTTATTTTTTTTTTCACTTTTTTTACAATTAATCAACTTTGATTTATATTTTAATTTTTGATACACGGATAGCGGACAATTTAGCATGGTTGTTTACAAAAAACAGTACGAAAAAGATGGCTGATTCTGACGCATGCGCACAAAAATTTTTGTGATGAAAAGGCCTATTGGCTATGCGAGTCACTACTATTGTGGCTACTTGGTAGCAGAGTTCTGCATTGTCTCCTCCGCTTGGTACCACCGCCTTAACTATTCCTGCCGCAATAGCTTCAGTGCTTGTCACTGTCGTATTTTCCGGTTGGGAAGGTAAGGTAGCCGGTAAACTTATGCATGTGGCATTAGACCTCGCCACAAGATGGCAACGCACCATTAACATCTTTGGTGTCGTAAGGCGATGGTTGACTCTTTCCATCAAGAGGGCAATCTGCTTATTTTCTTGTATATGTATTATAAAAAAATGAATTAAATCAAAACTACTGGACAGATTAAAAATTTATTTTTATTATGAGTAAGCTACACTATCTAGGAATAACGTAGGATAACTTTTTAAAGACAGACGAACAGACGATTAAGGTAATAAATTTTGGGTCATGCGAACAAAGGTAATAGCTAACATTTTCAACAGTAATGCTCATTAATTTTTTTTAATATTATGAAAGAATTAAATTTTTGAATAAATTTTTTGGAGTGCGTGCAATGTTCTTAAAAAACGCTCACCGCGTTTATAGATTGTTATACATGCTACAACTGTGTTTTGAAATCTATAGGTACTTATATATTTAAATAGTACATCGTATTACAATTCAATGCAAACATTTTATATCTACATATCAAAAATTGTGTATATATATCACATAATGTTATATCTGATTGATGCTATACTAATTAACTGAAAGAAAACAACAAGAACAATGTCAAAAACGTAAGTTGGTTAAAATATACTACTCAATTTTTACCGTTTAATTTGTGGTAATTTAACTTTTTTTATAAATAAAATAATATGTAAGACTAATACTACACGGGTGGTTCTTCCATAGTAGGGAACTGCTCAAGATAGCTGCCGCAG
This sequence comes from Apodemia mormo, assembly GCA_036924255.1. Lineage (NCBI taxonomy): Eukaryota > Metazoa > Arthropoda > Insecta > Lepidoptera > Riodinidae > Apodemia > Apodemia mormo. The sequence continues at coordinate 34,360,497 of JAUPFN010000008.1, read as the reverse complement.
TCTATCAAACTACATGATCCGCCAATGATCGTTGTTGCTGCCCTTATATTAATGGAAATAGTCCGGTATCATATAGTTGGCAAGAGCGATAAACAATGCCGGTTTGATGTTACATTTATTCTCGCCTGTGAACCGCGATGGGAAAACATGCTGTGTAGTATGTAGTATACAACTGTATTGGGTCAGGAGCTGTTTCCCGCGGCCGAAGAACTGCTCGTGTAGATTCAGCCTGCCCCCCATTCACCTAATTGAGTTCATGCGCTTAAGGCTCTTACACACATAAACACGATAGAACGTCGACACGTGCTCCAACGCGGCATAATATGTAAGAAAATGTGTAATAGTCTTAAACGCTTCGTCGACTCGATTGCCGTTTTGTTACGTAAATTGGGCTCCTGTGATACAGCCGCTACCAAGGACCATACCACTACCCGGCAGAAATATTTGTGGTCTCCGACGCTGTTTTCTCCGCGATCTTCCAGCAAGTCACCATCCAGTTTGAATGATAGCCCTTATTCAGGGTCGCAAATATTTCCGATGGATTGTAAAAATATTATTAGAAGCTATTACTAGTAAGAAATCAAACCTGGAACCTAAAACATAAAAGACTAATGAAGAAATGTAAATATTCTAAACATTTATAAAATTCACCGTTTCCATAACATAATTTTTTCACAAGCTTGTGACGGATATAAATATGCATATTACTAGAAATGACTTCACGAGTAATTTAATCGAATGCAATTAACAAATAGTACTGTATGTTGGTTTTAGATAGATCTTTTGTAACAAAATCAACTCAATGACATTTAGTCAAGTTTCTCATTCATCCTCTTTGAACATCACCTATTAGTTCCCCCACTAATGCTGGGGCCGCCCTTGCGTCTATCGTCCCAAAGTATTATGCGCCGAAGCTTTGTACGATTTTACACTAAAACATTATCGCGATAAAAGCTGTGGTCATATTAGCGGCAACGATATTTTGAACGAACTGTCGTGCAACTATCCAAGTCGACTGAAATCATTTTCAAAAATGTGACTATGGACGATGACTTTCTTTACTGCTACATGTGTGCTAACAATAATATACTAAAATGTTTTTTTATTCACATTTTTTGGATCCCGTGTGATAGGTTCAGCCAAATAAAATTCATCGAAAATAACGGCGGAAATGAACAACGCTAGTCTGACCACACAGCGCGATATGTTAGCGCGTTAAAATCCTTTGACGTACCGCCAACCACGCAACAAGGCACACGCAGTCCGAATGTTTGTGGCATCTGCATGTATCACGTCATTGCACGAAGCTTTGTGACGATAGACAGTGCGGCCTCAGCATAATGAACAGTGGTATTGGTATATAATTTTGAATAGTAATCCCACAGCACCTGAGTAGTAACTCTACCAGTAAGATAGGCATTTTAACATATCTGTATTACATGATAGTTGAGTCAGTGAGGATTCTTTTAGCCTCTGCGACTTTTTTACGAGCTTGGGAGGTGGACAAGCGATCTCTATTACAATACCTGAATAACCCAAAATATCAACAAATTGTTTACATAATCTTACTTATAATAACAATGTTAAAATGCACCCTATTGTAAGTATTATTTATGATGACATTTATTTATTGGTTAATATTATCATCTATATCTAACACAAATTTATGAGAGTAGTACACGTTGTGAATTGATAATGAAGTAAGACTAATGTTCAGATGATATGAAATATTTTGTAATAATTATACGTATTGTCTTTCATTTTACATTACTTATTCTAATTGCCGCTTGTGGCCTTTTTTTTGCTTAAACAGAGAAGCTATTTTTTTAATTAAAGAAATGTTACACTGTTTCCAATAAATAAGAGGAAAATATTCTTCATATAAACTGGGAGTTCAGCTTATCAATCTTATCTCATCTATTTATTTTTATATAACGTAATAAATTAAAAAAAAACTGTCGGAGCTTATTATATGTTAGCTTATAGACGTTTACAGACGCTTCTTACATTATTATTAATGTATGAAGCATCTATATGCGTAAAGGAATATAGATTCTATCTAGCTAGCCAAATATTGTGCATAAAACATGTCCATAATTAAACATGGCACTAATGCCTCATTATTCTCTGTTCATAATTTGTATCAACCAAATATTGCAATGCCTCTTGCATACATAATTAAATTGATAAGATAAACGACGGTTTATTGAACTCACACAGACTACAAGTGTAATAGTCTGTGTCTGTAGCTTACAATTTATGTAAAGATGGATTTTTGTTTAGCAACTTTAACTTTAATAACATATTTAAAGACGTAAAAAGTTCAATACAACCAAATAAGTTACTCTCACGTTTGTATGAGTGTAACGAATGCTAGTTTTGCATGAAATTATGTTACAATCGCTACTATTAAAAAATTATAATAATTATATCTTTTAAATATATGCTTTCCAAAGAAATACCGATAATAACAAGTTTTTAGGCACGAAATAATAAAAAATGTACTCCTATTTATCGCTATACTAATTATTTTTATCTAATATTCAGTCACATCCATCTTATATAATAAGCATTTGCAATTGTTGAACACTTGATTTAAGGTAAAATATATCTAAGCAAAAAATCATCCCAACGAAAACACTACATTAAAATAAGTTAGGCCCTATAGCTATTATCCTTATTCTTTTACAACAATTAGGATCTCATTAATAAACTATTTTAAATCTGATGTGAACTAGCACTCAATTTATTTGTTCCATTTAAACATATTATATCTGAATTGATGCGATGAAATGAGCGCTAATTTACATGCAGGATTAAACAGGTTTATTAATAAGATAGTTAATATTATATTCTTCAATAATATTATGAACAAAAGTAATCCTAAATAAAATACTTTATTAATATATCCATATCAACACTTGAGTCCCAAATTTCCACCGTGTAAGTCTTTGCATACCATCAATTTTAAATTTCATCTATTTTTTTTATTTTAAACTACATTTTTTTCAACAGCTACGTCTCATAAGGCTTCTTGCATATAAACTCCTACATTGATCTGTAAAGAAAACTATGATTATTAAATTGAAATAAATAGTAGTGGATCTGATAGGTAGAATAATTTTTAAGAGTAAAGTATAGTGAATAGGTTTCTTGTATTATCTTAGTCTTCATCGACACTTTCTATCAGGTGAGGTTGTAGACAAACGCCTATTCCTATTATATTTTTTTAAAAAAGAATAATTTAGTCGCAAACTATGTAGGGACAAAGCTGCCTACCGGGTTAAACTGTAGCGCTAAAACACACATAGCTAACATTACTTAGCGTGAGGCAGAAATTCGACCATAAACAATGAAATCTCATTTAAATTTTGCAACTGACTTTAGCCATAAAGAATATAGTATATAATTAATATGATAATATAAATACATATATACTATAATATATGTGTTTATATTCTCATGTATTTCACATGTATATAGTGTGTGTAATGTTTATTTATTTTTAACTAGCGATCGTCTGTGGCCGAAATTCGACCATAGACTAAACAACGAAATCTCTTTTAAGATGGACAACTGACTTTATCCGTTAAGAAAATAGCAAAGTATACATGTGTGTATATTATCATGTATGTCACAGGAATATAATGTATATGTTTATTTTTTTTATTTAATATATTTCTTATGTATATTGCTAGTGACCTGCCCGCGGTTTCACCCGCGTAGCTTTTGTTCTCGTGGAAATATCGGAAAGGTTTATTAAAACCTTCCTCAAGAATTAATCTATCTATTAAAAAAGTCGCATCAAAATCCGTTGCGTAATTTTAAAGATTTAAGCATACATAGGGACACAGGGATAGACAGAGAAAGCCACTTTGATTTATACTATGTAGTGATTTAACAATATTAAGTTTCTGCAGTCCCCAGCAATGTAAACTTTAACTTTGCCAAATTTTATACGCCACTATTCGCGCAAATATCTTAAAAAGGGGTACAAAGTTTTCCTTTCACGTATTATTATATAGATTTTCTTTTGCTTTGCTTTTTCCTGATTTCGTCGACTATACGTATATATGCTAGTTAAATGAATTCCTTGTTGAAGTGAAATTTGTATGAATTATGTCAATAGTTTTTTTATGTCCAACTATATAATTAATGTATTTACTGTTTAATCGTTGATCCCCTGCTAGAAAAATTAAAAAAGATTTAAAAAATAAGAAGATCAAAGACAGAATTGATCAAAAGCAAGCAAAATTCCACCCCATTAGAAGCGTGGCCTGAGTTTGGTTGGCGGTTCAAAAACAGCCGCGTTCAAGTTTATAAAAATCAATTGCTGTTCGTTAGTCTCGCTAAAACTCGACAATGGCTAAACCGATTTGGCTAATTTTGGTTTTGGAACAAACTGGAATTGTTGAAGTCCAGGAAAGGTTTAAAAGGTGAGAAAATATAGAAAACAATAAGAGTAGTTAAAAAGGCAGAACAACGGTTGCCGGGTCAGCTGACTACGCAATCAACGGGGCTCGGGTTCGATCCCCGACGGGGACAAGCATTTGTGTGATGAGCATAAATGTTTGTATTTCCGGGTTTGGGTGTTTATTATGTATGTAAAATTATATATATGTATTTCTATGTATTAGTATCGTTGACTAACACCCATAACACAAGCAAATAATTTGCTTACTTTGGGGTTAGATCAATAAGTGTAATTTGTCCCGTGAATATTTATTATTATTATTATATATATATATATAAATACATTGCTGTACGTTAGTCTCGCTAAAACTCGAGAACGACTGAACCGATTTAGCTAATTTTGGTTTTGAATTAATTGTTGAAGTACAGGTTTAAAAGGTGAGAAAATATAGAAAAAAATAAGAGTAGTTAAAAAGGCAGAACAACGTTTGCCGGGTCAGCTAGTTATACATATTTATTATATTAACTGGTAAAAGATTGTACCTATCGAAGTACTTACCTAATACTTAATGGTCATAAGTAAACAATAAAATGAGAATATTGCTTTTCTTAATTTTAATAATAATGATGTCGCTGGACAAATTACACAAATCGATCTAACCCCAAAGTAATCAAATTATGTGCTCGTGTTATGGGTGTAATTCCACGATACTAATTTATAGAAATACATAAATAAATACTATTCCAAACATAACTAATAAATACACAGTAACCTCATCGACATGAGTGTAGTGATATTCAAAAAGTATGGTCACCACACGTTGTCGTCAGTAGACTACGAGTCTAATGCGAGTTAAGCGAGTTAAATGAAGGTACTGAAATTGTTTATTGGATAATTAAGGCAAAATTTAAGTAAGTTTCAAATTTTTATTACATATTCATTCGTGGCAGGATGGCAGTACCACATGCACGAGTCTCATGGCTACCTTACCAAACCGAAACACGATAATGACAAGAGTTGACGCTATTGCGTTAGGAATAGGTAAGGCGGGGGTACCAAATACCCGGGCAAGACGTTGCGGAACTCTACCACTTAGTAGTGACGATGGTAGTGACAAGTACAGTAATCGGTCGTCTTTTACGATCTGCCTGGCAGAATGGCAGTTGGTCAACTCTTCAAAGGAGCCCGAACCAACACGGTTAAAAAAATTTAAAAAAATCTACTCAATGTTTTAGTGCTAGCATCGGTAGAATTTTTTTCATTTCGACTTCCTTGAATCCGTGGTTAACTAATATTAGTTTTTACACATCCCCACTAAACACATACCCTCTAAAATATTGTGCTCGTTACCTTCTAACTAAATTATTAACCAAACAATAAGTCTAACGGCCGGTTTTCGAAACGCAAATCAATTTTAACAAGTAATTAATCTGCGTTTAACAGGTTTTTTTCATGAATTTTAATCATGTTAAGCACAGATTAATTGCTTGTTAAAATTAATTGGCGTTTCGGAAACCGGCCGTAAGTCTAAAAACATTAAGATTTTGTCAACACAATTTTACCGAAATTGGATGAAAAATTTCAAGTGGTTATTAGTAGAAAACGAGTTCTTATCTCCTTATTATCATTCGCGATCTGTCTTCTATCATGAGATTTTGCATAAATCTTTTAATTTCATCCACGGATAACTCTCAAATAAAATGTACCTAATATTGCCCTCTCATTTCTAATTGTTCTGGAGCATTTTCTCTTTTTATATCCAGTTCAAAAGGAGGTTGAATCAATAAATGAACTTCACATTGCATATATCTCTCCGTGATCAATATTAATATTATAAATGCGTAAGTTTGGATGTTTATCCAAATGGATGGACGTTTGTTTTGGATGCAAAAACGACGTAGATGATAATCTGGAATAGAACATTTTTATCTCGGCAAAATTAAGTGATCCCGCGGGATTTGCAAAAAACTGTTATAATGCAGCGGGCTGCAGGCTGCAACTAGTTTTAAATAAACAACGCCTCTCACTTCCTCTATGCTGAAACCGGATGGGATACTGGCTCACACCACTGTAGAGAAGGCGAACCTATTCACTACTTTATTCGCGGAAAACTCACGCCTAGATACTACCAACGCGAAACCTCCCTGTTTACCTAAATGCAAGGTGAAAATGCCGGAAATTCGCAACCGCCATACTGAAGTTCTTAAAACGCTGCGGAATCTGGATGGGAACAAAGTCAGTGACCATGATGGGATTCTAGCCACAGTACTTAAAAACCTGTGCGCCTGAACTCACTAATGTATTGACTTGCCTCTTTCGCTATTCGATGACGACTGAAAAAGTACCAAAATCATGGAAACTTGCTAACGTGCATCTGTGCCCAAAAAAGGTAGTCGTACCGAACCCTCCAATTATAGGCCAATTTCAGTTACGTCCATGCTCTGCAAGACTATGCAACGTGTACTGAACAGGAGGCTAATGGCACACGTCGAAACAAACGATTTACTCAGTGACCGCCAATACGGGTTTCGTCGAAATCTGTCCACTGGGGATCTACTAGCGTACACTACCTACATCTTGAGCGCAACCATCGAGAATCATGGTGAAGCATTGGCTGTATACCTTGATATCTCAAAGGCCTTTGACAGGGTCTGGCATGATCGTTCTTATTGGAAAACTTCCTTCGTACGGTCTACCTATTGATCTCTGCACCTGGATCTCAGATTTTCTGAGTGGCCGATCGATTAAAGTAGTCGTCGACGGGTGCTCGTCCAACCAAATGGCTATAAATTCCGGAGTTCCTCAGGGATCAGTTCTCTCCGTAACTCTATTCCTACTACATATTAACGGTCTGCTGAAGCCTATGTATGAGTACGGAAATGATAGCAATGTTGTGGAGAGTAACGCATCCAGCGCGTGAGCCAGTACGGCACCGATCCGGTTTCTCAGAGAGGCGATGGTCGATCGTATGAATGTCTTTTACGAACTGTCCGTATGGGCAGTCTCCGATTGGGGCGATACCAATCTGGTCAAGTTTAATGCGACTAAGACCCAGGCGTGTTTATTTTCCGCTAAACGGAGTCCTTCCGACTCCATCTTTTCAGAGTGTGTCCGTGCCGATAACTGACCACCTCAAGCTCCTTGGTATTAACGCCTACTCTTAACTTTCGTTCGTATATCGAATCGAAAGCCCAAGTTGCCTCTAAAAAGCTTGGTATTCTGGCAAAGGTGAGACAGTATTTCAGTTCGGGACAATTGTTCAATCTTTATCAAGCGCAAGTCCGTTCGTGCATGGAATACTGCTATCACCTCTGGGATAGATCCGCAAAATACCAACTGGAGACACTTGAGGCGATAGAGAGGCGTGCCAAGTGGCTCATAAACGACGATCTGGTAGGAAAAATACTTCTTGAACCTCGCTCATCGCCGCAAAGTGGCTAGTATATCGGTCTTTTATCGGATACACTTTGGAGAGTACGCAGCGAAATTGCACGAATTAAATTCGCCATCCCTGTTTTTCTATTGATCGTCGAGGCGCACGGATTCTAGGCATCGCCATATGGTGGAAGTTCCACGTTCGACGACGACGACATTCTTGATCCTAACCGCAAGGGACTGGAATATGCTTCCTGAGCCTGTGTTCCCAGATGTATATAACCTGGGGATCTTCAAGAGAATATTGAACAGGTACCTTCATGGAAGCATGTTCCATTTAAGGCCGCATCTTAGCTTGCCATCAGGCGAGATCGTGGTCAAGCGCTTCCCTATCGATACAAAAAAAAAATAAGATCAATCTCGCTGGTTCCCTTGCGTTTTTCTCTGTTAAATAACCCAAATAGACATTGTGGTTCACCTCGATTCTTTTGTTCGATGCCTAAAGAGATAGGTTTTGATCTCTATTACCGCTTGATTTGCCATTAGTTTTAAATTTCACACAATGTTTCCCCTAAGTTTAGTACTTTTCTTGCCATAGCGGCATTGTTAGTCACTGTCGTGCTCCTGGTCTGTAGGTAGCCCATAAACTCAGTCATAATTCGTGGTATGACATCCCTGTGGCATGTATGACATCCCTGTGATATGTATTACAACACACTATCTCGTTATCTTTTCTGTCTTTTTAGCACTAAAAGAAAAACTTTGCTAATTATATAATACTTAAATACAATTGCCTGCAGCTAACGTCGTATTATTCTGTTTGAATTCGTTCTGCTTACTAGATCATCCACGACAGGTCTGGTGATCATGTGACCATGTTGTATCTAACACGTATTACCAATGTTTACGCAATGAGCGGAAATTTGGCTCTAGCCCAGATATAGTTTTCATTTTATATACATACACATGTAAGTATCATATATACGTACATACAAAAGGTAGGCAGAGGTACTACAAATGCACCCACGATTAGCCGAAGATACTTGGTGCCACAAATGTGATAGGTGGCAAGCCTATCGCCAACCGGGCACTTTCCAATCCCGGGCAACTTTGTGTTTATCAGAAAACTGAAAAAACACTTTTTTATGTGCCCGACCCGGGAATCGAACCCGGGACCTCATGTGGTCAATGCCAACGCTGGACCACTAGACCACAGAGGCTACTACGTACATACAAACATACCAAAAAGCACACTTTTGCAGATTTTATATAAATAAATACTTTCAAACTAGGTTAAAACTAGCAATTATACTACACATTATATCACACATTCAGATTTTTTGTAACCCTCTCATTTCAACCGCGCTCTTCCTGCTTTCATGTCCTTTCTGAAACAACTAGCATTTGCTTCCACAAAATAGCGTTGGCTATGTAAAGATTATGCACGGTAAGAATGATGTCCCGACTTAGGGTTACGAAGGTTAGTGCTTCGAAGTTGTTTCTCAACTGCTACTTTGTTTCCAACACACATTTGTGTGTGTGTACCTTTTATTAATTATATTATATATTTGCAGCTATTGTACCTATAAGCCAATCTAATATAGATTTGCTATTCATTTCTCACTGTAAAAATAATTGTCTGTATAGACCGAAATGTACAGCACTTATTATTGTTCGTACGCCTACTCCGTAAGGAATTTGGACTAAATACAATATGATATAATTCTTTAGTCCAAATTCTGTTTTTACTTTCTTAAAAAAGTATTATTATTTATATTAAAAATTTAGAAAGTTATGAATAGTCAATATCAGCTTGCACTTCAAAAAACAAATGTTTTTTAAACCATAAGATAGCAAACAAGTATAAGAATAATATATATAATAAGAAACAAGGCTTTCCTGATGGTAGGACAACCATCGCTTATAGACACCAGAAATATTAATGATGCTTTGTTATCTGTGTAGCAGAATGGTAATGGTATATGCATAAGTTTACCGGTTACCTAGGAATCGGTAAGACGGTAGTACCAAGTGGCTAGCATAGATACGATCACCCAGTAATCAAGGTGATAGTGACTATGCTAACCAATCGTTTGTCTTTTACGAACTGCCTGGCAGAATGGCAGAAAGAGAGAGAGAGAGAGAAAGTTCGAAATCCCTGACTCCCTGGGGAAGAAAATCCAAAAACAAATATGGTTTTCGGGACAGATTAACTAAAAAATAATTTCTAACCTTTAATAATACTGACTAACTTTATAAAACAAAACTATGTCTTATTTTAAGAACGACCAATAACTAACTAAAGTTATTCTACAAACATCACGATGTCTGTGTTTGCGGCTATATTGCCTCTATTTTTAGTACAAAGTGCACTAACTCTATTTTTAAGATAAAAGGTCATCTGTTTCTTAAAACAGCAAAGGCCATTTTCAATTCTTTCAAATAATGGAATTCATGCTCTGAAATACAATCCACTATCAATACTTTTCAGATTGAATTGATTTTTTATTTCTAATGACATTTCAATTCTTCTCGTGTTAATAATTTGATAGGAACGACTGATTTAAATATTTTTTACATTTACTCGAATTTGAATGGAATGAAATGAACAGAGCATTTCTATAATACCAAACAAAAATTTTCAGACAAAAGGCTTAACTTTTGTTCCTAACTTTGTCCTCTGGATGTAATTTAGGGATCCCTACGACAGAACCTACTTTTAAGAAAGCGATCGGTAAGATCTTAATGATTAACTAATTGTTAATACAATATGCATTAAATATTACCTTAATCTAAAAATAAAGCCTTACGTAATTATAGAAACTTACTTTTAGTTCCTATACTACACAACGTGTATAGGACACCCATCTTTTGTTTTAACATTATCAATTGGTGGTGATATAACAACATATGTATCTCGGCTTGTACAAGACATATCTTCATCTCCAGCGAATAATGGTGGTGGTGGAATGACATCATTTTCAACTTCTTCCTCTATAACCTCTTGTCGTCTTCGACCTGGCATGTAGTTCATCACACACGTCACAGCGATTAAGAATAGGAAGAATACGAATACCACGTCGAACATGATGAGGAAGTTTACCATTACCAGTTGCATCACGTTAAGGTCGGGTCACATTCTGTGGTTGCAGTTACCATGCGAGAGGATTTTTATTTCAGGTCATCTTAACAAGAAATTTGCTGTCTGAAACAAATAATATTAACCTTAATGTATATTAATTAAAATTTTATTATATTCTACACTTAAAAGTTTTGGTTCTGGAATGTTTTAGTTATACTCTATAAAAAAGTTACATTTGGGGTTGCGTTTTTCAGAGGAATCAAATTTTATTTTTTAGATGTCAATGGAGGTAAGTATAAGTTAAATCCAAGTGTGTGAAGTCGTAATCCTTGTCCGTAGCCGACATATTAGGAAAAGGGTTGTAGATGGTTTTTATGGTTTATCTGGCAAACTAATTTTTTTTCTTTCAAAATGACAAACTACAGTTGACCTTTTGGTTTTTACTGTGACATCGTATTTATGGGGCGAGCAGAATGCTCAGTCAGAGTTTAAATTAAAATTTAGGCTAATAACACCCGCGCTAACGGCTGTGTCATACGACACTGAACCTCGGCGTAGTGCGGCCTTTGAACTAGGTTGTGGCATTGCGCCCGGCGATGAGGAAGTCTTGTCGTCGAGATCGGAGACGACACATCGGTGTCGTGTAGTGTTTGTGTGTGTTTCGAACCGGAACTATTGGTCGAACAGACAATTCTTAACACATTTTTTGTTGAAAATTAAATTCTCTACAATTGATTTTCTGCAACTTTTAGACATAGAACCAAAAACAAAAACCTACTAGTATACGCAAATAGATTTATTAAAAGCACCATATGTGCGTGTTTAATAACTAAAGGGGATATTGTAAGTTTATATACGTATTTGGCGGTCGCCACAGTTGGCAGTGACCGCTATGATTTGAATTTGCCTAATGAAAACTTCCTGTAAAATAATACTAGTTTATTCAAAAAAATATAGCCAGAAAACTTTCGACCCCACGTATGTAAATATAAAAATGGCAGCGCCAATGTTCTGACAACATTATTGTTCTCTGTTCATATAACGTTATACGATCAGTAGGTGTATTTAGATACAAACTTACCCATATATTCGGGTGGTTTAGACCACAGACTGTACACAGAGACTTGTGAGTAATGATAATTTGACTAATATAACCGATATGTCACTGTTCTTATGGCTAAAGTACATTAATTACAATGCTAAAATATTAAAGTCATATATATGTTAACCCCTAATAACTCGAATTAAACTCCAACATGCAACTGTTAAATATTGGCGTTACTCTGCTACACGAAAAGGTAATAATTTAGAAATTTATCCAATGCAGTTTTGCAGAATTTTTTAGTTGTCCCAGTAGTAGACTAACTTAGCTTTAGCTCGCCTATTACAACTTACTTGGCTGCATTAGATGGTCAGTAGGTACTTCTTGTGGTTTCCTTTGGAGATATGAAAATCACGATAAACATTTTTAATCTATAAGAATTAGTATCTTACTTAATAATAAGTTACTAACTGTTATAGGTATATAAGAAAAATTTGTAAGTTTAATTCTATTGAAATAACTTGCAGACGAGCAAACGGACCGCCTGATGGGAAGCGGTTACCGATGCCCATGGACTTCCACAGTATAAGAGGAGATGTGTTGCCGACTTTTAAGAAATTCATTAATCCGCCTCTTAAAAGATCTAATGTTATATTTTTCAGGAAATATAGACTTAGGTAGTTCATTCCATAACTTGGTGGTACGAACTAAAAAGTTACGAATGAATCGTACTGTTGATGAGCACCATGAGTAAAGGTAGTGTGGATGGAGGTTCTGGCCTCAGTGAATGTAGTAGCGGTAAGAAAAGTAGTTGGTATCAAACTAAACAATTCCTCAGAACACTCCCCATTATAAAGCCGGTAGAGCACACTCAGAGCACCAATATTTCTTCTCAAATCAAGAGACATCATATGTTTCTTCAGATTAGAATCTATATTAATATTATAAATGCGAAAGTTTGGATGTTTGGATGGATGTTTGTTACTCAATCACGCAAAAACTACTAAACTAATTTGAATGAAATTTGGTACACATGTAGATGATGACCTGGAATAGCACATAGGCTACTTTTTATCCCGGAAAAAATTGGTGATCCCGCGGGATTCGCAAAAAATGCGGGCTGCACGCTGCAGCTAGTAGTGTATAATGCGGGAAGCTCGTCTCCGAATGCGGAAAAATGGAAGAATTTGATAACTGGGTCCGCCAGCCCATAAATGTGAACAGTACATACACATATGGGGACGGACCTGAGCGTTATAAAGTAAAAGTTTTAAGTTTGTAGTTTTACTTATTTATTATTTTATTTATTATTATTTATTATACTTGTTTATTATTTTATTTATTATACTTATTAATTATTATTTATTATACTTATTTATTATTTTATTATACTAGAATATATTTTTATTTGCATGAAAATGGGTTACAATAAAAAGGTGTTATAAATTTCTAGATCGCCATGTACCTACCTACCTGTAATGTCGGTGTGAAAAAATATAATAAATGTCACATTACATAATATTTATTATTCATTTGTGTTATTACTGTGAATTAGCAAGACAAATCTACAAAAATCATGACATGTGCCATTCAGTTCACGACACTTTCAACCTCTAGTATCTTTAAAATCACGAGTCAAATCTTCACCATATCCCCCAATACTCTTACTACAGTGGTGGTGTTGGTACCACAGTAAATCATGTGGTCTGTGACTCTTACAAACGAAAAATAATTTCTCTCTATATATCAAGGCAATATGTTCGAGAGTAAATATTTAAGAAAACAAATAAATATCCGAGTTAAGAGCCTTGTCTTTTTCGGAATTCTGTTGAAAATATTTTAACTACTATGGCTATACCTACCTAAGTTTGCCACCTTTTTGAGTAAAAAATAGTATCTATTATTTTAAAAAAATCATAAATAATATGTGATACATTTATGAAATTCATGAAAAAAATAATACACATTATTTTAATCATAATTTTCTTTTCTTCGTATATTTGTTATTATTTAAATTATTATTTTTTATTATTCTATAACAAACAAGCTGATGCCTCTCTGAAAGAGACAATTATCGTTTAAAGACACCAAAATGTTAATGGTACGTTGCTATCCGTGTGACAAGCTGTTAATGCTTCTTGCATAAATTTACCGGCTACCTTCACCTGCAAACCGGAATACGACAATGACAAGCATTGACACTATTGCGGCAGGATTAGGTAAGGATGGTACCAGACCCGGGCGAGACAATACAGTACTCTACCACCTAGTAGCTACGACTGCCTTTAAAATTGACTAAAATATATTTAAAATGTGTGTATCATCACGCCCGGTTTCCTCGCGGGGTAGGCAGAGTAAACCGAATGACTATAGACTTTCCAGTTCACCGCGATTCACCGGTTTGTCGGTTGGCGAGGTAAGTGGTGATACTCATCGCTGCATTTACCGACAAGTTAACGATTATCGACTATTTCTAGCGATAGCCGGGACCGACAATTTAACGTACTCATTCTAGGCACGGGAGTGGTAATACACCACTTCACCAGACTCCGAGCTGCTACTGAGGATTAGATTTTCGTGAAAACCTCGAAACAATCTCAGTAACACTGTGCCCGACCCGGGGATCGAACCCGGGACCTTATGGTCTGAGCCGAATAGGCTACCCTTAGACCACGAGGCAGTCATCTAGACCACGAGGCAAATTATATTTAGTACGACACGTATAATAGTGTGGGTGGCAACCCTAGCTATACCATCGTATATTGCCTGCAATAAATCGTTTAAGGGACGTGATGGCCAGGCTTTAAAGTCTAAAAATCGAAGCCTCCAAGGATGTATAAGACTGAGAGTGATAGTTGAGTGGGCTGTTAAGTTAAGCCTTTATGGCATTAAGTTTAAGCATTGTACAATTTTAGTGCATAAAAATAAATAAATAAATAAAATAAATAATTAAAGGAAAGAGAAACAAAACAAATAAAACGTAGACTGAAACAAATTCTGGTTTTCTGCAATTCTGAAAATATTTCTTTGCCTATGAAGTATTTATGAATAATAATTAAAAAAACCTTGGAAAGAAACCTTGTGATCAAAATTTTATGTAGACCTATCACTAAATAATCTATTAAACATTTTCAAAATGTTGAAAAAAAAATATGGTTGTAATAATTTTTAACGCAGAAAAACTGCAGCAGTCTTCCCATTTCTTGTATCTCCAGAACCCAATATTAGATCTTCACCAAATTAAAATGGGACCATTTGTTGAGTATACCCTCTTAAACAAAAAGGGAATTTTCAAAATTGGTTCATAAACGATCGAGTTCTAAGTTAAAAAAAAAAAAACATACAGCCGAATTATTTTATTTTTATTTTTTTTATTTTATAGAAAAGGGGGCAAACGAACAAGAGGTGCACCTGATGGTAAGTGATCACCGCCGCCCATGGACATCTGCAATACCAGAGGTTTTGCAGTTGTGTTGCCGGCCTTTTAAGAATGAGTAAGCTCTTTTCTTGAAGGTCTCTCACCTTATTATTAGGTTATCAATTAATAACCTCCTTTTGGAAAGTCGGTTAAAAATACGTGCGATGGCTGATTCCGTTCGGAATGGTCTAGAAAAATGTGCTAAAATAGTTTTTTGCACATTTTTTTATTTTCATTTGTTTATAACGTTTGCAATTTTTTATACGCAAACGGTAAACCCGTTTTCTAGCCCATAAAATATTGCTCTGTTTATCTAGACATCATTCTGGCTCGAATGAGCCATCGTACGTATATTTACGAGCATTATCTTTATTTTTTACCATTTTCAACTTGTGAACTAGACTAATCATAGTCAAGTCCAATATCAAAATATATCTACTAATAAACCTTTGTGATAAATCTAAGGAATTTAAAAATAGACTGTTGAATATCCATCGTGGTGTGCGAAAGTAATAAAATCAATTACAGGATAGCCCCAAGTGGGCGTTATTTGGAAAACCCTCTTTCATTTGTCTCCACTTGTATTTTAACGCTGATACAGCATTTTCCCTGGACAAAGCTTCACCTCTAACCTTATGGAGTTATGTAAAAGGAAATGAAGGTTGTTACACAAATTATGCACATATTTCACATTTCCCCCTAATGGTTTAGCTTTTTTTAGGATTCCGTAGCGAAATGGCAAAAAAGGAATCCTTATAATTTCGTCATGTCCATCTGTCTGTCGTCTATTCGTTGGTCCGTATATCATAGTAATTTTACTAGGAAACTATGATACTATGTGGTTAAAATTTAAAAATAGGTGAATGCTATTGCTAAAAAATAATGCAGTACGATTTAAAAAAAAATAAAGTTATTAAGGGTAGCTATCCATACATGTAACTGAAGGACAAAAAGAAATTCAAGAAAATATAGCCGTGTCGGGTACATGATAATATGACAAAATATATTAAAGGTTTTTTGATTTTGCTATGTTTTTTGAGATATTTGCTTCTGAAGTGGTAAAAAGTGTGTCCCCTAACCCC
The DNA here is from genome assembly GCA_036924255.1 of Apodemia mormo. NCBI lineage: Eukaryota > Metazoa > Arthropoda > Insecta > Lepidoptera > Riodinidae > Apodemia > Apodemia mormo. The sequence goes on along the minus strand of JAUPFN010000008.1, from coordinate 34,344,084 downwards.
TCTAACTTTTGAATCCTCGAGTGAAAAAGTGTAAGGAAAAATTTGAATATAGAATTCAATAAAAAGTTCAAACGAAAATTTGTTTGAACAAAATTGATTGTTTTATGAGATATATAATAGTTTCGATGGTTGTAAAAATACTTCGGTAGATGAAAAAAATGCATTTGTTTTAATGTCAATCAAATATACACTTATTTTTGCTGTCCGTGAAAATAGTGTATAGACTATAGCATACATATTACATACAACACACGTACTCGTATAGACTATATACATTATACACATATGATTTTTTGCTGCTATGGAACCTTTCGTCGGTGAGTCTGATTCTCTCTTGGCCGGTTTTGTTGGAACAATAGACCATTTGGATTCTTGTCACGCAGTCGTTATTAACTGGGCGCTGAACTTGTTACCGCAACTTTCTTAACTCTTCGATCAAATATACTGATTTTAATTAATTTTAATATAATAACTACTATAATATAATAATATATAACTATTTATATTTATATATTACTATTCGTATTTAAATTATCAATACAGATTATATCGGAATAATCCAATCTATATTTATTATAAATGCGCAGAAAATAGCATACATACATGTGCTAATATCATTAATGCACATTATCATGTAAGTCCCATGCCTACCTCTTCGAGGATGCGGGTGTGAAGATACTTTTAATATATAAAAATATTAGAGTTCTGCAGTCCTACGCAATGTAAACCTTAACTGTGCCAAACTTACACTTTTTGTTTGCTGTGGAGTATGTCCACCGTTCGGGCAATTGTCTTAAAAATGGGTACAAAGATTTTGCTCCACACGTGTAGAGATTAGCAGGGCGATCGTTCTTCGCTCGAATGATATTTTTTCATGTGACAACGAATTATCACGGAGATGCCTAGATGAATTTTAATACGAAAAGTCTATCTAAATACAAAATTTCGTCAAAATCGTTTAGCGGTTTTGGAGAAACCAATTACATACAAATGTATAAAAATTGCTCGATCAAAGTATATGACATAAATACCCATACATATTAATATGAAAATTTACCAAGTGCCGATGATAGGGTTGAATGTAAAAGTGCGTTTTGTCTAAAACATTACATTTAATCGTGAGTACTGGCTAATAAAGTATAGCAAAAACTCTTATTGTAGCCGTGCTTGTGTCCGTCATATTCCACTTTATAAAGTAGGGTAGTCGCTACATTTATGCAAATGATTTATGTATTTGTCACGCGAATAGAAGCTATTAATCTATTTAAAAAAAAACAATCTTGTTGTGCATGGATCTTGTTTCCACAGAATAAGTAACTCTTTTATGGGGCAATGTATACGCTTTTACAATAAACTTCCCGAACTATAAGAGAAAGCTACCAGTCAATAAATTTAAAAAATGTGTTAAAACAAAACTGTGTAATAAAGAATATTACAAAATAAGTCCAAACTGGGTTATAATCACTTGTACTTTAATTTCACTACAAATATAGACAAATAATTTTAAATTAATCGACCGGTTTCGCTTTTTAAAGCATCTTCAGGACGTAATATTCTTTATATGTTATAAAATCTCAGATTATTTAGAAGACAAAAAAGCCTGGGATTAATTGCTCCTCATACCGATCTCATATATATTTTTATAATATTGTGATATTGTAAAAAATAGATGATATGAAAAAAAGACAAGCCCGCTGAGTTTCTTTCTCCGGATCTTCTCAGTGTGTGGCCGCGTTAACAGACGTTAATACTATGGCTAGATTCTTGCCCTACAGCGAAGATTCGCGTTGTCTCGATGCTTTGGCAACCCCTTCACTGAATCGCGAATCTTCGGGCTTCTGTTAGTTTTTTATTGCAACTAAGTCCATCTCACTTTTATATTAGAGCGTATCGCAAGTTGATGCAAGATAGACTACAATAATTGTCGACGGAGATTACGCATAGAGATATTGTAATAAAATTATATCGATAGAATAGGTAAGACAGAGGCTATATGTAATCGATAGTAACGTAAAATTACCATCTTTGATCTCTATAGGTGTTGGTCTCTTTCGATCAGAAGACCCATCTGCAGGCTTAGGATAAGCAACACGATAAAATTTTATCGACCTCGTTTTCTCGACTTTTATGTCACTTTCTCGATTCGCTAACGCATTTGACACTTGATTCGACATGATACTTCAAAGGAAGAGAAAATGATCAATTTTACTCGACGGTAGTTATTTTCTCTATCGATCGAAACGTCTTGCTGTCATTTTATCGATTTGTCATTTGACACTTCGTTAAAATTTGGTTAAAGTGTTGATAACCTTATCCACTATTTCATATTATTATACTTTAATTATACAATAATTACAAAACTTTTTGATTTCTATTCATTTTATTAAATATAGATTTCGGTCCAGTGTTGGCAGTAGTATGTATGGCAGGCAGGCAGGCAGTATGGCATATATGTATTTAATAGTGGTGGCAGTTCCATATTATACCTATTATGTGCTAAATATCTACGGTTAACGGCAAGCCTGCAAAATACAAAGAAGGCACATAGGAAATTTGTGTGATCTTTTTACACAACGGACGGAGCATTCCAATCACTATAGCGCTTCAATAAACCCAATAACCATGGCTCTCTAAATAATATAGACCCTTGTGAATTTTGAGGTTTAGAGCCACACACCGATCAAGGCATGCCTCTTTAGTTAAAGGTAAGTGAACATAAGAGACTTGTAATTCAGTTTCTAGTAGATATGACAGCCATCCAACTTCATTAACTGTAATAACAGAATATCTTTGTAGTAAATACTAATTTGACTTAGGTGAACTCAATAAAGTTATATTTTTTCAAAAGTTATCTGTAGTTTTTCGAGTTTCTTTTTTAAACAGTTAATATATTACATATACATGTCAAGTGTATGTTAAATTTCAGCTGGATACAAGTAATAATCTTTTTCTTGGTGGTCAACTTTTCACAATACTTACAGCCACATACCAACAAACAACAACAATGCTTACACCATAGAATAATGATGCAAATGTGTTATTCCTCTAAGGCTTGCTTTGATTATGTATTTAAGGAGTTTTTACTACCCATTCAAGTTATATTTAGTCAAAAAAAGTATTTGTTTTAATCAGTTGTTTTCAGACCAAGTTCCATGTATGATTAACATACTACTATGATGAATTATTTTCTGTAATATTCATAACTTAAAATATCCAATATGACACATGTAGTTCTCAATTACCTAGGTACCTACATGTGTAAACATTATTTTATATGTCTACATTTAAAGATAATTTACCATACAGAAAGGCAGTCAGTTCTTGTTATTATTGTTTATTACAATAATATATGTCAATAAAAATATAATTATTATTTGCAGATAAGACTTCAACTGCAGAATTTTTAATATTACTGACAAATATCCTAGAAGAACAAATGATGCCCTCATATGGCATAATTGAAATGGATGAAATGCGAAGACTACATAATAAAAGATATTGACGGATCCTATGTATACTGGTGCAACTTGCAAAACATCGGAAACCATTTTCTTGCCTCAAAAGCCTTAAAATTACCTTATATTTGTCCTAATGTAATAAAGTATTTGAAAATTTGTACAAATTTTCAAATACTTCTATTGATTTATGTCAAAACTAGCTGTTGCCCGTGACTTTGTTCGCGCAGACTTTGTTTACTTCGCACAGCTCCTCCCCCGTAGGTAATAACGTGATAATATGTAGCCTATATGTTGACCCGACCTGTTAGTAATATTCATGCAAAATTTGACGTAAATCCATGCAGTACTTTTTGAGTTTACCCAGGACATACATTGACTTTCCTACGATTTAATTATATGAAGGTATAGATTACAAGCTACAGAACATTTAATACTAAAAAGCCTCCAGTAAAGTTGTGTCATTGCACTTGCACAAGTATATGTAGGACCCTTCGATATGATAATTACAAGTATTTTCTTTTAGAAGAGTTAACTTTGTTACTTTTGTTGTTGTTTTTTAATCGAAGTGATTTTGGTAGTAACAATACTTAGTGGATTATTGGTATAATAAAATACTTTAGTGTTGTATAAGATTTATTTAAAAAAATATATACTCTAGGCAAACCTTCTATCTAAGTATTAAATAATTTTATATAATAAAAATGAAACTTATAGTCATCAATGGCTAATTTTAAGTATAAGTTTAATGACACACTATTCATAGTATTTAATGTTTTAATGCCAAACATAGATTTTACTATATGGAAAAGTCTTGAGAAATAATTTTTATTTTCTTTAATAAAGTTACAAAATAAATAAATCACACAAAATACAAAATGAATAATTATAAAAAGTGTGTAATATGAAGCAGTCTTGTAAAGAAAATTAAATTTGAGTTTTAAAAAATATACAAACACATCTACTTTACTAAACTAACAATTATTATTAATGTTTGTACTTCTCAGAATAGATAAATAATTTTCACAATTTATCACCTTATGACTTAAATTTATTAACATGTATCTTTGAATTTTCACTAATGTAACAAACTTATAGAAGATTACACGCACTATATTAAAGCTATTATATTTTAAATGTAATATGTTTTCTACAATTTAAATATCTCTTGTTATCTCGCATAATTAATCAGTAATGAAAATTCAATATCAAAAATTAGTTTACTATATAGTATGAGTAGTATGGAATTTCACTTGAAAATAAAAAATCAACAAGTAAAATATTTTTTCCTAAGGTAACATTAACTTTCTATTAATTTAAATTTTAAAAATTACACATATTAAGTACATTAAGACTATCATGTTATAAACTTAATTGTTTTCTACAAATTAAAATTTATTTTTCAATCTTGCACAACCATTAAAAACAGCAAGAAAAATATAATATTCAGCATTAACTTATAAATCTTCTTAATCAACAATTTCAAAAAATGTAATAAATAGAAAGGCTTCTTTATTCTATTTCCATTACTCGCTGTTTAGTCAACCTGTAAACAAATATATCTTATCAAAAAGTTGTTATATATGTTTACTTAATATATTTTTTTGTCAGTTAACTCAGGACTTATGACTCCAGTCTTGCATGTTGCATTTTGTGTAGTGTTATATAGATTTGCATTGTAAATTATATAATGGGGTCGGAAAAACAATTGGTTACATTTATAAAAGGGAGTGAAAGAAGCCTACACTATTCTCCAGAGAAAGCTTCTCATATTATTCAGGATTTTTTACAAGAATCAAGTTTTTGATATAATCTTGAATTTATGATATTAATTTTGTAAAAAACCACAACTTTTACAATGAAAGAAATATATTAAAATATGTTTAAAATTTGATTCTTTCAGTCTACCTTGTTAGATGATTTGTCATGGAGATATGTATGTAAATAAATACTTACACAGTGTTCCATTGTTTTCCTTTCTTCCTCTAGAAACAATAATGTATGAAGTATTTGTAGAATATATGGTGTTATATTATGCTTTCCCAATATTAGACTTTAATCTTTGGTGCTACAAGTCTAGTCCATGAATCCACCATGGCGACAAAGTTAATTTATGCTTATTACTTCTTATCCTGAAAAGAAAATCATAATTATTTTTAATAACCTATATAGGCTTTTAAAAAATATAAGTATAAAGGTACACTACTTACGTTTTATTTTGTGTTCCCATTTCACATACCTAACACAATTTAATTTTGTACTAGAATCGGAAGAATGATGATGATTTTAGAGATGTGAGAACCAAACAGTATAAATCAATAATTCCTTGTATGTAATGGTTAGATAATTAATTAATTTATAATTAATTACAAAATACAAATTAGTTAAAGTACAATACTTTTTGACGTAATGTAAATAAACTTTTATTTTTTCGTATAGAGAAAATAATTCTACGAATTCTCGTGCTACTCAGCACTCAGTGTTACCAACTCTATTCAAAATTACAACTACTTACAAAGTTTTCTACAAAATTCAGTAGAAAACTAAATGTAAAATAAAAGGTTAATTTAAAGCTGGTGCTTATTTTGTATTATTTAATGTTACTATTAATAACATATACTCAGGAAAAATAATACATAAAAACATATTATAATAATCAAAATATTAATTAATCAATCAAAAATAACAAAAAATCGAGTGTAGCTCACACTCGTTTTTTCGTTAGAAGTAAATGTAAGAAGACAAAATAAAATAAAATTTATATACTCTTTGAGTAAGTCTTTGAATCAAAGAGAGACAAACTGAAAAGTCGAAGAAAAATGTTTTTCGTTCTTGAGATGTAAATCATAGACCGTGGTCCTACAAACTAACTTTTTTTTTGATTAACAACAAGCTGAATATTTGTGAAAAGCTTCATTTTGACGAGACAACCGTCTTTTCTATTTTCGAAAAATCTCGAATCGGGTAATTAATAAAGTTAATGCTGCGAAGACATTGGGTTCGGTAAATAATAAATATTTATTAATAACAATAATTATTTTTCGACTTTAATCGCTTGATTATATTATGAAAACTACGATGAAACTTTTGTCCTACATATTTGATGATTTTTCTGACAATCCCACTTATGAGATTTTTAAATTGACATTAATCAATTTAAAAATAACCTAATTTTCTCACAACAGCTTGTTAATTATTATTGTAATTCAACGGTAACTTTGTCATACACGTAAAGAGGAAACTTTTCTTAGTCTGACACTCTAAAATTTCCTTATTTTATCTATCTTTATTAGTTACCCGATTCGAGATTTTTCAAAGATAGAAAATATGGTTGTCTCGTCAAAACGAAGCTGTTCACAAAAATTCAGTTTGTTCTTGGAGACCACGGTCTAACAGTAAGTCTTAGGTTGGATTGCTTGCATCTGGCTGATTTTTGGAGCTATTAATAGATAACATTATTTGTAACATAAAATACTGTGAATTGTATTCTGTTCTATCTTATTTTCTAGTTGGCATAATACTATACATTTATGTTTGTTTATCGTAATGCATTTTCGTGTCATTGTCAAATCACAACAATTCTATGGAAGTTTCTCATCAAAAAAATTAATCAAAAATGTTGATTGATTAGTCTAAAAGAAAATGTTAATTTACTCAATAATGTTAGAATTATAATTGAAAGGAATAATTATAGTGGAAAAAAATAGCTTGTTAATAATAATTGTTACGCACTTTTACGCATAATTAGTTACGCAGTTATACACCCAGAAATAAATACACGCTGGCATCTTAATTGCCCTATACATTAAAACATCTTATGAATCATAATTCATTGTTTCAGTTTTATAGAATAAAATACTAGTTTTGATGGTCAAAACTAAAAAGAGAGAATAATTCAAAAACCTGTAAAATATATTTAATTACAATTGTAAATAGGTACGGCTACACTAGGCTTTGGTTATATTTCCTTCGACTCTGAAAAAGAAGAGAAATGATGACAGGAAGTTATAAATGTAAACAAAAGCTCATAATGATTAACATAAGTTAAATGCACCAAAGGTGTATCTTAAAAATCAGAATTAGTATAATATCTATGTCTTCTAGTGACAACATTTATTTCTCTATTCGAGTAAACTTTTTGTTTAATTTATCTCTGACGTTTTAAATGTTTATCGTGGCATGCTTAATAACGTCCATCGAGATATTAATAAATGTCAAGCAAACGTCACTTTCTCGATCGATATATATCTCGTGGTGCTTATCCTAAGCCTGCTGGTCGTTTGCGTTCGAGTGATAGAGTCGAGAAAACTAAAAATATATAAATATATATAAATATATATATATATATATATATATATATATATATATATATATATATATATACATATATATTAATATAATAAATAAAATATACCTATAAGAAAAGCGTACGAAAGTTAGACTTATCTTCAAAGTACATTTTTTTTCAGCCTACCCATCTTACAAAGTTATTAAAAAGAATCATCGGAAGTTGTGCACAAATATATGTAATACAAATCCAGAACATTATAGAAAAAAATTATTTAATTATTAGATAAGCACACTATATCTCGTAAGAATTTAGTTGTAATAAAAAGAAAATGTCCATAGAAATACAAGGTGCATGCAATTTGCCAGCAGTAAATGTGTTTTGTTTCTCCCTTTTCATTTCTTTGAGAGAAAAATAGCACTTATATTTATTATTAATTTAAATGACACAAAACTGAATCGGGTTCATCGAATGGTATAACTGAAATACTCCATATATAACCAAAATACTTATTACAAAACTCATGTAGATTTTGGAATTAAGTTAATTTTGATAACTTAATTCCAAAATCTAAAATGGCCCATTAGAGCACGTGAGAGGGTTTAAGTTATTTGTTCCCTCTGAAAATATGGGACAAGGAATTTGTATTTATGGACATGTATGCTTATTTAATTAATATTGATATTTGTATATTCTTTTTGTATAGTATTGTAGTAGTAGCTTAATCTATATATTCTACGTGAAGGGAAAACTTTACCCCTTTTTAAGACAATTGCGCGAATGCCCCCACCATTCGCGCATTTGTCTTTAAAAGGGGTACAAAGTTTACCCTTAAAATTTTATAGTTACAGTTTATAAAGAAGACTGCAGAAACCTAATATTTTTAAATTAAATGCATTAGAAATAAATTAAATTAATAAAAATAAACATTACACACTCTACATTTTTTTATATCATAAGATAGCAAACAAGCCGATGGGTCTCTTGATGGAAAGCGTCAATCATCACCTATAGACAACAAATGTGTTAATGGTGAGTTGCTATACTGTGGCGGGGTCTAATGCCACGTGCGTAAGTTTATCGGCTACGTTACCCTCCAAACCGGAATACGACAGTGACTAACATTGACGCTATTGCGGCAAGAATAGGTAAGGCGGTGGTACCAGGCCCGGGCGAGACAATTCAGAACTACCACCTAGTAGTCACGATGATAATGGCTCGCACAGCCAATCGGTGGCCATTTACGACCTGCCTGGTAGAACGACAGTTGGTCTATTCTTGAAAGGAGCCCGGAACCAACATGGGGAGTACATTCATGTAACATACATGATAATATACACAGATGTATTATACTTACTATTCTTTATACGGATAAAGTCAGTTGTCAAACTAGACAATAAAAGTCTTCTAAGTTTGATAATATAGCATAGTCATTAAAAAAATATGTAGAAAGCCGTGAAAATAGTGTGTAACCTTTATTACACTATACTAGGCGACTTTCTATGCACTTTTGTGGTACCTTTTACTGAAAAGGTATCGCACTTTTAGATTTGAGCTTTGACGTGGTAGTTTAAATTCATATCTAGATATGATCTACCATTAAAATACCATTTTATAAACTTTAAAAAATAGAAGATACAGGTGGTATTAGAAACGAATAACTAGCAAAAAGTTACCTACCGCCAATTATTCGTGCCTGCGGTAAGTCCATTAATCCTAAGAATTTTGAAGATTAATTAAATAAAACATTTTTTGATTTCGAAAATCGATGTTGAAACCAGGAACTTTGATTTTAGAAAATAAAACTATTTATGTTAGCGAAATGTTAAAAATGTGTTTTTTTATAAGATCAACTTTCATTTTTAATACCCATTTTTCATTGAAAACTCTTTTACAAGAAAGTTACCATAAATAAAAATTTATTTCTATCAATAGTAGATTTAAAGAGCGAAGTGGTGGCGCGAGATGGATCTTGAGTTGCTATATATTATAGGTAGACCGTACTATATTATAGGTAGACCGTACTATATTATAGGTAGGCTTGAAAACATGTTTTTTAATTTTGTTTTTTTTATCCTGCGCCCTTCTAGACAAAAACCTAACGACGCCTTTAATGTGAATATAATGTTTGGGTGAAAATACGCTGGATTTTTTGGGTTAATCATTACATAGTATAAAACAAAGTCGCTTTCTCTGTCTGTCCCTATGTCCTTATGTCCCTATGTATGCTTAAATCTTTAAAACTACGCAACGGATTTTGATGCGGTTTTTTTAATAGATAGATTGATTCTTGAGGAAGGTTTTAGTGTATAAACCTTTCCGATATTCCCACGGGAACAAAAGCTGCGCGGGTGAAACCGCGGGCAGGTCGCTAGTTATAAATAAAGTCCATACATCAAAAGATGTAATTCTCATAAAAATACTTTCCTAACAATATTACTAGGTAGCATAACTTTGCTAGCCCCTACAAAGCTCTGCATTTTGCTAGTTTCTATTAATTTCTAATTAATAATATTTAAATGTATATTGCCTCTGTGGTGACCACATGAGGTCTCGGGTTCGATTCCGGGTCAGGCAATAAAAATGTGTTTTTCAGTTTTCTAATAAAAATAACGTTGCCCAGATTTGATAAATGCCCGGTTAGCGATAGGCTTACACCTATCACATTCGTGGGACTAAGTATCTTCGGCTAAGCGGGGTTGCACCGGTTGTACCTCTACCTACTTCTTCGGGGATACGGGCGTGAAGACACTTTTAGTGTTTTAAAATATTAGGCTTCTGCACTCCTTTGCAATGTAAACTTTAATTGTGCTATGTTACATACTCTACTGTTCGCGTAATTGTTTTAAAAAGAGGTACAAAGTTTTCAATTCGCGTATTAATATATAGATTTAATGTCATTAGTTACTACGAGTAATAGTCGAACAACTTATAAAATGTTGTTACAGAAGTATTTATAATTTGTGAACTTGTCGTTCAGTTCTATCCGTCATTGGTGTAAAAAATAAGTTAGGTTTTCATAGTATGAAACAATAAAAAAGCCCTCTTCTTGTCCGCATTAAGAACAATTACGGAACCCTACCCGCACTTGGCTGGTTTTTTTAATAATTATATTATAGGTAAAGTGTGTAAGTTTCTCACTATGTTTGTAGGAATTAATCTCTAAAACTAATATTTAATAATGATGTAAAGTTTTTTTTTGGTTGGGTTCCCGTATTGGTTCCAGGCGCCTTTGAAGAATAGACCAACTGCCGTTCTGCCTGGCAGATCGTAAAAGGCGACCGATTGGCTATACGAGTCACCACCATCGTGGCTACTAGGTGGTAGAGTTCTGCATTGTCTCGCCCGGGTCTGGTACCACCGCCTTACCTATTCTTACCGCAATAGTGTCAGTGTTATTTTTTTTTATGTCATAAGATAGCAAACAAGCAGATGGGTCTCCTGATGGAAAGAGTCAACCATATAAACACCAAAGGTGTCAATGGTGCGTTGCTATCTTGTGGCGAGGTCTAATGCCACATGTATAAGTTTACCGGCTACCTTACCCTCCAAACCGGAACACGACAGCGACAAGCACTGACGCTATTGCGGCAGGAATAGGCAAGACGGTGGTACCAGCCCGGGCTGTCTTAGTCACTGTCGTGTTCCGGTTTGGAGGGTAAGGTAGCCGGTGAACTTATGCATGTGGCATTAGACCTCGCTACAAGATAGCAACGCAATATTAACATCTTCGGCGTCTATAAGCGACGGTTGACTCTTTCCATCAGGAGACCCATCTGCTTGTTTGTTATCTTATGATTTAAAAAAAAATAATAATAATGATGTAATTTATCTATATATATATATATATATATATATATATATATATATATATATATATATATATATATATATATATATATATATATATATATATAAATCAATTGCTGTTCGTTAGTCTCGCTAAAACTCCAGAACGGCTAAACCGATTTGGCTAATTTTGGTTTTGAATTAATTGTTGAAGTCCAGGGAAGGTTTAAAAGATGAGAAAATATAGAAAAAAATAAGAGTAGTTTAAAAGGCAGAACAACGTTTGCCGGGTCAGCTAGTATATGATATAAATACGTAAGGGCAAAATTATGCATCCCTTTTGAAGACAATTATTGTGTGAATCACTTCACCGGGAGTGCGAAATTTGGCACAGTTAAAGTTTACGTTACAAAGGATTGCAGAAACTTAATATTTTTTAATAAAATGCTTTAGAAAAATATTAAATTAATAAAAATAAACATTACACACACTAAGTTCATGTGACATACATGATATTATACATACATGTAAACTTTACTATTTTCTTTACGGGTAAAATCCGTTGCCCAACTTGGAAGAGATTTTATTGTTTCTATGGTCGAAATTTCGGCTACAGGCGTTTTTTTTTAAATGTTGATAATTGCATGCCTTTGCGGTACTTTGTAGGTTTTAAAAATTTAAATTTAGGGTTATTGGCGGGTTGATGCAATGTGGGAGTACTCCATTACAGTTGGTTTTGTCACCCACCAAGAGTAGGTGGACGCCTTCTGAATATTTTTCCTTTCACCTGGTCTTGTATCATTAATTGCTTACATGAGTCATCGTTTCAAAATATTTGGCCGAAGAACTCAAGAATTCGTAATTGAACATTGCTTGCGTTAAACCCTAGACATTAAACAATATACTCGTATATTCGTTAGTTCTTTTTACATCGAGACTATTACAAAATATCATGCGAATGATCTTCACGATACATCTCTATGACATTACTTTTTGGTTGACCAGATCGTATAGTCGTAGATTCAAATGGGAAACACAAGACATCCCGTTAGCCGAACATTAGTGTTTTTGGTTATTCTTTTATCTTCCCAGATCAGCTGCTATCTTTGCAGATGTCTTTGGATTTTCGGTTCGTAGCCTCAACTGCCTCATATATTGTAGATAGTGAAATCAAAAGGGATGTATGTTTCTAAGAATTCACAATTAGCGATGCATAAAGCTCCATTCTATTCTGATAAGCCCAGTCCACTATAAAAATTTTAATTTCATAACAGTTGGTGCTTTACCCAAATTCTAGACTAGTACCCTCTAGAAGTAAAAGAAACTCTTATATTCTTCATTTTTTTTGCTAAGAAGCATAGTTACATTCATATATCTGAAATTAAACATAATATTTCGTTCTTCCACTTAATTTATTTTATAGTGCCTCAGAATAATTCACAATATGATTTAGGTAGAAATGTCATAACAAAAGTGTTGAAATTACACCTTTGTTAAGTAAGCCCTAGCTTTAGTTTAAAGCATTTCAAATTCATTTCATATGCTCGGTACCGTTCACATTTAGTTTTGGGATTACTAGGCCTTGTCTCACCCGGGTCTGTTATCATCGCCTTACCTATTACTGTCGCAATAGCGACAATGATTGTCATTGTCATGTTTCGGTTTGAAGTGTAAAGTTGCCGGTTAACTCATGGATGTTGCATTGGACCTCGCCAAAAGATAGCAACGGACCATCAACATCTTTAGTGTCTATAGACGATGGTTGACTCGATCAGGAGGCACATCTGCTTATTTCTTGTGAAAAATCTTTGAATTACTGATGCATTTTTAATAATTCTTGCAAGTTGGTTGACCCCTAGAACTCATGTGCCAGGCAGCGCAGTGTATCCGTACCGTAGATGTTATATTATCTAAAGGTAGAAAATAAAAAACCTCCGATAATAAAAACTTCTCTCAACACTGGAGCACAATTTCAGGTGGAGTCAGTATACGTTGCGGCTGTATCCGCAACGTATACTAACCACCTGAAATTCGTAGGCGTAACTACTTATAAAAACATTCCAATAATCCCTAGCTACTGTGACACATGGTGAATCGAAATGTAGCCTCAATTATTTCGAACATTCGCTCGAGTTGCATTTACAAGTAATCTTCAAAGACTTTAATTACAAAATGGACTGCAGAGCGCAGCCAGTTATTTACAAAGTCGTGCGTGACTAAACGCATTATATCACATGCATATGACACATTATTGCCCCTTGGCGCCTATCAATTAAGATATCCATGATAAATGTGGTAGTGAACTAGGTTAGCTACAACTTGATGCTAAATTTTGGGTACACCGACTCCCTCTGGGTTTAGCGATAAAGATGCGGTCCGTTGGATATAGATTACAGCACATATAAACCGAGTTAATGTTTGTTGGATTAATTAGATATTAGCATGCTACAGTTATATCAAAAGTCGGGACAAGTTCAAGCTTTACAAAACGCGGATATAATTACTGATTCTTCTTCACAAAAACTCAGCTTGTTATTATTTAAAAAAAATGATTCTAAGACAACTGTCTAGTGTCTACATTGGTTCCTTGACAATAAATTATTTTTCGACGTTTTTAAACATACATTTAAAACCAAATAGTTTATTTTTCATTCGTTTAGAACATTGACACGTCAATGGTTTAGAAACACTCTCTTGTCAAAGTTTGAAATACACAACAGAAAACAAAAATCTCGTTTTGTGGGATATCTCTGTGTTGGTCGGTACGCATTGACGTGTATAATAAATGTCAATGTCGGTACGTCTTCCATTCTGCCACTGAAAAGCGAACGATTGACTAAACGTATCGTGACTTGTTTATCAGGCTATTAACTGTTTTGTACCATTTTGGTATAATACAAAATCGGCTCGATGGATTAGGGAGAAAATTTGTACGACGCTAGGTCAGACCAGACAAAATCTAATCACACAGATTGCTATATTGTATAAACTAATACACGCATGCTACCTAATATAAACAATTCAATGCTAATTCCCATTTGAATGCTATCTAAAGTGTTGACTGCTAAAAACAATTTGTGCCCATCCCCAGCTCATTCGGCTGAGTAATATCCGCTGGAAACTCGTTTACCTAAAACGACGGACTTCAAAACTGGAACGACCTTTGTTCTATCGCCGTGGATCGCTTTTATTGCATTTGATTTGTTTACGAGAATTGAAAATTACATTATCTAGTCTGCGCCTATTAAAATTCACTTCACCTCCCAGCTGGCTGCGTGATTATGGTTTCTTATAAATCTCACGGGAAATATTTTGTTTTCCAGGATAATAAAACTCTGTGTGTTAAACTTGATTATGTACTAAAAACCTATTTTTTTTAAATAATTAGATACCAAAAAAGCAGACGGCTTTCCAGAAACAATAGCGTCCGTCATCTATATACACCAAAATTGTTAATTGTGCGTTGCTATCCATATGCTAGGATGGCAATGCCACATGCAAAACCTGCTACCTTAACCTCTAAACTTTTATAAGCATTGATGCTATTGTGAAAGGAAGAGATAAGTCAGAAAAATTATGTACTTGGGAAAAACTTTGTGGAACCCTAACACCTAGTCGTCACGATGATAGAAGAAAGGGAACCGATTCCCATTCCTTTATTTAATTGAGTGAAAAAATACATCCAAATATCCTAAAAGTTGAACATTTACCTTAGATCGTTTTTATCACATTTGGTTTATTTATGAGAATTAAAAGTAATTACATCATGTGCATGGTGGTAGAGTTCTGCATGGTTCGTCCGGGTCTGGTACCACCGCTTTACCTTTTCCTGCCGCAAAAGCTTCAGTGCTTACCACTGTCGTGTTCCGGTTTGGAGGATAGCTTAGCCGGTAAACTTATGCATGTGGCATTAGACCCCGCCACAAGATAGCAACGCACTATTAATTTTTTTTGTCTATAGGCGATGGTTGCCTCTTTCCATTAGGAGATCTATCTGCTTGTTGACCTATCTGCTTGCAAGAGACAAACATCATCTGTAAAAAACAAATGAATGAATGAAATGAAAATGATGTATTTGTTAAATAAACTTGATCGGCTGCTTAATTTATGCACACGATATATTTTTGGGCTGCGCAAATATGACCATATCACGTATTATTGTCGATCGCAATTATTGAAGTTTCTGATATATACATTTTCGGTAGGACATTCACGTTCTCTCATTTTTATTTAACAATCTTAAGAATCTTTTCCAGTATATTTAAATGAACTTTTTGAATACATTGCAAATCAAGGTAAGTTTCAGCGATCTTATCATTCAAGGATGCTGATGTTTCCAGATTACAATACGACAACATATTTTAATTCCTTCACTGTTACTGCGAATAGATTATGGAATGATCTTCCCTTTAAGATGCGTGAATCATCTACATTACCAATTTTTAAAACTGTACGATCATTTTTTAAAACGTCAGAATCCTTAATTTTGTAAATGTGTTTATTTTATATTACGTTTATGTGGGTAAATATTATGAGCGAATTTCATTATTATTAGAGTATCGGCGAATGTTTATTTTTTTATATGTAAGAAGTCAACTTATATTTATTTCCAGTATATTTATACTGATGTTCTTATTCTTAAAAATATATTAGTTATGATAAATTAGTATCCAGCGTTTAGTTTGACTGCGGCCTGGTGCATTGGCGCATGGCGATCCCAATCGCCGTATTTTACCTGTACCCGATAACGACTATCGCATGCTTCTTGCAGTAACCGAGATAGACATAGAGATGTGAACAAACTATCGCCAGAATTCGAGCTGCTACAGATATTCTGGTTTTCTAACTTCTAAAAATCTGAATGATATTTTTGTTTCCAGGATCTGATACCCAGGGCCACGACGAGACTGCTATAAAAATACAAACTTTCCAATTTATAATATAGCTTTACAGTGTTGTCACCTACATACTTCATGTATTTATATCGTATCATAAATACCATTGATATGACGAATATTCTAATTTGCATTCGTGAATATTCGGATTAATAAAGAAATTCGTATTTATTTTTACAAAAATCAGTACATCTATATACTAATACGTGAAGATAAGTGCACTGCTAAAGTTTGTATTGCGAAGGACTGCAAAAACCTAATATTTTTAAATAAAATGCATTAGAAATATATTTAATTAATAAAAATAATCTTTACACCCACTACATTCATATGACATACATGATATGAACCTGTCAAACGCGAATTAGATCAGCTGTTTTAATTTTTATATAATTTATAAATTTAAAGCGGATTTAAGTAATAAAAGTACACTAAAATTGTGTAATTAATTGTGTAATTTTTGTATTATTTTTTATTTTATTTTCTTGTCTTTTAAAGTGTGTTATTTTTTTTTGTCTCTTCTTTTTAGTTTTTTTTTTAGTTAGCTTTTAAGACCACATTTGATATTATTTGTATACTTTATTATTATGCCGTGTTAATAATATGTGCACAAGTGTCTTTGTTTGTTTACTGTTTTCTACATATGGGTTAGCAAGAAGAAATCTCGATATGAGATAAGCTCGCCTTTTGTTTTAATATACATACATCATTTTATTGTTTACTGTAAATGTTTTGTGTACAATAAGTGTTTAATAAATAAATAAATAAATAAATAAATAAATAAATAAATAAATAAATAAATAAAATAAATAAAAATAGACAAGTAACGTTGTGATATAATAGATTATAATAATAATTATCAAAAATGAAAGAAACGAAGTTAATAATATTGATCTTACTGTCGATCAATATTATTAACTTTGTTTCTTTCATTTTTGATAATCGGTATCTTCTTGAACAAATAAGAAAGTTTCAAATTCTCGAACTTCCGTTCACCTTACTACTAACCGGAGAAGTATTAGTTTTAGTTTTTTCTCTGAATTACCCTTTCGTATTATTAATAACCTTTAATATAATAGGTCTTTACCTATGAAATTGCCGTTTTTCATGAAATAAATGAAGCGTATTTTTTTCTATGTTTTTTATTTCTATTAATCAAAGTAATCACTCATATAATCAATGTGTAAAGACACATTGATTATATGAGTGATTACTTTGATTTGGCCAACGCATTGGTTTGCCTTATTGATGCTCTTCTTGAAGAAATCAACTGGACGGAAGACAACCAATTCTTCAAAGACATTTTATACTGCCTCTCGTGTATTTAATTTTATTCCCGCCAAGAAGTTCCAAATTCTGGAAAAAGTAGAAGTCTGTAAGCGCAAGATCTGGTGAGTACGGTTGATGACGAAGAACTTCCGACTCCAGCTCTTGTAGCTCTTGCACGACAACGCGCGACCTTATAATGCACAGAAGACGGTCTCCAGTATCAGGAATATAAAAATAAATTTTTGTCATTTTCAAAATTAAAAATTAATCAACTAAATAACAATTAGACAGAATAAATTATTTAACATTACAAAAATGACATAAAGTGAATATAAAGAAAATTCGAAAAAGTTGGTGTCTAATAAGATTAATATCAAAAATAGTGACAAATCTATACAAAAGCCGAAAAAAGGTATTACATATTTTTTTAGTATTAAACCAGAAACTGAATCAAATAATCTTTTTTGTAATAAAACGGTCAAGAAGGGTACAATACCACACTATTTTAATTTGAAAACCAAATGTCTAGAAAGTATGAACAACAAAAACCAGCTTTTTCGTCAATAATCACCAATTTAAGCTACTTATATTTTTTAATTTAAATTAAAAAAACAAGATTATTCGCAAGTAGCTATTAGTTAGATTAACGACACACTAGGACAATTGATGATTGTACTAATATATATATATATATATATATATATATATATATATATATATATATATATATATATATATATATATATATATATATATATATATATATATATATATATATATATATATATGTATATATATATATATATATATATATATATATATATATATATATATATATATATATATATATATATAGGCGATGATTGTCTGTTTCCATCAGAAGAGCCATCTGCTTTTTGCTATCTTATGATATATAAAACATTTATTATTTACTCTTCTCATTTACTCAAACACGAGTTACTTAGGAAAAAGGCAAATTGTCTATTTGGAAACTCGTCCAAGATGGGTTTATCTTATTTCATTTTGTCATAAAAAATCTATTTCAGTTGAAATTTTTAGACGTTGTAATGACTGTAGCTTGCTTGTTCCGACGATATTTTTCGACAACCCTTTTTAATTTATTTTTGTTTATTTTCCTCTTGTTCCTCGATAATTTAACGTGGGAAAAAGGGAATGCTTTTTGATAAATGCATTTGTCGTTTTTTCTTTTGAAACAAAATAATAGATTTCTTTCATTGGGTTTTCCATCTTAACAACTTCTGGTTTATAAGATATCATCAGTCAAAATACTTTTGTCAGATCTATTATCCACAATGACGTTTTTCTTTTTCAATAACTTTATAAATATTAAATATTTCTAATTTAATAATCGAGAAATATCTTTACAATAACATTTTAATATAACACAAGAACTTGGAGATGGGAATCGGTGAAGCAAAAAGATGAGAAACAAAGCAAAAATTATAGTAATAGTTACGACTATGAAAAAAATTCATAGTTATGAGATTGTAATATAATATATATAAATATAATCTTCCCAGTGTATTTAGTTTGCAAAGTAAACAGAGTGAAAAGAAAACCCTTTGCATTTTTGGTTTATCAAGATTCACCAATGTGTAAAATAGATAGTATTTCGAAATATTTCTTATAATTCACTATAACACAGACCAACTGCTTAATATGATTTTCTTTGACCAAAGTCCCTAAAGAACACCGGCCACGGTCCTTACATCCGCTGGAATTTCATGTCTTAGACTTTTTTTAGATTTGACTTTAGACGATTTTATGAATATTGTTATTATATTCTAAAATAATATTCATTTACAAAAGTCACGTATTAATGAACTGATACTTGGAGGTTTGTTAAGACAAACACTACATTGACTTACTAATATATGGACATCGGGTCTCCTAGTAAAACCGCGAAAAAAATGTACCAATTACACATCACAGAAATATAAATGTTAACAAAGTAATTTTAACACTAAATTCATTATATTTTCCCTATTTAATGTCGATTGCTTCGATTAAAAATTTAAAATTTGCTCGTAAAATTTAAGTAACGCAATGGGCTCTTAAAAAATTCAACATTAAGTCCATAGCTTTAACATGTAAAATTGCAAGACATGCTACTCGTAAAGAGAATCCTTGTTCTATCTTATTCTTTATTTGAATTTTCATATAGAGAATTTAAATAAAGAATATAATAGAACAAGAAATGCATGAAGTCGCTTTGCTGACCACATTTTTTAAAGTTATATAACTCTTATGAACTAGTTTACGGAAGAAAAAAACAGGAATATTAACTAAAAGATTTGTAACGATCTTCTTTATTCTGATTTTTCATAAACTAAAAAAATATTGGATACAATTTTTTTTTGTGTTGTAAACAAAAAACGTCGATAATACGTTGCGTTGAACATTTTTATGACAATATTTTTCAATTATCTAAAAACTGGACGAGATTTAGAATCAGTTAGTCTTATGTAATGCACTAAAAATAAAAAGTCTTTTTATTACAAGTTTAAACTTTTTAGGTAGTTATTTATTAAGGATATATTAAAAAAATATTATTAATAAATAACTACCTACTAAACGACCATTTTGATCGTGATGTCAGTGGCTGATTATACTTATTATTATTACCTTTAAATAAATTTAACTTGTAAAGTTTTTGAGCCAGTCTTTATTTGGGTGAGTCCTTTTTTACAGATGTAATCAATCGTATATCTATCAACTTTTCTATAATTAGTAGAATCTTTTTATTTATGTTCTTTACCTCCATGAAATAAATCTTTTTAAATATACAATTTTAATACCTCAATAGAAATAAAGTTTTCATCATATTTTTTGGATTAATTTGTACATAAGTCATATACATCATATTTAGCGAAACATAAGCCACCCATATTTCTTACGTCTATTAGTTTATGACACCATATTTTTTTTATATTTTAACAAATTTTATGTTAAATAAATTTCAGATCGCCATAATCTACCGACAATGCCAGTGTGCAAATACTTAATATAAATCTACTAAATACTAATTACTAATGTTATATAAAGGTATAGGGCTGTACGCCCTCTGCCCTAAGGGTGTCTCCTGCGAGACCGAACCTCGGCTTAGGGTGGAGTCGTGATTTGCGATGAGAGGGCTAGTGGCATTGTTTTGTCCGTCCGCCGAACCTTGCCCTTGGGCTCGGTTCGCCGAAGGGCGAAACAGGGGTCTTCGTCGCCGCCGGCGGCGACGGTGTCGCGAATGTAGGTGTGTAATGTTATCGTGTAAACCATTGGCCAGAGTTATCGGGTCGTCGGGATCGGTAAGAGATGACTAACGCGAAATTGTTTCCCTTTTTACGTTTTGTTTCTCTTTTAATTGGTACACTTTTAGAGCGCGGACCCGATGCCCATTTATTAGTAAGTCAATGAAACACTATGACAATCTTTGACAGTATTTGACACTTAGTTGCAATAAAGATTGTCAAGGTGCCGTTGCGCCTTCGGATGAACATAACAGTTCCATGGCTGCACCGACATAGTAAAATAAGTAGTGTGTCAAACATGAATCTATTTTCATCCTTATTTTGAGTCATTATTCATTTGCGTTATAATATTATAAAAATAAATATTATAAAATATAATATTATTGTCATATAACAATATGACGCTCATTTTAAAAACTACTTCATGGTTAGTAGATAACTATACTTATAAAAAAAAATTAATTAGACTACATAATTAAAAAAGCAAATATATGGGTGAGTATTCTCAATTATTTTTCCATTTGTGGAAGGCGCTAGACGACATGTGATTTCCTCTTATTAGATTATGTAGGTAGTTACTTGCTAAGCTGTACTGTACATGAAAAATAATTACATTTTTGTACTAGATCTTTGTAAGATTCTAATAAAGCTAATTTATTTATCATAAACCACCTTATTTTTAAAATATGTCTCGATTTCAGATATCGGAGAGCCTAAGTTAACTAGCCCTCTTTGACTTAAAAACCTTAATAGAATAATCAAAAATTGGGACTTCATGCTCGGAACAAACCAACGAAGCTGGCATTTTAATAAATTTAAAAAGAACTTAGTCACAATCAATTTCAGTCAGCTTTTTGTATGAAATTCATGATTTAAGCCAAATGGCTTACCACTAGACTATAAAAACTGGTTTTTGGATAACCAAATTATTTGATTTAACCACTCGATTCTCGCAGAGGCAAATATTAGACATATGTATGATTAAACGGTCAAGCGTTCACTCTCAGAGCAAAATTTTACCCCGCTTGAATTTGAATTTAAACTTTAAATTTCTATTTATAAAGACAAATGTTGTATGAAAAAGCCTTTGACGTTTAATCTATGATAAAATATCTGTCATGTCAAATTCGTAAATTGAAGTCTATTATTGTCATTTATTTTGTACCAGTCATTTTATTTCATTCGACCGGACCGCGAGTGTTTGCGGTTATTTAGTGGTATAAAATTCAATCTTGTGTTGTTTTACGGTACATTTCTCTCATGTAAGTACTCTCATGTAAGTACTCTCATGTAAGTACTCTCATGTAAGTTTTTATTACAAAGGCCGTATATGCCGTGATAGTCAAAAATAAAGTAATTTAAAAATTCATTATTTTTCAAGTAATTTTTGTTATATTTGCTTGTAAATATAAAAACTACTTTGTCTATTACTTCATTTTGATCTCTAATAGACAGAAAATATATCAATTGATACACAGTCGTTTACAGAATGATAAAATATGACTTAGTTGTAGAAAAAAAAAAGATGTTTTTTCCATCGAGTCGCCTGAGACGCCGTTCCCGCCAAAAAGCGAGTGATGAGCCCTGGCGCTTAAAATCGCCTTTGCATGAGAGTTTCGAGAGGTTAAACTACACAATATTATATTTACCGCTACCTGGGAGGTATACTTTAAACGCGCAAGTCTTGTATATTTGTACGCAAATTTTGGTTTCTCCGAAATGTCTCCAACGCTTTTGACAAAATGTTGCATTTAGATAGCCTTTTTCTATTAAATTTGATCTAGATAAGTGTCATCTCCGTGACATTTTATTTACATGACAAAACATCACCCGACCGAAGCTCGGTTGCAAGCTAGCAATATTTGTTTTTATTATTGCATAGCAGGCAAACAGATGGCTGATGCTGAAGAGTTAGTCACAAGACGTTAATGGTACGTTGCTATCGGTGTGTTAGGAATGTAATTCCACATACACAATTTTATAGGTACTTTACCCTCAAGACTGGAAATACAATGATAGCAATAACTAACACTTTTAAGGCAGAAAATGTTAGGCAATTATATCAAATCTAGTCCAGTCTTATTTCATTTCATCATTCATATTTTATCGTTCAGGAGGTCGTGTCTTAAACTCTGGCTGTTACGTTTGACTACGACATACTACGACGTAAAAACGTCTAGACTACGACATGCTTCGATTACATTTTTGATCGAAGAAGTCATGTGTCTCTTTAATTACCCGCATATTGAGGAGTTTTAAACCTATATGCTAGTAAGTGCAGGTAGCAGAAGACTAGAGACCTTATAATTGTGCAATGTTTTAAAAATGACTTCATCCCAGGGATTCATTTTCAACCAACTTCCCAAAAAATAAGAGGTTTTAAATTCATGGTGTACTTTTTAAATGCGTGTTGTTTTAGTACTCAGTCATTTAAGAACCGATTTGGAAAATTCTTTTTTCGTAGTATACCCTACACTTCCTTTTCAAGCCAATGTAAAAATGGTGGTGAATGTAGGGCCCTTTCAAGAATAATTCCGAGTTCCAGAGATACCAGAGGTACCTATCTAATTAGAAATTACAGTTTTACTGAGTTAATTTACATAATTTGAAAAATATTAAAAAATATATTGTTGATATAATATATTAAATTAGGTAAAGCGTAAGTACTTACAATACACTCATTAAAAAGTAAGTATATCAGGTTTCTTAATTGTCAATGAGAAAACTTTAGAAGACTGGAAAATGCTTATAAGTAAACTAATAGAAACGAGTATTTTATCAACTTTTTGGAGGAAACTAAGCTGGCACGGAACTAAGCATCTGTAAAAACCTACGATAAGACGTTTTTGCGAAGTCTTTTATTAAAAATTATCTTCGTACTGAGCGAATATATTTTTTGTTGACAATCTTTTGAAATAAACTTAAATGCTTTTATTCCAAAAAATGCTTGGTTTGAATAAAAGCGTTTTTCAACTTAAGGTCTCATATATCTGCCTTATCTGCACTGTGCTTTGTATTCTAATTTTACTGACGAGCCTATCGCTGATTGAAAGTGGCATACATATTACAAGAAAATAAGAACATAGTAGATTCTCGTTGGTGATATGTTATGTGATACATAAGAAATAAAGACCTTGTCTTATTGGAGAAAAACCATCTGCTTCTTGATATCATTATTTTCTAATAATAAAAAGACTAAAATGTAAGTTTATATCATAAGATATCAAACAAACAGATGGTTCTCTTGATGAAAAGAAACAACCATCGTCTATAGACGATGTTAATGGTGCGTTGCCATCAGTATCGCGGAATTGTAATGCCACAAATATACGACAAGAATATATGTTATTGCGGCAGGAATAGAAAACGGTGGTACCAAATACCCAGGGAGAAATTACTCAACTATCAAGTAGTCACTATAGTAATGACACGTGTCGTATAGTCAATATTCGGTTTTACGAATTACTTGGCTGAACGGCAGATAGATAATCTGCCGTTCTTCAAAAGGGACCAAGACCAACACGGGGTAAGGTAGCAGACGAACTTATGTATAAGGCCTTACATACTCGTCACAAGGATTCTACGGATTGCATACCATTAACATATTTTGTGTCTACTCGTACACACGATGGTTATTTCCTAACAACAGTAGAGTCATGTGCTTTATTGATATTCTCTGACAATAAAAAACTAAAAGCAATATTTAGTTTTCATTCAAATGCATTTTTCTTCCTTTATGATTCAAGATTGTCGGACATATAAAATTATGTTTAAACTAACGTAAATAAAGAAGTACATTTACGTCAACTATTGCTCGGCAATGTTTAGCAACGTCACTGCCGGTTTGTATATTGTGATAAATTGCTCAGCTAAAGCGATAGGCGTAGTCGTTAGCTGAAATTTGTATAAAGTTTCTATCCTAGACAGGGGCAAGCGGTTACAAAGGCTCGATTCAATTTAATACAACTTCTGGGGAAGCGCACGGATTTTGGGTCAGCGTTTATTAAATAGCGTGTCCATGTTATTACTGTTATTTGATTTCGTATATTCACGTCAGTACTCGTAGTACATTGAATGTGTATATGTATTAAATAATACTAGCGATCGCCTTCTGGTCGAAATTTGACCATAGACAAAGCTATAAAATTTCATCTTACAAACTAAGATGAAATTTTATAATTTAACAACAGACTTATATAAATACATATAATAGGATAAATGTGTGTAAAATGAATTTAGTGTGTATAATTATTATTAATTACATGTAAATTTAACGCATTGTATAGTCTGGCCATAAATACTGTTGCAATTAAAAATAAACAAAATTTTACATTTGAATTTGGAATCCATACGATTGGCAGTGAAGAATTTCTCAAATGGGAAGAGTCGCACTCTTTCTTCTATTGATAACTAGCCTCTACGTTTACAAACCGTATTCCAGCCAAAAGACACCACTTCGAATAAGCTTTACATATTTTTAATAGTTTTATATAAGTAAATGTAATAAACTGACAGTAATAGTAATATATATATATATATATATATATATATATATATATATATATATATATATATATATATATATATATATATATATATATGTTACGTGAATTAGAAAAAAAAGATTTTTTTCTTTCTAACAATATTTATGGCAAGACTAGGTATAAAAATATTAGCTTTTTGCACTCCTCCACATTGTAAACTCTCACTATGCCAAACTACATACACTGCAGCACTACTTCAGCGATAAAGTAACGACACGTGGATCATTAATCAGAAGCATATCTGCCACAATGCAAAGAAGGATCATAACTCATCCCGATCCGCTGCTCTGGCCAAACGCATCGTCAGCCAGCAGAACAAGGATTTATATAGTGCATATTTGGCACTATACTTTACCCCATGTCGGTCCGGGCTCCTTTGAAGAATAGACCATCAGCTGTTCTGCCAGGTAGTTCGCAAGAGGCTAACAATTGGCTATAGATGTCGCATCATCGTGGTTACTCGGTTAGCATCTACTCTTCTGAGTTCTGTATCGTCTCGCCTGGGTTTTGTACTATCAATTGGCATAGTGGGCGTTAAAAAACCGTCAAGTATCACGATCTTGATGAATCTATTGCATTGTTTGGTAATTTAAAAAAAAACGTATAATTATGTGTTTTTATGTTGTCGATAAAGGTAAATTTTCCCCAATCAAAATAATTTATCTTTAACTAGCTGACCCGGCAAACGTTGTTCTGCCTTTTAACTACTCTTATTTTTTTCTATATTTTCTCACGTTTTAAACCTTCCCTGGACTTCAACAGTTAATTCAAAACCAAAATTAGCCAAATCGGTTCAGCTGTTCTCGAGTTTTAGCGAGACTAACGAACAGCAATTTCTTTTTATATATATAGATTATATTTTTTAAATATTACTATAGCAACATAAAATTACATCCAAAAATGTTGTCAAACACATAGGTAACTAGGACATTAAAGACACCGCCGAGTCGATTTCGTTTTGTCCAGTTTCAAGTAATCGCTAAATTTTAGCGAAATGGTAGTGTAAATACGAGTTACCTCATCATTTTAGAATACCATATTATTTTTATAAATAGAATAATTTCAGTATTTTTTCGACCTACTTTTTAGTGTCACTTTCGAGTTGGTTAGGGTTTTAGTTCCTCATTGTATATTCCATTATAACTCAAAAACGTCTTGAGGGATCATTATGAAATTCAGCAAACAGTGGAAACTCGTGCTTATGCAAATAAAAAAGCCATAATTTTAGACATATTAAAATTAAGAAATAAAATAAAGCTTTTGACCCAAGGACACCACGCTTAGGTCTTACCTAGCCAAAGCTTATACTCCAAATGAAATTATTAATAATTAACAATTCAATATAAAGGAGCTTCTATTAACCACTCATGCTGAAAATACACCATACCGTGTTTATGAACTCAGTATTATACTCTGTATAATGAAACGTAACTAAATATAAAATTCCAACTTTTCACAACTTTTTTGAGCT
This sequence comes from Apodemia mormo, assembly GCA_036924255.1. NCBI lineage: Eukaryota > Metazoa > Arthropoda > Insecta > Lepidoptera > Riodinidae > Apodemia > Apodemia mormo. The sequence goes on along the minus strand of JAUPFN010000008.1, from coordinate 34,317,110 downwards.
TTGTACTTCTGGTTTCAGTACAAGAAACTTCAATTAAACGAAAATGACAAGCATACCTGTCACGCTGTACTGGAAAAATCTTTGCATACGTTTTGCAAGATATTAACATAAATATAAGCGAATTGTTAATTTGAATATTCCAACTCTTCTGAGAATTTCAGGTTTGCAATGTCCGCAGCTTTTTGCTAGCTTTGCATCCCGGCTTTTATTATTTAAATAAAGATGATTAAATAAAAATAATATTTATACCTGTCATGCCTTATTAGAAAAGTCCTTGCAATATTTGTAATAATTAAGATAATAAAATATGAAATCATTGCCATATTAATTAAAATAATAAAATATGAAATGAATTATTAATCCCTTGTTATCACACATACAAGACATTAATATTGTATAATTTTTTTGTGTTCGTCTATGCTCACATATATAAAGAATATTTATAATTTCTAGGGTTCTGTTACTCAAAAAGTCCGTCCGTTTTTTCATCTTTTAAGATACCTTTTCTCAGAAACGAGTAAAGGTAAACAAGTTAAAATTTATACCATATACTAGAGTCTAGATTTTCTTTTAGCTGCGAAAAATTGAAACTTGTAAGTCAACGCGATCCAATGATATGTACCATTGCGATTTCACAATAGAAATAAAATCTATACGGAACTGCCCGATGACAAAGAATTACGAATTTTTTCAAAAAGCAACGTAAAGGGAAACATTTGAAAACTGTAAATAATTTGTATAATAAAAAAAACGCGAATATTAACCTCTTTAAAACCTGCCTGGCAGGATGGTCTATTTTTCAAAAGACTGCAATTACAATGCAATTTATATGCGTACGGCTCAGAATAATTTCTAGTAAATGTCACCATTTGAATTTATCCACCATTGAATTCGGTAATAAATTCTCTTAAACTATAATATTTTAAAATTGTATCATATTTGAGTTTTAAAAGTTCTTTTAAGAGGCTGTCAACTACTTGAGCCTTGCAAAAAACTGTTTAAACATTTATTATAACCATTTTTAAAAGCTGAAATGAAATCTTACCACAAAGTCCATCTCGGATTTACCTAGTTTCTAGTTCGCCTTTAGTTTTATAGAGTTTAATCGTGCTTAGTGTTCAGTTGCCTCCAGCTACTTATCTAAAACTTTTTCAATTGCGATTCAGAAAAATAAAATATAAATATTTATAGCGCGTATTTGGTGAATATTTATGAACTCGTCAAATTAACTCAAGAAAAGGCGTTTATAAGACTATATTATGAATACATCATATAATATATACACCAAGTTTATAAACGAATAAATAAAGTTTAATACTTTATAAAAGTATTATAAAATTTTATAGGATCTACAAAAATACTTCGACTTTCACCAATTCGATTATGTCAACACGCAACATGATGCAGACAGAAAATTATCACATCATTAGACGTAATATAGTCCGTATAATTATTTTCAGATAATATAAACGTAAACTTTCTTATAAAAGCGGAAAAGTAGGACAATTTGCGGACAAAGTGAAAGGTCTTTTGTAAATATAATGTTTCTCAAAAATAGTACAGGTGCTTAGGCAAGGACAATTGGCTATATTAAATTTAGTCTGTTATAATATTTACGTATTTTGCCTTTCAGTCGAGACAAAGGTAATACTAATCTCTGTTAAAATCTTTATCATCCTTTTATGCATGAGAATGGGATGAAAATTTGCTACATTTACTATATGATTTTCTTCTACTACGTTTTTATAATTATTTTCATTGCTGAATTTGTCAATTTTAATGACTGTTGCTGCTTAGACAGACTATATCTATATATATAAAAATCAATTGCTGTTCGCTAGTCTCGCTAAAACTCGAGAACGACTGAACCGATTTGGCTAATTTTGGTTTTGAATTAATTGTTAAAGTCCAGGGAAGGTTCAAAAGGTAAGAAAATATAGAAAAAAATAAGAGTAATTAAAAAGGCAGAACAACGTTTGCTGGGTCAGCTAGTTTAAATATAAATACCGTAATTTAGATAAAAACACTAACAATTTTACATAACTCCTTATATATTGATAACGAATAGTGTTGCGGTTGTGATTACAAAATACGAGTATGTCTAATATTTTCTAAACCTAACCTTTTAAAAGTTAGGTTAGGCAAGGACAAATTGGCTATTTTAAATTTAGTCTGTTATAATATTTACATATTTTGCCTTTCAGTCGAGACAAAGGTTATACTAAACTCTGTAAAAATTTTTATCATCCTTTTACGCGTGAGAATGGGATGAAAATTTGCTACGTTTACTATATGATTTTCTTCTACTATGTTTTTTATAATTATTTTCATGTTGCTTTCATTGCTGAATTTGTCAATTTTAATGACTGTTGCTGCTTAGAAAGACACTATTTAAATATAAATACCGTAATTTAGATAAAAACACTAACAATTTTACTTAACTCGTTATATATTGATAACGAATATTGTTGCGGTTGTGATTACTAAATACGAGTATGTCTAATATTTTCTAAACCTAACCTTTTAAAAGTTAGGTTAGGCAAGGACAAATTGGCTATTTTAAATTTAGTCTGTTATAATATTTACATATTTCGCCTTTCAGTCGAGACAAAGGTTATACTAAACTTTGTTAAAATCTTTATCATACTTTTACGCGTGAGAATGGGATGAAAATTTGCTACGTTTACTATATGATTTTCTTCTACTACGTTTTTTATAATTATTTTCATGTTGCTTTCATTGCTGAATTTGTCAATTTTAATGACTGTTGCTGCTTAGAAAGACACTATTTAAATATAAATACCGTAATTTAGATAAAAGCACTAACAATTTTACTTAACTCGTTATATATTGATAACGAATAGTGTTGCGATTGTGATTACTAAATATGAGTATGTCTAATAATTTCTAAACCTAACCCTTTAAAAGTTAGGTTAGGTAAGGACAAATTGGCTATATTAAATTTAGTCTGTTATAATATTTACATATTTTGCCTTTCAGTCGAGACAAAGGTTATACTAAACTGTTAAAACCTTTATCACCCTTTTACGGGTAAGAATGGGATGAAAATTTGCTACGTTTACTATATGATTTTCTTTTACTACGTTTTTTATAATTATTTTCATGTTGCTTTCGTTGCTGAATTAGTTAATTTTAATGACTGTTGCTGCTTAGATAGACAATATTTATATATAAATACCGTAATTTAGATAAAAACACTAACAATTTTACTTAACTCGTTATATATTGATAAAAAATAGTGTTGCGGTTGTGATTACTAAATACGAGTATGTCTAATATTTTCTATACCGATCCTTTTAAAAATATTACCCATATAACCTAGAATTCAATCAAACAATAAATACAACGTTTATTAATCAACAAATTATGAAGTAAGTTATTTGTACATGTTTATAAAAAATATATCGTAGTTTGATAATTATTTATAAATAAATTTTTATACACTGATTAGACTAGTCTGAGAATCAGAACTAGTTAGTGCAAAGATTGATACTCTTTTTAATTTTATTTTATCTCCAATTATAATAATAATAATAAATATCACCGGACAAATTACACAAATTGATCTAACCCCAAAGTAAGCAAATTGTAGTATGGGTGTCAGTTAACGATATTAATACATGGAAATATATATATATATATATATATATATATATATATATATATATATATATATATATATATATATACTAGAATATATTTAATAAACACCCAAACCCAGAAATACATCATCTGTGCTCATTACACACATCGAATCGAACCCGGTCCCCATTGGTTGCGTAGTCAGAGTCGCTAACCACTCGATCAACGGGCCAATAACTCTGTTACCCCCATAAATGAGCTGATTTACCCCTACGGAAGTATTTATTCTCAAGTTTGCTATCAATGCACTATACTTTCTGAATCTTTTGGACGATATATTCACTATCTAACTCAGTTGTTGGAAGCAATCAAAATGGACAAAATGCACATTTGCACCATACTCAGTAAAATACTATATATTCATACTCAGTATAATACTACTCGACTCATATAATTCTGTTATAATTTATCTAATTCTGTCATATATTCAGTAAAATATTTGTTTAAACCGGAAAAAGATAAACTTACTTCAATTAGGAATTTCAAAAACGTTTCAAAAACACAGAAAAATGTAAGACAATTTCTCGAAAAAATCAATTTTTATCATGCATACATACCAAGAAGTGTATGTAATATTGCTAGATCCATTACATAATTTACTAAGAAAAAATTAAAAAAAAAAATCAGTCTGATGAATGTCAAGAAACATTCGAGAAAATAAAACGCCTACTATGTATTTCAACCAGTTCTATACATTTTTGACAAAGATCTACCGGTAAATATTTGTACAGATGTTTCTATAGAAGGCGTTGACGTCATTTTGAAACAGACGCAACCCGATGGAAAAGGAAAGGCAGTGACTTACTTTTCGAAAAAGTTAGATGGAGCCCAAAAAGAAAAAAGTTATATACTTGGAGTGTTTTAAGCTATCAAAGAAGCAGTGAGATACTGATAATATTGGTTAATGGGCAAATCATTCACAGTTTATTCTGACCTTAAGCCACTAAAAATATGAATTTAAAATTGAGAAGTGGTGAAAAATGAGATTTTTTTTTATTGTAGAGGGGGCAAATAAGAAGGGGGTGCACCTGATGGTAAGTGATCACCGCCACCCGTCTTGCAGCTGCATTGCTGGCCTTTTAAGAATGAACAAGCTCGATTCTTGAAGGTCCCCAAGTTGTATCCGTTCAGAAACACCTGAGCGGGTAATTGATTCCACAAAGGAGTACAGCGAGGCAAAAGGTGCCGACTAAGTACACGTTTGTGGATTTCCAGACATCGAGGTGGTAAGGATGGAACTTTGAATTTGGACGCGATGTCCGATGATGGAATTTAGGGGCAGGAATTAATCCGAAAAACTCGTCAGATCACTCACTGTGATAAATGTAGTAAAAGATGCAGAGCGAACCTACATCTCTGCGTAACGCCAAAGGGTCAAGCCGATTAGAAATAGCCTGATTGATCGTTGACTATTCGAACCACTCTACGTTGAATGCGATCAAGAGTAAGAAGCTGGTGCTGAGGAGCTCCGGCCTAGAGGTAAAAACAGTACTCCATGTGAGGTCGTATTTTGGCCTGGTAAAGTTGAAGGCAATAGGTTGACATTAAGTTACTACTTTGCTCTGCTGAGTACACCAAGCGTTTTGGAGGCTAGTTTAGCCTTTTCTTTCAAATGACCGCGGAACTGAACGTTGTTCGATATGTCGACTCCCAGAACTCTAATACTGGCTGAGGCTATCAGGAGAGTGTTCTCGAATCGAGGTGACGCGATATGATTCTTGTTATATGACATTTAAAATTATTTATTATGACATTTTAGTATTATTCACATGACATTCATTTTATGACATTTTGGTATATCTCAATAAACAATATTTTCATTTTGTTAAATATAATTATATTAGTTATGTACTCTTGCATCAATTTTATAATTGTAGATATTAATAACTCTTTAATATCAATTTGATATATAAATGACATGAGTTTTTTTTGATTATTACTCCGTAAATTTGAGAGGAAAAATTGGTTGGAGGTGCTAATGGCTTGATAGAACTATAAAAAAAAACAACAAAATTAAATAAAAATGTTATCGTTTTAAAAATTCTCCAGAATAGTAGTAAATGTTTTAATTGTACTTGGTATTAATCTAGTGGTTACCCAACATCATATATCTAGTATTTCTTTTATTTTAGTGAGGGTAACACATTGTAACATTTGCACGCCACAAAAAGGGCAAAATAGGAATAAAGAGCAACATATTTTTTTTTTTTTTTCATTTATTTGGATCAACAAACAGTAACACTATTACATTTAATTCGGTACAAAGTTTTAGATATAATTTACTAATAGTGATACCAACACCATTGATCACTGATTAATTTTAATGTTGAAAAGTGGCGCACAAAATATGTTGAAGTATATGATTTACAATTAATTTTGATACTAAAAAATAAAAATAAAGAATTATGGCTTTCTTAATCTAATACACTTTGATGTTTAAAAAATTATTGTTGTCTTATTCGACATATTATTTCTTTTTTGAATTTATCTCCATTAATGATACTGAAAATATCAATACTGTTAAACCTTTTATTGTAATTAGTTACTAACATATTCATAGGTGCTCTTTTTCCCGCATTGGTTCGACATCTTGTTGTTGCAAACGTAGGGTTGACACGTCGCGATCTATTATCTGCCCTAGCAGGTATTCTATATGATATTAAGTTAACTAATTCTATACAGTCATAGTGGTTGTGGCAAATATCATGTAGAATAATAGCCTGTAGTTGGTGACGTCTAGACTCCAAAGTTGGTAAATTGTACTGATACATCAACTGATCGTAACTTAGTTTAACTCTTTTACACCGACTATGAATGCTGCGTAAGAACTTCTTTTGAATGGATTCAATTTTATTTATATATTTATTATAATACGGACACCATATAGAAACTGCATATTCAAGTTGTGGTCTTATTAATGACTTATATAAGTGTAAGTAAGTAAAAGGATTTCGAAATTCATGACTAACACGCATTATAAATCCGTACAATCTGTAAGCTTTATTAATAATATTCTCAATATGTGTTTCGAGTATAAGTTTACTATCCAGAATTAACCCAAGGTCTTTAATTTTATCTACTTTTTCCAATATAGTACCACATAAATTATATGAAGTATTACTAGGATTGCGCTTGCGAGTGAAGGCAATATGCTTGCATTTACTGATACTTAATTCTAGTTTATTTTCATGGCAGTAAGCTGAGAAGGCATCTAAATCCTTTTGTACTTTAATATGATCATTATAACTTTGAATACTGTGGTAAATTTTTATGTCATCTGCATATAAGATATATTTACAAAAATTAAAGCATCTATTTACGTCATTAATATATATAATGAAGAGCAAGGGCCCCAGTATTGATCCTTGAGGCACCCCTGAAGTTATAAAAACACTATCTGATTCAAAACCTCTAATAACCACTTTTTGTGTACGATTAGTAATATAAGATTTAAACCATCTCCATAAATTTTCTCTTATCCCGTTAAAAGCAATTTTTTCAAGGAGGCGTTTATGGTCTACACGGTCAAATGCTTTTTTGAAATCTGTATATATACAGTCAGTTTGTATATTATTATCCAAATTCTCAAATAAATAATTTGTATATATTAGTAAATTGGATATAGTCGACCGATATTTGACAAATCCATGTTGCTGTGGAATTATATTATTATGCAAAATAGGATAAATGGCATTATGCAATAATTTTTCAAATGTTTTCGCTAGAGCGGGTAGGATAGATATCGGCCTATAATTTTCAACATCATTTTTATTTCCGCCTTTATGAACTGGTACAATACGCGCGGTCTTCCATATGGAAGGGAAGTTTCCTTCTTTTAAACTTTTATTGAATAAGTAATGCACAGGCTTACAAATTGTCTTAGCTACAGATTTAAGAAAAAATGGAGGTATATTATCTACGCCAGATCCTTTATTACCATCTAGACTCAACAAACTTTTACGAACATTTTCTTCTGGTATGTACACATCACTAATATGTATATCACCCGAGTCATTATGTGCAGGCAAATCCAAGTTATCAACATCTAAGTCCTCACTAACTGTGGAAGGCTGAAATACGGAATAGAAGTAATCTGAGAATAGTGAACATACTTCTGTTAGATTACCTGTACTTTTATCCTCATAATGAATATTTAATGGAATTTCTGTCTTGTTTTTACAATTTGATACATATGTCCACAAATATTTAACATTTGTTTTAATGTTTTCCTTAACATAACACATATACTCCTTATACCGTAATTTTGCCTGAACTTTAAGGCGATTTCTATATATCGAAAATATTATGTAATCAGATTTATTTCTGAATTTCTTCCATTTGACCCAAGCACTATTTTTATTTTTGAAGATATGTATCAGTGAAGAGTTAAACCAACATGGAAAATCGTTATTTTTAATCTTACTTAATGGTACAAATTTACGAATAATACTATATATTTTTTCATAAAATAATTCCACAGCAGCCTCAGATGAAATATTTTGTCCTCTAAGGTCATCCCAGTTAGTATTTATTATTTCTAAATTAATCAATGAATAATCTGCTTTATGATAACAGTAACGCATACATTTAAAAGTTGAACAACGATCCTTTTGTTCTATAAACGGCAGTAAAATGTAAAAAGGGGGGTGATGTTTATCTATCGGAACTAAAGGCATCGGTACCAGAGATGTCATATTATCATGAGTATTTGTTATACATAAATCTAGAATGACCTTATTGGCATTTTCATTTAAGTTAATTTGTTTACAATTAAAAAATGAAATAAAATTAAATAGGTAATTTGTAGAAATTAACGCGTCTGAAGACAAGTTTGATTTTATAGAGTAATTAGTCCAATCAATTGAAGGTAAATATATTGTTAAATAAGATCTATCTATGTACCCTATTTATTGCAAATAAAGAAATTATTATTATTATTATTGTTACTATTATTATTAAAGGTTGTCTCTGCGGTGAATGCGCATCTGCTCTTCTTTCATCAGCTGCATCTTTTTGGGGTTAAATGTAACGAGGTTTTAACGATCCCATTCCAAGACATCAGTTAGTCGATTCTCGAGTACAGACACGAGCTTGTTCCGGCCCTCTTCGACGTGTTTCCTAGAAATACCGCTACTGCCGGAATATAATAGCATCACCAGTACTGTCATATGCATAGCAATGTATGTTATTAATTCGCAACGTATCACTGATATGCAGAAGAAACATTGTCAGCGATACCACGCAGCCTTGGAAAACACAAACATTGACAAGTTTGAAGTCGAAGCATGCATCGTCGATTATGACCTTTGGTTATTCAGAGTCAAGTTGGCCGCAAAAAACGGCTTCCTCCTTTGCGGTGTGGACCAGAGCGTCATCGTCTCTGTGCAAGGATGGAAATGAAGGCTGGGAGAAATTGGCCTTGGCGAGAGACCAGAACGCACAAGTGCCCGAAGAAAGGCGAACTAATTTCTCACCAATCCTGCTAATGTGTTCCACTTTTACCTTGGCGATAGCTCTTTTGAAGAACCTCGAGGAAGAATTGTACTCCTTTCGTAATGCGCCAGTTTTTTCGGGTCAGGCAGTGGTTTAACGTGCCAAGTGGAGCGTCCATCAATACTTGATAACATTAAAATTGCACAAGATCACGATCTCTGCGGAGGAGTAGCAGAAAGATATTATTGCAGAATTAAATGAAAATGGAGAAATACAAGAGAAAAAAGACAAAATGATATTTTTCATATTGGAAGTAAACAAATGTAAAAGACCATGTATCCGCTCTACATAGCTAGAAATATGACAAAAATATTATAAACGAATTTCGAAGCTATGAAGTTTGTATAGAAAGTAAATCAAGAGGACAAGACAAATTTGGATTTATGTCTCATCGCAGCGACAAAACCATTCTAAGTAATGTTTCGGGAGGTTCAAGATCTACGAGGAAAAACTACACTTATTATACATATTTATGAAATATGAAATATATTATGAAACTAGCCTCCAAAAAGCTCAGTGTGCTCAGCAGAGTGAGACAGTACTTCGGCCCAGTGTCTTTCAACTTAATAAGGCACAAATTCGGCCTCACATAGAGTACTATTTCCATCTTTCTTTCGTATTTAGTAACATCGTTTTTTTTTTTCTTATTTATCATGGGGAGTGTTGTGACGAGCTGTTTGGATTAATTCCTGCTGCCGATACCCATCATCGAACATCGCGTCAAAATATGAAGTTCCACCTTCACCATCTCGATGTCTGGAAATCCACAACTGTGCGTTTCTCTCGACATTTTTTGTCTCGCACTACTCTGTTGTGGAATCAATTAACGATAGGGGTGTTTAAAAACAGATACGACCTGGGGGCCTTTAAGAAAAGAGCTTACTCATTCTTAAAAGGCCGGCAACGCGACTGCTAGATCTTTGGTATTGCAGATGTCCATAGGTGATAGTGATCACTTACCATCAGGTGCACCTCCTGCTCGTTTGCCCTCTTTTCTATAAAAAAATCATAAATATTGATTCATCAAAAGCGTAACAAACAGGTAGATAGGGTTTAACTTTTCTTTTTTCTTCTTTAATAATTTAGATATAAAATAACTCGATAAATAAAACATAATAGCATAAGTCTAAAACACTTGAGTTACTGCTAAAGTTCACCTAAAATGTAATGAATTTGTAAGTAATTTTAAGGTTTATGTTTGAAAGGCGTGGTGAATACGGTGGTTGGCACGGATAGCGTAACTGAGTTATACCATACTATTTGAATATGTACTTTGCCCTAAATTTCACCCGTCATTGTGTTTTATGATCACGCTTATGTTGTAAAAATGTAGCCAATTCTTTTCCACTTGAAAATTAGTCTAGAATGTTCTAAGAGTGGAGAGATTACCTTTATAAATAAATATACTCTTAAGCTCTTGACTTACTAGTACTAGTAAATCTACATTTCAATTTATCTAGAGATGCTCGATTTTCAAAGAGAAAAGAGAATTGAGCACATGTTTTGTGCAGCGAATAAGTGAAGTGAGCGTAGGATGTTCGAGTATATTGCATTGCAACGCTGCCATTATTAGTCAGATGTTAGGTATTTCTATGATTTCCTAGTCATCGGTTTTGTTTTATAACGTTGTGTAAATTATTGCACGTCGTAGTGGTACAGTGAGGGTCCATTCATAAAATATGTAAGGATGATCCCCCCCCCTTCCTTCTTCTTATGTAGTAACGGATCTATTTTTTTCGAATAATAAAACATTGTTAGAAAGGGATTATTTATATTAATAAAATCAATGAATTCAAAACAATGTTTTCTTGTTAAAACTCTCCATCAGAGCGTTCCAGCCTCTACGTCCAGCCTAGATCATGAGCTCAGTTGGATGGTATTGTAACAGCTAGCCGGGTTAATATAACGGCCGGCCGTGTTACTCCACCAATTTGTAACACCGTTTGCCCGGGGGATTTACCTTAATCAGCTTGGCTGCTTGAGGTACACGAAGATCGACGGATTTTTGTATTATTTCCAATAATACACCAATTTTTATAACTTCATTTACTTTTCGGGCATATGTCTTTTCCCGTCAAGATTACTTCGAACACTCTTATTCTATTACATTTAAATCGAAAACCTAGACAATGTTCTATGTTTAAAAGTAGACAAAGCCACCAGTATGCAATATTATGCATGTAACACCATAAAGGTATTGCATTGTCACAGAGCTTTCACAAGTCTGCCAAGTTTTTATACGAACGCATATCAGAAAGTGTCTTGCAATATTTAGAAAAACTGAAAAACTGTTATTTACATACGGCAATTACCAGTTAAATGGATGTTGATGATTTTTGAATGAGGATCTTAAAATATCACATGAAAGTTACCATACAATTGCAGTATCGATAAAGTAACACAATACAAAATTTAGTATTGATAAAGCTTTTACAAGTGGCTTAATTCCTTTCATCAATTTGGAAAGAGCTGGTGATCTTGAAACAGCTGAAAAGATTCTATTGAATCATAGCTAAGAACCATCTCGTATATTAGGGCTTTTAATTTTTTTTAAAAAACCGCAACCAAATCAGACCATCCGCTAAGGCGCTACGGTGGCATCGTGGCGGACAGGACAGACATACACACATATACACAGATACACAGATACACAGATACATAGATACACAGATACACAGATACACAGATACACAGATACACAGATACACAGATACACAGATACACAGATACACAGATACACAGATACACAGATACCCAGATACATAGATACACAGGTACACAGGTACACAGATACACAGATACATAGATACACAGATACACAGATACACAGATACACAGATACACAGATACACAGATAGACAGATACACAAATACACAGATACACTGATACACAGATACACAGATACACAGATACACAGATACACAGATACACAGATACACAGATACACAGATACACAGATACACAGATACACAGATACACAGACACGCAGACACACAGACACACAGATACACAGACACACAGATAAACAGACACACAGACACACTGACATACTGGCACACTGACAAACTGACACACTGACACACTGAGACACTGACATACTGACACACTGACACTGACACACATACAGACAGACACACATTTTTTTTATTCCTTAACAGATATTTTAGGTTATACTCTTTAATTGCTTTCAGATATATTTTATTATCTTTAAAATATTATTAGACAACTATCTAATTATTGGGATATAAGCTTTTTTTTTAATTGGGACTTGGGACATGAGTTTTTTATGTTAATGTTAAGAAAAATGTTCAAATTAAGAAAAATTATTAAATAATATTAGTTGGAATGAACCAGAAATAATATAGAATGAAATAGAATAAATCTAATCATTCAACGCAACGTTTATGTCGCATGAAAATAAAATAATCATTTTTTTTCATCAAAATAAAATTAATACGCGAGAAATTTGTACTATAATTATTATTACCAAGTTTAAAGTGGATAAAAATGAACGTACAGAATGAAGAAAACCATTCAGCATCCAAAATAGAACTACACTTCTAAAATTATACAGTATGAATAAAAGACGAAAACACTACACGAAATATTGCAGCAGGAATAGGTGAAACGATATCAAGCTCGTATCGCATGATAGTCTTTGAGTATATTTAATATATCTTCGATGATAGTGTTGGTATATTTGACCATTCGTTCGCGTTTTACAATATACTTGGCAGAATGAAAGATGGTCCATTCTTCATTACTTCCTTTTTCAATTTTTACCAATTTAACGTTTAATAACGTTTGTTCTTTACTATCAGTATCGTATTCACGCTGATGGCCTTAGTAATGCCGTTTCAGAAATAATTGTTCAGCTGCAGGATATTAAGATATGGTCTACTAAACTTATTATAAAAGTGCCTGTTTAATTTAATTATGCTATTTCCAAATTCATTTTTATGTTAAAATTGACTTGATTCTTCTCCCTGTAGTGCGTTAACGACAGAGTGAGTATACGAGATAACTGATCCATCAGTTACCTGGTATACTCTGTCGTTAAAGATTATTATTTAAATTGGACTACTGTCGTTAAAGATCTAGATATTATATATACAGATTATTCTTTAAACTGGACTAATCAAGTTGAATTAAACAAACACAAAACGATATAAGTACGTATAGTTAATTCCTTAATACTTTACGTTATAGATTATGCAGACGTGTATTATCCTGATTTTATTGATCATTTTTCAAGATTAAGATTAAGATTCTAATTAAATGCAATAAGATTTTTTTTTGTTGGTAAATTTGATCACATCTTAGTGAGGTAGTATTGCACTAAAAATCTTATGCACTTTACATTGTTAAATAAATTTTCCCTGTATAATTATTACAAAGATAATTTTCAATTTTCATCCGACTGTCAAGAGCTGTTTCTTGGATCGTGTGATGCCCTTTGTCACTCTATACCGTTGCATCGTACTGGTTTTATTCTATTACTTTTAAAGTTGCTCGTTACTAGCGAAATGATCTTCCTGTGGAACTCAAAAGATTCAGTCCAAGGACGTATTTAACGTCAACTACTATTTACTTAAAGCCGACGACATGTATTTGAAGAAGTGTGTAATTAAAATAATTTTTCTTACACTTGTTAATACATTAAGTTGCTTTTCAATTTATTTTGGGTTTATGTAAGGTTATCTGCAACGATCGTGACGTATGGCACTCGGTTTTTTCTGCTGACCCTGTAACAGCTGGGTAAGAAATTTATGGGGTAAAGATATTTATGGATATAGGTGTATGAAAATGTTTATATAGTATCTAAGTTTATATTATTATGTACACCCACCACAGTATATTGTTAAATTTTTAGTCATATAGTTATGTACGTTATTATTATTATTATTATATCACTACTCTTTATGTTATATAAAAAATTAGTTAGTAGAGAAAATAGATCTTAGTGAAGCGCAAATGAACAAACTTGAGCGCTTTCCTAATTATATATAAAAAAAATGATGTGCGTTTTATTTTCTTTTTCCGAAAATTTGATCACATTTCTTACTATCGGTTAAAACTGAAATGGCCTCCAATCCACGAACGTCGGCGATTTAGAAAACGCTGTTTTCTTTCCTCTATTCTATTTTACCCTTTAACCCTGACTATTTAAAAACTGAATTTAGTTTTTTGTCGGATTCACACGATTTACGCCTACACTCGTCAAAATCTTTTCTTCTCTCAATACCCATGCATAGTTCTGGGTTTTTGTGAAATTCTTTCGCTGTTAAAACAATTCGCTAATGGAATGCTCCATCAGCTTATATTAGAGAACCAGCTTTGAAAAGTACAAAGTTAAAAAAACATCTAAAGCTGCACATTCTAACATCATATAGCTAATATTTTGAATGTCATGCATTAATTGTCGGCTTAGAGTGTAAACCTGCTAACTCAACATTAGGTAAATTTCCAGGAGAGACAAAAAAGATTCCTAAAAAATATGAATTTATTTTATGAAAAGGCTTTTATTTTTTTAATAATTTGTATTTGCATTCCATACGATTTTAAATAAAAGAAAGATAATTTTATTAAGTATTTATTTATTTAACACCACTTTTGTGACTTTAGCAGTTTTTCGTAATCAAATATTTATTTTAAAAATCAACTTAGCAGGTTTTTCACAAACCAAATCAAAATTTATAAAGTATTAATAACATTCATAAAACTCTGAAATTTAACATAAAGTAGATTTTGTCTTTATAGCTTTAATCTAATAACATATTGTTTTTTTTCAAGATCAAAGTAACTTGTTATATACTTATAATTAAAATTTTGAAACTTTTAGTCACAATCTTATGTTATTATAATGTTTTTACTTTTAAATAAAAAAAACTCAAAATAAACAAAAAGTAGATCATGTCTTTTCGAAAATAATTTTCCTTTGAACTAAATCAAACTGTTTCATTCTTATAATTAAAATATTCTTTAAACTAAATATAATTTTAATCACGTAGGCAAATATTTTCCCCGTGTTGGTTCCAGGATCCTTTGAAAAATGGACCAACTGCCGTTCTGCCAGGCATGTCGTAAAAGGCGACCGATTGGCTATGCAAGTCACTAACATCGTGGCTACTAGGTGGTAGAGTTCTGTCTCGCTCCGGTCTGGTACCACCGCCTTACCTATTCCTGCCGCAATAGCGTCAGTGCTTGTCACTGTCTTGTTCCAGTTTGGAGGATAAGGCAGCTGGTTATCTTATGCATGTGGCATTAGATCTCGCCATAAGATAGCAACGCACCATTAACATCATTGGTGTCTATAGGTGATGGTTGACTCTTTCCGTTAGGAGACCCATCTGCTTGTTTGCAATCTTATAATACATTAAAAAAATATACTTCTCATGTAGTCTCATTTTAATTTGTTGGAGATCCGATACAGGGTTTCGGAGATAAAGAAAATAAGAAGTCGGTTGATGCTTGATGCAGCTTTACTGTGTTTAAAAATATTATTTTATTATATATATAATTTGAATAAGATTTTACGATAGTGACAAGTTAATAAGGTTGTCTAAATATTTATCATAATATAACAAACCAGCGTGTGATTCTCCTCTTGAAAAAAAAAATTATCATTTAAAGACACCATAGATTGCAGGGTACACATGGATGGCAAAGTACCTTCTACTTTGCCATCCATGTGTACCCTGCAATAGAGAATACACCGGTGACTGACATTGATTAAATGCCTGAATACTTACTCGATTTTTCATATATATATTTTTTTAAGTTAAAACTTTATTTCCATAAAGTGGGATACTTTATTAGATTTTATATAATAATGTCCTCTATATCGCCTCCTACATCTCTCAAACAAAAAAAGATTTTTCAAAATCGGCTTACATTTTAACAAATTGCCGAGTTCTGAGGTATCAAGAATTAAAAAAAACAGCCAAATTGATTACCTCCTCCTTTTGGGAAGTCGGTTGACAATACTATTTTTAATATCATAAGATAGCAAATAAGCAGATGGTTCTCTTGATGAAGAGAGAAACCATCGCCTGTAGACACAAAATATGTTGTTAATAGTGCGTTGCTATCCGTGTGACGAGATAACAATGCAACATGCATAAATAAATCTACCGCCTACCTTATCCTCCAAACCGGAACACATCAATGACAGCCATTGATGCTATTATGGCAGGAATAGGTAAGGCGGTGGTACCAAATATCTGGGCGAGTCGTTGCGGAACTCTACCAATTAGTAAAATAGTAGAAGTACCTTATTTTAAAAACAAAAAAGGTACGTATATCCATGCAAATTTTATATGTATAAAAAGAACAAAACGAATTCTACATTTTAAGCAAAATTAAATAATCCTTCAGTATAACCAAGTTAATAACACAGTTGATCTTTACCATCACTGAAGTTACACCTTGGATAATTGTAATATTCTTGAAATTCTTACCCTCTATCTAGAGATTACAATGGCAGGCGATGCGAAACATTTCTACGGCTTCCAGGAATGAAGATACATATTACTGTAGAAGGAAGGTGGAGTCTTTTAAAATTACCTCAGTTTTGAATAGACTTACTTATATTATATTATATCTATAAAATTATTCCGCTGGTTGAAATTCGACCAAAGAATAAACAATAGCCTCTTTTAAGTTTCATAACAGTCTTTAGCTATAAAGAAATTAATAGTATACATGTGTGTATATTATCATTTATGTCACATGAATGTAGTGTGTGCAATGTTTATTTTTATTAATTTAATGTATTTATAATGAATATTATTTAAAAACACTTGGTTTCTGTGGTCTTCCGCAATGTAAACTTTAACTATGCCAAATTTCGTACTTCATCGTTCGCGTAATTCTCGAGAAAGGGGTACAAAGTTTTACCTCACATATTAATATATATTTTATAAGGTAAGTGACAAAGCGACACCCTATCTTCTAAGAACCTATAAGAACTATAAAATGTATGTATGCACTTTGCTTAAGGCACATTAGCGCGACCGCTTATATGACCGTAAAGTAGTATCTACCAAGTTTCATTGAAGTGTCACTTAAAATTTTTAGGAAGTTTACACTCCATGTCCTAGTTGAAATCATAGTTGACGTTCTTATTTGACAGTCCTATTTATTTTTCAAATTTTGGGACTGAAAGCCTGAAAGCCAACCTATCAAACCTATTTTATTTTTATGTAACAAGTCGGATAACATTTTATACAAATAAAATTTGCTTAGCCGTTACAACAATATTTAGATATTAAATGAATCGTTTTCTAAGTAAATTAATTTGATTTCAATTTATTATTTAAAAGTACCAATTGCAAATAGTTTCTTAGCTTGGGGTCGACTATTTGTAAAGGTTTGTTGGCACTAAATCATCTATTGCACCATCATATGTACATCAGAAAATATACCTATATGCTTCCACAAGTTCATCACTTTTGTAGCTACCGTCATCCAACTATATTCAGTGAAGTTTCTATCTATTTGGCAAAAGTAGATCTACCCAGCTACCTAATATGCACTTATATTCTTGACATTTCGTTCATCATTTTTATAGCTACCGTCATCCAACTATATTCAGTTAAGTTTCTATCTATTTGGCAAAAGTAGATCTACCCAGCTACCTAATATGCACTTATATTCTTGACATTTCGTTCATCATTTTTATAGCTACCGTCATCCAACTATATTCAGTGAAGTTTCTATCTATTTGGCAAAAGTAGATCTACCCAGCTAATATGCACTTATATTCTTGACATTTCGTTCATCACTTTTAATGCTACCGTCGTCCAACTATATTCAGTGAAGTTTCTATCTATTTGGCAAAAGTAGATCTACCCAGCATCATGCACTTATATTCTTGACGTTTCTGTCCCAAATGCAAGCCAAATTCAAATCATTCTAAACATACTCGTAGTAAAAATTTAAAAATGTGTTTATTTTCTCTCACAATAGTTGTCTTAATAATATAAACATATACCGCCTTATTACAAAAACATAGTTAGTACCGGGTTTAAATCAAGACTAAGAAGTCTGGGTTTGCTACGGTATTAAAGTTAGTTCCGATACTAAAATTCATTCTTATTTTAGTATTGGAAATAACTTTAATACCGTGACCGTGAATGACCGTCCCGTTGGTCGAGTGGTTAGCGACCCTGATTACGCAATCGACGGGGCTAGGGTTCGATCCCGATGGAGACAAGCGTTTGTGTGATGAGCATAAATGTTTGTATGTTCGGGCTTGGGTGTTTATTAAATATATTGTAGTTTTTATATATGTATTTCTATGTATTGGTATCGTTGACTAACACCCATAACACAAGCAAACAATTTGCTTACTTTGGGGTAAGATCAATAAGTGTACTTTGTCCCGAGAATATTTATTTATATTTATATTGATTTCCTTGGATTAACGCTAAGCCCGGTTTTATAATAATGTTTTATTTAGTACTAGAACTAACCCTGGTATTAAGTTCGGTACTATATTTAGACTGGGCACTAAAACTATCCGCCCTATTACAAAATGTGTAATAGGGCGGATAGTTTTAGTGCTAAGTTGTGTAACTGTTTTGTGAGAGACTGGTGCATGCTATAGGTTCGAGATCTGTGTTACAAGTCACCAGTGCCCCACTTCACGGCTCGTTCACAAATTGTTGAAATAACAAGTTGGTCGTGTATAGTATTATTACAAAAAAAATTGTCATATATTATGTATAAAGTGTTATAACAATATAACATTCTATATATATATATATATATATATATATATATATATATATATATATATATATATGTGTGTGTGTGTATATATATATATATATATATATATATATATATATATATATATATATATATATATATATATATATGTATATATATATATTAACGAGATTCTTCTCGTGACGAGACTCGTCATATGTGACGTGAAATTACCCCCGTTTTAAATTACTTTTTTTTAAATAACATTTTGACAACACGAAACATGATAACAGTGCATTGCTATCCATGTAGTGTAATTAAAATGCCACAGGTATAGGTTTACCCGCTACCTTACCCTCCAAAACGAAACTCGAGAGCAATAAGCTATTGTGGCAGGGGTAAGTGAGGTGGTGGTATAAAATCCAGCCGATACATTGCAGAACTTTACCACCCAGTGGTCACGATGTTGGTGACAAGTATTAGCCTTTTTCCACATTTTACGAGTTGTCTAGCAGTACGGCAATCGATCTACTCGTAAAAAAGGGGTCTGGATCAACGCGGCGGAAATGATTACAAACTTATTAAATTATATATACTTATATACTGATATAAAAAACTATATACTGATATAAAAAACGTATCTATTGAAATGCGTTCGCAGTTTGCACATTAAACAGAGACTAATTGATTTTTGGAACGGAGGACTGGAAAATTGTGGCATTGTGTGAGGGTCTACAAAAAGCTATAATTTATTTGAGATATCTTTTTCGGAATGGTTTCTTCTTTAGACAAACTAAATTAACTCAGCCGTAGATTCACAGTTTGCTGATTTTTAACTTTCAATTACACTACCTCGGTAATAAAAGGAAGTTATTAATTTTTTAAATCGAGTTTCCACCAGATCGCTATGTTTTGAGGTCCTAGGAACTTTATCCGACTATTTTCAAGAAATACGTCAGTATATTTGTAGCTAAGGGCCGATTAATCACAAAATATAATCAGCTCTTTTCCTTAAAAATTGCGTTCTATGAGCAACTTGTATTAAAAATCGGCATACCCCCACCCCTTTTACCGTGATTATCATTTGTTTCTTACGATAATCAGACGTGATGGTTTTACATGCTTATCCGAGGCACGAGTGTACTGATATACAATCACTAGATTCTGACGTAGGTAATATTGAGGTTTTGATTTTCCTGGATAGCTACGAAAACGTCAATAAGACATTTGTCAGACTTAGTGACCGAGCCTGGGACCTCATAATTTGAGCCAAAGAAGCCACTAGACCTTTTTTAATTGAAACGAAATAACTATTACGTAAATTAATTTATATTTAATATTACATGACCAACTAAAAGATAATCATTATTTATTTTAAATGGTTTTAATTTCCCGGTCGAATAAACTTTTCAAAGAAACTTTGGAAGCTTAATTTAATAAAATGCCGAAAGATGGCGCCTATCTAACGAATGAAATGAGTTACCAGAGGCTTTATTCTTGTACCATTTGTTGGGCCACGTAAAACATTTTCATAATAATAAAGCGACCCGGTAATGGCAGTTATAAAGGTCTATTGTGTTATTTGGAGTATTTATTTTTCTTCAGTAAAATGATTATGCTCAGATGCACTTCTTTACGCGTTTTTATTAAAATACAACGTTGACTCAGGCCTTGTTAGAGTAATTGACGGAGTTTTGCTGTAAGTTAGAGATTTTCAGCGCGGTTAAAACTTGTACCGGGTAAGTTTTGCTCATTGTTGATAAGGGATTTTTGCAGACAAGAAAGATACAGATAGATAAGATAAAAGGCGAAAGAAGGCTTACATCGTGACTACTAACTACACAGTGGAGTTCTGTAAGATCTTGAATAGTTTGGTACCGCCGTCTGAACTAATCCGCCGCAAATACGTTGGTTCTCGTTGCTGTCATGTTTCGGTTTCAAGCATTTCAAGTAGCATTCCAACCTCGGTACGTGGATAGCTACGCATCATTGCCATCTTTAGTATAGGCGATCGTAACTTCTTTCCATCGGGAAAGCGATCTAATTATTTGCTATTTTATGACATAATAATTAAAAATATATTGTCAACCCATACCGTAGCCTTAATGTATTTATACAACTTAGCTGATCCGCGTAGCTTCGTCCACGAATAGATTAATAACACCGATATAGTTTTTAACATATTTTTAACATTAGACCGGCTTTTGTGGTAAGTAATTGTGATGTTGTTAGAGTCAGTATTTTTTTTTTTGTAATTAGATTAAGTGTAACTTAATTAATAATTTATTAATAAAAATAATAACTTATTATCACTACATAGTATAAAACAAAGTCTCTTTCTCTGTCTGTCCCTATGTATGATTAAATCTCTAAAACTACGCAACGGATTTTGATGCATTTTTTTAATAGATAGATTGATTCTTGAGGAACGTTTTAGTATATAAACCTTTCCGATATTCTCACGGGAACAAAATCGACGCGGATGAAACCGCGGGCAGGTCGCTAGTGTTTTAATAAGTTTATTTGACCGACATTGTCTTTTATTTTGTGTGCTTACAGATGCTTGAAGAAAGCTCAATAGAGAGCCGTAACGTCACATACATAATGATTTATTAGTGATTACTGTTGTAAAAAAAATATCTACATTTTTGCTGTAACACAATCTATTAAACCAAGATGAATTTTTCTATATATAACAACTAGCTGTGCCCGTGACTTCGTTCGCGTGGAAAAATTTCTAAAATAAAAACACATTTCCCGTGCCTATGGGATTTCCGGGATAATAACTATCCTATGTCCTTTCTTAGGTCTCAAACTATATTTGTACCAAATTATATCCAAATTGGTTTAGCGGTTTAGCCGTGAAAGCATAACAGACAGACAGAGAGTTACTTTCGCATTTATAATATTAGTATGGATAGTATGGATTATTCGACTTCAATATCAACTATGTATCCATAGGTATCTCAAAAACTGAACCAATTTTAATGTACTAAGATCGTCTCTAAATTGGAATATACGTGACTTTAATCAAAAACAATTATCTCGATGTGGCTTTTAGCTTTCGAGAAATTTGTGGACTTTACACTTACTTACATACACTTATGAAATCTAGTACACGTGCTTGGATGCTTAAATAGATCATCATGCTCAAATATTATCTAATTCCAATTATTTACATATATATGATTTTTTGTTTCGCCGGGATCTGATACCACCGCCTTACCTATTCCTGCCGCAATAGCGTCAGTGCTGGTCACTGTCGTGTTCCGATTTGGAGGGTAAGGTAGCCGGTAAACTTATGCATGCGGCTTTAAACCTCGCAACAACGCAACATAGTAACGCACGTTTACGTTTACGTACGTTACAAATTAACTTTTTTGGTGTCTATAGGCGATGGTTGACTCTTTCCATCAGGAGAAACATCTGCTTGTTTGCTATCTTATGATGTAAGAAAAAATACATACACAAAACTCAATTAGTTTAAAACTACAATACCTAATACTACCAAGACTGTTACTGTCCTCCTGTTTTTTTTTAGAATACTAGCGATTACGTTCTAATTATATTAAAGCCATTGATTAAAGCACAAAACTCAAAAGTATAAATGTGTTTTAGCACTCACCCCGCGCTTGGGAAAAATTGAAAAATTTAAATACAACTTAGAAAAATGTTGACACGCTAGCACTAGAGTCAGTTGACACTGGCTCAGTTGGTTAGAGCATCCCGGGTAAAGGAAAGATCACAGGTGCAAGTCGAATTTTTTTTTGTTGTTTTTAAGTTTTTTGATTAATTTTGTCATAGATTATAATATGGCATTTCACGTCAAGCGGACAAGGAAAAAGTGAGGTTTTGAATTATTTTATTTATATTCTGGTCAGTTTCAGTTCTAGTAGACGTTAACACGTACATACCATTTTTTTTCGTGTGGCGCTTGTCTAGTTATGGTCTTCTGAATAATAGATATTTTTGAGGAAATACATTTTTATGCGAAAACTGGCGATATTTGATTTTTATTCGTATTTATTTTGTTCTTGTTGTGTTGTTGTTATATAAATAAAATACAAATATAACTTTTTAAGCAACATATTTTATTATTTTAAAATAATTAATAATTTATTATTCAATTATTGTGCCTATTGATATTATAATTCAATCCGTAATTTTCCTTATTATACTCGTAAGTATCTCTTAACAACATATTTTACCGATATTCACAATAGAGGAAAATCTTTTTGATTTATTTTCATTTCGATTCAATTTGTCCTGCGTTCCATGAAAATATCTTGAGAAATATCAAATCATGTCTATACATATAACAAAATCGTAGGAAAGTCAAAACTGTACATTGAATATTTTTTTAAAAGAATACTTGGGGCGTGATCTACAATCGATATCGAAGCCAAAAATATAGTTTTTAGAATTTTTGTCTGTTTGTCTGTTTATCTGTTTGTCTGTATGTATGTCCGGGGTAAACTCAAAAAGTACTGCATGGATTTACTTCAAATTTTGCATGAATATTACTAACAGGTCGGGTCAACATATAGGCTACATATTATCACGCTATCACCTAGCGGGGAGGTGCTGTGCGGAGTAAACGAAGTCCGCGCGGACGAAGTCGTGGATAACAGCTAGTCTATATACATATTATAAAATCGTACGAAAGTCTAAACTGTACATTGAATATTTTTTCAAAAGAATACTTGGGGCGTGATCTACAATCGATATCGAAGCCAAAATATAGTTTTTAGAATTTTTGTCTGTTTATCTGTTTGTCTCTATGTATGTCCAGGGTAAATTCAAAAAGTACTGCATGGAAAAAAAAGTGAAAAAAAGTATCTTCACGCCCGTATCACCGAAAGGGTAGGCACAGGTACAACAAGTGCACCCACGTTTAGCCGAAGATACTTGGCCCCACAATGTGATAGGTGGCAAGCCTATCGCCAACCGGGCACTTTCCAATCCCGGGCAATGTTGTTTTTATCAGAAAACTGAAAAAACACATTTTCGAATTGCCCGACCCAGGAATCGAACCCGGGACCTCATGTGGTCAACTCCGACACAGGACACCTAGACCACAGAGGCGATACTGCATGGATTTACTTCAAATTTTGCATGAATATTATTAATAGGTCGGGTCAACATATAGGAGCTACATATTATGACGCTATCATCTACGAGGGAGGGGCTGTGCGGAGTAAACGAAGTCCGCGCGGGCGAAGTCGCTGGCAACAGCTAGTTATAATATAAAATCAAAATCAAATCATAAAAATAATATCAAAATTCGACTGTATTATCTATATATTGTAACAGACTTCATCTATCCCTTAAGAGGTTTAGTGTAATAAAAGAAAATAATAAGAATCTATACTATTTTTTTGTTAAAAATATGTCTGAATTATGTTTAATAAATAATATCAATGGAATTAAAGACGAAAATAAATAAAGAAAACTAATTCTCAATAATATATAAGACCTAAGAGGTAAACATATAAAACCTTAAAAAGAGAATGACAGGAAAATTTGAGGATAGAAGAATAATGACGGGATTGAGAAAAAGGGAAAAAACGGGGGGATTTGTTTTAAAAGTTCTAGACGTTATAAAAGAGATTCTTCGTTTGAGACAATAATATAGATATATCAGGGATATTCCGGAGTGTAAATAATAATATAAATACTCTTAATGTGAGAAAAGAGATTGGTAAAAACTTGATTGATCAAAAAAACCGTGAGTATGTAGAATAGAGATTTATTCAGGGATTACGTATGTATTTATGCAACTTCGTATTTGATATGTAATCGTTGAGTTTATTTAAATCTAGCAGTATTGGTAGAATGTAGTTTTATTAGAAGGTAAATCTTTTGAATGTTGAATATACAATTTTAATAAACATATTACCGATAAATATGTGATTAGGTTTACAAGAATGAAATTGTGCAAAATGTTGTGTAAAGGTGGATCGATCCTAGACTGAGTGAAGAATGTTTGTTGTATGAAGAAATGAAATTATTTATTTTAAGGAATAGCTGTTGAAAAGGAGTTTAATAACATAGGAGAAACGTGGACTTGTTTGCTTTATAGAAATTGTGTGATATTATTATTAGGGAAGTCTATTTTGATTTTAGGAAAATAAAACCATAATTTTTGCTGTTCTAATTGTTCTTTTCTTTCCATAAAAATGTGAACAATGGTTGTGGAGCAATTGCTGTCTTACAGTTTTGCAGCAGGGCTGCTAATCAAGACGAGGTTAAATCGGAGTCCTAAACAACACAGGTGATGTAATTTTCCAATTTAAATTAAATTAAGTTTGTATAACTATACAAGACTACAATTTAAGTTTGTATAACTATACAAGACTAAGTAATGGCTTTACTTTATCAAATTTCAGTGCTTGACGGATGACAGTTTATTAATTAATTAGGAAATGGATTTATGACTTAATTATATGTATATAGATTTTCACCATCGGTATTTAAAGGAAACCCATTGCCTTTAGACACTATTATTATTATACCTATACCTTGCAAGTGACTAAGATTGCTATGTTTGTTAGGTTTCATATAATATAAAGAAAAAGGCTTTATATTATCAAATTTCAGGACATGTTGGCAAGACAGTTTATTATTTAACTAGGAAATAGAAATAAATGACTTAATTACTTTATATTATACCTTTATCGTCGGCATTTGGAGGAATCCCGTTGTCTCTAGACATTTATTATTGCATCTATACCTTACAATTGGCTAATATTGCTATGTTTGTTTATTTTTCACAGGAATAAGTAATGGCTTTGCATTATCCAATGCCAAAAGCATGTTGGCTAAATAGCTTATTAACTAACAAGGAATAGATTTATGTGCTTTAATTGTTTATACTATACTTTTACCATATGCATTTGAACTATCATTATTACATCTTTACCTTACAAATGGCCGATATTGTTATGTTTGTTTATTTTTCATAGGAGTAAGAAATGGCTTTGCATTACCAAATTCAAAAGCATGTTGGCTAAATAGCTTATTAATTAGGAATAGATTTAGGTGCTTTAACTACTTTAAATTATACTTTTCATCTTCGTCATTTTGAAGGAATTCCATTGTTAGATACTAATACTACTGCACCTGAATTAATATTATCAACTAGTTTCAACGTACAACCCGCAACATTATAGAAGCGAATCCCGCTGGATCACTAGATTTTTCCGGGATAGTAAATAGCCTATGTGCTAATCCAAGTCATCAACTATCTGTGCGTAAAATTTCATTCAAATCCGTTTCGAAGTTTTGCGTGCGGTTTTATCTTTTAAAGTCTACTAACTGGTGATAACTACCACATATCTTTATAGATGAGAACCGGCTAGGAAGTTCCTAGAATAATTTCCATAGTACAGTTGATCCTGCTTGTTATTTAAACTTTAGGGATCGAGAGCTGATTCCTTTGGAGCCTTCGAGGCCGCGTGGGGGTGACTTCTTAGCTGTCTTCGGAGCTGAATGCAGAGTTACTGTAGGTTTGTTGCAGAGTTGGAGGTATGGCAAATACGATTTTAATTTCTGCATTGTTATAATTTTGGGCAGTTATAATTTTTTATGAAGGAACAATTAGGTGATAGGATAGGGCGTGTAGATATTAGGTGGAAGAACTGATGCTTTAATATATTGAGGAATTAAGGAATACTTTGTTTATTATTGACTTTCAATTAAAACTAGGTGATTCAAGCTTAGGAAATATTTATTATAGAAACTTTCTCTAGTTAAAATGATTACTTGAATTAATGCTTCAAATTGGATTAGGAGGGAATAGGATCTTTTAGGAATTGAAGGCAGACGGTCTGTTACTGTAGGAATAATATATTACAACCAATAAGTGGGGGCATAAATCTACACAAATTCACACGAAAACCTACCTTAATATGAATTATTAAAATTATGAAATGTTAATACGAATTATTATATCCTATTATAAAACTAAATATTAACTAATACGTAAATTAATTACATAGGCCAGTCCCTTAAAATCAAATCTTCATAAAACATTATTTTATTTACAATCAAATTTAAAACCGAGTACAAATATTGAACGAGATAATCACAAACTAATACAAATTACTCTCTTCGTATTTAACAAAGGAATGATTAATATAAACTGAATTGTTGAATTAAATTTGGAGCGAAAATCTTAAATGACTTTAATAAAGCTTCAGGGAGTTAGAGTACAAGAGAGGAATGAATGAACTTTAGTCCAAACGTATTATGTTTATTTAACCATATTTTGTATAAATTATTTACTTAATTTAATTAATTATTTATTTATTTTATTCTTATTTTATATTATTTATATAGGGATTTAGGAGGATAGGAATTATAATATTAAACTTCTTTATCAAATTATTTCTTTTGGATAATTGAAATATTATTGTTTATAGTGACAGTGCATAACAGATCTTTTAGTAAGATAGGAAGTTTACTAAATAAATCTGAAATTAAGGTTAATTACTAATTTTGGATTAGATATTTTTACCTTTTACCTTGGTAAATAGATCATGTCATCTTCATCTCACGGGAATATCGACTTTACGAAGGCAACAAGTTGTGCTGGGTGTATCTATATAAGGACATACATGTAATGGTGTCATTATGGTCATCTTCTCTTTACCAGTGCAGACACACGGTTCATATGCCCCTCTGTCGCAAGCATGGTATTTGGGGCGATAACCCAGATAAACACCCAACTATACCGCCAAGCAAAGTTGATCCATTTTCATATCTAATCATCTCAGGCATGAACTATTTTACAGAACTAGAGTTATTTGTCTAAATTGTTTATCTGTATATATTCATATATTAACCTGGATTCCATGATTGAATCTATACATCATAAGGATTGTACAAATGAACTTTACTTATGATTATTCGGGTGGATAGATGTTTCATAATACTGTTCACTTAAAGCAACAATAGATCTAATAAGCGTTGATTTCTAAAAGTTCAGACCTTATTAAATTCTGAAATTTGATTAAAGAGAAATTGAAATAAGAGTAATAGAACTCTAATAATCTGGAGAAGACATAAATAATTTAGTTTCATTAGAAAACGAGTATAAGACGAATTGTTTGGATTCTAAGATGTATTGAGTATTCAATCACAATATTAAAGAGTTCAAAGATCTTACTAAATTTCATCTATAACTTCAAATTCAATTAATAAGTAATATTTCATTGCTTGTGGTGACTATAAATTATTAGGGTTATAGGAGGAAATTTGACTATAATAACTTTAGAACAAAGGTTAATTTCTAGTTCAGTAATAATTTATTTTAATTATTTGGCTTTTTGATTGGACCATACCTTCGTCACAAGATAGTGTCGGCTTTGCGAAGGCATCAGGGTTGTATGCATGTCGCATGCATTGTGTATATCTATATAAAGGCACACATGTAATGTTGTCGTTATGGTTATCTCCTCGTTACCAGTGCGTGGTCCTCGGATAAGCCCCACCGCAAACTGTGTATTCAGAGGGTTAACCCAGATAAACACCAACTATCTATCGCCTAGCAAAGTTGAACTATTTACATAATTAATCAAATCGTCAACCAGGTATGAGCTACATCACAGAGCTGGATATATTAAATTGCTTGTTTTAATGTATTTTTATACATTAACCTGAGTTCATTTGACTTTCGTCATAAGGATTATCTTAATTGATTTTACTTATGAAATTTTTATGATTTGGATTATTTGAAGTTCATTGCGAGCAATGATTACTTTTATATATGTTTATTTATCGCGTACCGATTATTAATGTTTCGGTATTGTGATTGAAGACAACATATTATCTGTCTTAGTTTTGTCAAGTAATTGTTAAAACAAACTTGCACAAACTTTAATTGTAAACTTGAGAATTATATTTATTATTTGGCTTTTGACTGTGCTCAATACAAATGATGCACCTTGGTCATGCCAATATTTATTATTACTGGCTGTTACTAAAATAACAACAGTATATACTTTATCAACATTTATGTACTCCAAGTCAATGCTATCGCAAACTTGAGTACTTTATATATTATTTTAATTATTTTACTTTGATCAAGTCAATGCTTAATCGTATACTTGAGAATTATATTTATTGTTTGGCCTTTTGACTGTGCTCAATACAAATGATGCACCTTTGTCATGCCAATATTTATTTATTATTTTGTTACTGTTTGTTACTAAAATAACAACAGTATATATTTTTATCAACATTTATTTACTTCAAGTCAATGCTTAATTGTATACTTGAGAAACATATTTATTATTTGGCCTTTTGATTGTGCTCAATACAAATGATGCACCTTTGTCATGCCAATATTACTTATTATTTTGTTATTGTTTGTTACTAAAGTAGCAACGGTATATATTTTTATCAACATTACTTACTTCAAGTCCATGCTTAACTGTATACTTGAGAAACATATTTATTATTTGGCCTTTTGACTGTGCTCAATACAAATGATGCACCTTTGTCATGCCAATATTATTTATTATTTTGTTACTGTTTGTTACTAAAATAGCAACAGTATATATTTTTATCAACATTACTTACTTCAAGTCCATGCTTAACTGTATACTTGAGAAACATATTTATTATTTGGTCTTTTGACTGTGTTCAATACAAACGATGCACCTTTGTCATGCCAATATTTATTTATTATTTTGTTACTGTTTGTTACTAAAATAACAATAGTATATATTTTTATCAACATTTACTTACTTCGAGTCCATGCTTAACTGTATACTTGAAAAACATATTTAGTATTTGGCCTTTTGGCTGTGCTCAATTTTAATGACGCACCTTGGTCATGCCTATACTCATCAACTTCCAAACAATGTATTCACATGTTTGGACATTAAACTATATGGCTATCACTTTGTGACCCCACAATAGTAAAGCCTATCTGCCAATAACTTGGTTCTTCATAATATATTGATTTTCTCTTTGAGATTAAGGACTTTAGTTCCTTTTAGTTTCAATATACTTCTGGGGGATACGGTAGGAAGACCTTCAGCCGGCATGGTATCCACACATGTGAGGCGAGGCGGCGCCTCTTGCATATCCCACAATAATAAAATTGCGGCACTAAAGTGCTTTACAACTCCCAACCTAAATATTACAATAATTTTATCCATATATTCCATACTACCGTACTTCTTTCCTTTAGATGAAGTCAATGTAACTATTAATATCATCATAGTGCTCTCTTAAGCTATAAATTTATTATGTATTTTATGTATATATTTAATATACTACTCCCTTCCTTTAAGTCAAATATCTTTATTATATATTTATGTATTTATGTAATGTATTACTCCTTTTCTTAATTCAAATATCTTTATTATATTTATGTAATATATTACTTCCTTTCTTAAGCCAAATATCTTCAATATACTAAATTTTAGTCCTTTAAATCAATTTATAGTATACATTTCCTAATAAAGTATGATTGTTTATAAGAGATGAAATGTACCTTTGAAAAGAATGAATGGGTAAACTATATAACACAAAATGAGTCCTCAAGTTAACACTAGATGAATCATTTGGCCAGATAATATGATTATAACTCTGTTGACTCCTTTATAAACGAAATATAACAGACAATTTTGTTATATTTAAAATGTGAGTTTAGAGGGTCTTCGGGAGAGTTCGTTACAATTTGGTGCCGCGACGCAGGACATAATTTTGAACACAGTTAATCAGATTACAAGAAAAGTATTTCTGAAATTAAAAATTATCTGTGACTTATATGACAAAACATTGGTTTTGTCACAATTTGGAGCCGTGACGTGTGACAAAGGTCTTCAAACATTTCATCTCGGTAAACATTTAAGCTAGACAAACATATTTTTGAGCAGAGACCTTAAATTTATGGATAACTTGGTATTGATTGCTAGTGTGAAAGGGTAGAATGATTTGAGTTCATAATACAAAATATTAGGTTGTAGTAATATTAAAACAAATTCTAAATAGATATTTTGATTCATGGTAAAACATGACAAAAGATAAATATTTACTAAAATGAGTTAATCGAGAACGATCTTAAAGTACAATAAACATAATTTTAATCTAGACATAAAATCAAAATCAACTAGTAATTACTCGTATCTTCATCCAAATGACTAAAAATCATTACTTCCTTTTCTCTGTCGGGTAAGTAGCCTATATCAATTCTTGTTGACTCTTTTATGGATAGGGTAGCTTCTAATGGTTAAAGTGTTTTAGTTCAGTCCAGTGGTTAGGAGTCTATTCATTACAAAAATATAAAAAAAAAAAAAACATAATAATAAAAATTCCGAATAGTATTACATATTCTCAATAAAAAGGATAATTAAACTTTAACATAATATTTATAAAAAATATAAATAAACTACAATGATTATACTTAAATTAAGACCCTTAAAATTATACTCTATCGAATTAAATTTAAGAATTACTAAGTTTTAGTTCTAACAATCTTGAATTTTTATTCAATCTAATTTGTTATACACAAATAATTAGTAGTAACTTATTTAATAACTAGCTGTTGCCAGCGACTTCGTCCGCGCGGACTTCGTTTACTCCGCACAGCACCTGGCCGCTAGGTGACAGCGTGATAATATGTAACCTATATATTGACCCAACCTGTTAGTAATATTCATACAAAGTTTGAAGTAATCCATGCAGTACTTTTTGAGTTTGCCCCGGACATACATACAGACAAACAGACAAACAGATAAACAGACAAACAGACAAAAATTCATACTAAAATTCATAAGAAACTATATTTTTAGCTTTGATATCGATTGTAGATCACGCCCCAAGTATTCTTTTAAAAAAAAAAAAAAATTTCAATGTACAGTTTTACTTTCCTACGATTTTATTATATGTATAGATTTAGTTTGCGTAATCCAAAACCAATACCTCTTTTATTTAGTTGAGTAAAGGAAACCTACAATAGTGTTATAACGAAATTAAGCGATAAATAATTCACAGCAGTTTATTGCACATTGATTCAAGTCTTGTACTTACATAGTTATAAAAGTTCACCTACAAGTATATTAACATGTAGCTAAGGTAAGATATATAGTCTTCATATAAACTTTGTTTCTTGTTTGATTTTATCTAAAGGGTTGATCCCTTGTAGGAAAGATAAACAGATATTCATATATATACCCAGACCAAATTTCATCAAAATCGGTTCAGGTGTTTAGATGTAAAAGGGTAACAGATAGACTTTCGCTTTTGTATCAGTTGATCCTGAGTGTTCGTATATACCCAGACCAAATTTCATCAAAATCGGTTCAGGGATTTAGTCATGAAAATGTAACAGATAGACAAGACTTCCGCTTTTATAATATGAGTATGGGAGTATGTACTTGTTCATTCGAAGACTTTAAATTATTACTATATAGAGTTGCATCATAATCGACACAGCGAATTGGCCGTGATAGCGTTTAATATAGATAGTTATTTTAGAATTTATAATATTGTTATGGATTATTTTCATGTGGATTTATGGTTTATAAAATTAAATTAAGAAATAAAAGTATGCGAGATAAATTATTTATAATGTTTTAAAAACGATCTAATCCTTTTAAATTTTATTCATAATATTAAAAAAATATATATAGTTTTACTATTAGTTTCGGGTTGGTAAAACATATCGCGGTAATATATACATATATATAAAACCTTAATGGTGAAACCTAAATTCAATTTTAATGACATTATGTTTATAAATATTATTTGAAGGATACGTCGGAAATTTGAGCTGGATAAAGTTGTCATAATCAACAGTTATGGTAGTTGTCATTTTGCGTAAATAATAAAATTAAAATAGAAAATTTAAATTGAATATAAATAAGAAGAAATACTGACATTATATAAAATTAAAATAGGTAAATAAAATCTTGTTATTTGGTTTGAAATAGGGTTACAAGATTTTCCATCTAATGTTAGTGTACAAACCTATTAGTTGCAGATAACATACGAACCTATAGTTGAACATTTTAAATATATATAAATTTACATATTTTTAAATTTATTTTATGGTTATTTAAATGAAATGAATTGAATTGAACGATGTTGTTGAATCATATTACATAGTATAACAGTAAAATATATAAACATTTACTTTTAAGGTGATTACTTTTTCTTAAAATGAAATT
This sequence comes from Apodemia mormo, assembly GCA_036924255.1. Taxonomy (NCBI): domain Eukaryota; kingdom Metazoa; phylum Arthropoda; class Insecta; order Lepidoptera; family Riodinidae; genus Apodemia; species Apodemia mormo. Next base: position 34,284,056 of record JAUPFN010000008.1, on the reverse strand, counting down.
TCAAAGTATCTTCACGCCGTATCCCCAAAGCGGTAGGCAGAGGTACAACTAAATGATTTGTTAATTATAAATTAAAATGTAATAATATAAGGATAATAATCTGACTTTTAATACTTTTTATCAGTGTATTTGATAAAATATTAAAATAGATAGATAGCTAGGTTCATTTAAATTCGGTTATTTACTACTTCTAAAGATGAATGTACTTATTAAATAATTTGGGAATATCGGAATTCTTATATAAAAAAAGAGTTTATTTAATACTTATGTAAGTAAATGAGAATCAAGTACACGTTTAATTGTAAAACAATAATATTGGAATAACATAAGTGAATTAAATTATAATTTCAAAGCTTATTTGATAATGTAAAAAAAAAAAAATGCGATGTAGGTTACGTATTAGAAGTTTAATTTTAGCCACATTCTGCTCGTGGTTACTTGTTAAATCGGAAATTAGTTTAAATAGTACTAAAATAAAAATAAAAGAATTAAAAATCGGTTTAATGGTTAACATTTGTGCGCATTATAAACGAATGTTTCTTGTTGGCAAAGGCTAAGATAATAAAAAATCAAACAATATGTACAATACAACTTAACTTTGATTGAAATACATTTAGAATCATTATTACACATTATTTTTCGATCTGTAGGGAGAGGTGCACTTATAAAAAACATTTTCGCAACTAACGGTTGTAACATATCATACCATTTTTATTATGAATAAATGTGGTTACAATAATTTAGAAATTCAAGGGTAATTTAATTCAAGAGCTGTTATTGATAATAGAGAACAATGTTTAATGTAAAATTTTCTATATACTTAATCATTCGTAATTACATAATATCATACCTAAAATATAAATATCAATTTAATCGAAACCCTTCTAAAAATAAACTATACCAAATAAACAAATAATAAAGAATTTCCTAGACTGATTATCAATTAACCTAATGCTAATAAATAAGGATATTCAAGCTATTCAAAGCATTTATCATATTTTTAAATAGAGGCATTCAATTAAATTAATTATATACACAAACTTAATAAAGTAAACCATACCTTAGTTATCAAAAATGTTTGCAAAATTATAGTATACCTACAAAGCTAAAGGAACTTAAGAGATAGTTGTAGAAGTTTTGGGATGTAACTAAAATTACTGTTAAGATGCATAATTTGAGAATAAATTAAGATTTGATAGTTCAATTTTGTTCAATTTTCATCATTTGCATTAGGGAGAATATTTCAACGAATTTAATATATAGAAAGGATTAAATATATTACTTTATATTTAAATACTATAGAACTTTAAATATTTTTACTAAAGTTAGCCGACTAAATATAGGAAATTTTAGAATTTTCGGAGGTTAAATTTTTTTTTTAAAGTGATTTAACTGTTCTTTTATGTCGATTACGTAAGGAAAATAGGATTGATATTAGGAAACACAAATGATTTGATAAAATAAAATAAATTTTATAAATATTATTACACAACACCAGATTAACAAGAGCTTATCATTTATATACCGATAGTTAAGGAGTAGGATTAGTTAGGGTTATACTATTACAATTATAGATAGAGAAGGAAAGTAATAGGTAGTGTAGAAATTTTAAAATAGTTTGGCTTAGGTTGACAGAAACTAAATAGGGATTTTGAGAAGTAAATTTATAGTTGGGAAAAAAAAATTATTTAACTTAAGTGGGGGCAAGAATTAATCACTAACTCTTTAATTTTTTATATTTCTTGGTTTAAAAAGGGGTTATGTCGTAGATTGTGGGTCGTCGGATATTACATTTAAAACAGTTGTTACTCCAACAAGAATATTTAGGATAAAAACATTTGCGTAGGTATAGTTAGACAATTGTATATATGTATGTGAAAGTATATAGGTGTAGGTATATATAGGAGCAGATAGGATTATTTTATGATATAAGGGTTTTAAAGAAAGTAAATATTAACTAAAATTTAAAATATTACTCTCATTGAATAAATAAAAAATACTAAAATAAAAAAATAAAAAACTTCCAATGACGTGTCATCGTTTGTATTTTTCATGATAAACGGGTATATACTTATGTACGTCGCGCTGTAGGAAGCTCAGTTTCCATGTCTTGAAATTGGGGCTGCTGACTGTTTCATATTAGTGTTTGAAATTGTGAATAGGCCAAGTTCAGAAAGGGGTTAGTCTTTGCTTCGCTTTGGCACAAAGAGATGCGCGAATGCAGCACTATAGGGGATCAGGGTTATTCTTCCGTATTTGAACAATCGCCCTGATAACTACGCAACACAGTCAATCAAAATAAAGGTTGTGCCTGAACAAATAGTCCTTAGTGTGAGTTGTTGTGCAGGACTAGCTAAATATTAAGGAATTAGAATATTTATTAGGGACGGATGATATTTGATATACGAATAGATAACATAATAATAAAGCGAATGTTCCAAATTCAGACTATTTGAAAAAAAAAAAAAAGATAAGATTTTAACTTACGACTCCTGCTTCGCGAATTTAAATAAATTTATAAAAATGTCATAACGATAAAACCAAGGTCTTTCAATTTTCTTTTAACAATTATTTATTAATTAAATCACAGAGATTTATGAGATAGGGGATTAGTTTATATTTCGGGTTTTGTTTTTAATTAATTTAGTTTAAAGAAAAACTTATTATTATCGCAGTTAAGAGAGTAGGGTGACCGCATTTTCCTTTCTTTCTTAGAAAGTTGGATTAGTGATAAATTTTATTATAACATGATCGTTGGCAAATCATTTATAATAAAATTTAGGGGGCAATTGTAACAGACTTCATCTATCCCTTAAGAGGTTTAGTGTAATAAAAGAAAATAATAAGAATCTATACTATTTTTTTGTTAAAAATATGTCTGAATTATGTTTAATAAATAATATCAATGGAATTAAAGACGAAAATAAATAAAGAAAACTAATTCTCAATAATATATAAGACCTAAGAGGTAAACATATAAAACCTTAAAAAGAGAATGACAGGAAAATTTGAGGATAGAAGAATAATGACGGGATTGAGAAAAAGGGAAAAAACGGGGGGATTTGTTTTAAAAGTTCTAGACGTTATAAAAGAGATTCTTCGTTTGAGACAATAATATAGATATATCAGGGATATTCCGGAGTGTAAATAATAATATAAATACTCTTAATGTGAGAAAAGAGATTGGTAAAAACTTGATTGATCAAAAAAACCGTGAGTATGTAGAATAGAGATTTATTCAGGGATTACGTATGTATTTATGCAACTTCGTATTTGATATGTAGTCGTTGAGTTTATTTAAATCTAGCAGTATTGGTAGAATGTAGTTTTATTAGAAGGTAAATCTTTTGAATGTTGAATATACAATTTTAATAAACATATTACCGATAAATATGTGATTAGGTTTACAAGAATGAAATTGTGCAAAATGTTGTGTAAAGGTGGATCGATCCTAGACTGAGTGAAGAATGTTTGTTGTATGAAGAAATGAAATTATTTATTTTAAGGAATAGCTGTTGAAAAGGAGTTTAATAACATAGGAGAAACGTGGACTTGTTTGCTTTATAGAAATTGTGTGATATTATTATTAGGGAAGTCTATTTTGATTTTAGGAAAATAAAACCATAATTTTTGCTGTTCTAATTGTTCTTTTCTTTCCATAAAAATGTGAACAATGGTTGTGGAGCAATTGCTGTCTTACAGTTTTGCAGCAGGGCTGCTAATCAAGACGAGGTTAAATCGGAGTCCTAAACAACACAGGTGATGTAATTTTCCAATTTAAATTAAATTAAGTTTGTATAACTATACAAGACTACAATTTAAGTTTGTATAACTATACAAGACTAAGTAATGGCTTTACTTTATCAAATTTCAGTGCTTGACGGATGACAGTTTATTAATTAATTAGGAAATGGATTTATGACTTAATTATATGTATATAGATTTTCACCATCGGTATTTAAAGGAAACCCATTGCCTTTAGACACTATTATTATTATACCTATACCTTGCAAGTGACTAAGATTGCTATGTTTGTTAGGTTTCATATAATATAAAGAAAAAGGCTTTATATTATCAAATTTCAGGACATGTTGGCAAGACAGTTTATTATTTAACTAGGAAATAGAAATAAATGACTTAATTACTTTATATTATACCTTTATCGTCGGCATTTGGAGGAATCCCGTTGTCTCTAGACATTTATTATTGCATCTATACCTTACAATTGGCTAATATTGCTATGTTTGTTTATTTTTCACAGGAATAAGTAATGGCTTTGCATTATCCAATGCCAAAAGCATGTTGGCTAAATAGCTTATTAACTAACAAGGAATAGATTTATGTGCTTTAATTGTTTATACTATACTTTTACCATATGCATTTGAACTATCATTATTACATCTTTACCTTACAAATGGCCGATATTGCTATGTTTGTTTATTTTTCATAGGAGTAAGAAATGGCTTTGCATTACCAAATTCAAAAGCATGTTGGCTAAATAGCTTATTAATTAGGAATAGATTTAGGTGCTTTAACTACTTTAAATTATACTTTTCATCTTCGTCATTTTGAAGGAATTCCATTGTTAGATACTAATACTACTGCACCTGAATTAATATTATCAACTAGTTTCAACGTACAACCCGCAACATTATAGAAGCGAATCCCGCTGGATCACTAGATTTTTCCGGGATAGTAAATAGCCTATGTGCTAATCCAAGTCATCAACTATCTGTGCGTAAAATTTCATTCAAATCCGTTTCGAAGTTTTGCGTGCGGTTTTATCTTTTAAAGTCTACTAACTGGTGATAACTACCACATATCTTTATAGATGAGAACCGGCTAGGAAGTTCCTAGAATAATTTCCATAGTACAGTTGATCCTGCTTGTTATTTAAACTTTAGGGATCGAGAGCTGATTCCTTTGGAGCCTTCGAGGCCGCGTGGGGGTGACTTCTTAGCTGTCTTCGGAGCTGAATGCAGAGTTACTGTAGGTTTGTTGCAGAGTTGGAGGTATGGCAAATACGATTTTAATTTCTGCATTGTTATAATTTTGGGCAGTTATAATTTTTTATGAAGGAACAATTAGGTGATAGGATAGGGCGTGTAGATATTAGGTGGAAGAACTGATGCTTTAATATATTGAGGAATTAAGGAATACTTTGTTTATTATTGACTTTCAATTAAAACTAGGTGATTCAAGCTTAGGAAATATTTATTATAGAAACTTTCTCTAGTTAAAATGATTACTTGAATTAATGCTTCAAATTGGATTAGGAGGGAATAGGATCTTTTAGGAATTGAAGGCAGACGGTCTGTTACTGTAGGAATAATATATTACAACCAATAAGTGGGGGCATAAATCTACACAAATTCACACGAAAACCTACCTTAATATGAATTATTAAAATTATGAAATGTTAATACGAATTATTATATCCTATTATAAAACTAAATATTAACTAATACGTAAATTAATTACATAGGCCAGTCCCTTAAAATCAAATCTTCATAAAACATTATTTTATTTACAATCAAATTTAAAACCGAGTACAAATATTGAACGAGATAATCACAAACTAATACAAATTACTCTCTTCGTATTTAACAAAGGAATGATTAATATAAACTGAATTGTTGAATTAAATTTGGAGCGAAAATCTTAAATGACTTTAATAAAGCTTCAGGGAGTTAGAGTACAAGAGAGGAATGAATGAACTTTAGTCCAAACGTATTATGTTTATTTAACCATATTTTGTATAAATTATTTACTTAATTTAATTAATTATTTATTTATTTTATTCTTATTTTATATTATTTATATAGGGATTTAGGAGGATAGGAATTATAATATTAAACTTCTTTATCAAATTATTTCTTTTGGATAATTGAAATATTATTGTTTATAGTGACAGTGCATAACAGATCTTTTAGTAAGATAGGAAGTTTACTAAATAAATCTGAAATTAAGGTTAATTACTAATTTTGGATTAGATATTTTTACCTTTTACCTTGGTAAATAGATCATGTCATCTTCATCTCACGGGAATATCGACTTTACGAAGGCAACAAGTTGTGCTGGGTGTATCTATATAAGGACATACATGTAATGGTGTCATTATGGTCATCTTCTCTTTACCAGTGCAGACACACGGTTCATATGCCCCTCTGTCGCAAGCATGGTATTTGGGGCGATAACCCAGATAAACACCCAACTATACCGCCAAGCAAAGTTGATCCATTTTCATATCTAATCATCTCAGGCATGAACTATTTTACAGAACTAGAGTTATTTGTCTAAATTGTTTATCTGTATATATTCATATATTAACCTGGATTCCATGATTGAATCTATACATCATAAGGATTGTACAAATGAACTTTACTTATGATTATTCGGGTGGATAGATGTTTCATAATACTGTTCACTTAAAGCAACAATAGATCTAATAAGCGTTGATTTCTAAAAGTTCAGACCTTATTAAATTCTGAAATTTGATTAAAGAGAAATTGAAATAAGAGTAATAGAACTCTAATAATCTGGAGAAGACATAAATAATTTAGTTTCATTAGAAAACGAGTATAAGACGAATTGTTTGGATTCTAAGATGTATTGAGTATTCAATCACAATATTAAAGAGTTCAAAGATCTTACTAAATTTCATCTATAACTTCAAATTCAATTAATAAGTAATATTTCATTGCTTGTGGTGACTATAAATTATTAGGGTTATAGGAGGAAATTTGACTATAATAACTTTAGAACAAAGGTTAATTTCTAGTTCAGTAATAATTTATTTTAATTATTTGGCTTTTTGATTGGACCATACCTTCGTCACAAGATAGTGTCGGCTTTGCGAAGGCATCAGGGTTGTATGCATGTCGCATGCATTGTGTATATCTATATAAAGGCACACATGTAATGTTGTCGTTATGGTTATCTCCTCGTTACCAGTGCGTGGTCCTCGGATAAGCCCCACCGCAAACTGTGTATTCAGAGGGTTAACCCAGATAAACACCAACTATCTATCGCCTAGCAAAGTTGAACTATTTACATAATTAATCAAATCGTCAACCAGGTATGAGCTACATCACAGAGCTGGATATATTAAATTGCTTGTTTTAATGTATTTTTATACATTAACCTGAGTTCATTTGACTTTCGTCATAAGGATTATCTTAATTGATTTTACTTATGAAATTTTTATGATTTGGATTATTTGAAGTTCATTGCGAGCAATGATTACTTTTATATATGTTTATTTATCGCGTACCGATTATTAATGTTTCGGTATTGTGATTGAAGACAACATATTATCTGTCTTAGTTTTGTCAAGTAATTGTTAAAACAAACTTGCACAAACTTTAATTGTAAACTTGAGAATTATATTTATTATTTGGCTTTTGACTGTGCTCAATACAAATGATGCACCTTGGTCATGCCAATATTTATTATTACTGGCTGTTACTAAAATAACAACAGTATATACTTTATCAACATTTATGTACTCCAAGTCAATGCTATCGCAAACTTGAGTACTTTATATATTATTTTAATTATTTTACTTTGATCAAGTCAATGCTTAATCGTATACTTGAGAATTATATTTATTGTTTGGCCTTTTGACTGTGCTCAATACAAATGATGCACCTTTGTCATGCCAATATTTATTTATTATTTTGTTACTGTTTGTTACTAAAATAACAACAGTATATATTTTTATCAACATTTATTTACTTCAAGTCAATGCTTAATTGTATACTTGAGAAACATATTTATTATTTGGCCTTTTGATTGTGCTCAATACAAATGATGCACCTTTGTCATGCCAATATTACTTATTATTTTGTTATTGTTTGTTACTAAAGTAGCAACGGTATATATTTTTATCAACATTACTTACTTCAAGTCCATGCTTAACTGTATACTTGAGAAACATATTTATTATTTGGCCTTTTGACTGTGCTCAATACAAATGATGCACCTTTGTCATGCCAATATTATTTATTATTTTGTTACTGTTTGTTACTAAAATAGCAACAGTATATATTTTTATCAACATTACTTACTTCAAGTCCATGCTTAACTGTATACTTGAGAAACATATTTATTATTTGGTCTTTTGACTGTGTTCAATACAAACGATGCACCTTTGTCATGCCAATATTTATTTATTATTTTGTTACTGTTTGTTACTAAAATAACAATAGTATATATTTTTATCAACATTTACTTACTTCGAGTCCATGCTTAACTGTATACTTGAAAAACATATTTAGTATTTGGCCTTTTGGCTGTGCTCAATTTTAATGACGCACCTTGGTCATGCCTATACTCATCAACTTCCAAACAATGTATTCACATGTTTGGACATTAAACTATATGGCTATCACTTTGTGACCCCACAATAGTAAAGCCTATCTGCCAATAACTTGGTTCTTCATAATATATTGATTTTCTCTTTGAGATTAAGGACTTTAGTTCCTTTTAGTTTCAATATACTTCTGGGGGATACGGTAGGAAGACCTTCAGCCGGCATGGTATCCACACATGTGAGGCGAGGCGGCGCCTCTTGCATATCCCACAATAATAAAATTGCGGCACTAAAGTGCTTTACAACTCCCAACCTAAATATTACAATAATTTTATCCATATATTCCATACTACCGTACTTCTTTCCTTTAGATGAAGTCAATGTAACTATTAATATCATCATAGTGCTCTCTTAAGCTATAAATTTATTATGTATTTTATGTATATATTTAATATACTACTCCCTTCCTTTAAGTCAAATATCTTTATTATATATTTATGTATTTATGTAATGTATTACTCCTTTTCTTAATTCAAATATCTTTATTATATTTATGTAATATATTACTTCCTTTCTTAAGCCAAATATCTTCAATATACTAAATTTTAGTCCTTTAAATCAATTTATAGTATACATTTCCTAATAAAGTATGATTGTTTATAAGAGATGAAATGTACCTTTGAAAAGAATGAATGGGTAAACTATATAACACAAAATGAGTCCTCAAGTTAACACTAGATGAATCATTTGGCCAGATAATATGATTATAACTCTGTTGACTCCTTTATAAACGAAATATAACAGACAATTTTGTTATATTTAAAATGTGAGTTTAGAGGGTCTTCGGGAGAGTTCGTTACAATTTGGTGCCGCGACGCAGGACATAATTTTGAACACAGTTAATCAGATTACAAGAAAAGTATTTCTGAAATTAAAAATTATCTGTGACTTATATGACAAAACATTGGTTTTGTCACAATTTGGAGCCGTGACGTGTGACAAAGGTCTTCAAACATTTCATCTCGGTAAACATTTAAGCTAGACAAACATATTTTTGAGCAGAGACCTTAAATTTATGGATAACTTGGTATTGATTGCTAGTGTGAAAGGGTAGAATGATTTGAGTTCATAATACAAAATATTAGGTTGTAGTAATATTAAAACAAATTCTAAATAGATATTTTGATTCATGGTAAAACATGACAAAAGATAAATATTTACTAAAATGAGTTAATCGAGAACGATCTTAAAGTACAATAAACATAATTTTAATCTAGACATAAAATCAAAATCAACTAGTAATTACTCGTATCTTCATCCAAATGACTAAAAATCATTACTTCCTTTTCTCTGTCGGGTAAGTAGCCTATATCAATTCTTGTTGACTCTTTTATGGATAGGGTAGCTTCTAATGGTTAAAGTGTTTTAGTTCAGTCCAGTGGTTAGGAGTCTATTCATTACAAAAATATAAAAAAAAAAAAAACATAATAATAAAAATTCCGAATAGTATTACATATTCTCAATAAAAAGGATAATTAAACTTTAACATAATATTTATAAAAAATATAAATAAACTACAATGATTATACTTAAATTAAGACCCTTAAAATTATACTCTATCGAATTAAATTTAAGAATTACTAAGTTTTAGTTCTAACAATCTTGAATTTTTATTCAATCTAATTTGTTATACACAAATAATTAGTAGTAACTTATTTAATAACTAGCTGTTGCCAGCGACTTCGTCCGCGCGGACTTCGTTTACTCCGCACAGCACCTGGCCGCTAGGTGACAGCGTGATAATATGTAACCTATATATTGACCCAACCTGTTAGTAATATTCATACAAAGTTTGAAGTAATCCATGCAGTACTTTTTGAGTTTGCCCCGGACATACATACAGACAAACAGACAAACAGATAAACAGACAAACAGACAAAAATTCATACTAAAATTCATAAGAAACTATATTTTTAGCTTTGATATCGATTGTAGATCACGCCCCAAGTATTCTTTTAAAAAAAAAAAAAAATTTCAATGTACAGTTTTACTTTCCTACGATTTTATTATATGTATAGATTTAGTTTGCGTAATCCAAAACCAATACCTCTTTTATTTAGTTGAGTAAAGGAAACCTACAATAGTGTTATAACGAAATTAAGCGATAAATAATTCACAGCAGTTTATTGCACATTGATTCAAGTCTTGTACTTACATAGTTATAAAAGTTCACCTACAAGTATATTAACATGTAGCTAAGGTAAGATATATAGTCTTCATATAAACTTTGTTTCTTGTTTGATTTTATCTAAAGGGTTGATCCCTTGTAGGAAAGATAAACAGATATTCATATATATACCCAGACCAAATTTCATCAAAATCGGTTCAGGTGTTTAGATGTAAAAGGGTAACAGATAGACTTTCGCTTTTGTATCAGTTGATCCTGAGTGTTCGTATATACCCAGACCAAATTTCATCAAAATCGGTTCAGGGATTTAGTCATGAAAATGTAACAGATAGACAAGACTTCCGCTTTTATAATATGAGTATGGGAGTATGTACTTGTTCATTCGAAGACTTTAAATTATTACTATATAGAGTTGCATCATAATCGACACAGCGAATTGGCCGTGATAGCGTTTAATATAGATAGTTATTTTAGAATTTATAATATTGTTATGGATTATTTTCATGTGGATTTATGGTTTATAAAATTAAATTAAGAAATAAAAGTATGCGAGATAAATTATTTATAATGTTTTAAAAACGATCTAATCCTTTTAAATTTTATTCATAATATTAAAAAAATATATATAGTTTTACTATTAGTTTCGGGTTGGTAAAACATATCGCGGTAATATATACATATATATAAAACCTTAATGGTGAAACCTAAATTCAATTTTAATGACATTATGTTTATAAATATTATTTGAAGGATACGTCGGAAATTTGAGCTGGATAAAGTTGTCATAATCAACAGTTATGGTAGTTGTCATTTTGCGTAAATAATAAAATTAAAATAGAAAATTTAAATTGAATATAAATAAGAAGAAATACTGACATTATATAAAATTAAAATAGGTAAATAAAATCTTGTTATTTGGTTTGAAATAGGGTTACAAGATTTTCCATCTAATGTTAGTGTACAAACCTATTAGTTGCAGATAACATACGAACCTATAGTTGAACATTTTAAATATATATAAATTTACATATTTTTAAATTTATTTTATGGTTATTTAAATGAAATGAATTGAATTGAACGATGTTGTTGAATCATATTACATAGTATAACAGTAAAATATATAAACATTTACTTTTAAGGTGATTACTTTTTCTTAAAATGAAATTTCAAAGTATCTTCACGCCGTATCCCCAAAGCGGTAGGCAGAGGTACAACTAAATGATTTGTTAATTATAAATTAAAATGTAATAATATAAGGATAATAATCTGACTTTTAATACTTTTTATCAGTGTATTTGATAAAATATTAAAATAGATAGATAGCTAGGTTCATTTAAATTCGGTTATTTACTACTTCTAAAGATGAATGTACTTATTAAATAATTTGGGAATATCGGAATTCTTATATAAAAAAAGAGTTTATTTAATACTTATGTAAGTAAATGAGAATCAAGTACACGTTTAATTGTAAAACAATAATATTGGAATAACATAAGTGAATTAAATTATAATTTCAAAGCTTATTTGATAATGTAAAAAAAAAAAAATGCGATGTAGGTTACGTATTAGAAGTTTAATTTTAGCCACATTCTGCTCGTGGTTACTTGTTAAATCGGAAATTAGTTTAAATAGTACTAAAATAAAAATAAAAGAATTAAAAATCGGTTTAATGGTTAACATTTGTGCGCATTATAAACGAATGTTTCTTGTTGGCAAAGGCTAAGATAATAAAAAATCAAACAATATGTACAATACAACTTAACTTTGATTGAAATACATTTAGAATCATTATTACACATTATTTTTCGATCTGTAGGGAGAGGTGCACTTATAAAAAACATTTTCGCAACTAACGGTTGTAACATATCATACCATTTTTATTATGAATAAATGTGGTTACAATAATTTAGAAATTCAAGGGTAATTTAATTCAAGAGCTGTTATTGATAATAGAGAACAATGTTTAATGTAAAATTTTCTATATACTTAATCATTCGTAATTACATAATATCATACCTAAAATATAAATATCAATTTAATCGAAACCCTTCTAAAAATAAACTATACCAAATAAACAAATAATAAAGAATTTCCTAGACTGATTATCAATTAACCTAATGCTAATAAATAAGGATATTCAAGCTATTCAAAGCATTTATCATATTTTTAAATAGAGGCATTCAATTAAATTAATTATATACACAAACTTAATAAAGTAAACCATACCTTAGTTATCAAAAATGTTTGCAAAATTATAGTATACCTACAAAGCTAAAGGAACTTAAGAGATAGTTGTAGAAGTTTTGGGATGTAACTAAAATTACTGTTAAGATGCATAATTTGAGAATAAATTAAGATTTGATAGTTCAATTTTGTTCAATTTTCATCATTTGCATTAGGGAGAATATTTCAACGAATTTAATATATAGAAAGGATTAAATATATTACTTTATATTTAAATACTATAGAACTTTAAATATTTTTACTAAAGTTAGCCGACTAAATATAGGAAATTTTAGAATTTTCGGAGGTTAAATTTTTTTTTTAAAGTGATTTAACTGTTCTTTTATGTCGATTACGTAAGGAAAATAGGATTGATATTAGGAAACACAAATGATTTGATAAAATAAAATAAATTTTATAAATATTATTACACAACACCAGATTAACAAGAGCTTATCATTTATATACCGATAGTTAAGGAGTAGGATTAGTTAGGGTTATACTATTACAATTATAGATAGAGAAGGAAAGTAATAGGTAGTGTAGAAATTTTAAAATAGTTTGGCTTAGGTTGACAGAAACTAAATAGGGATTTTGAGAAGTAAATTTATAGTTGGGAAAAAAAAATTATTTAACTTAAGTGGGGGCAAGAATTAATCACTAACTCTTTAATTTTTTATATTTCTTGGTTTAAAAAGGGGTTATGTCGTAGATTGTGGGTCGTCGGATATTACATTTAAAACAGTTGTTACTCCAACAAGAATATTTAGGATAAAAACATTTGCGTAGGTATAGTTAGACAATTGTATATATGTATGTGAAAGTATATAGGTGTAGGTATATATAGGAGCAGATAGGATTATTTTATGATATAAGGGTTTTAAAGAAAGTAAATATTAACTAAAATTTAAAATATTACTCTCATTGAATAAATAAAAAATACTAAAATAAAAAAATAAAAAACTTCCAATGACGTGTCATCGTTTGTATTTTTCATGATAAACGGGTATATACTTATGTACGTCGCGCTGTAGGAAGCTCAGTTTCCATGTCTTGAAATTGGGGCTGCTGACTGTTTCATATTAGTGTTTGAAATTGTGAATAGGCCAAGTTCAGAAAGGGGTTAGTCTTTGCTTCGCTTTGGCACAAAGAGATGCGCGAATGCAGCACTATAGGGGATCAGGGTTATTCTTCCGTATTTGAACAATCGCCCTGATAACTACGCAACACAGTCAATCAAAATAAAGGTTGTGCCTGAACAAATAGTCCTTAGTGTGAGTTGTTGTGCAGGACTAGCTAAATATTAAGGAATTAGAATATTTATTAGGGACGGATGATATTTGATATACGAATAGATAACATAATAATAAAGCGAATGTTCCAAATTCAGACTATTTGAAAAAAAAAAAAAAGATAAGATTTTAACTTACGACTCCTGCTTCGCGAATTTAAATAAATTTATAAAAATGTCATAACGATAAAACCAAGGTCTTTCAATTTTCTTTTAACAATTATTTATTAATTAAATCACAGAGATTTATGAGATAGGGGATTAGTTTATATTTCGGGTTTTGTTTTTAATTAATTTAGTTTAAAGAAAAACTTATTATTATCGCAGTTAAGAGAGTAGGGTGACCGCATTTTCCTTTCTTTCTTAGAAAGTTGGATTAGTGATAAATTTTATTATAACATGATCGTTGGCAAATCATTTATAATAAAATTTAGGGGGCAATTGTAACAGACTTCATCTATCCCTTAAGAGGTTTAGTGTAATAAAAGAAAATAATAAGAATCTATACTATTTTTTTGTTAAAAATATGTCTGAATTATGTTTAATAAATAATATCAATGGAATTAAAGACGAAAATAAATAAAGAAAACTAATTCTCAATAATATATAAGACCTAAGAGGTAAACATATAAAACCTTAAAAAGAGAATGACAGGAAAATTTGAGGATAGAAGAATAATGACGGGATTGAGAAAAAGGGAAAAAACGGGGGGATTTGTTTTAAAAGTTCTAGACGTTATAAAAGAGATTCTTCGTTTGAGACAATAATATAGATATATCAGGGATATTCCGGAGTGTAAATAATAATATAAATACTCTTAATGTGAGAAAAGAGATTGGTAAAAACTTGATTGATCAAAAAAACCGTGAGTATGTAGAATAGAGATTTATTCAGGGATTACGTATGTATTTATGCAACTTCGTATTTGATATGTAGTCGTTGAGTTTATTTAAATCTAGCAGTATTGGTAGAATGTAGTTTTATTAGAAGGTAAATCTTTTGAATGTTGAATATACAATTTTAATAAACATATTACCGATAAATATGTGATTAGGTTTACAAGAATGAAATTGTGCAAAATGTTGTGTAAAGGTGGATCGATCCTAGACTGAGTGAAGAATGTTTGTTGTATGAAGAAATGAAATTATTTATTTTAAGGAATAGCTGTTGAAAAGGAGTTTAATAACATAGGAGAAACGTGGACTTGTTTGCTTTATAGAAATTGTGTGATATTATTATTAGGGAAGTCTATTTTGATTTTAGGAAAATAAAACCATAATTTTTGCTGTTCTAATTGTTCTTTTCTTTCCATAAAAATGTGAACAATGGTTGTGGAGCAATTGCTGTCTTACAGTTTTGCAGCAGGGCTGCTAATCAAGACGAGGTTAAATCGGAGTCCTAAACAACACAGGTGATGTAATTTTCCAATTTAAATTAAATTAAGTTTGTATAACTATACAAGACTACAATTTAAGTTTGTATAACTATACAAGACTAAGTAATGGCTTTACTTTATCAAATTTCAGTGCTTGACGGATGACAGTTTATTAATTAATTAGGAAATGGATTTATGACTTAATTATATGTATATAGATTTTCACCATCGGTATTTAAAGGAAACCCATTGCCTTTAGACACTATTATTATTATACCTATACCTTGCAAGTGACTAAGATTGCTATGTTTGTTAGGTTTCATATAATATAAAGAAAAAGGCTTTATATTATCAAATTTCAGGACATGTTGGCAAGACAGTTTATTATTTAACTAGGAAATAGAAATAAATGACTTAATTACTTTATATTATACCTTTATCGTCGGCATTTGGAGGAATCCCGTTGTCTCTAGACATTTATTATTGCATCTATACCTTACAATTGGCTAATATTGCTATGTTTGTTTATTTTTCACAGGAATAAGTAATGGCTTTGCATTATCCAATGCCAAAAGCATGTTGGCTAAATAGCTTATTAACTAACAAGGAATAGATTTATGTGCTTTAATTGTTTATACTATACTTTTACCATATGCATTTGAACTATCATTATTACATCTTTACCTTACAAATGGCCGATATTGCTATGTTTGTTTATTTTTCATAGGAGTAAGAAATGGCTTTGCATTACCAAATTCAAAAGCATGTTGGCTAAATAGCTTATTAATTAGGAATAGATTTAGGTGCTTTAACTACTTTAAATTATACTTTTCATCTTCGTCATTTTGAAGGAATTCCATTGTTAGATACTAATACTACTGCACCTGAATTAATATTATCAACTAGTTTCAACGTACAACCCGCAACATTATAGAAGCGAATCCCGCTGGATCACTAGATTTTTCCGGGATAGTAAATAGCCTATGTGCTAATCCAAGTCATCAACTATCTGTGCGTAAAATTTCATTCAAATCCGTTTCGAAGTTTTGCGTGCGGTTTTATCTTTTAAAGTCTACTAACTGGTGATAACTACCACATATCTTTATAGATGAGAACCGGCTAGGAAGTTCCTAGAATAATTTCCATAGTACAGTTGATCCTGCTTGTTATTTAAACTTTAGGGATCGAGAGCTGATTCCTTTGGAGCCTTCGAGGCCGCGTGGGGGTGACTTCTTAGCTGTCTTCGGAGCTGAATGCAGAGTTACTGTAGGTTTGTTGCAGAGTTGGAGGTATGGCAAATACGATTTTAATTTCTGCATTGTTATAATTTTGGGCAGTTATAATTTTTTATGAAGGAACAATTAGGTGATAGGATAGGGCGTGTAGATATTAGGTGGAAGAACTGATGCTTTAATATATTGAGGAATTAAGGAATACTTTGTTTATTATTGACTTTCAATTAAAACTAGGTGATTCAAGCTTAGGAAATATTTATTATAGAAACTTTCTCTAGTTAAAATGATTACTTGAATTAATGCTTCAAATTGGATTAGGAGGGAATAGGATCTTTTAGGAATTGAAGGCAGACGGTCTGTTACTGTAGGAATAATATATTACAACCAATAAGTGGGGGCATAAATCTACACAAATTCACACGAAAACCTACCTTAATATGAATTATTAAAATTATGAAATGTTAATACGAATTATTATATCCTATTATAAAACTAAATATTAACTAATACGTAAATTAATTACATAGGCCAGTCCCTTAAAATCAAATCTTCATAAAACATTATTTTATTTACAATCAAATTTAAAACCGAGTACAAATATTGAACGAGATAATCACAAACTAATACAAATTACTCTCTTCGTATTTAACAAAGGAATGATTAATATAAACTGAATTGTTGAATTAAATTTGGAGCGAAAATCTTAAATGACTTTAATAAAGCTTCAGGGAGTTAGAGTACAAGAGAGGAATGAATGAACTTTAGTCCAAACGTATTATGTTTATTTAACCATATTTTGTATAAATTATTTACTTAATTTAATTAATTATTTATTTATTTTATTCTTATTTTATATTATTTATATAGGGATTTAGGAGGATAGGAATTATAATATTAAACTTCTTTATCAAATTATTTCTTTTGGATAATTGAAATATTATTGTTTATAGTGACAGTGCATAACAGATCTTTTAGTAAGATAGGAAGTTTACTAAATAAATCTGAAATTAAGGTTAATTACTAATTTTGGATTAGATATTTTTACCTTTTACCTTGGTAAATAGATCATGTCATCTTCATCTCACGGGAATATCGACTTTACGAAGGCAACAAGTTGTGCTGGGTGTATCTATATAAGGACATACATGTAATGGTGTCATTATGGTCATCTTCTCTTTACCAGTGCAGACACACGGTTCATATGCCCCTCTGTCGCAAGCATGGTATTTGGGGCGATAACCCAGATAAACACCCAACTATACCGCCAAGCAAAGTTGATCCATTTTCATATCTAATCATCTCAGGCATGAACTATTTTACAGAACTAGAGTTATTTGTCTAAATTGTTTATCTGTATATATTCATATATTAACCTGGATTCCATGATTGAATCTATACATCATAAGGATTGTACAAATGAACTTTACTTATGATTATTCGGGTGGATAGATGTTTCATAATACTGTTCACTTAAAGCAACAATAGATCTAATAAGCGTTGATTTCTAAAAGTTCAGACCTTATTAAATTCTGAAATTTGATTAAAGAGAAATTGAAATAAGAGTAATAGAACTCTAATAATCTGGAGAAGACATAAATAATTTAGTTTCATTAGAAAACGAGTATAAGACGAATTGTTTGGATTCTAAGATGTATTGAGTATTCAATCACAATATTAAAGAGTTCAAAGATCTTACTAAATTTCATCTATAACTTCAAATTCAATTAATAAGTAATATTTCATTGCTTGTGGTGACTATAAATTATTAGGGTTATAGGAGGAAATTTGACTATAATAACTTTAGAACAAAGGTTAATTTCTAGTTCAGTAATAATTTATTTTAATTATTTGGCTTTTTGATTGGACCATACCTTCGTCACAAGATAGTGTCGGCTTTGCGAAGGCATCAGGGTTGTATGCATGTCGCATGCATTGTGTATATCTATATAAAGGCACACATGTAATGTTGTCGTTATGGTTATCTCCTCGTTACCAGTGCGTGGTCCTCGGATAAGCCCCACCGCAAACTGTGTATTCAGAGGGTTAACCCAGATAAACACCAACTATCTATCGCCTAGCAAAGTTGAACTATTTACATAATTAATCAAATCGTCAACCAGGTATGAGCTACATCACAGAGCTGGATATATTAAATTGCTTGTTTTAATGTATTTTTATACATTAACCTGAGTTCATTTGACTTTCGTCATAAGGATTATCTTAATTGATTTTACTTATGAAATTTTTATGATTTGGATTATTTGAAGTTCATTGCGAGCAATGATTACTTTTATATATGTTTATTTATCGCGTACCGATTATTAATGTTTCGGTATTGTGATTGAAGACAACATATTATCTGTCTTAGTTTTGTCAAGTAATTGTTAAAACAAACTTGCACAAACTTTAATTGTAAACTTGAGAATTATATTTATTATTTGGCTTTTGACTGTGCTCAATACAAATGATGCACCTTGGTCATGCCAATATTTATTATTACTGGCTGTTACTAAAATAACAACAGTATATACTTTATCAACATTTATGTACTCCAAGTCAATGCTATCGCAAACTTGAGTACTTTATATATTATTTTAATTATTTTACTTTGATCAAGTCAATGCTTAATCGTATACTTGAGAATTATATTTATTGTTTGGCCTTTTGACTGTGCTCAATACAAATGATGCACCTTTGTCATGCCAATATTTATTTATTATTTTGTTACTGTTTGTTACTAAAATAACAACAGTATATATTTTTATCAACATTTATTTACTTCAAGTCAATGCTTAATTGTATACTTGAGAAACATATTTATTATTTGGCCTTTTGATTGTGCTCAATACAAATGATGCACCTTTGTCATGCCAATATTACTTATTATTTTGTTATTGTTTGTTACTAAAGTAGCAACGGTATATATTTTTATCAACATTACTTACTTCAAGTCCATGCTTAACTGTATACTTGAGAAACATATTTATTATTTGGCCTTTTGACTGTGCTCAATACAAATGATGCACCTTTGTCATGCCAATATTATTTATTATTTTGTTACTGTTTGTTACTAAAATAGCAACAGTATATATTTTTATCAACATTACTTACTTCAAGTCCATGCTTAACTGTATACTTGAGAAACATATTTATTATTTGGTCTTTTGACTGTGTTCAATACAAACGATGCACCTTTGTCATGCCAATATTTATTTATTATTTTGTTACTGTTTGTTACTAAAATAACAATAGTATATATTTTTATCAACATTTACTTACTTCGAGTCCATGCTTAACTGTATACTTGAAAAACATATTTAGTATTTGGCCTTTTGGCTGTGCTCAATTTTAATGACGCACCTTGGTCATGCCTATACTCATCAACTTCCAAACAATGTATTCACATGTTTGGACATTAAACTATATGGCTATCACTTTGTGACCCCACAATAGTAAAGCCTATCTGCCAATAACTTGGTTCTTCATAATATATTGATTTTCTCTTTGAGATTAAGGACTTTAGTTCCTTTTAGTTTCAATATACTTCTGGGGGATACGGTAGGAAGACCTTCAGCCGGCATGGTATCCACACATGTGAGGCGAGGCGGCGCCTCTTGCATATCCCACAATAATAAAATTGCGGCACTAAAGTGCTTTACAACTCCCAACCTAAATATTACAATAATTTTATCCATATATTCCATACTACCGTACTTCTTTCCTTTAGATGAAGTCAATGTAACTATTAATATCATCATAGTGCTCTCTTAAGCTATAAATTTATTATGTATTTTATGTATATATTTAATATACTACTCCCTTCCTTTAAGTCAAATATCTTTATTATATATTTATGTATTTATGTAATGTATTACTCCTTTTCTTAATTCAAATATCTTTATTATATTTATGTAATATATTACTTCCTTTCTTAAGCCAAATATCTTCAATATACTAAATTTTAGTCCTTTAAATCAATTTATAGTATACATTTCCTAATAAAGTATGATTGTTTATAAGAGATGAAATGTACCTTTGAAAAGAATGAATGGGTAAACTATATAACACAAAATGAGTCCTCAAGTTAACACTAGATGAATCATTTGGCCAGATAATATGATTATAACTCTGTTGACTCCTTTATAAACGAAATATAACAGACAATTTTGTTATATTTAAAATGTGAGTTTAGAGGGTCTTCGGGAGAGTTCGTTACAATATACATATAATAAAATCGTAGGAAAGTCAAAATTGTACATTGAATATTTTTTTAAAACAATACTTGGGGGCGTGATCTACAATCGATATCGAAGCCAAAAATATAGTTTTTAGAATTTTTGTCTGTTTGTCTGTATGTATGTCCACGGTACACTCAAAAAGTACAGCATGGATTTACCTCAATGTCGATTTACCTCATGGTCGGGTCAATATATAGGCTACATATTATCACGCTATCACCTACAGGGGAGGAGCTGTGCGGAGTAAACGAAGTCCACGCGGACGAAGTTGCGGGCAATAGTTATAATTATATAATAGCACAAATATCTATCAGAAAAATTATAGGATAATAAAAGTAGGACCGCTTTTATTCAATACAGATGTAAATGACAGAAGCCTACTTACAGACATCAAATCTCTTATACTTTGCTGATCAGATGAAAATATATTCTACTATGTCATATCTCTAGAAGACGCGGATCATGATTCAAAGCTGATTTTTGATATTCAAATTAATGATGCAGTCACTTGGCTTTGCCAATGCGTATGTCAAAATGATTTTATGAAGAAAGACAAAAAATATATTTATATTACACCTTTGTTATAAGTCATATTGAATATGCTATACAGATTTGGAATTCTTGCTAAGCCAAATATATAATTCGTGTTCGATCAAAAGAATCTTTAAATTCTTATGCTTTCGTTTTAAGATAACTTATTATGCATACGCCTAATAATATTTTTGACGCAGTAAATCTGCAGCAACCGATTTCCCATTTCCTATGTCTTCAGAACTTTGCATCAGATCTTGAACAATATCAAATGGGACCAAACGGCGAGTATGCCCTCTCAAACATGTGTTCTGCATTGTCTCGCCCGGGTCTGGTACCTACTACCGTTTTACCGATTCCTGCCGCAATAGCAACAGATAGTTGACTCTTGTAAAAAAAAAATTAGTAAATTTTAAATTTATATGTAGCAATACCTAATTAATAATCAAATTAAAACAAAAGTAGTTGTTTGATTAGAAAGCTATTCTATATATGAGATATATACTCATTAAGAGAAAACATTCGTATTTTTTGTGTATATTGTGTTTATTCAAAAACTACTACATTGATATTTTTTTTTCCATTAGTAAAATACATTATATGAAAGTAACATAATATCTAAGCTACTTTTAAACCGATTAGGCAGAAGAAAATAATGATTTACGCGCGTATGTAGACGTAAGAAACAACTTGTTTATGATTAGGCAGAAGAAAATAATGATTTACGCGCGTATGTAGACGTAAGAAACAACTTGTTTATATGCGTAAATTAACAATCAATATTGATAATTTTTCTTATTTTGATCAATTAAAGACCAATACTGTCACCATGATCATCGAGTTCTGTCCGTGGGTAATGTCTTCGCAACCGGCGTGTTTGCATGCCCAGAGTAATATGGAGAAAGCAAATCAAAGATTGCAAGATTCTGCATTTGGTTCAGCACTCGTTTCTCTCTGCCTAACGCGTAATGTATCTGGCAGGAAGATATATATATATATATATATATATATATATATATATATATATATATATATATATATATATATATATATATATATATATATATATATATCAAAATCAAATGTAGTACATTTGTTAATGAAATTTTAAAACGATTACATTACTTAAACTTATTTGAGTAAAAAATTCTTTTTTATGATGCATAAAAAATACTAAAAAACTTCATAAAAAGTTCATGTAAGGAGCTTACTGTACAATTTTACAAAAAATTTTCAATTAGTATTTTTTAGGTCACGAAAGCATTTCAGTAAGCATCGCTTAAGAGTTTGTCTGCATTACGACTTAAAAGTAACATATAATATAAAAAAATGTATGCCCATTTTTATCAATTATAAAAAACATGTTTTAATAATAATCAATAAACTCAAACTACGTCACCTAATCTATATTATTGAAGTTTTCAAGTTTCTAGATAATTATTCCTCTATCTATATATATAAAAATCAATGCCACTTTTCGTTTTAATTTTATAACTCAAGAACGGGCTCACCTATCCAAACCAAATGTTTAGGCTTTGTTCAAACTATTTAGTAGAGGTAGAGAGTTTATGTGAAGTTTGCACAAAATCGGTAGAGCGGTTCTTCATTTATCGCATTTTTTGTGACAAATGAATTCAATAAATGGCGATACGTAGCGAAGCACGTGACGGGTCGCTAGTTGTAATATAATTTCCTTGAAATCATTCTAATCTGATCATTCAAATATGGTTGCATACACAAGTGAAACATTGCAAATGAACACGATTTTTTTTGTGAACATGTTCGAAGTTCGTGTTTTAAGATATAATTATTATTACTGATTTATTTAAGTTACACAGAATTTACTTATAAGCATTTGAGTAGCACAGTACAGTTTAGTTATTGTACTTTATATAAAAAATGTACTTTAAAAAATAAATTAAAATTCTACCAATACAACCTTAATAAAATGTTAAACTTTTAATTAACTTACTGTACATTTTTAATAATACCTTTAAAGTTGTAAAAGTCACTATAGCATTGTATTTATTTAAGTATGGTTCGCGAAGTTTTCGCGAGGCTTCCTGTCTGGTACACTTTTCGCGGAAACCGGTTCGCGCCGGCCGGCGTTGGGCGGCAGACTGCCGGTCCCCGCACCCAGACTAAGGGTGACCACGTATTATTATTTAAGAAACCGGTTAAAGTAAATGTTTAATTCTCCAACTATTGATTTTGTATCTTACCGTTTTGTATAAGCTTATCTATTATTTATTATATCCCTGACACAGCTTATAATCAGCATTCATCATCAGCCCAGAGAGGTTTACTTTGATGATAGGTTTAATTTTGATATTATACTGTTTTAAAAGTAAGATATATTTCACTCATAATAAAATCAATTGTATTGTTTTAGTGTATAAAGGTAGCAATGCAATAGAACATGTTTAAACTAATCTCTATAGTATAGTTTTCCTACCTTCCCTGAATTTATGTATTCGATTGGTTAAATCTTTTATATAAATTCAACCCTCTGTAAATACACAATGAAAAATATATTAAACATAGATGATCTACGAAGCTACCGCCGCATCAATAAAAATATCGTATAACCTTTATTCCTCTATTTCAGTCCTTTACTGGTTGATTTTTGATAACACGTAGTCTAGATTATAGATATCTTTACCAAATTTTATGATCACCAGGTTAGCCGTGAAATCGTAAAAATACACAAACAGACGGTTTCGTATTAATAATATTAGTAAGTATGGAAGTATGGATGTTTTGAATTTTTCTACAAAATCGGATGTCAAAATATAAAAGGCTTATTTAATATTATTTAATTATTTAATTGTGATAGTGCAAATAAACAAAGAAATAAAAATAAAATATTTTACACGTTTAAATTATTTTATATCCGCAATAAACTGTATTAATGGTGCACCTGTTAGGGTTGCCACCCTCAATTTGATTTGCGAATACCAGTCCGTACAGTATTTGACATATACCAACCACCACGGAATATAAATTACAGTAACAATATTAAATTAAATAAAAAATCTAGGTGGTAGAGTTCTGCATCGGCTCGACCGGGTCTGGTACCACCGCCTTACCTATTCCTGCCGCAATAGCGTCAGTGCTGGTCGCTGTCGTGTTCCGGTTTGGAAGGTAAGGTAGCCGGTAAACTTATGTATGTTGCATTAGACCTCGCCACAAGATAGCAACGCACCATTAACATCTTTGGTGTCTATAGGCGATGGTTGACGCTTTCCATCAGGAGACCCATCTACTTTTTTGCTATCTTATGATATAAAAAAAATATATTCTACAGGTTTTATCATTGACACATAGGTAATTAAAGTTCATTCTTAAGGTGATTTAAAATTTGTGCCAAATTACGATATATCTTAATCTAGGTATTCCCCTTCATTTGCGTGACCCACACAATATTACTTTATTTTACTAGGTGTAAAAAGTAGCCAGTACCCAGAGATAATATAACTTTATATTACTCAAAGAATTTTTAAAATCGGTGGAGCGGTTTTTGAGTTTATCCGTTATAAACTAACAAATCTCACATTTTTATAGTATTAAAATAGATTAACTTATCCTTCCAGTTACGTTTTTTATATGTGACATACCTAATTATGGTGCAGTGCCAATAAGTGTTAATTTGTTTATATAAAAAGAAAAGTCCTGATTTATTGACTGTCATATCAACGCTCCGTCTGAACTCTTGAATCAAGAAGGCCGAAATTTTTACAGGTTCTTACGTTGTAGACAAGGAATAAGAAAGGATTTTTCGAAATTTATCGCATAAGATGGGAAAATAGTAAGTGAAATATTTTATAAAATTTGAGGTAATTTCGCGAGCGTTGTGTGGATGTGAGGGGAAAGGGGGGTTAATTATGGGGAATTATGTAAGAATAACGGAAAAATATAATATGGTAATTTTCACAAGCCGAAGTTATTATTTTTTTTCTACCCTAGATGGCCACCTCTATACAAAAGACTTATATTTGGTGGAGAACCTTAACAGTACGTGAAGTATTCCCCTTATGATAATATGACGCGCTCGAATATATCCCAAAATCCCCTCTTGGGCTGATGATAATATACACACAGGTATACAATTTATTTTACAGTTAAAGTCTGTTGTCAGAATTAAGAGATTTTAATGCTTGGTCTATGGTCGAATTTCGACCACAGGGCGATTGCTAGCTAAATTAAAACCAAGATACAAATATTCCAGTTGCCCACTTTCGGATAAGATTTTAGGCGGTACTACCGAAAAAATGGTTTCCGAACTATGAACATGTCACTAGTTTTAGATTATAGTATGGGAGCTCACGACACTAAACCTGGTCCCATGAGACTACCGGATGGCATATACATGGTTAGATTCATCGTTACAACACGCAATATTGTTTAAGAACTCTATACAACGATACTTTATACTACGGGGTTTGCGAGAAAACTTTACTTGTAGAGGGTACCCTAAACAATATACGTTTCGTTTATTTTTTACCATTTTTGAAGCATGACTAACATGTATATGTACAAATGCCAAATTACAACTTTCTAGTATTAAGAATCCTGAGCTAAGGCGCGGACAAACGGACGGATAGACGAATGGACGGACGTATGAAACTATAAGGGTTTCCAGTTGACTTCAGAACCCTATAAATCCCTAAGTAAGACATAAAATTAAAACATCTTAGTGAAAACGATTGAAAAATCCAACAATTTCCCATAAAATATGTAATTTCATTTGTTTAATCAGTTAATGACCAGTCAAATTATTCGTATCTGATCGTGGCATGGGTATTCCATCAGTACTAGACGAGAGAAACCGGGTAATTGTCTTCAAAACCGAGCATAAACGCCGATTTAAGCTGTGCAGTGGGCGACCTTCAATCGCTGCAGCAACCACCTCATCCACTGTTTCGAAGATCCAGCAGTGGTTTTTCTTATACAGAAATTGATGATCTTTCAGATAAGCTTTGGTTCGTTCGGTAGTCCGATGGTACTAGATACCTAGGTACAAAGCGTAACTTATAATGCTGCTGCCACTGATAAGGCCAGTCATGGGGACATGCAGCACCGCATTTTCGTAGAGTCCTTCCCCTCCCCTATGTCGATGAACAAACGAAATTCGGTAGTCTTATGGTACCAGAAATCGATTTTTTTCATTCTTTTTTTCTTTTTTTTTTTAACAGCGCCACCCGGTTTTTCGCATTGCAGCATAGCCATTTCGTATTCTCCAATTAACGACGAATCTAACTATGTATATACCATCCAGCAATCTTATGGGACTAGGTTTAATGTCGTGGGCTCTTAAACCATGAAGGGAACGTTGACAGATTTGGTATGTGAATAGGTAAGTGACAACAAAGAAACATAGACTAATAGTAGCTGTAATTTAATTAAAGAAAATGAGGAAAAAATGGTGTCAATGATCCTCCCTAATCATTGTGTACGTATGAAGAGAGTTATATGGAAGAAGAAACTACTAGGAAGACAAGTTTGCAAGGACCATGATGTATGGCATTTGGTTCTCTTAATAATGAGTGTATGTTTGTAATAATAACAAAATCAGTGACCCCTCCCTGATTTTGTTATTATTATAACATAGCAAAAAGGACCAGCATTATATTATTATTATTATTTGCAGATATATAGATTTTCGCCGTGTTGGTCCCGGCCTCCTTTGAAGAATAGGCCAACTGCCGTTCTGCCAGGCAGGACGTAAAAGGCGACCGATTGGCTAACGAGTCACTAACATCGTGGCTACTAGGTGGTAGAGTTCTGCATTGTCTCGCCCCGGTCTGGTACCACCGCCTTATCTATTCCTGCCGCAATAGCGTCAGTGCTTGTTGCTGTCGTGTTCCGGTTTGGAGGGTAAGGTAGCCGGTAAACTTATGCATGTGGCATTAGACCTCGCCACAAGATAGCAACGCACCATTAACATCTTTGGTGTCTATAGGCGATGGTTGACTCTTTCCATCAGGAGACCCATCTGCTTGTTTGCTATCTTATAATATAAAAAAAAAAATATCTTATAGCGTTGTTTACTGATAATAGGTTTTTTTATTTTTTTATTATATCATAAGATAGCAAACAAGGAGATGGGTCTCCTGATGGTAAGAGACAACCATCGCCTATAGTGCGTTGCTATCTTGTCGCGAGGTCTTATGCCACATGCATAAGTTTACCGGCTACCTTACCCTACAAATCGAAACACGACAGTGACAGGCACTGACGCTATTGCGGCAGGAATAGGTAAGGCGGTGGTACCAGACCCAGGCGAGACAATGCAGAACTCTACCACCTAGTGGTCATGATAATAGTGTGTGATTTTACGACCTGCCTGGCAGAACGGCAGTTGGTCTATTCCGATTCTGTTGGTCGATTTTATACGAGTAGTTTAATATTTTTTGAATTTCCGAGTTTTCAAGATTTTTTGAATTCCGATCCAGTAATAACTCTAAAAATGTTGATACGCCAAAAATGCATGAAAAAGTTAATTTAAATTAAACATTTTTTGATTTGATTTTATGTTTGTAAAGGCTATTCGCTGTCTCCTTATAACATACTATTACTATTCTCTTTCTAGCTCTGTGACTGTTTTACCGGTACAATATCCATATTCTATCCATACTAATTTATAATAATAAATGCGGAAGTGTGTCTTTCTGTCTGTCTGTTACGCTTTCATGGCTAAACCGCTGATCCCATTTTGATGAAATTTGGCAGAGAGATACTTGAAGATCCGGAGCTAAACAAAACCTATTTTTTTTTTTCAAAAATCAAATCCTAAGCGGCTGAAAT
Source organism: Apodemia mormo (assembly GCA_036924255.1). NCBI lineage: Eukaryota > Metazoa > Arthropoda > Insecta > Lepidoptera > Riodinidae > Apodemia > Apodemia mormo. Next base: position 34,255,854 of record JAUPFN010000008.1, on the reverse strand, counting down.
AGGGAATGAAAGTTTGTATTAAAAACTAGCTGACCCGGCAAACGTTGTTCTGCCTTTTTAACTACTCTTATTTTTTCTATATTTTCTCACCTTTTAAACCTTCCCTGGACTTCAACAATTAATTCAAAACCAAGATTAGCCAAATCGGTTCAGCTGCTCTTGAGTTTTAGCGAGACTAACGAACAGCAATTGATTTTTATATATCGCAGTCAGCTAGTTGAGAATAAAATCTGAAATAGTTCATATACATTTCAATTTCAATTTGTAACGGATCGAATATAAAAAATTTGCTGGTCATAAAAATAATCGCTGCCTATTAATAATAATAAAAATATATGTCATATGTCTTTCTTGCGTAATGGCAACTGTCTCGGGACATGACTTACCCTGTAAATTATTAGATTAGATTTCGATTCTGGAAACAAGTTTAGGTAGGTAATTAAATTTAACTTATATACTTATAGGTTATGTATACAAATATAATTTGTTGTAAAGTTGTAATCCAAAATCTTTTTATTGCAATATTGGGATTTTTAAAAGGAGGGTCATAAAAGCTCTCCGAATCTGGCATCGCATTGGAAACTAAACTTTTTGTAGTAAAAAAAGACATCATTGCCCATGTAGGCACCACTGCCTGCACTATTTTCCATCAGGTGGCCTACTCGATTGTATGCCTGAATATATATCAATATTATGAACACGAATAACCGCACACATATATCTTCACCCCAGATAGACAGAGAAAATCGAGTGTCATACATCACGATCCCTGCAGACTTCTCTCGCTTCTTCCACATTCATTACTTTCTTCATACAAACACGCCGGTTGCGAAGACTGCAATCTGTGTCAAGGTATTCACGTAACAGCCTATTCACGTAACAGCCTCTTAATCGAACACGATACAAGTGGCATTACGTGTGAGAAAATATGAAGGAGCTCTAAACGCTTTGATTCGATTGAAGTTTTGTTACGTGAATTAGGCCCCAGTGGGTAGGTAAAGGTATTTGGCGGAGCTCAGACTCTAATTGCTACGGTGGTTTAAATTTTTAAGATTAACTTAGAAATCATTACATAGTATAAAACAAAGTCACTTTCTCTGTCTGTCCCTATGTTCTTATGTCCCTATGTATGCTTAAATCTTTAAAACTACGCAACGGATTTTGATGCGGTTTTTTTAATAGATAGATTTATTCTCGAGGAAGGTTTTAATGTCTAAACCTTTCCGATATTCCCACGGGAACAAAAGCTGCGCGGGTGAAACCGCGGGCAGGTCGCTAGTAATTTTAATAAAATCTTTTATTCTCTTCGCCTCTGTGGTCTAGTGGTCCAATGGGTCTTGTCACCAGATACGGGTTCGATTCCCGGTTCAGGCGAATCAAAAATGTTTTTTTTTCAGTAATTGAAACTGATTTTTCCGGGATTGGAAATCGATTAAAGTTAAAGTGATAGGCTTGTCACCTATCACATTGTGGAACTAAATATCTTCGGCTAATCGTGGGTGCATTGGTTGTACCTCTGCCTACTTCTTTGAGGATACGGGCTTAAAGATACTTTTTACTTTTATAACTTTTTGTTCGAGTCATGGATTATACTCTTGACCTCATTACATGAGCCGAAAAGTTAAATTAAATTATTTTATAATTTTTAGTCTCAATTAAAATGTTGCACAAGGAAATACTAGTCAGTTAATAGTTGCAAATATAACACCAATACGACCATATATTACTAGAACTAATTAAATTGCTTAAATTTTGAACACCGACTAAGTTATGCATGTGCGTAGTTTGAAATTGCGAAGTTTGAAAAATTCAGAGCGAGCATTTTCGAACCATGTAGGCGTAATATCCGTTACGATTGCCTTCAGCGCACCCAATTACTCTCACGTATGTGGAAGTACATATGTCGTTAATCCGTTCCTGAGTGTTCTACAAACTACATTACAAACAACAATTGCTTTGCAAAGTTCCAAAATTTCACATTTTGCTCAAGTTAACTTTTAATTAGGACGTTTGTAATTGTAACTTTGTAACCACATATCTAATGTTCTAGAATTAAAAGACTGAGCGTGAAGTTACTTTTCAACTGTTGATGGTACCAAATTTGTCTGTCTGAATCCAGACTGCGGTGACCGTCTTTGGTTTACACCACGAATTGTATATACCATTCAAGGTTATTTTTTAGATTTTCAGTGCAGCTTGCATTTACACCCAGAAATACATTTTTCTAGTACTTCCGATGAAATAAAATCACTTCAAGATTATTGATTAAACCTTAGCTCTTATTTGGCACGATAAAATAGTACAACATGGCATATTTTTTTGTTAGTCAAAAATAGTCCACATACCAATTTTTAGCTTTCTACCTTGGAAATTGGAAATTGCAATTTTCCATTTATAATATTAGTACGGGTAATTGGATTAGATTAATGAAATAGATTACATATTAAGATTTAAAACAATAAATTCACGTCAGTAAAAACTCAACCACGGGGTACTTGGTTCTTGTGTAAGCGGCAACACTAAATGGCGTTTCAATTTCATGTTATTTTACAATGAAATTTTGAAATTATACGATATTTTCTGATGGTAAGTGATCCCAATGTCCTTCTTATTTATTGTAGTATTATTTTTACACAGCTTCACTACGCAAACTGGCATTTCACTTCTGATTATGATCAAAATTTAATAAAACATTCGGTATGTACACGTTAAATAGATTGCAATGTGACTGAACCGAATAAGCGGGTTTTGGCGTAGTATTTTTTGCCGCATTTAACAAAAACGTCGACGGTATCTAGTCAAGCGCAGCGAGACCAATTATTTATCTAAGATGATATCAATCAATGCACGAATCAATCATTTTTAAAAAAAATGAGTATTGCACATAGTCTGCAAGGATCGTGATGTATGGCACTCGGTTCTCTTTGGCTACCCCGTAAAGGATCTGGCGTGAAGATATATGTGTGTAGTATAATTGCACATACATTTTTTGATAAAAATCAATATTTTGATAAATTAAAGCTCACAGGAATTATTCTCGTAACCGTCCTGTATTTAACACTCTTCCGCCTGGACTATTATTGTAAAATCGTTAACTTTATTTCAAAAAAGATGATATCACTAATGAAATGATATCACTAATTTGTTTTAAAGGGGTTAAAAAGCACAAAATATATTTATAAGAGTGCTGCATTCGTAAAACCGTTGTCATAACAAGTTTATATTGATTTTACTTTCAAGGATTACTGCTACTCAAACTTCTAGAAAGTAGCCATAAGTAGAAGGTCTCAAAAGTCCAAAGATTAATCGTGTACGACTGAACTTGAGCAATCCATTCTACCCAACGAGAAGAAAATATGGAAGGGTATTTATTCTTTGTAAACTTTGAGTCGAGTTCGAAAGTTTTATTTAACATTGTGGTTTATTTTTACCTTTGATAGTCTTAATTTATTTTTATTTTATTTTTTAGGGATGAAGTTTTATTATGCCCTTATTTGTTTAAAGAGAAGAGACAAGTTATATTTAACTTAGGAGTTATGAGTTTGGTACTGGCGTCTTGCCTATTCCTGTCACAATAGTTATCAATTCTTGTTAGCGTCGTGTTCCACGCAATCTTTCTGATAAATAAAGAATCCTGTTTCGTTATGTCACATTCATTTCACAGTGGATCAATTGGAACAAATGTACGTCATACATGTTTGTCCCAGATCAGCCTATAATAACAACGTGTCTCTGCAATTTCACTTCGCCGCAATGTTTTTTCATCAGTCCAAGGCCACAGAAAAATAGCACGTCGTACAATGGTGAAAATGAGACGCCAAGCGTATGTTCAGGGTTACGAAGTAGATATTCTGGAGATATAATGTAAAATAGAACAGACTTGTACGATTTTCTGATAACATCTGAAATATAGTTATTTTTAGACTATTTATCTTCAGGTTGATAGACTGCCCCGTTGATCGAATGGGTAGTAAACCTGATGACGCAATGGACGGGGCTTGGGTTTGATTCCTAACAAGACCAAACATTTATGTGATGAGCATAAAAGTTTTTGTTTCTGGTTTTGTATGTTTATTAAGTAAATTTGAGTATTTATACATGTATTTCTATGTAAAAGGTAACTAAAGATAACATAAGAATTTTGTTTCAATATAATCAAAACAATCATCAAAAAATATTTCATTTTTTGACATATTTATCATAAAAGCTTGGGCGATTTTTACAATGAATTCAATTTTACTCAAAATGGCATTAAAATTAGAAATATTCATTACGAAAATGGTGATCTGATAAAGTTACATTTCGTGAAATTTAGGATATTTTCGGTCAATTATATCGTTCATCTGAGACCGCTATTAAGAGTTAAAAAATTTGAGGTCTCGATACATAATGTGCCGTGTGTGAGAACACGCAACCGTGAGCCTCATTGGAAAATGCTGCTGGAAATGTGGTTGCGGTCAATGGATTACACTGTATAGAAATGTTAGCAACTCAATTTTAGCCTATTATTGATGACTTTATATCATTAACACGGGGTTTTAATAAGACGGTGCCACAAGTCAAATAGTCAACGAAACAATGAATTTATTGAAAATCAAAATTTCACGAAATTCGGCTGCTTAGTGGTCAGCTCGATCACACCGCTGAATTACTTTTGTGAGCTTATGTTTAAGACAGTCTATACAGAGCCAATTAGATTGACGATAAACTCAACATTTGTAAACTGATTATAGAAATAGATTCACCATTTTAAAAAGTGATTAAAAATCGTCATCTGTAATCGTGGTCATGGTGGACATTTAATAAATAGCCTGGTTTACATGTTTTTTTTGTAACTTTTTTATATAGTCTCCGAAAATTACGATCAAGGTGTCATTCGATTCGTATTATCACGTAGAAAGTTTAAGGAAAAATCCGGAAAGGCGCTGAAAAAAAATTGCAAAAGTTAAAAACAAATAAGCGAAAAAAGTGGGGGTTTATTTATAATTTTTGCAAAGCCCTGAAAAAAGAGCCGAAAACGGAAAGTCTAGCTTCCGCGCGCGTTGCGTTAATCTGATACAGCAATTCATGTAGGAATACATCAATGAACAATAATCCGAAGTTAAAGAATTTTTATCTCAATTTTTACATTAATTATGCAAATTGTTAATTAATTACATTTTTAAATTTAAAGTTAAAATAAAAACCCCTATAATTATGAAACTAAAACCCTGGAGTTTTTTTCACTTCGTGAAGTTATTTCTAATAGACTAATGAATAGATTACCGCTACAAAAGTTACAAAATTTTGATTTTCCACTTCCTTATTAACAATTGAAAATTATAAATTAAAAAAAGTTAATAATATATTTTTTCCTAAATCGTGATCATTTTGATGTCTAACGGTTAAAAGCTTCTTGATTTTTTTTTATTTTTATTTTATACTATTGTTTAAAAATATGTTTTAAACATATACATTGTTTATGAGTAAATATAATTTTTTTTGTATTATATTTATTGACAAAAATTATGATTTTTTGAGAAAAAACGGTTTCTATTTTTAATATTTAGTCGCATAAAACAATGATTAATTAATAAACACATTTTTAGCAGCAAAAAAATTTTTTAAGGAACCGTTTTTTCTTCAAAAATCATGATTTCCATCCTCTTTTCTCCTAATAGAGAGAGAAACAGATTTATCTCTGTATCTCTCGGTCGGTCTATATCTCTCGGTCGCCTGTAGCCATCCTAAATTTAATGGTGCGTTGATATCTGTGAAGCGAGTCACATGCGTAAGTTTTCAAGCTACCCTACCTATAAACCCGCCAAAGTTACTATCGCATTGTAGCAGGAAAAGTTATGTCATGATACTAAACCCGAGTGTGGCGTTGTACCAACTGTTGTACTACCATCTAGTAGTCACAATGATAGATACGTACTTGGCCAGTTGTTTCGCCTTTTACGAACGGCTTATCTATATCTATACATATAATAAAAGTAACGAAACCAAATCTGTACATAAAATATTTCTTTAAAAAAATTATTGCTGCGTATTGTGTACATGACATAAACCCCAAAACGATGGAAATCGAATTTTTTGTCTGTTTGTCTGTCTGTTCGCTTTTCATGCAATAACTTCTGAACGGATTTTTCTAAGTTTTGTGTATGAATAGCTAATTACCCCGGTTAACATTTAGGATACTTTTTACTGCGGGAAAATGTTTCGTTCCCACAGGAAAATACAACTGGTTCAGCAAGTTCAAACAAAAATTTCAATGACATAATTATTACTTATTACCAGAGCATAACAACATACAAGGAACCCTTTAATGGGTTACATCCTTGATTTTTTTTTAAATAGTTCACATATTCATTGATCAGTTTTTTAAATATTTAACTAGATAAATGCAATATTTATTTCGAGCTTCAAGTAACTACGAAATGGAATTCATGTACATGTTAGTACCGCACAAAAAGTCTTATATTCATAGAAAATTAAAAAAATATACCTACATATATTTAAAAAATGTTCAATTTTATTTAAAATCAATTCCAGAGATGTCGCTGTTAGTATTTAAAATACGATATTGTTGTGTTTTCTTCAAGTAGGTATATATTATCTGTCAAGAACTAAAAATAAAAGATTTTTGCTCTCTATTGAATTGTTGTTGAATTGGGAATTTTGGTCTTTATCTGCTTTGTGCTTACTACTTACTAGAGGTGCGCAAAATGTGTCACTGAATTGAAAAGATATGTACATATCTTTTGATCACTGCGAAGTATATCACTCTTTTAGTTCAGTAGTTCATCTAGTCCAATGGCTTGAGTCGCTATCATTTCTCAGTACATTGATTTTCCTTCGTTTGTTAATCGAACTAAGTAGTGTGTAATGAATCTTATGATTTCTGCGAACGAGATAAACGTTGAAGTGATAGTAAAACATTTTAAAATAAAGTATATTTTTTATTTGTACTATTTTTTTCGTTTTTTTTATTCGTACTTTTACTAATGAAAGATTAAAAGTTCTTACTAAAATAGTGTTTACAATTGCCGAATACAGCAAAATGTTTCTTATGGCCTTAACTTTAAGCTGATTTTTCTAAACTTTTATTTTTCACTGTAATTTTTAATTTTAGATAAATTCAAACAAACATTATGATATTTTATGCATTGCATTTATAACTAATTGAAGATTAAAACTACCTTCATGCGCAATATGCAATGAACGCTTATAATTAAAGAATTCATTTTATCGCTCTTCGTAAGTATGTACCTATGTACATTATACACGAAAGCACGAGTGATATAGTTAACCGGTATCAAGTTCAGCCGGGCCGAGATTGTGTCTGCTACGTCACTCCCATCGGCGCGTGATCGGCAATCTTCGACTCTCGTAATCGTTTCGTTCGCGGTGAACTACGCGAACTAGAGATATAGATAAATTGAAACTGAACTAGTGAAGGATGAACTAAACGCAACTGAAGTAGTCCAATTGAAGGATTCGTTCGCGAACTACACACGACCAATGCTCAGCACATACAAGATTGTCTCTGTAGGCAATAAAACTCGAGCCCCATCGATTGAGTTCTTGGGGTCGCTAATCACCCAACTCAACTAACGCGAACGGGATGGTTAAAGAAAGTGGAGGGTATAAGAAACTACGAATAGAAATGACCAGAGTTGCCTACTATGAAAAAATTCCTGTCAATCGATTTTTTAATCTGCGAGCTACACTTATGAGATATATTATAAGCCATATAGAGTAGCTGAAGCTAATGCTGAAGTGGATCAAATGGCCCATCGGCGCGTGATCGGCAATCTTCGACTCTCGTAATCGTTTCGTTCGCGGTGAACTACGCGAACTAGAGATATAGATAAATTGAAACTGAACTAGTGAAGGATGAACTAAACGCAACTGAAGTAGTCCAATTGAAGGATTCATTCGCGAACTACACACGACTACTACTTACCTTGGCTTTGAAAATTGAAGACGGACTTCGATTTTTGTGTTTACGATTAGGATAATGATTAAGTTGGAAAAACATTATTGTTATATAAAATGCCTAGGAGAAAAAAAGTAATTTATCTCAAGACTCTAGCTCAGCAAAGAGGATGAGGTTAGTTTATTCCCATGAAACCGATGAGGAACGTCAGTTTCGGTTAACAAGATCGCGAAACCCTAAAAAGCAGAGCTTTGTAGGGGCTCGCAAAGTTATACTATCTAGTAATATTGTTAGAAAAGTATTTTTATGACAATTACATCTTTTAATGTATAGACTTTATTTATAATAATAAAGTCTATAATCTTTTAATGTATAGAAAAATAAATAATAAAGTATTTCATCTCTCGCATTGTATATCCGTTTTGTTAATCTTTCACCTACCATTCTTTGTACATGTCCGAACCAACGGAACATGCCCTTTCTCATCTTTACACCAACACTTTCTTTCAAGCATAACTTCTCTCTCACTTCAACATTACGAACCTGGTCCTGCGTTGATTATACTTTCATGCCCTTCTAACATACCCAACTCTCACTTTCATACAATATCGTTGGGATAGGCATAGGCAGGCATAGGAATGATTATGCAGGGCAAGAGGGGCACCCTGACTTAAAACTAACGCTCTATTCACTCTGTTCCCCGCCAGCTAGCCAGCCCCCCCCCCTCTCTCCATCTCTCCCTCTCTCCCTGCCCCTCCCCCTCCCCATCTCCCCCCCTCCCCCTCCCCTCCTCCTCCCCCTCCCCCTCTCCCCTTCCCCTCTCCCTATCCCTCTCCCTCTCTCTCCCTACCCCTCCCCTCTCCCTATCCCTCTCCCTCTCCCTCTCTCCCTGTCCTTCTCCCTCTCTCCCTCTCTCTCCCTCTCCCCCTCTCTCTCCCCCTCCCTCTCCCCCTCCCTCTCCCCTCCCTCTCCCCCTCCCACTCCCCCTCCCTCTCCCCCTCCCTCTCCCCCTCTCTCCCTCTCCCTCTCCCTCTCCCTCTCTTCCCCTCCCTCTCTCCTCCTCCTCTCTCTCCCCCTCTCTCTCCCTCTCTCTCCCTCTCTCTCCCTCTCTTCCCCTCCCTCTCTCCCTCTCTCTCTCCCCCTCCCTCTCCTCCCCCTCTCCCTCACCCTCTCCCGCTCCCTCCCCTCCCTCTCCCTCCCCCCTCTCCCTATCCCTCTCCCCCTCCCTCCCCTCCCTCCCCCTCCTTATCCCTCTCCCTCTCCCCCTCCCCTCCTCCTCTCCCCCTCCCCTCCTCCTCTCCCCCTCCCCTCCTCCTCTCCCCCTCTCCCTATCCCTCTCCCGCTCCCCTCTCCCTCTCCCCCTCCCCTCCCCCTCTCCTCCTCTCCCTATCCCTCTCCCTCTCCCCTCTCCCTCTCTCCCTCCCTTTCCCTCTCTCCCTCCCTCTCCCTCTCTCCCTCCCTCTCCCTCCCTCCCTCCCTCCCCCTCTCCCCCTCTCCCTCTCCTTCTTCCTCCCCCTCCCTCTCTCTCTCTATTTTTATGGTAGATAACATATCTAGACATTAATTTAAACTACTACGTCGAAGCACAAACCTAAAAGTCTGATAATTTTTGAGTAAAATGTACCACAAAAGTGCATAGAAAGTGGCCTAGTGTAGGGCTCGCTTCGCTCGCCCTAATAAATTTATTCAAACGTTATAACGTGCTTTTGCAAATTTTGAAGATTGACGGCAGTTGTATAGATTAAAAAGTTTTAGTTTCCTAGGAGATCGCCTCAAAAATCACTGTAAAATGGTCGGTTTTTGTAATTTGCCCTTATTCGATGTCAATATTGGCGTCAAGAAAGGTTGTGTGTTGTCAGCTCGCCTGTTTATCCTATATCTGGATGAGTATTCCCAAAGGTACATTGAAAGTGGGAATGCGCATTAGTGATCTGGTGGTAAACTGCCTAATTTATGCAGATGACGCTGTAGTTTTAGACTCAACTCCATCTGAGCCTTAAACACTGGTCACAGTTATTAATGGTGATTGTAAGAATATGGGCTTACAACTGAATGCAAAGAAAACTAAAATTCTAGTATTTGAAAGAGAAGAAACCAAAACGGATGTAAGAGTTGTAGTCGTTGGTGAAGTGCTTGAATAGGTGGATGAGTTTGTATATCTTGGATGTGATTTTAGCAGGGATAGAAGGTACACTGCCCATGTCGAAAGAAGTGTGTGTGTGCAAAGAACAGAGTAAATGGAGCGTTAGGTAGATTGCTTTAAGGCAGGGTGCCCGTCTTGCCCTGCATAATTATATCCTTAGCCCAACGCTATTGTATTAAGTATTATTACAAAAGCCCTCTTTTTAGTCCGTTTTATTGTGATGGAAAACTTCGGAAACTTATATTGCGCGTGGCCCAACACGCAGTTTACAAATTTATCATTCGTCGTACAGTTGCCGTCATCGATCGTTTCGGGCGCCTTCATCTATTTACGTTCTAGGGACTTCGTCACTCTTTCATATAGGGGTTCATGGGTATCAATAGATTGCTATTTAAAGTCCCGCTTAGGTGGTATACGTCTCTTCTATCTCGATCTGGCGTTTGAAAGATTTTATTGACTGATAAAAAATATCCCATTTTTGCACTTAAACGCCATATATATCTACTAAAATCATTTAAAATTATATTTTTTTCTTACACAATCGATAAATCTTTAAAAGAACTGCCAAACAAAACTTATTTACATGTCATAATTGCTCCTGGTAAAAAAAAATATATATACTAGCAAGCGAAATTAGGCATATCCTCCGTTTACCGTCATAGTCCGCACTTAGCTTTACAAATTATTCGATTCTTTAGCTATCCAACGGTATAATAAGATTCTGAATGTTGATGGTACTTATGTAGTTATAACACCAAATTATATCCCCCATCATGTTGTTATCATCAATTTTCTTAAACTGTCCCTCACTATCAATGCAAATTTAAAGACGTATTCACGTTAATATTCACGTCAAAAACTAAAATGTTACTACAAAAACAAAACATATTATTATAAAGACAAAGCTCATTTGTTCGTAACGATATAAACAATGACGTCAACATATTTGCACAATGTTAGGACGGAGTTATGTAACCCCAGCATTGATTTACAAATAAACCCAGCAATGAAAACATTTAACTGAGAAAATAACAGCAACAAGTTGGGAAAAGTTGGTATTCATTAAATACCCTGGCTCTTATATACAAATTGTTTACGTACAATCTTTGTTTTTCCGTTCAATAATGGAACTGAAAGCCGTCAATCTATTGATTTATATCTTTTGAATGAATTTTATTGAATTGACCGAAGCTACATTTCTTTAAAGGCTATAATTGAATCAATTATAATTGAAAATATTTTCTTTCAAGCGTTGCGATGTTTTTAATTTGGAAAATAGTTTTTTCCCGGCTTGGGCTAATGGACCATCTATCACTCTGCTAGGCTGTTTGTAAAACACTAATGATTGGGTATATGTATCACTGCCGTCGTGAACACGGATCATGTAGTCTATGTGGTCGTGTATTTTAGATGGTAGAGATCCGCAACATCGAGCCCGAGTACTTGGTACTACCGCCATACCTATTCCTGCCGCAATAGCGTCAATACATTCATACATACATACTGATTATTATTATACACACTGATTATTATTATACATAATGATTATTAATATAATACATATTAGTGCCGTGTTTTGCTTTGGAAGATAAGGTAGCCGGTAAACTTATGTGGTATTAAGGCGATAGGTAATGCCAAACTACGAAATAGACACCTCTTTGAAAGCCTACTACTGCTAACCGGTTGGTCCAATAATTTAAAAAAATATGCATTATACGTATAATATAACTAAGTTTAAATTTTAAGTTCGTTTTTTTAAATTTTATTGTTATTTTTGACGGAAAAAAATCGAATATCTTTCTTATTTTTACGCAAAAATTTGCCTATAACTTCCAAACTACTGTAACGATTTTGATTATTTTTTCTTTTTATTACAGACAATTTATTGCTTTATAAAATTTAAGTTCAAAATTTTACAAAATCATTATAGTGTGCTATTAAATCAATAAAAACCTTATTATTTAATTCGCGGGCAGCGCTTGCGTCGAAAGTCAGTCTCCCGGTAGCGTTCATACGGGGAGGCTGTGTCGCATGTTAGCGTGCTCCGCTCTCCATATTCGAGTCAAAGAGTAATAGTACAGATAGAACGTTTGGCACAATAGTAAGGTTGTGCCGTTTGGAAATGATGAACATTTCGTTTACGCTTGGATGTTTTTTTATAGTAGATAATGAGCTTGGACCGAGAAGGCTGTTTTTTTACAGATGTTGTTCTTATGATATAGACAAGGATTAAGAAAGGATTTTTTAAATTCATCCCTTAAAATGGTGAAATAGGGGGTGAAAGTTTGTATGAAACTCTGTCATTTTTGAGTTGAAATGAATGATATGTCGTAATTAAATTATCCTTTAACTGAAAAAAAAAAATTAAATACAAATTTAATATTTTTTTGAATTCTAGCCCATAGAGAGGTAAAAAGAGGCTTTAAATTTTGTTTAAAAATGAATTGTTTATTTATTGCATTACTATAAAATCTAAATTATTTTAATTTAGTATTTATGATTTTTAATACAACTAAGATGTACGAATTTTCGGATTTTTTAGTACTTATGCTCTTCAATCGAAATTGAAGAAACATGCATGTAATGTTAGAAGTTTCGACCATTAAAGGAGTAAAAATGTGTCTTACAATTTATATGAAAAATCAAACGTTTATGGTCGAAATAACTTGAAATTCGGCACTTACGTTCTTCAACACAATTTAAGAATCATTTGTTTGGGGATTTTTTTAAATTTCATTCCTTAAAGGGTAAAAAAAGCATTGATGTTTGTATAAAAAATAGATTGTTTATTGTAGAATATTGTAGAAATTATTTAAAACTTAGTATTTATGATTTTTAATACAATTAAATGAATACGAGTTTAAGGTTTTCAAATGTCATCTCTTCAAACGACGAAAAAAGTTGTAAAGTTTGTAAAAAAAATAAAATATGTTTTATCAAAATCTCTTCAAATTTATTAGTTATGTTCTTTAATTCAATTAAATAAACGTGCATGTAAGGATGCTGTGAGTTTTATCTCTTAAAAAGGTAAAAGAGTGTATTAAAGGGGCTGAAAGCTAGTACTTTATAAATAGTTTTGTTTGCGAGTAGACGCTGAATAATATTTTGAGACTATTCATGTACTTACCTACGTTTACGCTTGAATTTTTTATTAGCTATAGATAGATAAGTATTTTGTCAATATTTTGTATAAATGTACAAAAATAAAAAAAATAAAACATATAAACAACGAAGATAATTCAAGCAAGCGAATAAAAAGCAAAACTAAAGAAAAAATAAATAAAAACTGGTACTATTTGAAGGTAGTAAGGACTTCGCAACTAAAAATAAATAAATTAAATATATTATACATACAAATAGTCTAAATAAACCAACTTATTTAGTAGTTTCCTCTATAAACATTAAATCAATTTATATATCTTCTTTTTTATTACGAGATTTTAAAACAAAAACTTAGAAACTAGTTAGTTTTAAAATATTATTCAAGTGATTACATTTTATAAAATCAATTTTGAAAGGTTTTGTTAAATATTAATTGTTGATTGTATGTATTAAAATAAAGTGCTACACGGGATGTATTGTATATTACAACACTTTCAAAGAAATACGATACGTAACTGTTATTATTGCGTAAATTGTTATATAATTTTTTGGCGATTTTCGGTATATTTTTTTTCTAAAATGAATGTATATGTAATCGATAAATAAGCGATTACTGGTTATTGGTTTTGAGTTTGACAACATTCAGTCGATTCATGATGATAAAAGTTTATATTGGTGAACAAAAATGTTAAAACGTAGGTATCTGCATCCACTGTAAATACTCTTTGACTTTGGACCATGCCAGCGCGCTAAATAATATTTGCGCTGCTCCTGTTAGAAACTCAAGGTCGTTCGTAGCTGTAATTGCCTTAACTACTCACAACACGGATAGCTGCGCACCATTAGCATCTTTGGTGTCTATATACGATGGTTTTCTCTTTCCATCAAGAGAGCCATCTAATTGCTATGTTATAAAAAAGAGGACGGTTCGATACGTTCATGATGGTTTTAGGGGCATATTATCAAAAATTTAAAATATATTTTTCTTTATGATTTTGAAGTTATGATTCGGAAACTGTTCTATTTTCAGATTTGGCAGTAAAAATAAACTTATTTAAAACTAATTACCTATATACGCAACTTCTAAGTATCCTACGTTAATTGGAAAGAGCCGAGTTTAGTGTGTTATAAATTGTTTTTGCGTAGAAATACCATTAAACAGACAAAACATAACAAAATATTATACGTATTCTGCAACGTCTCATGGAATGGTTCATTTGTGATTTTAACGAATGAATGAGCAAAAATTTAAAATCATCAAAAAACGAACATCGTGATTCGATTTAATTAGTATGCATTTAAAGAAATTCTTTCTTTTTTTATATAATAAGATAGCAAACAAGCAGATGGGTCTCCTGATGGAAAGAGTCAACCATCCCCTAAAGACACCAAAGATGTTAATGGTGCGTTGCTATCTTGTGGCGAGGTCTAATGCCACATGCATAAATTTACCGGCTACCTTACCCTCCAAATCGGAACACGATAGCGACAAGCACTGACGCTATTGCGGCAGGAATAGGTAAGGCGGTGGTACCAGACCCGGGCGAAACAATGCAGAACTCTACCACCTAGTAGCCACGATGGTAGTGACTCGATAGCCAATCGGTCGCCTTTTACGACCTGCCTGGCAGAACTGCAGTTGGCCTATTCTTCAAAGGAGGCCGGGACCAACACGAGTAAAAATGTTCAGATTTTTTTTTTGTTTTTGGACGATTTAAATTTGTTGCTTATGAAAAAATGTAGGAATAACTCCTTAATTTGTTGACATAAATCGAAAATTCTTGATGGATCGAATGTATATCTGTGAGATGCTCAATTAAAACCTAATCTTAAAACAAATCAATATGTCAACATGAAGAATTAGTTTTCAGTAGGTACGTCTAAAAAATCGAATCTCGAATAAGACCTCATACACGTATTCTAATTATTCGAGATTTTTTTTGTTTTTCCAAAAACGGTCATTTTTATTGACTATTTTTTTCTTGTCGGTCGATTCCGCAAAATACTCGTTGAATAGAACCACCTATTTTTCCCCGCCGTACGACTTTTGGGAAAGAAGGGAAAGGCAAGTTTCCATAGAACTGATTTTATTTATATCAAGCTGTTTTCTATAAAACCGATTACAAGAAAAAGTAAAGAAAAAAGCAAACGATTTTATTAATATTCCTGGCTAAATCACAGGTTTTTTCGAGACCAAAATAATTGTAGGGGTCTATACTACCTAAAAAATTTGGCTATGCGCTGGTGTTGTAGAATAAAAATCGATTGAATTCCCCGAAATTATGTCGAAATTATATTCCTCATGTTATTCCGGATCTGTAATTTTTTGAGGAATTCGCCGTGTTGGTCCCGGCCTCCTTTGTAGAATAGGCCAACTGCCGTTCTGCCAGGCAGGTCGTAAAAGGCGACCGATTGGCTATCGAGTCACTACCATCGTTGCTACTAGGTGGTAGAGTTCTGCATTGTCTCGCCCGGGTCTGGTACCACCGCCTTACCTATTCCTGCCGCAATAGCGTCAGTGCTTGTCGCTGTCGTGTTCCGGTTTGGAGGGTAAGGTAGCCGGTAAACTTATGCATGTAGCATTAGACCTCGCCACAAGATAGCAACGCACCATTAACATCCTTGGTGTCTATAAGCGATGGTTGACTCTTTCCATCAGGAGATCCATCTGCTTGTTTGCTATCTTATGACATAAAAAAAGCCCATTGACTGTTTTTATGGTTCCGTACCTCATAAGGAAAAAACAAACCCTTGTAGAATCACTTCGTTGTCCGTTTATCTTCCGTCTGTCAAGACTCTTTTTCTCAGGAACGCATAAAGTTATCAAGATGAAATTCAAATCAATTAGCTGTAAAAAAAATTAAACGTAAGTCTTGTAATTAAAATATGTGATCATTTATGTCGCATATTTTGTGATTTTTTACGATTTCAAACACGAATCAAAATAACCTATAGGGTTAACCTTGAATCATGGACAAGAAGCAATATCTTACAGCACATGTAAAGAAAAAAATCCGGAAACAGTAAATTTCTGACTATATCATAAAAAATGCGATCAAAAGATATGACTGTTTATGTCGCATATTTTGCGATTTTGCAAGAGAATCAAAACTTATAGGGTACATTCCATTGACCTAAAATTTTAAAATATATGTGTAGCTAAGGTTACCTAGTTTGTACGGCACCCTCGGTATGCGAGTCCAACTCGTACTTCTCATGCTCATAAAATTTCACTCCAAAATATTAAAAAGTACATAAAGCAATAAATACTACAAGAGTTAAGAACTCCTGACATAATAATTCCATTGTATTGTTGGATTGCTCGCTATTACGACAAGGCAAAGATCATTAACCCAAAACAAAATTAAATAAATGATTCGCACTTTTATTTTATTATAGTCCTTGCTCTAAATAATCGTCCGAATGTACAGTTTTGAACAAAATATATAAATTTATCCCAGAAAGTATCCCAGATTATAATATTTAATTTATTAAGACAAAGGTTAAACCTTTTACAGTTACTTAAAAATATATATAAAGATCAAAACCATTTCTGGAATCTCAATACATTTATCAACTAGCCCTAAAATATAAGGCTGGATTAATTAGATATTCAAAAGGCCAGTCTGTAGTTCTGTAAGTAACAAAACAGATTAGTGTTGGGAGTCGGGGCTTTGGCTGGACGTTAGAAATGCCTTTATAGCAATTTTAGTATTTAAAGTACATAATAGACACATAATTTCGTTAGCGCCTCTCTACAACTTGCCTTAAATATTTACGTATATGTTAAGGCAAGTAAATAAGTACCTAGTTGTACCTATTTATTTAGAGTTCTTAGGGTCATGTGACGAAATTAACAAAGAAAATATCTTTGATCGTTCTATTCACTTGTGATTTTTATTTTGTTTATAGTAAATCACTAGTACCAATAAAATTATCACACTTATTTGCTATGACTTCAAGTTCTGTGCTTTAACTTTTTCCTTCCATAATTTTTGTAGCAAATCAACAATAAATACATATTGCTTTTGCATTTTGTCAGGAGCATTATATTCACATTAACAGAAAAAGACAAAGTGCACAATATACATAACTTTACACCAAATCTCTACCAGAATATGCGGGGTGAGTCATGTGCTTATGTCATTGCTCATACCTCGATTTGATCAGGTCATAAATTCTTTTTATATAGAAGTTATATCAGTTCCTGAATATGTCATCACTACAAAACAAATATAGCTAAAATGGTTGGTTTTGAGGGTGACAAAATTCACAGTAGTGGTAAACATGTCGTGGCCCGATCGCAGAATTGCTCGTTTCATGAAATATTCATCATCATTAAATTTGTGGCATTACATGATATGGGCAACTAAGTTTGACTAGATCGTTGAACTGTTAATGTTTAACGATTCTGTTGTCCACGATTGGCCATGTCGTGAAAAAAGGGTGTCCATAAAATCAACTACTTTTCCTGTAATATTTTTAGTGTCAAGAGGTTCACGGTCAATTTTCGGTACGTTCAACACAACGGAATTCCCAATTTCACTAATTCCATATTTTTTTATCTCCAGTACTTCAACAATAAACAAATTTATACTCACATTAGCAACCGATGAATTCACTTTTATGCCATTTGGTTGTATTACATTTACTATGTCTTCGCTCTCTGCTATAGAATCATTCTGATTTTGTAGCAGCATCGAATTGACTATCTAATTATTTTCTGGTACAATAGTAACCTCTTTCTGATTTATTTGGTCCAACTCTTAATCCATTCTGATTGTTGTTAAAATACTTTCAGGCATATTACAACCTTTCAGCAAGGTTTTTGGGTCATAACCAAATAATGCACGGTAAGGCAATCTGCCAATTATGCAGCGGTAAGAAGAGTTTTAATAGATTTAGAAAAAAAAAACAACCAATGGACCAGTTAGTAAACTTATTGTCTTGCATTCAACAAGCCTTCTAAGCCATGATAGTTTTCCTTTTAATTTTATTATATTTACTACTACCATGATTTTTTTCCCACCCCCAAAACCAACCATTTAGCCTGTAGACGGTGGCGGGGGGACACTTGACTCTAACAAAAATTAGCAGTTAAAAGCTTAATATTTTACAAACGAGTCCCTGAATCGAAAACTTGTTTTCACAAACCTACAATATTTTTTAAAAACCTATCCAACGATATCCCACATGATAGGATACGTAAGAAAAACAATTAAGATCCCCACTTTAAATATAGCGGAGCTACCCTGAACAAAATTTTTTAAAGATTTTATGTTACCACTAGCTGTTGCCAGCGACTTCGCGCGGACTTCGTTTACTCCGCACAACACCTCCCCCGTAGGTGATAGCGTGATAATATGTAGCCTTTATGTTGTACCTGTCAGTAATATTCATGCAAAATTTGAAGTAAATCCATGCAGTACTTTTTGAATTTACCCCGGACATACATACAGACAAACAGACAAACAGATAAACAAACAAACAGACAAACAAACAAAAATTCTAAAAACTATATTTTTGGCTTCGATATCGACTATAGATCACGCCCCAAGTATTCTTTTAAAAAATATTCAATGTACAGTTTTGACTTTCCTACGATTTTATTATATGTATAGATTTTGTTGACGTGATAAATATGTATATTCGTGCTAAATTACAACTTTCCAGTAAAAAGATCTCTGAGCAAACGTGCGGACGGACGGACGGACATAGTGAAACTACAAGGGTTCTTAGTTTACTTCGGAACCCTATAAACGGAGCGCCAAATTCCAAGAATATTTTTAGATGTTCTATAGCTACTTCTGCAGCTCTTTTTGGTTTTAGTGGTCTAAGATGTAAGAATATCGTCGTGTCGCGCGCTGGTCATTCATCAGCCATTTAAATTCTCCATTTGGGGCAGACTATAAATCTATCAAATCAACCTGCCCTCGTGTATTAAAATCTTTTTAAATTATCGGCTGAGTAACTATATCTTTATAGAGACAAGAACACAGGTCAACAATAACTCATTGTTTTTTTAGAATATAAAGCCTGTATTTAATATGATAAACCATTTTAAGTCGGCCACCATATCCAACAGTTTTATGAACTTCTTTAATATGTCAAAATATTTCTCCATCGGTTTTAAACAATTAGTAGGAAGAATCATCAACATATTTTTTATTGAATATAAGATATTCCTACCCCGCGGTGTCATGTTGTGTATCATATTTTTATAGCCAGTAATAATTCCAACACAACAATTCTACAGACTTCTTTCACGTGGTCACCCTAATATCTTTTATTGTTTTATAGCCTAAAAATTAAATAAAAAATTACACTGAGTTTCCAAAATTTCATAATTGTAGAATAATTATAGTTTAATATACTAACATAATATATTAGTAAGCATAGGATATCTAATAAATAAATAAAAAATAATGTCATTTGAGAGTGAAGTACTAACCTGTGCACTACGTTTCAAACTCCACGGTTTTTTAACATTTTGCTCAGTATTTGCTTGGCATGTGCATAGTACTCGAGTATTTTTTCATCGTAAGTTCTTTTATTAATTTCTTTCTTCTTTTATAAAGTGCATTTGGAGAAATACATGCAATTTACATCCATGGTGCGGATATGTCCGTTATTGACTTTAAATAGGTTGAATGTTCATAACATGAAACAATAAAAGCCCAATGATCGACTTTGTGATCTGGTAATCCGGTGTCCCCATGAGGTCCCGGATTCGATTCCCAGGTCGGGGAACCAAAAAATGTGTTTTTTTAGTTTTCTGATAAAAACAATATTACCCCGGATTGGATAAGTGCCCGGTTGGCAATGGGATTGCCACCTGTCACATTGTGGGAATAGGTATCTTCGGCTAATCGTGGGTGCACTTGTTGCACCTCTGCCTAGCTCGTTTTAGAAACGGGCGTGAAAATACTTTTTTTAATGAAAACCCTCGTTTTAGTCCACATTATTGTAACGGGCAACGTCGGAAATCTACGTTGCGAGTTGCTCGAAACGCACATTACCAATTTTATGTAATTCAACTGCATTTTTTCTTCCGTAATAATTATAACAGTTTTTTAGTTTTTTTTTATATCATAAGATAGCAAAAAACTCCTAGTGGAAAGAGTCAACTTTCCTTGTGGCGAGGTCTATGCTACTTGCATAAGTTTACCGGCTACCTTACCCTCCAAACCGGAACACGACAGTGACAAGCACTGACGCTATTGCAGCAGGAATAGGTAAGGCCGTGGTACCAGACCCGGGTGAGGCAATGCAGAACTCTACCACCTAGTAGTCACGATGGTAGCAATTCGTGTAGCCAATCGGCTATTATAAAATTTTATGGTACCATAAAAACTTGTCTATATTAGTATGCAATTTATGTCAATAAATCTATATTTTTCTATATTGAAGTGAAACTTCTTTAGAATCGTTGTGATTTCAAACCTGATGCAACGGAAAAAACGACAGGTAAGAGACACACAAAAATGTGTAGAATGAAGCCGGTAAAGAATGAGACAGAAATATACATACTATTTTATATTATCGGTCTCTCCTCTTTGTTCCATACTTCGTAGCGTCCCCACTCCCGTCTTCTAAGCATAGTCGCCTGTAATTAGTGAGCCAAAGCGAGAGAGCAAATGTCGGTGTGTATGTATATTGCACACTGTTTAATACTTGCCCACTCCCGTCTTCTAAGCATAGTCGCCTGTAATTAGTGAGCCAAAGCAAGAGAGCAAATGTCGGTGTGTATGTATATTGCACACTGTTTAATACTTGCTTGTATTTGAGCATTTAACGTGTGTATGAATTTAGACGACATGTTAATCTACTCGCGGGCGAAGCTGCGGGAAGGGTTATTTCGCTCTACTTCACTATCCACAAGATGGACGTGGTCTAGATCCGTAGGTTGGTTTGATGAGGAACATTGTGTTTGGATACTGTCGGCCAGGCATTCGGCTTTATCTGCATCATCAAAAGCGGGAAGTGAAATTTCTTTAGAATCGTTGTGATTTCAAACCTGATGCAACGGAAAAAACGACAGGTAAGAGACACAAATACAAAAATGTGTAGAATGAAGCCGGTAAAGAATGAGACAGAAATATACATACTATTTTATATTATCGGTCTCTCCTCTTTGTTCCATACTTCGTAGCGTCCCCACTCCCGTCTTCTAAGCATAGTCGCCTGTAATTAGTGAGCCAAAGCGAGAGAACAAATGTCGGTGTGTATGTATATTGCACACTGTTTAATACTTGCTTGTATTTGAGCATTTAACGTGTGTTAGTATATGTGAAAAGTACGTGAGCTAATATTACTTTACACTGTATGCGACTGCGTATTGCAGCTTTTTAGTAAGATGTCATCTCATTCTTTTCTCGATTTACTGAAGTTTCACTTCTATCGTGTGTGAATTGCACACACATCTTTTTTATCTATAAGTATCTATTGAAACAACATAACCAATAACTAGTGACACCAAGACTACAATTTTTATTCAACCCATAAAGTGCTAAAATGATATTAATATTCACAATTAACCAAGTAAATATGCGACTACATTGCAATCACGTAAACGTATTGTTTATATATAGCCAATGGCTGATAATTAGAAGAAATAGTCTTGAGTAGTGGAATGGAATTTGTATAGATCAGCAAATAGCGGAAGGTAAGGCGCCAAAGGATATATCTTGCATAATCTAATGGTGGAGCGACAGACTGGCGACCTAAGTTGCATTACGTCAATAATGTCAATGGCATAAGGCGCCAAGTACTTCCACGTTTCTTTGTAAACGATAATCAACATTTTGTCACTCCTTGTGGGTAGGGTTACCAGGTCGTCAAATATATTAAGCCGGACAGACCAGCTTATTAAGCCGGACATTTAGGTAACAACGCTGCTAATGTCACATGTTTGAAGATTCTTATCGCCTCTGTGGTCCAGTGGTCTGATGTCGGTGTTTACTACATGAAATGGGTTTACGGGGTTTTATTCCCGGATCGGGCAATTCAAAACTGTGTTTTTTCAATTTTCTGGTAAAAGCAACGCTGCCCGGAATTGGAAAGTGCCCAGTTAGCGATGGGCTTGCCACCTATCACATTGTGGGACCAAGTATTTTTGGTTAATCATGGGTGCACTTATTGTACCTCTGCCAATTCTCTTGTGGGATACGGTCGTGAAGATACTTTTTTATGTTAATAATCAGCAGGTCGTAAAAGGCGACCGATTGGCTATAAGTATCACTACCATCATGACTCCTAGGTGGTAGAGCCCGAGTATTTGATACCACCGCCATATCTATTCCTGCCGCAATAGTGCCAATTCAGGATAAGGTAATCCGTAGACTTTGCTATCCCGATACACAGATAGCAACACACCATCAACATTTTTGGTGTCTTTAGGCGATGGTTTATCTTTCCATAAGGAAAGCTGTCGGCTGGTTTGCTAACTTATAATATAAATATTATAAGTTAGCAAACCAAAAAAGTTAACTTATTATATAATATAAAATACGTTTTAAGATAATAATTCTAGAATGGATAAAGAAAAATCCAAAGGATTTTATTCATCGTGATCACTCTTAATATTTTTTATTTTCATTTTGCGATATCTCAGAATACTCGAAGAACAACCACTTTACCGCACAATTTTGGCTGAAAGGGACATCAAATACACCTAGCTGTGCCACTAGTTATGATATAATGCATTTTTTGATTTAAAAATAAGAATATAAAAACTTTAGAATGTTTTTTTTTTTTATATCATAAGATAGCAAACAAGCAGATGGGTCTCCTGATGGAAAGAGTCAACCATTGCCTATAGACACCAAAGATGTTAATGGTGCGTTGCTATCTTGTGGCGAGGTCTAATGCCACATGCATAAGTTTACCGGCTACCTTACCCTCCAAACCGGAACACGACAGCGACAAGCACTGACGCTATTGCGGCAGGAATAGGTAAGGCGGTGGTACCAGACCCGGGCAAGACAATGCTGAACTCTACCACCTAGTAGCCACGATGGTAGTGACTCGATAGCCAATCGGTCGCCTTTTACGACCTGCCTGGCAGAACGGCAGTTGGCCTATTCTTCAAACGAGGCCGGGACCAACACGGCGGATATGTTTAACGAATATTTGTGGATAAAATTTTAAAAAAAGCATCATCACGTCCGGTTCCTATGCGTTGCAGGCAGAGTAAGCCGGCCGTCTATAAACTTTCCAGTTGTTGTTTCCAGTAACCACATGCATAAGTTTAGCGGCTACCTTACCTCCTAACTAGAACAAGACAATGACGGCATTGACGCTATTGCGGCAGAAATAGATAAGGCGGTGGTATCATATCCTTGGGCGAGGTGTTGCGGAACTCTACCACCCAGTAGTCACAGCGGTAGTGACACGTATGGCTAATCAGTCGCCTTTTATGACCAACCTGGTAGAACGGCAGTTAGTCTTTTCCTTAAAAGAGTCTGGACTAACACGGGGTTTGTCGGTTGGTGAGATTTGTAGAGATTTACTAGGTGGTAGAGTTCTGCATTGTCTCGCCCGGGTCTGGTACCACCGCCTTACCTATTCCTGCCGCAATAGCGTCAGTGCTTGTCACTGTCATGTTCCGGTTTGGAGGGTAAGGTAGCCGGTAAACTTATGCATGTGGCATTAGACCTCGCCACAAGATAGCAACGCACCATTAACACCTTTGGTGTCTATAGGCAATGGTTGACTCTTTCCATCAGGAGACCCATCTGCTTGTTTGCTATCTTATGATCTAAAAAAACCCATCGCCACATTTTACCGACCTGTAACGATTATCGAATATATCTAGCAATTACGGGGACCGACGGCTGTACGTGCTTATCCGAGGTACGGAAGTAGCGACACACCACCCACCAGACTCCGAGCTGCTAATGAGAATTTGGATTTTTGAAAAAAGCCTCAATAATAGTTTTGCTTGTCCTGGGAATCAAACCCACACTGGAGAACTGGGGAATTCTGGGATAGCCTATTAGGCTCATGATCTGAGCCTAAAAGGCTATCCCCTAGACCACGAAGATAAAGAAGTTTAAATAATTATTTTTTTTAACTTTAAGAATTTTACTAACGCCGATTTCCTTATAGGATTAGCAGAGTAAACCGAAAGACAGTGAACGCTAAAATTCAGCATAGTTACAAATTCATTGTCTGGCGAAATAGATGATGATACTATTTGCCACCTTTTAACGACTTTTTGTGTTAACTGGGACCTTTAAATGCTTTTTCAGAGTTAATATATTAAGACTAGCTGACCCACACAGCTTTGTCCGCGAGTAGAGTAAATGTCTTCGTAAAAGCCGGCAACGCAGCTGCAAGACCTCTGGTGATGTGGCTGTCCATGGGCGGTGGTAATCACTTACCATCAGGTGAGCCTCCTGCTCGTTTGTCCCTTTTTTCTATAAAAAAATAAACTCTCATACAAACCATCATCTTCTATTAATCGTTCCTTTTTTCCTTCTTTCATACAAACTATCATCCCTTATTCCCCTATCGTAGCAAATTTATGAAAAAGTAACCTATATTTGACCCGAGTCTGCAACTATCTCCATTTCAAATTTTATCAAATTCAGTTCAGTAGCCCTGAAGGCGTGACAGACGACTTTCAAACAGTGAGAGAGACAGACTTTCGCAGTTCTAATATTAGTAGATAATATGTATTATTATATTTTTGATTATCACGTCATTCAACTTTCAAGTGTAAAAATGGAAATGTCAGTTTCACTAAGGACTTAATCCTTAGTGAAACTGACCCATGATTAAGATGGTATTGCCTATTGATCAAATATGTTGCATATGTATTAAAGTACCGTCAGACTCCATGCTGTTGTCACGAGAATTTTCTGATTAGAAAAAACCTGTCTGGCTTTAGAAAAAACAGTCGAATATTGGACCACATAATCTGCCCATATGATTTATTTTGCTTAGGTATAGTACCTATATATATTTACACAGAGATTTTGCGGTAAGCGTAAATTTTTAAGTTTTTAAGATATTGTTAAAATTTGAAACATTTTAATGATTGTCCATAGTTTAAATATATAAGTCAGTTATTATAAATCAGCTTAATACTCGAAGGTTAATAAATATTCACGGGACAAATTACACTTACTGATCTAACCCCAAAGTAATCAAATTATTTGCTTGTGTTATGGGTGTTAGTCATATGTTAGTCAACGATACTAATAAATAATAGAATATATTTATTAAACACCAAAAACCGGAAATACAAACGTATATGCTCATCACATAAATGCTTGTCTCAGTCGGTGATCGAACTCGAGTCCCGTCGATCGCGTAGTCAGGCTCACTAACCACTCGACCAACGGGGCGGTCAAGGTACTACCATTTAACTAAAAAAATAATGTCTTAAATCCTTTTACTGGTGTCTTTTTTCCATTTTCATTCTTGCTGGAACAAGCATTTTGTAATACAAAGCAAATCCTTTTCCACAGTGATTTGACTGTTTCCAGTTCGGATTGACAGGTGATTTTATACGGCAAATCGGATTTGTGTAGGTACGTTAGTAATGCTCAAGACGTGGTTAAACTAGAAAATCATAAGGGATCACTTCACTTGAACATTTTACCATGCCCTTCATCAATCAAACGCTTATTGTAGATATAGTCTTGCAATTCACTTTAGCACAAGGATAAGCAATTAGTTTGATTAGAGGTCCGTTTTAAAACCTTTTTAAAGTAAGTTTGCGGTCAAGTTCGCAGATAGTAACGTAATGTAGGCGAGCATTTCTTTAAATAACAATTAATCATTTTATAGATTAGGCGTTATAATTCATTTAAAATTGTTGACAGTGAATCTAAAAGCAAATAATATATATTATGAAGTTTGTCAAAAAATTGTATGTATTGACAGACACTACAAATTTATGATGTAATTTATAACAAAAATTTAATGTGCAAAGAGAAATTTTAGATTTCTATAGCAGTATACTTGGATAATTCCCCGCGTTTGTCTGGACTTTTTTGAAGAATAAACTAACTGCCATTCGGCCAGGCATGTCATAAAAGCAACCGACTGGATATACGTGTCACTACCATCGCGACTACTAGGTAATAGATTTTTGCAACCACTCGCCCGGGTATTTAGTACCTATCACCGCCTTACCTATTCCTACAGTAGCGCCAATGCTTGTCGTTGTCGTGTTACGATTTGGAGGGTAAGGTAGACATGCATGTGCCATTGCCATCCCGCCACGCGGACAGCAAGGCACCTTTATCTAACTACATCTAACATCTATGGTATTTTTGGGTGATGGTTTTATAGATTTAAGCGTTACCATCAGGTGAGCCCTCTGCTTGTTTGCTAACTTATGGTACAAAAAAAACTTGTCCGTTAAGTTTTCTTACCAATTTTGAATAGGAACATACAGACAAATATATAAAAGTATGTATAACCTATCATTTGCACAATCACGTGTTTTCAATATACACCAAATTTAATCAAGATCAGTCGAGCCATTTTTGACCTATATACGGTCATACGGACAGACAGATAGACAAAACTTGTGTAGTCTGTCATTTGCGCAATTACGTGTTCTCTACGTATACCAATTTTTATCAAGATCAGTCAAGCCCTTGATGAGCTATAGCGGGACATATAAATGGTGGAGCGACAGATTGGCTACCTAAACAAACGAACACTTTCTTAAATGATAAAATTCTTGTTAAAACGAATATTTATCATTAAATTCCTCAAAATAATTAAATGTAGAGACTGACGCTAGTGATTTATATTATTTGCTTGATAGCGTACGACGTACGATAAGGTATTTATGATCGCTGTCCATACTAAGTCGTATTGTTATGAGCTAGAGATGACTTTGAAACCACTTAAAAGCATTTAAAAAAATGTTTTGAGACCAGCGTGTCAGCAGTGACCCGACTAAATTCTACAGTCTAGACCACGGGTTAAAAAAAATGGATACGCTTTTCAAGACAATTTCTTAGTTTGTCAATGTAGCATGCACACACAGAAATGCAGAGTTATCACTCCAAGGGTAATTCATAAACCTTGTTGTCTCACTCTATACGATAAAACAGTATAACATGGTTTATTTCTATTTTTTCACGATATATCTACAAATGTATGACAAATTTGAGAGTAATAGGAGCGTTTGCTTATATGCACGGCGACATTTTTTTATTCCCAATGGCGTGTCTATTAGTATCGAGTTTTTTCTTATGAGGAACGGAACCCTAAAAAGGGGCCGGGAACAGTATGGAGTCTGATGTTGGTGTATCTTGGATGAGCACGTAAATCTGTTGCTAGAAGCAAGCAAGTGAAAGTTGTTATCATATGATCAGATACGCGGCGAGGGGGATCACCACTCACCACTCATCTCGCCAACCAACAAACCGGTAAATCGTGGTGAACCAGAACGATTCCTTACGTTCAGTTTACTTTGCCTGCCCAATGAGGAAATTGGCGTGATATTGTTATTTTTTTTAAAGAAAATTTTGAAAATGCCTACAAACTTTCACATTTCGTTGTAATAAATATTATACGAATTGACCTATCCCCAAAGTAAACAAATTATGTATTAAGTTAAGCTAATTAAGTAACACAAGCTTACTAAAGCTTGTGTTATGAGTGTTAGTCAACGATAGTAATACATAGAAATACATATACATGTATAAATACTGTAACACATATAATAAATACCAAAACCTAGAAATACAAACAACTATGTTTATCAAACAAATGATTGTCCCTGTCGGGATTCGACCCCGAGCCTCATCAATTCGTAGTTAGATTCGCTAACAAATATTGAGTTTCCTTATATTCCGTTCTATGATACTGATATAATAAGATATAATAATATACAATGAGGAAATAAATTTACCGTATAATAATCTGAATTCCGGATCCCTTGTTGTCATTACGTTGCGAATAGGTACCCATATAATTTGATTATTTTCCTTGAGAATGTACACGTGTGTATCTTGATGTTCATTCATCTCTGATATTTCGTAATCTGATTAATACATATTACTGTCTTCACTTATTACATAATAAGTTTTAATAAATGACGTTGACCGAAAATAATAGTTGATTATTGCATCAAATGCTACAAACCTACATCCTGTCCTACTAGTCCTACTAATAGTATAAAATCGAAAGTATATTTGGATAGATGGATGTATGTTTGTTACTCTTTCAAAATAAGAACGGCCAAAACGATTTGGATGAAATTTGGCACACATATAAATGAGGACTTGGATAGCATATTGTGTACTATTTATTCCGAAAAATTTGTTG
Source organism: Apodemia mormo (assembly GCA_036924255.1). NCBI lineage: Eukaryota > Metazoa > Arthropoda > Insecta > Lepidoptera > Riodinidae > Apodemia > Apodemia mormo. Next base: position 34,227,388 of record JAUPFN010000008.1, on the reverse strand, counting down.
AACCTGTGGAATTCAGCAAAAAACTGTTATAATACAATTAAAGAGCCATATAACTAACAAACATGTATAACCTTATTTTTGTAAATGAAACTATTATTCTTACTATTATTTAATAAGACACAGTTTCATATTTGAGATGTATCTTTGATGGAGACAAATATCCAATGCCTGTACTAATGGCGTTTAACAAAAGCACTAAAACAACGTACTAAATATAAGCTAAAATAAAAATAATCTAACTTTCTCCGTATTACGTCAGCTGTCTGCCAGTGAAAGTCCCGTCAATATCGGTCTAGTAGTTTAAGAGATTAGCCGGAACAAACAAACAGACAAACAAAAATTGTAAAAAAAAAAAGAAATGTTATTTTGATAAGTATATTATGCATCGCATATACATCGATATGCATTTAGTAAAATGTGGTTATTTTAATATCAGAAATAGACACTTCAATTTTATTTATTCATATATATTATATGTATACGTTGTAGCATGCTTGCTTTATTATGATTAGGTTGATATTTTGTGTTGACGTAATCTAATAAAATTCGACCAAAGGGAAAAAGTGGGCTATAATGTTTATATGTTATACTATATACTTTATATCTCACATTGTAAAGCAGCCTTTCTCGCTATATAAAATGAGCTCGCTATATAAAAAATCAATGAACTGTTTTTTTTGCTTGTATTGTTGTAAAACTGTTATTGGTCCTTAATAAATAAATAAATAAATCTATTCCGTGGCTTAAACGATAGACAGTCCTGGAGTTTTACTTGCATATTTTCCGTTTCCGTAGGATTTCTGGGATAAAAACTATCCTACGTCTTTTCACGGGTCTCAAACTATCTTTTTACCAAATTTCATCCAAATCGGTTCTGTGGCTTAGGCGTGAAGGAGAGACAGACAAAAAGACAGACAGACAGAGTTACTTTCGCATTTATAATATTAGTATGGATAACTAGCGATCGCCCTGTGATCGAAATTCGACCATTTCTTCTCAGTTTGACTACAGACCTTAGCCATAAACTTAATAGTGTCTATATTATAACGTGTGTTAAATGAATGAAGTGTGTGTAATGTTTATTTTTAATAATTTTATTTGTTTCTTTTACGTTTTATATTACATATTTTTGTAATAAAAGAAGTATCTTATGTTACTTCTAATACCTTCAGGAATACATATACAAAGTTTTAGAAGATCGGTTAAGCAGTTATCGCGTGAAAGCGTAACAAACACACTTACATTTGCATTTATAATATTAAAAAGTAGGGATATTAGCTTTCTGCACTTTTTCACCCTGTAAACTTTAACTGTGTCATCAAATAAATTAAAAAAAAAAAACTATTACAAATTGCCTACGCCTCCGTACGCGTATTTTTTGTAAAAAGGGGCACTTAATTAGGTATTAAAATACAGATAGATGTTTACCTTTAATTTAAGATATGCAAATAAAACATATACGGTTTTACGAAAACACGAAAGTTTTGGTGTGTGTTGCATAAAATGTTTACAAAGGTCACCCGGTGTCTGCCATAGGTACACGTCCTGTTGGTCCTAAACATGGCCCTCTCTATAAGCAATAAACCACGTAATTACGGAATAGCTCGATACCTGAACAGCGAGCGAGACTATTTATTTAATCACTTTGACGGGAAAATAATGGTGAACCATGTTGGCCTCCCATCAAAATTGTTTGAGGCCAATCTATCGAGTATCATGTCGGCTATTGATGCTATCGTTCTTCGGTGTTGCGGTTTTAATAATTTCCGTGCTTATACCAATTACTGTGTATTCTTACTAGTGACGTGGAAGTTCAGGGTTAAACGTTAAGGTAGATTTTGCAACGTAAGAATTATAGCATAATGTAAAAATGGCAACGAATCGAAAGGAGAATAATCAGGTTCTAAACAAAGTTGGGCTAGAACGCAACGCATGTTGATAGATCATAGATGGCATTCCTGTGTGGTCCAAAACTAATTATACCGTGTTGTAACCATAGTAAATTCAAACTATTTACAAAAGTAGAAGATTATCTTTTTAATTCCAAATACCACAAATAACAAAAGTAAAACAATAGTAGTAAAATTTAACTTTCTTTATTTAAATACTGCTTTCTACTTCTTTGATGTGTAGGTACTAGGTAATACCCCGTTTGCAACTTGCATCTGCGGCTTACTATTACATTATTCAGAGACTATTTGGATACGCATTCTCTTATCTCCTTGCCTTACATGTTTTAAGAAAATTCATCTTGTAACAACGATCTTTTCACTAACAACTAACAGCATAACGTTAGTGCTGCCTCATTCCAATCCTGGCTAATACCTACTTATAAAATTTATTACAATACATTCCTACCAACATAACGTTAGTGGTTTAACATTCTATTTCTAACTAAATTTCTAATTTTCAAAATTTGATTATAACATATTTCTACCAACATAACCTTAGTACTGTCATATCCTAATTCTTGCTAATACGAAGTTGCGCAGCCGTTTAATGCCGGCCATAATATGTGAAAACTTGACATTTTACACGTATTGCATAATGGAAAATGAAATATTATCTCTTTTTATTAAATATTTCTTTATTATAAAAATAAGCAAAATATGAGTGATAAACTTACTGTGCACTCTACATAGTCCTTTGTAATATACTTACCTAAAATAATAATGCCTTAATTTGATTTTACTGAAAAGATGTTTCGTATGATATAAATGTATAATATAAGGTATGATAAAATATTTATTCCATATTTTCAAAACAAGTCACATACTAATATTGATGTCCTCGATTTGTTGATAGACTACTTACTTTTTTGATACATTGAGTCTTTTTATCATAATATAGCAAACAAGCAGATGGCTCTCCTGATGGAAAGCAAAACGATCGCCTATAGACACCAAAGACCAAATTATCGGGTAGCTGTTCGTTTGTTTGTAATCTATCTATATTTATTAAATTCTTGGCACTGACTACCAATAAACAGCTTCGACAACAATTTGTCCTATAAATAGATTTTATGGGGAATTTGGATTCCAACTTTTTCTAAATTTAAAGCAATTTAAAAAATGATAAAAAAGTTGCCGTTGAATTATTCAGTGCCATACGTTTTTAGAGTTCCGTTACCAAATTGTAAAAAACAGGATCTTATTACTAAGACTCCGCTGTCCGCTTGTATCTAATAGTGATAGTAAGACAGTCGGAACTTTTACAGTGATGGCACACCGTCATTGTTTTGTGTAATTTTTACTAGTCGCCTATTCGCTCGTTTTATGTACTTAAGATACATATTCCAAAAAATATATAGATTTACTTATATAATAATAAAATTTCTGTCAGTTACATGCTAACAAAAGTAGTAATTCCATTACTTAGGCCAAACCTAACTGCAAATAACGGGAACACGGGAATCCACTTCTGAAAGCCGCCTGCGGCACTGCCTCGAATGTCAAACCTCTTAAGCGACCGTGAACCGTATGCAGATATAAATTTTATACCTTAAAATAGCACAATCTATTAATATTTATCTTAATTAAAAAAAAACAAAACGAGGATTATGTGTATGACCTATATGTATGTATGTCCTTTGCCTTGTCCACTCGTACTTTATCAACATTTATCAACGTCGATTTATTCAACAACTAAACCGATTATTTAAAAATAATACGTAATGAAGTCGTTGATATAAAAAACCTACATAATATACCTAATAAGATTTGCCGTGATGGCGCAAGTGCTACTGGGTACATTGAATTCATAATAATAATTATTTATATAGAGCGAAACGTTGCAGAACTCTACCAACTGGTAGTCACGGTAGTAGTGAAGCGTATAGCCAATATTTCGCCTTTTACGAACTGCCTGGCAGAATGACAGATGGTCTGTTCTTTACAATGGGCCTGGACTAGTGATGAAAATTGCTGGTACCTAATATTCCCAAATTTGCCAAAACTGCCATGAATGTTTCTAAACTAGCCGGTAACATTGGTAAGAAAAGTGTAAATAGAGAACGATATTTTTGTATAACATTGTTTATTCTGATAAAAAAGTTTAACTTTTTTACCGACAAATTTAGAAACATTCGTGGCAGTTTCGACGACTTTGGGAATATTGCCGGCAATTTTCATCACTAGCCTGGACCAATACGGATACATATTGGTCTCTTCGCGCGTTAGGAGGAGTAATCCAAATGTCCCTACTAAGACTCAACGGTTCATCATGATACAAGTTTAGATATCTGTTGTAATTCCTGTAGCGGCCTCTGCAAACAATTTAAAGACTATTGTTTAAACTTCAATTGACCGGGATTGATCACTTATCACAATTACAAATGGTTAAGTCGTGAACAAGGAGTGTGTTGGTTTGTGTACAAGTTTAAGATTCGCAGTTGTTACTAGGAGTTTTTAATACCAAACAAATAAATATATTTTTGTTATAGTTCACCCCGGTAATTGAACCCGGAACCATATTATTTCAGCCGAATAATCAAAAAGCTGGTTTGTTAAAGAAGCTGTAAGTTTATAAGTTACCTAGAATTTTGACCCCCTCAAAATAAAAGTTTATTTAATGAATGTACTGACACTTTTGAACTGAATAGAGATGATTGTAACTTTCCTGCTTAATAGCAAGTACATTTGATTAACAAATACCAAAGATATTAATGAAGAGCTTTTATTCATATAAAAGTGATGCTATATGCAAAGACTTACCAGGTACTTTACCCTCGGAATAGAAACATAATTGCTGATATGGCTGGATAGATAAATAAGACGGTGGCATATTTTTTCGAACTTCCAGACTGAAAGGCTAGTGTTGGTCTATTCGTAGAAAGGAGAGCAATATGAAAAAAGACATATTATGAAAAATTTAACGAATTGATTTTAAGTATTCGTTAAAATAATGCAAACACAGATTGTTAAGAAACACTATCATAAATTCTTGTAGCGTATACGCTATAAGCAAACAAGCAGTTGGGTTTTCTAGTGAAAAAAGATTAGTTCTTGTCACCAGAAAAACCACCTGCTGCTGTATCAGAAACTTAAAATACGTAGATTACCCACCCAGTAAAAGCAACAAGCACCAATGCTATTGCGGCAGTATTGCTAATGGTGGAACTTAACTCAATCATTTTGTCAGTATTAAAAAAGTAGTGATACGTTTGGCTTGCTTTTGTGTTTTACGAGATACTTGATAAGGATAAGAAGATTACGATTTACTTTGGCCATAAACAAAAAAGGATTTGTGTGTGTGTGTGTGTGTGTGTTTGTGGTGCGTGGAATTAAACACATTGTACTTATTGTAAACTTGTATGCAATAATTTTTACTAAAGAAATTTATTTATAAGTTATCTATCTACTTTGATTAATTATCTATCTAATTTAATTTACTTATTAATTATAGGTATATCTTAAAAATATTAATTCTTTACATTTCTTCTCCATAGAAACTTTGTTGGTGACAAAGTTCGTCCCTCAATCAGCGCAATTTTAGAAAAAAGGGTGCAAATTTATCTCCTTACATATTAATAAATGAAAGCTGATATTTGAAACACAATGGTTTAAATTATAAATTGGCAATGACGTAGTTTTTTTTAATTTATTTATCTTTATTGAAGCATAATATCCAAAATGTGGGTATGGGTACAAATGGCATTTTCGACCAGCTAACCATTGGGCTAAGCAGACACTCGCAAAAAACGTTTTAATTTTGATACTCTTAGATATTTAAATTACATACATTCCTATATACAAATATGTTACATACATTAGTAATAAAAGATACATAAATAATCATATTTATGTATATTTTTATATCCAAACCAGGCAGAAGGTAAGTACAACTAAACCAACAAGGCAGATACTTGATAAAATGTATACAAAACAGAATACATGGTAGTTTAAGTAAGGGAATATTTGCAAATTAAATAATAATACGTGATCTGGCCTTAGTTGACCTTTCCTCATTGAGTTTACTAATGAATCGAACATTTTACATTACAAAACGTAATAGGGTCGCCATCCCATATCCCTGGATATTTATTTTTAATTAAACATTAATTAATAAACGTAAATCGTATGATAGAATTAGATTTGAACATTTTTTTTATTTAAGGTTGTTGACGAAGTAGGTAAGATTCTTAAAAAAACTGTAACTTCATTTGTAGGCAATTTTATTTAATTTAGGTATTTATTTATTAAGCAAGACTAGGATTTTTCTTTTGCCTGTGTTGTTCCGAGGCGCTCTCAAAGAATAGATCATCTGCCGTTCTGCCAGACAGTTAGTAAGAGGCTAACGATTAGCAATTATTGGCACTATAATCTCAACTACTAAGTATAGATTTCTTCTGCATCTCGCCCGGGCTTGGTACCACCACCTCAGCTATTTCTGTCACAATAACGACATTGATTGTCACTGTCCTTTTCTGGTTTGAAGGGTTAATGGTAAGGGTAACTTATGCGTGTGCCAATATTACACCATTAAGCCTCTATTCGGATAGCAACGCAGCATTAAAGCTTTAGTGTCTATCATTAATTATGAGGAGACAGAGTTAATCTTACATAAATATAAATAGATCTAAATTATATCATAAGAGATAAACAAACACTCACTTACACAAATACACCAAGCACGCGCGCACACACACACACACACATACACATACACAGTGATTTGGCTCTTTTTATCACTCATAACAATTAATAATTTAATTATTAATCAATAATACTAAATAATTTAATTAATTATAATAACATTTACTATTTAACACATTTCTATAATAATAAGATGTACATAATTGTGAAGTTTTCTGTCACAAGTATATTGCTTATTTAAAAGAAGGCTTCAACAAAATATGTACTAATTACATGTTGTGTTTTTTATCGACATAAATATTTTTTGATTTGATTGATCATCTACATTATACATCATATCTCTACACCACATCTACGGAGATATGATATCAATGGCGTCTCTTTCTTTCTCTCAGCGTTTGTCTCTTTCCATGAGGAGTGCCATATTCTGCTTGTTTGTTATGTTATGATTTAGAAAACGCATGCACATTCACGTGGTTAATTTATAAACAAATTTAAATTTGTTTATAAAATCACGTGCAATTTTGGCAGTGACACTAAGGTGAGTTTAGAGCGTGCGTCAGGATGTCGGGTGTATTTTTTTAGAATAGGTTAATTTTATTGTAGATATTTGGTACCTTCTGTGTACCTTTAGGTACCTCTCTTGAAAATCTGTGTACCTCTGCGCTTACTGAGATATTTAAAAAAAATGGTACACCCGCCATCCTGACGTCAGGATGGCGGGTGTACCTACTTTTCCGGGAAACCAATGGGTGTACCGTAATATATTTTTTATTTAGATTTGGTACCTCGTTTGTACCTGCAGAAACATAAATTGGACCAACACTTTTCGATAAGAGAAAGAACTTATTTGAGAAAAAAAATATTAAAATAAACAGCATATTTTAATTTAATTATTTTTAGTATCCTAACAAAAGTCAGCCTCCAGTAAACAGCGGTAGGTATCATATACCTACTATGTGCGTATCATAGGTATACAACTGTGTACATAAATATTCAAAAATAGGTGATAAAAACCGATAAGTACAGTTCGCGTTAAATATGCGTATATTTCTGACGTTTTATCTGACGGTATAGGCGATGGTTGTTTCTTTCCATCAGGAGAGCTGTCTGCTTGTTTGCTGTCTTATGATATAAAAAAATAGTGTTATTTCTACTCATGATCTAACATTCCGCAATTTATAGTGCTATAGCCACTAAGTTATAGTGGCGTACTGAAAGCGATATCGATAGTGTCAGACATTTTTTGGGGTTCATTTTTAGGGTTTCGAAGTTAACTAAAAACCCTTATGTTTCGCTATGTCCGTCTGTCCACGCGTCCGTCCGCGCGTCCGTCCGCACGATTGCTCAGAGATCCTTATTATTAGATAGCTGTTATTTTGCATGAATATACATATTAGTCACGTCAACATAGTGGTAACATAAAATCTTGAAAATACTTTTTTTTCATGGTAGCTCCCCTACATGTAAAGTGGGGAAGTTATTTTTTTTCTCACGTACATCATTGTGTGGAGTATCATTGGATAGGTTTTTAAAATATATTGTAGGGTCGTAAAAACACGTTTTCGATTTAGGGAGTCGTTTGTGAAATATTAAGCTTTTAACTGCTAAGTGTCCCCCTCCCCTCTGCAAGCTAAATGGTTGTATTTCGGTATTGAAAAAATCATTAATGGTAAACTGGGGTTATTGGATGATACTACATATTTTTGGAGTTGTCGATTTGCACACCAATAAATAAACTTCGTGTGAATCGCCGACAGAAAAAAAAAATAGTAAAAAATGTCAATGCGCACATTTCGTGCGAGTTAAATTCGTGCGAATCATCCAATAACCCGTAAACTGAAAGTGAATGATAAATTTGAATTCCTTTTTAAATTTGACTTGAAATTATTTAGCTACAAGACTACTCTCACGCAAACGGCAACACAATTCGGTATATCTTTTTGTCCGCAGGCTATTCCATTAGGAAGGCCATTTACATAAAGACCCATGAGTAGTCATATGCTTCGGCCGCACCTGTGTGTATCGTCCCGAAGATATTAGCGGGCTAAAACCCTTTGACGTACCGCTAATTGTGCGATAAAGCACACAGTCCTCATGTTAGCGATGATAGCCGATAATAGCCGGTCACATCTGCCTGTATCTTGTCATTGCGCGAAATTTCAAGGCCCCGTTCACATTTGAGTAATGCGAGCGCGATTATTTAATGTAGGTGCTTAGTATTAAGCAAAAATCACACGTAGACAGCCGTTGTACACGTGTATTAGAGTGATTAGTAATCAGCGTAGTAAAGTGTATAGACGCTGGTTACTAATCACTCGCACCAGTCAGCGGCTGCTTATACGTGTTTTTTGCTTAATACTTAGCACCTGCACTAAATACTCGCACTCGCATTAACCAAAGTGTAAACGAGGCCTATATTACTCTATGTTCACTTTGCACAGAGGGAAATAACGGGGTCGTGACTTTTTCTACGATAAAATCTTCCGGCAGTTGTCAGTTGCCAGTATTCAATGAGCGTTACATATTGGTCGCAGTGTAGCCGAGCACACCCTTTAAATATTTATATTGAGTTCGTTAATAGTTACACGAGGCCCCCGCAGCGTCTGTCCCTACAAGGATAACGATACCATGTACTGGGATTTGAGGCACGTACCTACCTATATTATGGTCACTTGATGCAAAATACATAGTCAGTTTTCACAATAAAGTATCGTGTACAGATTTATTGTTGATGTTATGTTAAGATCTATACATACAATAAAATCCATTTTATTTATTTTTTATTTTATTTATTTTTTTATTTATTTATATAAAATAAATAAATAAATAAAAAATATAACAAAATCGTAAGAAAGTCAAAACTGTACATTGAATATTTTTTTAAAAGAAAACTTGGGGCGTGATCTATAATCGATATCGAAGCCGAAAATATAGTTTTTAGAATTTTTGTCTGTTTGTCTGTATGTATGTCCGAGGTAAACTCAAAAAGTACAGCATGGATTTACTTAAAATTTTGCATGAATATTACTTATAGGTCGGGTCAACATATAGGCTACATATTATCACGCCATCAACTACGGGGGAGGAGCTGTAGGAGCGGAGTAAACGAAATCCGCGCGGACGAAGTTGCGGGTAACAGCTAGTTAATACATATACTTATACTTAAAATGAACAATTCTTTTACATATGTATGTATATGTATATGTAATTTGTTTCTCTGAAAGAGCTCTAACGATTTTGACGAAATTTTGTATTTAAGTATCTTCACGCCTGTATCGCTGAAGAGGTAGGCAGTGGTACAACAAGTGCACCCAGGGACGTGCACTGTATAGAGGCAAAAAAACACTGCTTTACCTATATTTTAATAAAACGTTCATACGTTTTAGATGACTTTAATTAATTATAAATAAATGAATAAACAAAATATGCTAACTTAAAAACGCCTAATATTTTTAAATAGCACCTATTTGCAAGCACAGCACTCAAACATTATGTTTGCCAGGCGTTTATTAAACGATAAATAATATTGAACGCCGAGTCCTGCCGCCAAGATTCTGCCTCACATTGTAAATGTGTGCGAGACATAATTACCTATCCGCACGTATTGGCTCACTCACAGAATCATGCTATTTTGTATAGCAACTCCTGCGAGCTTGTTCTATAATCCGGGTAAAGATAATAGACGAAACATTATTGACAAACAGTATGCTCACATTATGCATTTGAATGAGTAGTTTGTTTGTTTTTTACCAACCCGTAGTTTTAGTGTATTTATATATTTTGCGAATCACATGAAAATCGGCCTTTTAAAGGCCACATCGGATATCTTGCAAGGGACGTGTATTGTAACCATCACTCACTTGCTTAAGATATTTGAGGTGGCCGAAATATTTACATCGGGAAATAGTACCTATTTTAAATAACAGGAACCTTGAACATGGAAATATACCTAGAATATATATACAGCTGACTAGGTAAGTAGTTAGCTGTTATAATATTTTAGTTAGCGACGACCGACCGCTGTTTTTTCTGCGTTACCGTAGAAGATGTAGATAAATAGTAGTACATCTAAGACATGTTCTGTTGGCATGATTTCCGGCTTCGTGGCTGAGGCTACGCTAAAAATCTATATAAGAAAATCTATATAAGAGTACAGTCTCATAATCCTGTGCACGCCATTGAGTGCACCCACGATTAGCCGAAGATACTTGGTCCCTTACTGTGATAGGTGGCAAGTCTATCGCCAACCAGGCACTTTCCAATCCCGGGCAATGTTGTTTTTATCAGAAAACTGAAAAAACTTTTTTTAATTGCCCGACTCGGGTATTGAACCTGGGACCTCACGTGGTCTATTCCGACAGCGTAGTAAAGTGTATAGACGCTGGTTACTAATACCACTAGACTATAGAGGCGATTTTCTGATAAAATTGATCTAGGTAAGTATCATCTCCATCATAAATTATTTACGTGAAAAATTTAATTCGAGCGAAACTTGGTTACCCAGCTAGTATGTATTTATTAGACTAGACCTTTATTTTCACGTAGTTATCAGAAGTTTTTTATTTTTCAAATCTTCCCAAAAAGGAGGTTTTCAATTTGGTTGTATTTTTCTATATCTACCAAAAACTGGTTTGTTTATGAACTGATTTTAAAAGCTCTTTTTTAGGGTTCCGAAGTAAACTAGGAACCCTTGTAGTTTCGTTATGTCTCCGTCCGTCTGTCCGTCCGTCTGTTCGTCCGTCCGCAGACTAGCTCAGAGATCCTTAATACTAGAAAGCTGTAATTCGGCATAAACACCTATACATAGTAGTCAGGGTAACAAAGTGATAACAAAAACTCGAAAAATATTTTTTAGGGAAGCTCCTCTATATTATGTTAATTTTTTTCTCGTGTGCCACATAATTTGGGATATCGTTGGATAGGTTATTAAAAAATATTGCTTTTTGACTAAGATACAGTGCTAATTTTTGTTAGAGCCAAACGTTCCACCTCCCCCCCCCTCCCCTCTGCCAGGTAAACGATTGGGACGAATTTGCAACATACATTGCTATGCGGATGACAGTACTTGGTTTTGGGGGTGGGTAAAAAATCACGGTAATAATTACATAAGATAGCAAACAAGCAGATGAGTCTTTTGATGGAAAGAGTCAACCATCGCCTATAGACAACAAATATGTTAATGGTGCGTTGCTATCTTGTGGCGAGGTCTTATACCCCTTAAACCAGAACAAGACAGTGACAAGCACTGACGCTATTGCGGCAGCTATAATGAACTTAAAAGAAATAGATATGACAAATAAATTCACTTGTACTTCCAATTCACATAAATTTTATATAATATTATATTACCAAATTTTAGTTTATTTTGTTTATTATTAATATAAACAAGTTAATATAATATTAATATAAACAAGTTAATATAAACAACATTGACATAGTAGTATTTATTGTTTCTATTTAAATATAATATATATTAATACAATAATTATACAATAGTTTCCTACATTTTTTGGGAAAAATTATTATGTTGGCAACCCAAACCATAACACGTTTAATGTCAAACTGAAATATTTTATTCACTACCCACCTAAGATTAGTACTTAAATAATATAACTTGTAATTATCTAATATCTGGGTAAAACATCCCTGATGTTGGTGTGATAAGCGAAACGCGGAAAGCGGTTGGGTGTATAAAATTATATAAAATTTATGTGAACTGGAAGCTTGGAAGCTTGCTACAAGTGAGTTATTTGTCATATCTATTTCAAAATGCAGTTTCACCAAGTGCCAACGATGGAAAGTATCCAAGTTAAAGAAAACTATCGCGGCTTAGAATTTTTATGTAAAAGAAAAACCCTTTGCCTTGTTTCCCTTTAGGTATATGCAATTTATCCAAAGCAACAACCATACTTCATGCTTTGAGCAAAATCATCTTGCTTTTAAGTTGTCTTTTTTGTTGTCCATAGCAAGAATGAGAATGTCTCAGTTTTGGAAGACAGCAGCATGCGCGCTGAAGACAGCAGGAATTAGGGAAAGTTAGCGATTGACTGACATACGAGACTGGGCTAGACAATAAATGATTGTTTAAATATTTAAGTAAATTCCTTATATTTATTTAATAACTATTATAATAATTCGTGCATTGATATAAAAAACCCAAGATACACAATCAGTGTGTCAAAAATGTCCTCCAAAAATGAGTGCACAATTTTAAATTGTGCGCTCATTTCAAATAGAATCGCGTCGGTCGCGACACTGTCAATTTTATTTCTTTTCGTACATTGCTTTGTAAAAACAACTATAAGTCTTGCACTTAAGGTTAGATATGCAGAGATATATGTTTTTACCATATCTATAACTACTTAAATGAAATTAGGGGCACTGTTGAGTGTCAGTTTTGTTCGGGACTGTGCATCTAGGGTTTTTTATATCAATGAATTCGTGTAACTATTAATCTATTTGGTTTATATTCATTTCGAATTGTAACTAAATTCTCACTAGTGAAATAAAATTAAAGAATGTTGCTGCATTTAAATGGTTGCAGAAGGCAGTACTTCTCGTCCCCTCATCCAAAGTCCGAGATAAGCTTATTCCGTAAGTATCCCGCTCTGATTCAAAAAGAAAGTCGTTATATATCCCTTATTTTCAGGACCACAGATATAGTTTTTAGTCAACGATATTAATACATAGTACAATAATACATACCTTAATGTAAATATTAAAAAATACTCAAACCCATAAATACAAACATCTCATCAAATAAATGTCTCTCCATGTCTAAAATCAAACCCCAGCCCCATCGATGGAGTAGTCAGGATGACTAGCTGACAGACCGTCAGTAAGTCACTTGTCCAACGAGGCGTATTTATTATAGTCACATTAAAGGTTGTTGATAGTAACTTTGAATAATGTGTTATTTCAATAAAAGATAAATTCCTATAGGGGGCTTGCAACTTGTATGTATCCACAAAGAAACAATGGGTACGCCCCTTGAGATATTTCTTTAAGTAGAAGAGTGATAAAGCAAATATTTAACGAATCGATTTGTAAAGGGTTTTTGCTCCAATCTGACTAAATTGATTAGGTAATTCAAAAGTGTTTCTTAAAATTGCAAACACAGTATTGTGTATTATGAAACCTAAAAAAATATACAAGTAAAAATAGGTTTATATAGTGACTGCATAGCGATCCAGTGCCAAAACTATTTGATTTAGAAAGTATGGCACCAGTTTTGATTTTTGGGTCAGACAAAAATGTTAAGAGAGAATTTTTCGAGAAAAATCTCAATAATAACCTGGAGTTTGGTGATGGCGTGTGTTACGGAGGAGGACGTTAAGCCATCAGTCTCAAAAACAAGTGATATTTGTTATATGTTTTTTAAAATGTTGCGATGGGAATTGTCCCCATTACGCCAGTTGACGAACCGGTGAACTATAGTGAAACGGCGTGTCTTTACCCACATTTTTTTCACGCAGGTAGACTGGTAATAATATTTTGATTAAGTTTTCTATGTCATTTTTTATTTAAGAAATACACTAGATAATAGGATAACAGCCATACAGCAACCAAACATATCGCTATAATAAAAATAAGACACGGGATCTATCTAAATATTTGGTAAAAAATATAATATTTTATTACACTGTCACTCCGCTCAATACGGATATTCTCATGGGTAACACGAGTATAAAACCGGCTATGTTCCAATTTAATGGATATTTTTTATCGTCTATTGAGGACTGTTTTTCTGGCGACACTATAACCTTGAAAGGAGGGTAAGATAACTTACAAAATAAACCGTTTTTAGTTCGAATATTCGTAATTGAAATTATATCCAGGGGTTTGTTTTTTTGTGTCATGTGGATAAAAATGAAATTTTGAATTCTTTAAATTATTATTTTAGTGCAAAAATCGAATATATATCGATTCTGAACAGCCTCTGAAAATTTGGGCGAATCTTTAAAAGTAACCCTACATACGTTTAACGACGCCTATCGTGATGTGGCACAGATTCGATACGTAACATAGGCAGATTCATTCGATGTTTGATTTCTGGATCTAAAAGTTTAATATTATTATATACTAGCTGTTTTTTATATTATAAGATAGCAAACAATCACATGGGTCTCCTGATGGAAGAGTCAACCATCGCCAATAGACACCAAAGATGTTAAAGACGGCAAGTGCGAGCTGGAATCACATAACGAATGTTCCGAAAAGTAAGTATCTTGTAAGTAAACTTAGCTACATATTATATGCGTTTTATAAAGGTTTTAACTCCTTTGTGAAATCGCAAAATATGCAACATAAACGGTCAGTTTTTTTTATATCATAAGATAGCAAACAAGCAGATGGGTCTCCTGATGGAAAGAGTCAACCATCGCCTATAGACACCAAAGATGTTAATAGTGCGTTGCGATCTTGTGGCGAGGTCTAATGCCACATGCATAAGTTTACCGGCTACCTTACTCTCGAAACCGGAACACGACAGAGATAAGCACTGACGCTATCGCGGCAGGAATAGATAAGGCGGTGGCACCAGACCCGGGTGAGACAATGCATAACTCTACCACCTAGTTGCCACGATGGCAGTGACTTGTATAACCAATCGGTCGCCTTTTATGTCCCGCCTGGCAGAACGTTAATTTTTTTATTTACCGTTTACTTACCCAGAAAGTCTTATTCATTGTATAATAAATCCATATATTAAAAAACTTTGCAAACCATTTAAGACAATTACGCGACGGTGAAGTAAGAAAATTGGCATAATTAAAGTTTACATTGCGGAGGACTGCAGAAACCTAGTGTTTTTAAAATAATATTTTCGTGTCGAGTGTCGAAATTCAACCGTAGATAGAATTTTATACGTGTGTATATGTAAATATTATTACGTATTCACATGAATTTAATGTGTGTAATGTTTATTTTATTAATTTAAAGTATTTAGATTTATTTTATTTATACCATCAGAAAACCCATCTGATTCTTTGCTCTTATGATATAAAAAAACTGACCGTTTATGTTGCATATTTTGTGATTTCACAAGGGAGTCAAAAACTATATAAAACTTATATATGTAGCTAAGGTTACTTACAAGTTTATATGGAATATTCGGTTTGTGAATCCAGCTGGCATATGACCGTTTTTTTATTTAATACACATTTTCCGGTCTTGGCCCTCAGCCTGCAAACGATGACGGACGATAAGGAACTTTTAACAACAAATTTGGGCGTATTGATTACATTCTCATGTATGTATTAAAGGTATCTTATTCGAATCCATATAATATCTGATTTGCCAATTTTGACCAAACAACGAAGACAGTAACAATGACAAAACAGCTTTTATGATTCACATTTTATTCTTAGCTTTTTTTTATTGTTGATAGGGAAGCGCTTGACCACGATCACACCTGGTGGTAAGCTAAGATACGGCCTAAGATGGAACGCGCTTTTCTAGAAGGTACCTGTTCACTCTTCTCTTGAAGATCCCCAGATTTTACTCATCGGAGAACACTCTCTAAAGTGTCTCCGATAAAAAACCGATAAACTCATGGAACATAGAAAACTTGTTTTCTTTGTTTCATGGATAAACTAGCCACTCTGCGGCGAAGAGCGAGGCTCTGGAGTTTTTTGCTTACCAGAACATCGTCGTTTATGAGCCTCTTGGTACGCCTCTCTATCGCCTCAAGTATCTCCAGCTGGTATTTGGCGGATCCATCCTTGAGGTAAAAGCAGTATTCCATACACGAACGGACTTGTGCTTGATAAAGGTTGAGCAACTGTCCTGTGCTACTGTCTCACCTTCACCAGAATACCAAGCTTTTTGAGGCACCTTGGGTTTTTGATTCGATGTACGAAACAAAGTTGACGGTAGAATAAACAAGTAAATTATGTAGCAGAAAACTTATTTAAGGTCTAAAAAAAAAAGGTTATTTTCTCATGTTGATCCGGACTCCCTTTGAAGATTAGAACATGTGCCGTTCTGTCAGTCAGGTCGTAAAAGGCGACTGATTGGCTACATGTGTCACTGCCATCGTGACTGCTAGGTGGTAGAGTTCCGCAACGTCTTGCCTGGGTATAAGTTACCAACTATTCCCGCCGCAATAGCGTCAATGCTCGTCATTATAATTATCCGGTTTTAAAGGAAAAGTAACCGGTAGACTGTGGCAATGTCACATGCATAAATCTTTACCCGCCACATAAACCGCAACGTATCATTAACATCTCTTTCTATCAGCAGAGTTATCTCATTACTTGATATCAAATGATATACAAAAGATCTACATACTGAATATAAAACAGCCATTATGTATAAACCATAATACATGTATAAAACAGACGACGCAATAAAATTGGGCTTTTACGAAAAGCTATAAAACTGTGTCACTTACAAATAAATCCTTGTTCCCATGCGTATACAATTTGTTTCTACTCCATAGAGCAAAGATAAATATGGTAGAAAATATATTTCGTTTTTGGGTATAATCAATATAGTTATGTACTATCGAACGTGTTAAGGCAAGGATAGTCAACGGTAGAAGCTTTTAAAGGCTGTCTTAGCTACATATATTACCGGAACGGCCACCGCAGCGAGCAGATAAATATTAAGGATATATAACTTCTTTCATATGTTATTATGCTTTGGGATAAAATTTATAAATAACCATGTAATCTGGTATGTATAATGGCAATGTATTGTCTAAGATAAATTATGTAAACTTAATTTATGATTCTTTATATTATGGATTTCCCACAAAATAACGTCTGTTTCTGTAGGGTAAGTAGGTCATTCACTTTTTCAATACAGTGCTACACCCCACAGCCCGCTGCGTTATAAAAGTTTTTAGTGAATCCCGCAAGAACAATCTATGTACTATTTCAGATTATGACCTACCTGCAGACAGATACAACAGATTTCAATCAAATCAGTTTAGCCGTTATTACGTGATTGAGTAACAAACAACCAACCACCCAAATATTTTATTTATTTTATTTTATTTTAATACCAATTGGAAAACTAACAGCTATACAGATCGATAAACAAGAATATATAAAGGAAAAAGGCCAATTTCAACCTATGAGTCGTAAGATTGAACAAATCATGGTCAACCCCCTGACACTCCACGTTTTGTGTATGGCACCACCTTATCAAAAAGCCTTATTGCCTATATCTAATTTTAGCTTTGGGTAGTTGAAATAGATTTCTTTTTCTTAGAAAAATTATAAAAAATTATTAGAAAAAAAAGTAACTCAGGGACATCAATTATGCTATTCACGGTTTTATATAAAACACTAAATCTGCTATTTTTCCCCCAATTGGTTGAGGAAATATTTTTGATTAATTTATTGATTTTGGTAAGTAAATTTATGTTAATTGATTTAAAATATAATTATTATAGGTAATTATTAGGTTTTAAAATCAACCAAATAAATATAAAACGTAATTATGGCGTATGGCGTTTAGATAAATATAAAACGTAATTATGGTGTTGTAAGTTATAGATTTGGTAGATCGAATGGAGCGCCGGGCATTTATTGTTGATATCACAATCCCGCATAACGATAACCTCGTGAAAGCAGAAAAAGAAAAACTATCTAAGTATTTGGACTTAGCTCACGAGATTACCGACACGTGGGGTGTGGAGTCAACAATAATTGTCCCGATAGTTGTTTCTGTAAACGGTTTAGTAGCGAAGAGTCTCGACCAACACCTACGAAAGCTCTCCCTACAGTTCTGGATCAAGGGCCAGATACAGAAGGCGGCAGTGTTAGGAACGGCACGTATTATGAGGAGGTTTCTTTCTCTGTCGCCCTGACCACCGGCGGCTTAGCTGCAAGGCTCCCGTCGGCGGGAAACGTATTTTTATATATTTATTTTTATAATATTGTATTTTTTTAATATTATAATTATAAATGTATGTAAAATAAGAGGAAAAATGTAAATAAAGATAATATAAAGTATTATTATAATAAAAGGTGTATCTTTTATTGAAAATCAACCTTATGACAATAATACAATAAGTCTTCATTTGAAAAAAAAACCTTGGAAATAAAATAAGCTTCACATAACTTAGCAGGTTAATATATAAATCATCATCATATAAATCAATTGCTGTTCATAAGTCTCGCTAAAACTCGAGAACAGCTGAAACGATTTGGCTAATTTTGGTTTTGAACTAATTGTTGAAGTCCAAGGAAGGTGTAAAAGGTGAGAAGAAGTAGCTAGTGTGTATATATAGGGTTTTTTTATATCATAAGATAGCAAACAAGCAGATGGGTCTCCTGATGGAAAGAGTCAACCATCGCCTATAAACACCAAAGATGTTAATGGTGCGTTGCTATCTTGTGGCGAGGTCTAATGCCACATGCATAAGTTTAGTTTAGTTTAGGTTTTTAGGATTTTGTACCTCATAAGAAGAAAACGGGGTTCTTATTACTTCGTTGTCCGTCTGTCCGTCTCTCAAGACCCTTTTTCTCAGAGATATTAAATTGAAATTGATATCAGAAACTCTAGTTTACAATTTTTCTTTGCTGTAAAAATTGTAAGTCAATGCGATCGAAAGATATGACGATTAATCTTGGATATTTTGCGATTTCAAAAGGGAATCAAAACCGTTGGCCTAGAATTATTAAATTTCGCAAGAAGCCATGTCTTTTCCCCGTGTTAGTCCCGGGCTCCTTTGAAGAATAGGCCAACTGCCGTTCTGCCAGGCAGGTCGTAAAAGGCAACTGAGTGGCTATGCGCGTCACTACCATTGTGACTACTAGGTGGTAGAGTTCTGCATCGGCTCGACCGGGTCTGGTACCAAATGCCTTACCTATTCCTGCCACAATAGCGTCAGTGCTGGTTAATGTCGTGTTCCGATTTGGAGGGTAAGGTAGCCGGTAAACTTATGCATGTGGCATTATACCTCGCCACAAGATAGCAACGCGCCTTTAACATCTTTGGTATCTGTATATTATGTTTTTGCTTTTCAAAATAATCTCCTTTATATTTTAAACATTTTTTCATGCGATCGAACCATTTTTTAAAACAAGAGGACCACAGATCTGAAGGCATGTTTTCTACGTGCCGATTGAAAGCTATCACTGCTTCTTCTGAGTTGGTAAAAGTAAAACCTCTCATCAAATCTTTGATTTTGGGGAAAATACAAAAATCACAGGGTGCTATGCGCAGGATGAGTGACGAGAAGTACTTTTTCGAGACGAGAAGCTAAAAATGACTTTGTTTTGTTGGCCGTGTGTGAAGAAGCGTTATCGTGGTGTAGGAGAATGCGGCTTTTGGGTCGTCTTTCGCGAACTTTTTCTAACACCCTGCAAAACAAAACAAAACCTGTGAGTGCAAAACTTTTAGTGAGCCCCATGTATAAATTCACGAATATATTTAATGAACACTACAAACCAGCAATACAAACATTATGATAAGCACAAATGTTTGACACTGATGGGATTCGAACCTTACTCCTATCGGTTGTATACTTAGAGTCACTAACAACTCGATTAACAGGGATGCCGGATAAATCATAATATGGAAAGTATAAATTAAATCATAAAGAACAGAAGTATTTGGTTGACTTTGACTACCTCGGGACTTTGCATGATGCTATTTACAGTGAAACCGGAACTAATCTGCTCTAGTATTTGTTGCAATGTTTTACAGGCACAGGCGAGATCTTGGATTTATTTACAAAATATGTAAAAATTTACGACTGAGCTAGTCTTACCAGGGTATTGTAATTTATAGCAAAATAATGTCCTACGAAATTCGGGTCGATGAGCAATGCTACTAAATAATATTAAACTCGCTAGTTTACCGCATTCATAATTTAAGCTTTAGTACATTGACTTTTTAATAAACATTTACTTACGGTTTCATTTATTCACTAGCTGTTATCCGCGGCTTCGCTTGCGAGTATTTACTTTAGAACTTATTATTATATATTTCTTTATAAATTACTCCCCTTATTTTACCCCCTTAGCGATCGAATTTTGAAAAACGCTTAAATACGTCATTCATTATTTAATTTGTACTCAGTTCATGCGAAATTTCATGCAAATATGTCCAGCAATAAAAAGTTTTATACCAATTTTTATCCTCTATTTCACCCCCTTTGGGGTTGAATTTTGAAAAATCCGTGCCTGTGTAGCTGGTGGTGGTGGCGGCAGTTGACTCAAACTCTAGTTCTAGGCCGATAGGTCGTCTGCCAGGCAGGTCGTAAAAGGCGACCGATTGGTTATACGAGTAACTACCACTGTGACTACTAATTGGTAGAGTTCTGCATCGTCTCGCCCGGGTCTGATACCACTGCCTTATCTACTCCTTCCGCAATCGCATCAGTGCTGACAAGCACAGTGACAACTGTCGTGTTTCGGATCGGTGAGTAAGGTAGGTAGGTTTTTTTTAATAATTTATTTGGTATCAACTTATACATAAACTATTGAAGAAATGGGAGTAATTTTCTTAAAATAAACTTATGAGGAATACAATTGAGTGCCATTTACATTTATGTACATTAACATAAACCAAAAACACTAACGAATGCTTGTAATGCTTTTATTAACTTAGTATCGCAAGTGATGTGATACCAAAATTAAATCAAACTCAGCCTACACTGCGGCGATTGTGTCACAGCACTGATATTCTGTGAGTCTAGAAAAAGATGCGCTTCGTCTACTACCAGATCTCCGTTTTGAGGTCCTAGGAATTTTTTCCGAATATTTTCATGATGACGTCAGAATGTCTGTACGTGAGCGTGTATGAAAACCTTTCATAACTTTTGCCCTTGATCAATCGAAACGCGATTGATGTCATTCGATTAGGTTTCTCCCAACTTAAACTTTCCAAAAACTGATCCGATTTAGCCAAAGAGAATTTGAAAAAAAAATTAAAAAGGCGAAAAAAAAAATGGTCAGTAAAACTGTGTTTTTTAAAATAGCCTTCAGATTAAAAAACGATTAAAAAACCAGTTGAACGAAATTTAATTAAATCTTTTTCTGAAAAAATCGGTGCAATGCCACAACTTACATCAAAATTGGCTTATTCGTTTAGGAGTGAGTTATCTTTGCAGAAAAATTTAGAAAAAGTGTTTTTCGAAATAACTTATTACCTTAATATTTTTGAACTAAACGATTGTTTACCTAACACTTTTAACAAATAGCTTTCAGATTAGTATAGCAACTGATTTCAAAATTTAATCTGCTTCTACTTTACAACTGCGGCAAAAGCGATTTAAATGCTATTTATTACAAGATTCAAGCTGTTCAAAAGATCAAAATCGATCATTGTTTTGAAAACATGCAACTATTTAAAATTTAAAATACTCACAGTATTTTTAAAAAAAAAAAAATTATGAAGTCTTGGAGCTCAAAAATCTATGCTTAAGTATAGTTTTTGCTCTTTTGTGCTTAAAATACCTCAATTTAGCAAGAAGTTTCAGGGATAGCCTGCAAAGGTCTACTATTTACAAATTTTTGCGTTGTAATAGCATCAGTGCTTGTCCACGTAGTGTTCCTGTTTAAAGGTAAGCCAGTTGGTAAACTTATGCATGTAGCATTACTTCCTTAACTCACAAATCACGTATCACATCTCTAATGTACTTGGTGCCTAAAGGCCATGATTATAATTTTCTAGCAGGAAAAATAATTGTCTGTTTGCTAACCTATGTTATATTTTAAAAAATTAATCCTACTACTTACCATATTATTCTTTTGGTAACTAGCACAGTGTATTAAAATAAATTACAATAACTCTTTATTATACACCAAAACATATGACAACATGTAAGTTACGAAACAATTTTCGTACATGTAAAATACACAAAGGGGGTTTTATTACTAAAAAATTGATCTATCCTAGACAACCTTTATAATAACGATAATATGCACTCTCATAAGTGGTGTTAAGCGCAAGTAGACTAACAGTTTTTACACTCTTAAACAACAGTACAAAAATTATGATATAATAACGATCCAATTACACACAAAAACAAAACAAGAATCAATATATAAAATATTTGTAATACATAAAACTTGAGAATATGCGCAATAAGTAAAATACCTTAGAATATGCGTAAAACTAACTTAAAAAAAATTAAACTAAACTACTAAGTACATGAGAAGTGACTTTTAACTATACTTTTGAAAGAATTTAAGTTCGGCGCCTTTCTAATCTTCTGAAAAAGAGTTCCAAAGCGTAACAGCTTGAGACGTGAAGGAATGGCTCTAATGAATTTTGTTTAGTATTGCACTGACAATAAATTATCAGTGCAACTAAACAGCTAATAACTAAACAGTCACTTGCGGTGGTAATTGCTTTTTATCAGACGTACTCGCTCATACTCTTGCAGATATAACAAAAAAAACAGTTTTTTTCATTTATCAATTTTCAGTTTAAAGCAACATGACCCAAACGCATACCATTTATCAGTTATAATCTAAATTAAACTTGAGTAAATATTGCCCTTTGAATGATTAACGCTCACAATAAAATATAACATATGAGTCGATTTTTTATATCGTAGTATATGTTTGACCCTGGGTATTAAACTACCTCCGTGCCAAATTTTATTAGAATAGGTTTAGCGGGTTAGCTGCGAAAGCGTATCAGGCAGACAGAAAGATAGACTTTCGCATTAATAATATTAGCATGGACTAGTATGAATGTAAACAAGTTGTTCCTTGCGGTTATAGTTTTTTTTAATACACATAAGTATATCAAATATTGGGTGTTTTTCCGTTAAAAAAAATAACTATCTCCCTAGAAAGAAAAACAAGGTGACGATCCTTTGCTCCATTGCTGCTTGAAAGAACAAATAAACGCTTGTAGATACACTGTCCATTTATAATTTACTATCCGCACAGTTCCACTTTGTTCTGAATTCTACTGAAACAAGGAATTTTACATAGACAAAAAGCCTATTTGTTAAGTCCAAAATTTAAATTGCAATGCCCAAATCTATACACCTTTTAGCATTTAGGAGTAACAATGAATAAAACTGTTAGTAAATATTGTGAGAGTTGGTTATGAAATAAGACGGCCTTATACATATAAGGCTGTCTTAATCTATAACCAACTCTCACTACTTTGCTTTTTCTGAGTCCCACTGAAACACGAAATTTCACTATTCATATGGTCTATGAAATTCACTAGGAAAAATACCCATCTTTAAGTATACACATTTAATTCACATCCTACATTTAATCCCAATCCATCTAGCCCACCGACCACACAACCCATAGACCCCTAATAACAGGCGAATGGCTTCTGTCAACACATCTGACTTATAGTTCCGATGTAAATGTCCATGCACCAATACCCAATCAGTGTCGACCAATCAGATTCTCTGTACATCACTATCTTTCACTGTGGCCTTGAGTGAGCCAATCACGATGTTGCAGTTCAGCTCAGTTAGTTACCAGAATGCATTCAATACGGAAAATCGAACATTAGGCGTCTATGGGCTGTGTGGTCGATGATCTAGCCCTTTCAGAGTGTAAGAGTAAAATTTAATAAAACGGTGGGTAATATTCTAAAAGTTTTTAGTAGAATAAAAAATGTTACTATAAGGTTGTTTTATGACATTTATGTATTTGCCACGCAAAGCGGCGCGCACGCGTTTTTAACAAGACATACGCTATGTATGACCTACGTATATGAATAAACAAAATTTTTGTATACGTAGGTCATAGCTCATTCCCTCTTGTTTTTCCCTCATTATCAGATATTGCTACGTCGTAAACGATGCGATCGGGCTAATCTGGACGTGTGCTCAAATAATAATAATAATAAATGTCGTCGGACAAATTAATTGCACGGATTAATCTAATCTAAATCTAACGGATTAATCTAATCTAAGTAAATTACTTGTGTGTGATATGGGTTACGATACTAATACATAGAAATACATAGTCTGGCCATAAATACTGTTATAATAATCTATACATATAATAAAATCGTAGGAAAGTCAAAACTGTACATTGAATATTTTTTTTAAAAAAAGGATTCTTGGGGCGTGATCTACAATCGATATCGAAGCCAAAAATATAGTTTTTAGAATTTTTGAATGTTTGTCTGCTTGTCTGTTTGTCTGTCTGTCTGTCTGTTTATCTGTTTGTCTGTTTGTATGTTTGTCTGTTTGTCTGTTTGTCTGTTTGTCTGTTTGTCTGTTTGTCTGTTTGTCTGTTTGTCTGTTTGTCTGTTTGTCTGTTTGTCTGTTTGTCTGTTTGTCTGTTTGTCTGTTTGTCTGTTTGTCTGTTTGTCTGTTTGTCTGTTTGTCTGTTTGTCTGTTTGTCTGTTTGTCTGTTTGTCTGTTTGTCTGTTTGTCTGTTTGTCTGTTTGTCTGTTTGTCTGTTTGTCTGTTTGTCTGTTTGTCTGTTTGTCTGTTTGTCTGTTTGTCTGTTTGTCTGTTTGTCTGTTTGTCTGTTTGTCTGTTTGTCTGTTTGTCTGTTTGTCTGTTTGTCTGTTTGTCTGTTTGTCTGTTTGTCTGTTTGTCTGTTTGTCTGTTTGTCTGTTTGTCTGTTTGTCTGTTTGTCTGTTTGTCTGTTTGTCTGTTTGTCTGTTTGTCTGTTTGTCTGTTTGTCTGTTTGTCTGTTTGTCTGTTTGTCTGTTTGTCTGTTTGTCTGTTTGTCTGTTTGTCTGTTTGTCTGTTTGTCTGTTTGTCTGTTTGTCTGTTTGTCTGTTTGTCTGTTTGTCTGTTTGTCTGTTTGTCTGTTTGTCTGTTTGTCTGTTTGTCTGTTTGTCTGTTTGTCTGTTTGTCTGTTTGTCTGTTTGTCTGTTTGTCTGTTTGTCTGTTTGTCTGTTTGTCTGTTTGTCTGTTTGTCTGTTTGTCTGTTTGTCTGTTTGTCTGTTTGTCTGTTTGTCTGTTTGTCTGTTTGTCTGTTTGTCTGTTTGTCTGTTTGTCTGTTTGTCTGTATGTATGTCCGGGGTAAACTCAAAAAGTACTGCATAGATTTACTTCAAATTTTGCATGAATATTACGTACTGGTCATTTCTTAACTGATAATTAAAAAAGAATAGGGTGTTAAAAACAAAACAACTACTTATGCGGTAAAAAGAGGTCACAGAAAAATTTTGTTCACGCATGAGCTTTTTTTCAATTGAGCAATATTTTAACAAACAAAATGATCGTAGGTATTTATACTTAAAGCTCTAAAGGAGTAATAGAATATTAGGAAAGTTACATCTAAAAAGAGGATAATTATTTTTTTAATAGTAAGTAATTAAATTGTAAAGCTAATAAAATAATTTAGTGGGAATATTTTCATGTAACTATAATTAGATTATATGGGTTATTATGACTAACTATTAGTCTTATCTTTTACATTCCTAAAATAATTTGATTATATAAATTATTTTAGGAATGTAAAATATCTTTTTTTGTTTTAAATGTACCCTTAATCTAGTGACCTTTAAAATGTAGCCTGCTGTTTAATCTGTTAGTTACCTCGTGAGATTGTTTGTCTTATAATTAAACCCAAAAAGATGTTTGACGACGTTTACATGTTTATCTTCGTGAAGCTGAGTAAATAATGTCTGAACACAATTGTCTTGAATTACCCTAATAACCTTATCCGTGTGGGATGAGATAATAAACTTCTAAAGTAAAAGCGTCTCAACTTTAAGACTAATATATGGAACAACGAATACTTCAGTTGCGAAAATAATTCTGTGTTCACACTTCACAACTGATGTCGACCTATGTGCCTATGTAAGATCGCGTTTTTATGAAAAAAGGACCAAACTTCCTGCTGTCATTCTGCACGCGTACACAAGTGCTTCAAGCGCAAAAAAGTGCGGAAAATTTGTCACCACGTATCAAACTGTCACTGCTAGATGGCAGCAGTCTCTGACAACACACTCAAAGGTCAGTATTCTTAAATATACTTACCATTATAAATTAAATAAATAAATTGAGCTTATTTTCCCGTATTGGTTCCGGGCTCCTTTGAAGAATAGACCAACTGCCGTTTTGCCAGGCAGGTCGTAAAAGGCGACCGATAGACTATGCAACTCACTACCATCGTGACTATTAGGTGGTGAAGTTCTGCATTGTCTCACCCGGATGTGGTACCACCATCAGTGTGGTACAACCATCAGTCAGTGCTTGTCACTGTCGTGTTCCGGTTTGAAGAGTAAGGTAGCCGGTAAACTTATGCATGTGACATTAACATCCTGGGTGTCTATAGGCGATGGTTGACTCTTACCAATAAGAGACCCATCGGTTTGTTTGATATCTTATGATATAAAAAAAATATTATCTAACTTGAAGGATATGAAAGTCAACAATCTTGCACCTCAGTTAAAAGAATATGAGTAAACACTATTTAAAATCAAATTATTTAATATTTTACTGCATCAATAGGGTTAGCGCAACTTTAGCTTTAAATGTGAAATCGGCTGGCTATTTTATTAATAACAAATATATAGTGACCCCGAGTGAAATTTCATATAAATTTTCAACTCCTATTTCATAATCTTAGGGGTGGAATTTCGAAAAAAGTAGCCCGTATTTGACCCCGGGTTTTAAGCTATCTCTACGCTGAATTTCATCAAAATTGGCTTAGCGGTATAGCCGTGAAAGTGTAACGAACAGACAGACGGAGGACTGACAGACAGGTAGATTTTCACATTTATAATATTAGTAAGGATATGGTATGAATCTGAAGCGTGAAATATTTTAAGGGGCGTGGTGTAAAAAAATCTTTGCTAAGGGTTGGGAATTCTGAATTGCCTGGAGTGGCAAATCACCTAAAATTCTATAATATGTCCTCCAAATTGTCTTTTAAACGTTCTTACAGAGAACATTTGGCAGAATAATGGTGTAACGCGATGTGGCAATATAATATGTATGTATATATGTATTTACATAACTATATATAAATATGTACTTGTATATATCTAGGTATTTATGTAGGTATATGTATAATGTATTATATATGTAATATATTACTTGTATCTAAGTATATTGTAATATCGGATTATCTAATTGTTTTGTTTAATTTTAATTTATTTTAATAATAATTAAAAAGATAAATCTCTCCTCTTTAAACCTATTAAGAAGGTATGTCAATAGTAAACGATTGTAATAAGTTTCTCAGTGCTCCCCATCGTAAACACTGTTTATATTTGTTTAAGGTTGACTGGTAGAGAATGTCATGTAGCATTAAGTCCACCTCTGTACATGTTTGTGCATAAATTTTAAATAAATAAATATGTATACATATATTTATTAAAAATATAAAAATATAGATACATATATTTACTAAAAATAAGTAAAATATATCTTTAATATCTTCTTGCCCTACCAACGAAAGAATACTTAACGTTACATTTTAAATATGGAAAACAAGAATTACGCAACTTATTGCGTCTATTTGCTTATATCATGTTTCGTGTTTTCAGATCCCACACGGTCGTAAAAGCATTGTAAATGAACACCATTTTACTCAATAATGAGAGCATCTAACATCCTACATGTTTACATCTTTTGTCGAATGAAACATTGAGTTAATTTTAAGCAAACGTGGTTAGATTTCTATAACGCCATTACTGTTGTGCTGTTTGAGAAACCGCAAACGTTTACTGCTAAACCCGAATATTGGTTTATTAAACTATCAAATTTTGTTTGTTTTAGAACAATTACAATAGGAAGAAAACATTTAATTAAAACAGTTTAGTGCAATTATACGATTTGTAAGAAATGTCACCTTTTCCGCGTGTTACCGGTAACTTATGCATGTGGCATTGCCATCCTGCCACACGGATGGTAACGCACCATAAATATCTTTGGTGTCTGTAAAAGATGGTTTCTCTTGGCGTTAGGAGAGTCATCTTGCCGTCAGGAGAGTCAGCTCGTTATAAAAATGCACACACAAACATAACAACACTAACGCATACATAATTTCACAATTAATATTGACTAGCTGTGCCCGCGACTCCACCCGTGTGGAAAAGTTTCTAAAATAAAAGTGGCTTAAGTTACTCCTTATTATATTAGCTATATGCCTGTGAAAAGTTCCTTAAAATCAGTCTAGCCATTTCACAGATTACCTGAAACAAACAAACAGACAGACAAATATTGTAAAAAAAATGTTATTTTGGAATATGTACGGTACATATCATAGACATCCGTATGCATTTAGTAAAAGACAATTATTTTAATAATACAAACAGGCACTCCAATGTTATTTATTTATATAGATCAGGGGCCTAATTCACGTAATTCAACGGCAATCGGGTCGAAGCGTTTAAGACATTTACATATTTTCTTACATATCATGCCGCGTCGTAGGACGTCTCGAAGTTCTATTGTGTTTATGTGTGTGAGAGCCCTAAGCGCAATGACTTAATCACGTGAATTGGGGGGCAGTAGCTATTATACTACCAAGTCTTGTTATATAGAAGACATAGGTACTAAGTAGGTACGGTGTAAAATAATATGTCAATTTGGAATTGATTCATAATATTTTATAACGCAGGTGGGAAGTATATATACTCATACTAATACTATAAATGCGAAAGTATATTTGACTGTTACTGCTAAACCACTGAAAATTTGCCACAGAGATAGTAGAATATCCGCGGTTAAAAATCAAACACTAAGGGTGGCTTGGACCAAAATGATTAAATGCATTTAGTCGCTTAAACATGTTTAGCAAATGTCAAAACGCCTTAAATGCTGTCACTTTAAACGTATTTAGTGACTTAAAATTATTTAAGCATTTTGGTGCAAGCCGCCCTAGCGGCTGAAAAAAGGATGAAAGATTGTAACACTGGCAGGTGCATCCAAAGCATCAACGGTAGCCGGTTAATTGATTGGCAAGATGAATGTTGAATATTGATTCCCATCTCCGTAATTTATCAGGCTGTAATGATGGTCGTGCGTGAAATAATTCAGCAAATTAATGATTGCTTTGTGCAAATTACAAAAATGTTAATTAGAACAAATGAAAATAAAGTTGTTTAATTAATCCTTTCTTTAGTCAATAGAAGATACAAAATTACAATTTTATTAAAATAAATCAATTATGTGTTGAATACAGCTGGTACATAATTGCATAAAGCTAGTCTCATCGTTATTCAATCAACAGAGGGCAAGTTTTCTCCGTAGTTACAAGGAATTAATTATCTCCTTTATAATTGCAAATTGAATTATTTAGGGTCTTCAAACTAAATAATTTAACTAATTCATTTGTAGATTAGACGTGACAGATTAATTACTGTTCAGTCACATACTTTTGAAACTTGTTTGACGGGTATTAATAACATATCCTGTATAAAACAAAAATAATCAAATAAAATGTTAGTAATTAAAACCAAATTAAGCAAAATAGTATTTTTTCAATTACTTCCAGAGTAATGATAAAAAAATACCAATTTAGTACGAAAACTAAATAATTCTATTCCTTAAAAAACTGTCAAATACCGCAAATTGTATCAAAATCGGTTTATCTGTTCGAGAGCTATCGGTGACGAATAATTTTGAAAAAAGTGTTTATTCAACATAACTTCGAAATTTTTCAACCAATCATTTTTTGATATACGATACTTTAGTACTGGAAAAACTTAGCAAAATGCTGTATTAAAAATTAAAATTGTATGAAGTTTTCAAAAATTAGAGCTTTTCACATATTAATATGACGTTTTTTACAACATACTCGTATTTTAAAAATAACTATCAGACTAATATACAGATTTATCTAATTTAGTCAGCTCTTCTTATTAAAAGAACTAAGTCAAACACCGTAAATTGGACTAAAATCGGTTGATTCGTTCGACATTTATTAATGATGAGATTTTTGGAAAAGTTTTTTATTACAAATACTACGACATTTTTGAACCGGTCGATTTAGTATTTATTATTTTAAAAAAATATACAATATATTTTTGAACATTAATTTACTATCATTTTTATGAACTTTAGATTTTTGAATTCTTCGAATCTAAAAATCTGGATCGATCTTTCAAAATAAGCATAAAATAATTCTAAAATACAATACTCATCAAGCAAGTTTCCGATAACAAGATCAAGTACTCATATCTGGTAGACGTGACTAGTTGATTTTTTCCCGATGTAAAATGTCAAATATTGTTTAAATATTCGACAAGCTTAATTAGCTTCAATAATATGACACTCGCGACTGTTGTGATGATTGAAAGTTCACTCTTGCCGTTCACGCACATATACGTACATATGTACATGCCTTGGCATCTGATACCTCATTGCATAATTTTACTTTGACATACCAAATCCATGTCGTGGAATACAAATGATGTAAGGCCTAGCACGGTAACATTTTAAAATTAAGAAAAAATCAATCTGAATAATAAAATTGAAAAAAGATTCGTGGGATGTTTATAATTTTTCGTAGTATGCTTGTATATTATACTAATAATCGCCCTCTGGTCGAAATCAACCACAAACAAAACAATAAAATCTCCTAAGTTTAACAACAGACTTTAGCCATAATCATAATATTATATATATATATGAATAATATTTTAATGTTATATATTATATATAAATGAATGTAGTGTGTTGTAGTACAGTAAGACTGGATTTTGAAGATATTTTATCTTTAATTATTAACATTAAAATTGGAACACATTGCATACCGCAGAGTCATAGAATAGAAAGAGCTTGTTTTTTTTTGATGTCATATACAATGTTAATACAACCAACAAAAATTCATTTAAATGTATTATGCTAAATTTTATATTTTATTTAAATATACGTGTAATGTTTATTTGTTTCAATTTAATATATTTCTAATGCATTTTATTTAATAATAAAACGTTTCTGTGCTTCTTTGCAATGTACATTTTAAATGAGCCCAATTTCACATTTCATCTTTCGCATTATTGTCGTAAATATTGGCTTCACGTATACATATATAGATTATTCTTTATTTTTAAATATTATATTCCATTGTATTTTTATCGTATACTCATATTATTTAGCAAAAAATAAATGATATAAATACGACAAGCTTGTTGCATTGCACAAGCTTGTCGTATTCGACAATCGGGTATGTCATGTTTTCCATAAAACTTCATGCGTCTTATGGAATGCGGCGAAAACGCTAAACCACAAAGGTGATCCTATTATATATTATTATAGATCAGTTTGATTACCTCGTGGACTAGGTTTCAGTAGAATTTCTAAAATCTCAATAGCACCTACGACTCTTGTGGGTGATGGGTTACCGTACACGTAAAGCCGTTGGACCTGGTTATTTCCAGAAATAATTGATAACCATTTTTATGTCGATAAATGGAACGATAGGAATCACCATCTATCTCGCCAAACGATAAGCTAATGAGTCTTGGTGAACTAGAAAGTCTATACACGTCTAGTTCACTCAGCCTACCCGCGAAGTAACCGATCTTATGATACTTCTTTCAATCAGTTGCCTTCATTTCAGTTTCGATAGATGTTCTTGCTAGGCCTTCAAATCAGTTATTTTGAGGCTAAGAATATTGCGACAACGAATATTTATTCATAAGTAAGTAACTGTTTGTTCAACCAGTGAGTAGAACAAAGCCATGCAAAATAATCACATTCAATTAAATTGACTCTAAATATTTTCCATATTTTTTTAAAAACATTTGTATTTAATAAAGAAGGTTGAAGTCGTGATCTTCTGTATAATATTATTATCGTTAACCTTGCAATCTTGCAATTACGTTTAAAGACTTATCAGTACTAACATTATAAAGAGGTAAGGTTAGTTTGTTTGCAATAGGTAAATCAGTGGCGTAGTTAGGTGGATAAGGCCTCCAATGTAAAGAGTGAAAATGGGCCTCCACCACTTCTTCTACGTAGCTCGATTATCTGTGTTGGTCTGGGCTTTGAAGAATATACAAACTGCTGTTCTGCCAGGCAGGTCGTAAAAGGCGACCGACTGGCTATGCAAGTCACTATCATCGTGACTATTAGGTGGTAAAGTTCTGCATTATCTCACCCGGGTCGTATTACTATACGTATTACTACTATCGTGCTTACTTGGTGATAGGTTTCCGCAACGTCTCGCCCTGGTATTTGGTATCACCGTCTTTCCCATTCCTATCGCAATAGCGTCAATGCTTGTAATTGTTGTGTTCCGGTTTGGAGGGTAAGATAGCCGGTAGACTTATGCATGTGCTTACTCGCCACATGGATAGCAACGCAACATTAACATCTTTGGTGTTTATAGGCGATGGTTTCTGTTACGATCAGGAGAGCCATCTACTTATTTGCTATCTAAAATATAAAAAGAAGCTGGAACTTAATATTGACCGATTGACCCTAAAACTTATAGATTGAGAAAAAATAATACAGCGACTTGAACTTATTCCTAGTAGTTTAGTATGATACGTCTTTATGAGAGTTAAAATCTCTATCTACTAGAATTATAGACACCAAGGATGTTAATGAGCCCATCGCCCACTGGTGGGATAATTTTTGTTCAAAAATTATCTAGCACCGGTGCAGTCAGTCAACCAAATTAGTGGTAATGCCATACTGCATTTGCAACTAAATAGGCCGGCACGCCCGGTGAGATACCACTCTCTCACTTGAGTCCTGGAGGCCTAACCCCCCCACACTATGAATGCGCTATTTAAAAAAATCTACCCCAGGGGGTACCACTTGCACCAGCAGTGGAGAAACCAGCAGTGGATTCCAGCCAGACCATGGATGCCCAGGCTGCCCTGCGTATTCTGGGGGGATCAATATTGCGCTCATAGACAATTCTGTCCGGGGCAAACAGAGCAAGAAGACCATGGTACCCCCTACCACGCTTACTGTGGATTTCTTCAATATCAGGGGGCTTCATTCCAACCTGAACGCCGTCCACTACCATGTCGAGACGGCGAAGCCAGCTTTGCTCTTCTTGACCGAGACACAGATATCTTCTCCGGCTGATACCTCCTACTATTATATATATATATATATATATATATATATATATATATATATATATATATATATATTCTAGTATGTATTTTTGTGGAGGCATCGAGTTTTTTTCGCCAGTTCCCATATAACGGCTACCCCAATGTTCATCTAACATTATGAAATAATCTTGTGAGTGAGTATAAGTAGTAGTCGAGGTTCGCTAGCGTATAACGTAGCTAGTATATCGTAGGCAAAGCTAAAATCACTAGAAAGTTAATGAACGTGTAAACTGTAAAATATTAGTTTGTTCATAAAAACTACAAAAGTAAACGTGTTTCGGAACGCAGCAAAGCGTCTACTTATTATTTTGCTGCGTTCCGAATCTCACACGATTAATAAATCAACAAAGACATTATAGATATCTTAATAGATATTATAAATTACGCGTTACGTTGTTTGTCCGCGATGAACTCCGAAGCTATTGAACCGATTCCAATGAAATTTTGTAGATATCTACTATTTGGTCAACTTAAAGGATAGGACAGTTTTTATCTCAAGTCTCAAGTACTCCAAATTTGTATGGCAAAACAACGTTGACCATCAACTAGTATATTATAAATACCTCGGTAGCTGTGCCCGCGACTTCGTCCGCGTGAAAAATTCTAAAATGAAAGCAGTATATAAGTCGGAACAAACAGACTGACAAACAGGAAAAAAATGTAAAAAAGTTATTTTGGCATATCTACCGTGTGTACATCCACATGCATATAGTAGAAAGCGGGTAAGTTAATTAATATTACAGACACTCCAATTTTATTTATTTGTATAGATATAGATGTGCAATATCTGTCGCGTTTTAGCCGGTTTCAGCGTTAGATTAATTAATTCAGGAGATATTAATTTATTAGTTATGTACCAAAAAGTTTTGAAAAAATTGCTTGTACATTACTTCTAGGGTTTTCAACCAGTTAATTTTGTCCCAATGCAACGTTTTTAAAGCTCGCTAAAACTGTTATTAAAGCTGTTTAATATACCAAAATCGATAATCACATTCAAAAGTTACAACTTTAAAAAATTACAATAAGTTTTTTTGGTTTCAACAGTCTTAGATCATAGCAGCTGACAAATTTTTAACTTCCTGCTACGTTAGTAGTATAAAGAACTGCTGATTTAGTCCCGATTTTCGAAAATCGAGTGTTCACCAGGTGTCCAAGTTTTGAGCCCCTAGGAACTATTTCCGACTATTTTTACGATGACGTCAGTATTTCTGCATGTACGTATGTAAACACCTCATAACTTTTGAGCGGCTAGACCGACCGAAATACGATTGATGGCATTCAATTAGGTTCCACGAAACTTAGACTTTCTGAAAATAGCCCAGGAGAAGAGAGAAGTAGCCTTGGAGATTTTGAGAAATTTTAAAAAACCTCAAATAATATCGGAAAAACAATGTAATTTTTTAATAACTTCCAAATTAATGTACCAATTGAGTGCAAAATATAATTTAATTTCCATGATTGTTAAAAAACCTACGTCCAATGCCTTAAATTGCATCAAAATCGGTTTATCCGTCCAGAACTTTTTTTACCAATATTTTGCAAAATACCCATGTAATCGACAATGAAGTAGGTATATTAATCAATTTTTCTATAAAATTTCACGGAATGGTAGGCTAATGTGAAAATTCACTATTTTGTTTTTATGTCGCAAATTAGCATTCAAAGTAAAATTGTCAACTTTTCAAAATTGGACAAATCTTCAAATTATGTAGTTTTCTAATAAGATATCAACATGAGACAAAAAAGTCACAAGGTTATATTTAGTGAAAATCATATGTTGCTTTAGTGGTCTAATGGTACGGTATCGGTATTGACCACATGAGGTGCCAGATTCGATTCCCGGTTCGGGAAAATAAAAAAATATGTTTTTTTTTCAGTTTTCTGGTAAAAACAACGTTGCTCGGGATGGTATAAGTGCCCGGTTGGTGATAGATTTGCCACCTATCACATTGTGGGACTAAATATCTTCGGCTAATCGTGGGTGCACTGGTTGTACCTCTACCTATCTTTTCAGGGATACAGGCATAAAGATAGTTTTTATCAAAAAAAAAAAATAACATATGGATTTTTTGGTTTGTTATTAATAAGAGACATATCTAATAGCCTGTAACTAAAGAAGCTTATCTTGTTCTTTGAAAAAAATTTGAAATAAAAAATATTCTGTTGCACTTTTTCAATTTATTATTATTTTTCATCTCTAAAAAATGATTTTATTGTAATTTGTATCAATTTCAATAAAAAAGATATGCAGTCAAAGGCTTTTTGTCTTGTTTCTCACAAATAAGGAATGTTGATTACTTTTTGTTTAATGCCAATATCTTATTCTGGACTGAAGTTATTACACGTTATTATTTTCTAATTAACAATATTTCAATAAGTTACGATATTGTTTTTGGTGTCTGTCTTTAGTGAGTATACTTAGGCATTCCAACATCTACACTTTCCAGAAGTTTCATTTATTTTCAAAGAAAACTGGTTGATTTATATAATCTTAAAATTTTTACTCCTTATTGCCAGACTAATTTTGCAATATAAAAACAAAATTGCGAAGTTTGGCAATAGGCTATCTTTGCGTAAAATTTTATAAAATACAAATTTTATCAGTATAATTCATGTCGATCAGACGCATATTTTATATAGAGAGATATTGGCAAGAATTGAAAAATGACATGTTTTATTTTCTTATAAAATATGTTCCTGACCTCCAAAGATGTCAAGATTACTTACGTTGTACACATATTTTAGTAAATTTTTAAGTTAGTAAGATTTCATTTATAACATTTACGACAAACGAGTAGCTCACGGGATATATCCAGAAGTAAATATGAATACTTAATGAAATAAATACTATGAAATGCGCACACTAACTTACAATGACCTAAACGTTCTAAGCTTTCTACACATTCTCGGATTTGTCACCCAGCAACCTTTGAAACTTGTGATGACTATAACTTCTGACTTACAAATCTGATAACCTTGAAATTTTTATGAGACAATCCTTATAGTACTTTTGAACAAAAAATAATGAAGTTTTTCAGGCAATGGGTTAATGAATTAAAGCTAAATATGTATTTTGAATTTCATCCCCTATCCCACGGGAACGGTGTGGAATTCTGGGATAAAATTTATCCTATATGTTGCTCCAGGCTCTCAGCTATCACCATGCCAAATTTTATCATTTTCCGTCAAGTAGTTTTTGCGTGATTGACATACAAATTGACAGACAGACAGACATACAGACAAAAATTCTAATAATTAGTGTTTTCGCTTCTGTTATTGATCTTTTAACCGACCCAATCAATATTTTTCAAAAATCTTAATGTACATAAATTACTTTTCTACTCTTCTATTATATGTATAGATAGATGTAGATCTTTTATTATATGTATAGATATAGATCTTTTATTATATGTATAGATGTATATTATATTTATATATTATATGTATGTTACTAGTTGACCCGGCAAATGGTGTTCTATCTTTTTAATTACTCTATTTTTTTTCCTATATTTTCTCACCTTTTAAACCTTTCCTGGACTTCAACAATTAATTCGAAACCAAAATTAGCCAAATCGGTTCAGCCGTTTTCGAGTTTTAGCGAGACTAACGAACAGCAATTGATTTTTATGTATATAGATAACTTAGTCGCCTCTGTGGTCTCACGTCCAGCGTTGGCGTTTACCACATGAGGTCCCGGGTTCGATTCCCGGGTCGGGCACATAAGTGATTTTTCAGTTTTTCTGAGAAATACAAAGTTGCCCAGGATTGGAAAGTGCCCGGTTGGCGATAGGCTTGCCACCTATCACATTTGTGGGACCAAGTATCTTCGGCTAATCGTGGGTGCACTCGTTGCACCTCTGCCTACCCCTTCGGGGATATGGGCGTGAAGATACTTTTTTAATAACTGTCCGCGACTTCTTTCGCGTGTCCCTGTAACATTACTTCCATTTGCTAAGTTAGGTAAAAAAGTAGCTTATGTTACTTCTGGAACGTATAGCTTTCCTTATGTGATAGAATTATTTAAATAGTTTAAGTAATTTTTGAATTTATCCATTTCAAACATACAAACAATCACAACAATGTTTCTCTTTATAATAATAGTGTTGAAATCATTAGACTGTACACAAACCTAGTAGTCACGTTGGTAGTGACACGTATAGCCCGTCGATCGCCTTTTATGACCTGCCTGGCAGAACGGCAGTTGGTCAATTCTTCAAAAGAGCCCGGACCACCAAGGGGGGAAATCAAGAGATTAGTGCGTTATACGTAGTAATAATGTTGTATACGTGTTATGTTAATTTGTTTTATGCAGCGTGTAATAGGCGGTGTACTGAAAAAAAATAAAAAACATACCAGTGTTACGTTCTAGTTATGATGGCTGTTCCTATTTTCGTTGGGAATGCAATATTTGCGTTTTATGATTTATTCTTATTTTCACACCCGCAGTGTAAAGCGTACATTTCTCCGACTCGTTGCGCTCGCGGCACTCTCGAACCAGCCGTTCAGTAAGCGCAGTCACAAACCGCGCATAATACATGGCTTATTTTGTGAACTTTCTTTAATTTTACTATTTAAAAAAGAAACACTGTAGAGTATTAGAATAAATCAAAATATACAAAGGTAAAAAAATATACAAAATTTATTGATAGGGTTAGAATAGGATAGGTTTGGAGGGTAAAGTAGTATTTAAGCATGCAACATTTTAACCCATCACAAGGATGGCAACATCTCATTAGCATCTTCGATGCCTACAGGCGATAGCCGACTCTTTCATTGAAAGAACTATCTGCCTGCTTGCGATTTCCTACGATATAAAAAAGATCGTAAGAAATAACTAGTCAGTAAAAAAATCTAGAATCTGTCCAGAAAAAATAATCTCTATGAAGTAATTAGGATTCTGGTCATATTCAGTAGGGTATCTTATACAAAATTTGAAATGAATTATTACTATGTTTTTGTGAACTTTTTTTGTTTTACATACAAAAAGTGTCTTTACACAATATCTTTAAAGATGTTTTAAAAGATTTGGATCTTTTAAGAGTGACTGAATTTCTTAAGAGTCGGTAGCATCTCCTTTTCTTCTCGGCATTGGTGACGACTTCCCATCAGGCAGTCCGTTTGCTCGTCTACTAGCTCATTATATAAAAAAACACACGAGGCTTCGTCTTTCACATCATATTTAGGGTTATGACACAACATAACTGTATTGTACACTATGTATTGTAAAATATTAATGCAGTTACACCACGTATATGTAGAACACAGACTTTTAGTTCGACTCTAAAGACACTTTAAATTGACTTAAATCCGATCCTACAAAAGGGAATAGAAATAATTTATTTAAATAATTTATTATCACACCACTAAAATGGTACTGTTATATCATTAGGACGTGTTAAAATAAGTAGCACATTCTTTGACTGAAATAAATTCAACTTTGATTGCTTTGATAAAATTTTGTAAGAATCTGTTCTTTGTAGCACAAAAAATTAAGACTACGTGACTCGGACATGCGATTACATTGAATGTTACCTTACCCCTTGGTCGACTCTCACAGTTTTTGTAACACTTTTTGACATTGATTTTCAATTGAATACGGTTCGATTTTGATTCGTACTACAATGGGCGACAGTCATTGCCGTCACTTGCTTGTGGTGATAAATTAAAACAATGTTTTTATTTTTAAGGTGCGGTCTTGTTTAACAAGATATGAAATCCCATAATCAATGTGTGTTTTGAGTAATTAAGATGCAAATATTGTGCTGTTACAACAACTATAAGTTGTTTAATGTTTTGACAAATGGATGCTCTGATAGCTTATTGCAGAACGCCAAGTGGGTGGTACTTCATACGTATGATTTATATTGATTGGTCGATGTTACATTATAGACTAATAGTTTGTTTGACTCAGGCTACTAAAATATGATGCCAAAAAATGAAAGTACTTTAAGACATCTAAACGCCTTGATCGATTATAAAATAAGGAGTTTTGGATTAAAGGAGAGGGAAATGTAGGTAATATATGCTATTACAATTTGGATCCGGCTAGTAAGTTTGATTTAAACAACTTATTTTTTATAGCTATACAAATGGAAATGCATCATTACAAATCATTAACATCTTTGATGTTTACAGGCGATAGTTCCTTTTTTTTTCTGGAGTGCCATCTGCTTATTTGATGTCTTATCTATATATATAAAAATCAATTGCTGTTCGTTAGTCTCGCTAAAACTCGAGAACGGCTGAACCGATTTGGTTAATATTGGTTCTGGATTAATTGTTGAAGTCCAGGGAAGGTTTAAAAGGTGAGAAAATATAGAAAAAAAATTAAGAGTAGTTAAAAAGGCAGAACAATGTTTGCCGGGTCAGCTAGCAATTAATATAAAAAAACAGTAGCAGTCGTGGGACTGCCGATAGAAGTGAAAACGGAACTATTAAGTTGAGAGTAATTAAAACTATATGCAAAACATAGCTATAGATATACTATTATCATTAGCATGTCGGTGACGCGAACCGAGGATTTTACCCTCTACCAAAACGCTCAACGCGCCTAAAGAAGTTTTCACTTCAAAAATCTGTTATCAGATATTGATGTTCCTCAATTGATGATTGAAATAAATATCATCACGCCAATTTACTATTTATATAGTCAGAGTGAACCAAATGTCAAATAACTCAGTGGTTGGTTAGGTGGGCGGTGTTTTCAATCGCCGTATTTTACCAACTTGATGAAGGTTATGTCCTGTTTCTTACGATAATCGTGACCTGCAATCTTGATTCTAAATTTGGAAAAGTTAAAACACAACTACCAGACACCGAGCTACTTCTAAGATTCCAATTTTTTGAAGATTACACTTTTTTTTCACCTCACCAAAAACGGAGATTGAAACCAGGATTAAATAGTTACAGCGATATCGCTCGCTACACTTAGTGAGACTAATACCTACAGTGTGTTCCCGGATCTTCAAATTATTTCTACTTAAAGTAAAAAGAGAATACTTCCACGTTCAACTTCTTCAGAGACTAAAATGTAAATTCACATTTCTGACGACATTTTTTCGTTATAAGAGACGTTGAACCTAGCTGCCAAGTACATACAGTACAAAGTTTCAAAGTAAGTAATCATCTTATATAAAGAAAAATAAATCGCCGAAATGTTGTTGGCGCGTAACTTCGGAATATATTGGTCTTAGATAATTATTTTTTGTTGTGTTCATTATTGTGAGGGCAAGGCGTGTATCACAGAAAATATTGTTAAATCCTTTGACAAGTAGTTTCCTTGTTCCCAGCCACACGGAAAGACTTGAAAATCTTGCAATATGAAAAGAGACTTAATGAGATAGAAGATATTAGGAGAATATCTATACATATAATAAAATCATAGGAAAGTCAAAACTGTACATTGAATATTTTTTTTAAAGAATACTTAGGGCGTGATCTACAATCGATATCGAAGCCAAAAATATAGTTTTTAGAATTTTTGTCTGTATGTATGTCCGGGTAAACTCAAAAAGTACTGCAGCGATTTACTTAAAATTTTGCATGAATATGCAAATATTATAATACTAATAGGTCGGGTCAACATATAGGCTACATATTATCACGCTATCACCTACGGGGGAGGGCCAGTGCGGAGTAAACGAACACCGCGCGGACGAAGTCGCTGGCAACAGCTAGTCTTCAATATAATAACACTGTGTGGTGTGGCCGTGCCGATAAATGACCACCTCGAGATCCTTGGTATCACGTTAACGCCTACTCTCAACTTTGGTTCGTACATCGAATCTAAAGCCCAAGTTGCCTCAAAAAAACTTGGTATTCTGGCGAAGGTAAGACAGTATTTCAGTCCGGGACAGTTGCTCAACCTTTATAAAGCACAAGTCCGTTCGTGCATGGAATACTGCTCTCACCTCTGGGATGGATCCGCTAAATACCAGCTGGAGACACTTGAGACCATCGAGAGGCGTGCCAAGAGGCTCATAAACGACGATGATCTGGTAGGCAAAAAACTCCAGAGCCTCGCTCATCGCCGCAGAGTGGCTAGTTTATCAGTTTTTTATCGAATACACTTTGGAGAGTGCGCTGCGGAATTGCACGACTTAATTCCGCCATCCCCGTTTTTCTATCGATCGTCGAGGCGCACAGATACTAGGCATCGCCATATGGTGGACGTTCCATGTACCCGGACAAAGCGGTTCGACTCAACATTCTTCATTCGAACCGCAAAGGACTGGAACATGCTTCCTGAGTCTGTGTTCCCGAACGAGTACAATCTGGAGATCTTCAAGAGAAGAGTGAACAGGTACCTTCTAGGGAAGCGCGTTCCATCTTAGGCCTCATCTTAGCTTACCATCAGGCGAGATCGAGGTCAAGCGCTTACCTATCGATAATAAAAAAAAAAAAACTGTACCTAAAGAATGGTCGAATTATTTAACAGTAGTTATATTTACTAGCAATCGCCTGTGGGCGAAATTCGACCATAAACTAAACAACTAAAACTTTTTTGAGTTTGACAACAGAACTTTAGCGGTCAATAAAATATAAATACATGTGTATGTCGAATGTGGTGTGTATATTATGTAAGTACCTATTTTTAACGCAAATATTTAAAAATATTAGCTTGATGCATTTCTTCGCAATGTAAACTTTAACTGTGCCTATTTTAAACTCCTTCGTTTGCGTAATTTCCGGAAAAAGGAATTCAACTTTTTTTCTTTAAGTATTAATATAAAGATAGATTTAATATGGTCGTACTATAAATGGTAGATTTTGTCTCATTTTCTTTGTTTCTATATACCCAAACCGTGCGAAGTCAGGATGGTCAGGTTTAATGCTTTAAACTTCTACGATTTTATTCATTAGAATTATATCTATTTATAATGTTTTTTTATTGTACGACGTCTACTGCGTATTAGTGGAGGTAGGTTACTTAAGAGCTACACGTTCCCAAAATCTTGGTTAGGTAACTACAAAGTCTTTGGTGATGGTAGTGTCAATGGACTGCGTTAATCGCTTTCCATCAGGTGAACGTTGATCGTTTTGATCCGGGCACCTTTGAATAATAGGTCAACTATTTTCATACTGAGCATTTGGTATAATCTGAGAAAATGCTAATACAATCACGACCTCTCCAGGGTTTGGTATCATAAGAGACACCTTAAAAGCAGAACGCATATAGCCCAACCCTAATATTACCGCTGGCTAAGCTCTCCCTACGCTCCTGGTGAAGCTGTGAAGACTCATATTCCCACCAGCGATACTTATATCCTCGAAAAATTTGAGGAAGATTCAGTAGTAGTAAGTTATGTAAAATTGTACAATATTAAATGAGTTTCGATTTGTTTAAGGAACTTTATTCTCATATTTTATAAACGTGAAATATAAGTTTGTATCAATAAACACTGATAAAAATATCACCTATAAACACCAAAGATGTTAATGGTGCGTTTTGAACGGCCACCTTACCCACCAAACCAGAACACGACTGCAACGTTTTTCCTAGGTTGGTGACACTGTCTTACCTATTTCTGGTATAATAGCGCCAGTATCGTGTTCCGATCAGCCGCACTTGCGTCTTGCAGATGTGACCTCTGCATTTATCGTGTCATTGCACGAAGCTTCGTGACAATAGACGCAAGTGTGGCCCCAGCATAATAGGGTATTGTAGCCGGTTAATTTTCGCGGAATTAACACATTTATTATCTTTTAGCTGCGTTATGCAGCTCGCTGTATTATAAAAGGTTTTCGTGAATCCCACAGGAAAAACTTATTTTTGCTGAAAAAAAGTAGCCTATATGCTATTTCAGTTCATCATCTAGATGTGTGTCAAATTTTATCCCAATCAGTTGGGTCGTTTTTGTATGAAAGAGTAACAAACATCCATCCATCCAAATTTCCATTCACATTTATAATCTATACAACATATAATAAAATCGTAGGAAAGTCAGAACTGTACATTGAACATTTTTTTTAAAAGAATACTTGGGTCGTGATCTACAATCGATTAAGAAGCCAAAAATATAGTTTTTAGAATTTTTGTCTGTTTGTATGTCTGTTTATCTGTTTGTCTGTATGTATGTCCGGGGTAAACTCAAAAAGTACTGCATGGATTTACTTCAAATTTTGCATGAATATTACTAACAGGTCGGGTCAACATATAGGCTACATATTATCACGCTATCACCTAAGGGGAAAGAGCTGTGCGGAGTAAACGAAGTCCGCGCGGACGAAGTCGTGGGCTACAGCTAGTATTACATATAGATATCTAGATTGATACATAAATAATATTACAACTAAAATTTATTCTATCTACACTACAAAGATGTGTGTACTTAATTACAAAGTCATGTATAAGAATCGTACACACATGCACACACACAGTAGTTTCCAGTACACATACTGTCCTTACAATTTATTACAGATGCAAAAACTTTAACATAAATTGCCCAGGAATCTTCGATCTGCAATAAAATAATCATTTGCTTTAAATTGCGTCCATAAAATCTATAAGACCATACAAGGAACACATGGAAATTACTTGTACTAAACGTGGTATTTCATTACCTTTTAAGGTTTTTTAAGATGATTTCACTTATGGGTATTCGTAAGATCAAACGTTAAACAGTTCCGGGATCTTTCGTCGAAATAGTAATAAAATGAAGTTAACTACGCCGGTTCCGTTGCGTGCCATGCGGAGTAAACCGAACTCAATAAAATTTTTGTACGATTTGACTTGGAAAGCAAATATGGAACTTCATTATATATCATTATCATATATATAATATATATACATCATTATCATCATCATCATCGGTATAATTTTCATGATAAAAAAATAATTTTAATATCTCTCTTTCTCATCTGATATAAGGTGTTGATGAAGATGGAGGAAGTACACGCCCATCCAAAAGAAGTCTGTTCATCTTAAAGGTTTCAGAAAGCGTTGCCAAGCGTCCCAATTTTGGCAGGACGG
This sequence comes from Apodemia mormo, assembly GCA_036924255.1. Classification (NCBI taxonomy): domain Eukaryota; kingdom Metazoa; phylum Arthropoda; class Insecta; order Lepidoptera; family Riodinidae; genus Apodemia; species Apodemia mormo. The sequence continues at coordinate 34,182,883 of JAUPFN010000008.1, read as the reverse complement.
AAGTCCCGATTTACATCTTAAAATTAAATGTCCCGCAAGGGACAGGCGTAGTCCCGCTTATAAGCGATTATTCGACGCACTGAGCGAATGGAAGTACCTACATGTATTTACGATAATTTGTTATCATCCTATTGCAATTATTAATTAGTCGCCTCTGTGGTCTAGTGGTCCAGTGTTAGCGTTGACCACATGAGGTACCGGATTAGATTCCCGGGACGGGCACATAAAAAGTGTTTTTTCAGTTTTCTGATAAAAACAAAGTTGCCAGGGATTGGAAAGTGCGCGGTTGGCGATAGGCTTGCCACCTATCACATTTGTGGGACCAAGTATCTTCGGCTAATCGTGGGTGCACTTGTTGTACATCTACCTACCTCTTCGGGGATACGGACGTGAAGATACTTTTTTTTATCCTAATGCATATCTCTTTGCGAGTTACTTATTTATAATTCGTAAGTAATGCATTACTTATTTATATTTCACTCCTCTGAAGACTTCACTGTTTTATCTACAAGCTACACCAGACAGTTATTTTTATAAATTAGTAAGATTTTCCATAAAAAAAATATATTTTATATTGCTATATTTTATTGAATAAATGGGTAAGTAATAGAAACTATTAATTTTTTACTTACATTTTTGTATCGTCCCGTTTTCCGCAAAAATATCCCGCTTTTTTACTCAAATGGCTTTTACAGCAACTTTAAACTAATTATTAGTAAATTTAATTGTGCAATGTTTTTTTCCCGTTCGCATCCTCCCCCTCCCCCTCCCCCCGTGCTCGCATGCAGTTTAATCCTTGTCATGATCACAAATAATTATACATTGACATTTTCATACTTTTATTAACAACACTATTTTTTTTAATTACTCGTTACAGCGGTGGCACTATGTTAATACATTTTTAGTTGATTTACATTAGATATAAATACTCAAAAGTTTTAAAAAATCCCGCTTTTAGTTCTAAAATCTCTCAGAAAAAAATAGATCCAGGCAGTTCGTTCCAAACCTTGGCGACTGGAACCAAAAAAGTTGTCAAAACATTTAGTTCAATTGTTTGGTAAGGCTTGATTAACTTCCAGTAGCTTAGGACCTTTCTACTTTCTATTCTAGAGAATTTCTAGAGTTATATCAGAACAAGAGACAACTCGGACACCAGGGTACAACTAGGGTATTGTCTTCATTCCTTAAGATTTCAATACTACAAACGTAAAAAACTTTATTTAGATAGTGAACATTAAATAAAATTGATCCTTTTAAATGGCTACATACCTTCAATTAAACGTATAAATATAATGACTGTAATTAAATATACTAATAGTTATTATGTCATTAAAAACTAGGCGACCGGTACGTGACAAGTCCAAATATGACCTTCTCACGACCAACTGTAGTCCACATAACTAGCATAGATGACCGTGTCTATAGCTTATAATAATTATTATGTTGTAATAATATTACGTAGATTTGACAGAGTCTTACCTCTGTAATTTATACCTATAAATAGAAAAAAGTGTCATCACGCCCGTATCCCCGAATGTATAAGCATAGATACAACCAGTGCACCCGCGAAACGCCGAAGATTCTTAGTCCCACAATGAGATAAGTGGCAAGCCTGTCGCCAACCGGGCACATATCTAATCTTTACCTGTCACTACTGTCGTTATCACTAGGTGGTCAAGTTCTGAAACGTCTCGATCGGGCTTAATACCACCACCTTAACTATTACGCCTCAATAGCGACAATTGCTCGTTACTGTCGTGTTCGGTTTAGAGTAAGGTAGTCGTTAGACTTATGCATATGATATTATTATCCTGTCACACGGATAGCAACGCACTATTTGGATATTTGGTGTCTGAAGGCGATGCTTTTCTTTTTCCATCAGAAGAGTTATCTACTGGCTTGCTATCTCATGATACAAAAAAAAATACATAAGTTTATCGGTTACTCTACCCTTTAAACTGAAACATGATACATGTAATTTAAACTAGATAGATTATTTAACTTGAATATCATTCTAATATCTTCTAGTAATCAAAATAAAGTGAAACTTGAAATTTATTCCACTGAATCATTGGGAAAATTCAAACCAGTATCAGGCAGTTAAGGTTGTGATCTTATAACGTACGGCTGTTTATAATTGCCTTAAAAGGCGAGCGCTGCGGTAACCACCTTACGGCAATTACGAGTGACTGACATAAGAGTAGTTTTTAAACTAAAGCGCACTAAGTTATATAATATCCTTTGAGAAAGAGCTTTTTTAACCGATATCCCTTTGGGATGGAAGGAGGTTCTCAATTCCGTTGTATTTCAGGACTCCTAACCTCAGGACCCTTATAGAATCACTTTGTTGTCCGTCTCGATTCCCTCGTGAAATCGCAAAATGTATGACATAAATGGTCATAGCTTTTGATCGCATTGATTTAAGTTTGATTTTTTTCATAGGGAGGGACCGTAGACCCGAGTATTTGATATAATATTTCAACTTGACACCTTTAAGCGTTCCTGAGAAAAAGAGTTCTGATAAACGGACAGACGGACAGCGAAATGATCGCCGTAAGTGTTCCCTTTTTTCCTTATGAGGTACGAAGCCCTAAAAAGAACACTCTACAGAAGTCATGAACTAATCAAGCCCGTATACATTTTTGTAACAATACCAATTTTGAATTAAGCAACTGGAAGACCGTGTTTGTTTTCCTTCAGATTATTGACAAAATTAATTTGGTGCAAGAAATCAAAAATTATTAGCCTAGAGTGAGTTGTCAATGGCGTAATATACTTTATCATAGTATTTATAGGTAGAAGACTGTCGGCATTCATTTGTTGTACAAAGTTGACTATTACTGTAAAAGCGAGAGTGCAACCGACCGCGGACTTGCGCGCTATTAAAGTGATAATTAGCAAATACTTACAAACTGACTCAATTAGTAAACATCTGTGCGATGACTATGGCTTGTTGTCTTTAAATTATTATTGTGCTGTTTGTTTTATGGCAACCATTCATATTAATGTTTTAATGTCTAAGTTTGGTACGTTTTTGGACAAATTATATTTCTTAATTGCCTCGTAGTCTAGGGGTTAACGCAACTGGCTAAGATCATGAGGTACCGGGTTTACATTAAAACAATTATAGAATCTAAAATGGAGACTACTTCATTTCACTTTTGATTCAAATACACTTAATTCAAGGAAAACTTTTTCATATCTTAGCCACGTGAACCTAAAGGGGTTGATAATTTGGACAAGAAAATGTTTATATGATATTGTCACCAAAGAGCACCACACCTTTGATCTAATACCGTTCTGTTTATCGTTAGGCACTATGTAAGAAATATTTTATTAATAGTGACTTTACATATATTTTTTTTCTTTTTGCAAATTGTATTATGTCAGAAAATTCTACTGGCTAAAAACGGATTTAAAAAAGAGGCACGTTTTGTAGGGATCGAAAGATAGATATTTTCTAAAATTAATAAGTAAAAATCCAATAATTACTTTTATATTTAATAATATTTAGCGGATATTTTTACTGATAAGCGTTGATTTGCAGAGGTTCATTTTTATTTATCTATTTTATTTTAATATTATAAGTTCGAAAGTTGGATGTTTGGATGGATGGATAGAGGGATAGATGTTTGTTACTTAATCAAGCCAAAACTACTTAACGGATTTAGATTCAATTTGGCACACAGGTAGATGATGACCTGAAATATTACATAAATAAAGTAAAAAAGCCTGTATTTCCTTATCCTTGGTTTCCATTTCAAATGTTGGTGTTTGTTTGTTAGTGTTTATTTAGTTATTTATTAATGTCTAGCTTATAGTCTAAATGTTAGTAAGAGTTAGTTTTTGCTATTGGATACCTCTCTTTGGGTGAAGTCCTCCTACAGTCTTTTCCACGTATCTCTATCCTTGCTGATAGTTTGCCAGTCCTTTCCTATTAATTCGGTTAGCCTGTTGTAACCCTTCTTTTGCTGATTGGCCCTTTCCACTTTTTAGTACTGATTGACCACCTGCTATGTATCTTGATACGTGATCTGCCCACTTTCATTTTAATTTTAGAGCTTTTGTGAGGGCATCTGTTATCTTTGTTTTCTGTGTGATTACTTAGCTCCTGCCTTTTTGTATTTTTCTCATATTTAGGATACTTCTCTCCATAGCTCTTTGTATTGTTGAGATCCTTTGTTTTGCTTTTAATAACGTAGTCGATTTAGTTTTTAACACTTCCGTGTGGTAAATTCCAAGTTCATCTTCTGCTGGGTCTTTTTTTAAAAAATAATTATTGATTATTGCTAATGAATCATATGCAAATGCATATTCTAGCAGTCGTTCACATCTTTCGTTTCTTTAGCTTAGTCCATACTGTCCCATGAAGAGCCTTTCTTCTTATTTGGGTTGCGCTGCTTTTGCATTGTAGTCTCCTAAAACCACGATTTTTTCATCGGCTAGTGTGTGAACTTTTTTCAGATCACTGTAGAATGTTTGTATTTCTGTATCGTCTAATTTTTCCGTGGGATATAATACAGTGTAGGTTTTAGAGCTTCTTTGCTTTCTAAGATGTCTATCTTCTTACTAAGTGTTGTATACGTAATAACTATCGGTTCTGGCTTTTCAGTCTTCTTTCCTATTCTTTTGATCGCTTGTAAGTCTCTGTGGTCTAATTTTATTTAGAAGTATTTATAATACATAACCTACTTGTTATTCCGGAAAAATAAGTTGTTCCCGCTGGATACACCAAAAGCTTTTATAATGCAGCGGGCTGCACGGCGCAGCTACGAAAATGTCATATATAGTATAGCCTATATATAGTTATGTGCTGGTCTACTAAGAATAAATAAATTGACAGCGGTGAAAAATTTTCGCAATTAATTTCTGTATCTGAGCTGACTACAGTAATCTAATAAATGTGTAATACCTGATAGATAAGAACAATTTGTAAATAAGAGTTCGTGATTCGTAAAAGGCGAACAAATGGTATGATACCGTCCGTGCTTTGGACATAGGTCACTGGATTAACCCAGCCAGTGACAACATTTTGCTTTGTTTAAAGTATATTAAGGTTTATCCCGTATGCGAGAATGGTCTTTTTATATACAGTGTGTAAAGAAAACCCTGTCGGATAATGAAAGGTGTTATTTGGTACCGTAATACGGTTACTTATGTGTAATTATTTTATGGGTATTAATTAATTAGTTTTTTAATAAAAAAGTAATCTTAAATGGTATTTTCATACATTAAGTATGACAGCACATACAAATAAGTAAATTCTATTATCAAAGAATGCCGCGCAAGTCAGATGCTACCGAAGGATACGCGGTGCGTGTGCGATGTGTTTAAAGTTCCTTTGTAAAAAGTCGAAAAACGATCACCGCGCCGTCGTACCGTGTTTGTGCGAAAGCCGCCAAAGCGGAACAATAAAACAAACAGCGACAAGGTGTTGTCATTTTTAAAATATTTGCGTAACTCTAGGGAGATATATGTAAAAATAAGAATATTAAAAAAACGAAATCTTTTTATTTTCAGAAATAAAGCATTTTAATATTTTTTTTAGTAATCCCTTTAACCAACCTATATGTCTCTTTCGGATTGTAAAGGGTTTTCTTTCCACACTGTATATAAGTATCTTCACGCCCGTATCCCCGACGGGGTAGGTAGAGGTACAACAAGTGCACCCACAATTAGATAGACACACAAGTGCCGAAGATCTTGGGTTCCACAAATGTGATAGGTGGCAAGCTCATCGCCGGGCACTTTCCAATCCCGGGCAAATTTGTGTTTATCATAAAACTGAAAATACACTTTTTTATGTGCCCAACCCGGGAAACGAACCCGGAACCTCATGTGGTCAACCCCAACGCTGGACCACTAGACCAGAGGCGACGTATACACTGTATATAATATAAAGGGTTTAAGGAGAAAATTTTTGCATAATCATAATCAATTTGGTTGGAAAATTTTTTAGTGTTTTTAGTGCATTTTTTATGACAGTGTGTGAAAATTTTTGACACACTGTCATAAAAAATGCTTCTATTTCACTTACAGATTACGCTCAATTTGTTGCCTAAAGCTGTTTACCCAATGTAAATATAAATTTTACCTACAGCTGTGAACTCAATTAACTAATTAAAAAAATATTAAATATAGTATTAAATATTTAAATATTTTTTAATAACAAAATATTAAATATTTTAAAGCAAAATATTTTATATCACATTTTTTGTTATAGTGTTTAATTAAATTTTTATTTTAATTTATTATACCAAGACAGTTTATTTTAGTCCTTCCTTAATTTTTTGAAAAAATGGATTGGCTGAAAGAAATCTCTATTATTAGAGATAAGTTTATGCATTGTAGTAATTTACTTTTGTTGTTTTTAATTTTGTTATTACTTTGTAAAATAAAGAATAAATAAATATTATTTAGAGGGCATAATTAAAATAACTCTAGTCAATATGATTTTTTGCCGTTAACTCATTTGTGTATTTTTGGTTTCTCTATTTTATAAATATTTATAAAAAAAAGAGTAAACAAATTCTATTTCATCGATATATCCAGATAAATGACTAAATTTAAATTTGAAAAAAAGATACAACTAATCAAAGAAAATTGGTGTTTATATATTTTTCATAGAAATAATTTTAATTGATCAAATACTAACGTGGGAAAAATACCACTTGCAAACAATGACAAGAAACAAATTTCTTTTCTGTTGACCAGTGTAATTGATACCAGGTTTGATTTCAGGTTGATTGGTTCACCATTACCACTGTATTTTTATTTTGTAAAATACTGATTTAATATATAAAAAATGTTACTACTGGTGATTTTGATAAAAATAATCAGGTCAATAATTGTTGAATAAATTAGGAAGCGTATGCAGTTTTTTAAAATAATCATATTTATGTTATTCTATACACAAGTATTAAATTTTGCTGTAGATTTATTTATATCTCGGGATAACAATCAATCAGATGTTCCCGCGTTGCTTCCCCCCCCCTAGTTTGTAATAGGCGAACAATTAGCTGTACTAGTCACTACACCGTGGCTACTAGGCTCTTGCTTTTGCATACATTTGCACTAAGAACTTGCCACAAGGATAGCAACGCATAATTAATATCTTTGGTATCTGTAGGCAATTGTTGTCTCTTAATATCGGAGACCTGACTGCTTGTTTGCTATTTTATGACATAAAAATAGCATATTTTTAATATATGTGATGGTTATCTCTTTCCATCAGGACTATCTGTTGGCTTTATCTTATGATATAAAAAAGAGACTTCATCGATGGAATGCAGATCTAGAGATCTATGATGTGGAAATCTTTCAAAAGCTCCTTGCATTTGGAATATTCCTTTCCATCACAATTAATATTTTATCTAACAGTTACACGTCAAGAAATAAATAAAAGGCTCTCGTGATGAAAAGGGATAATAGTCGCTTATAAATACCAAATTTGCTAATGATACATTACTATATGTAGTAGGTATACACGGAGTATTGCCGCAGAAATTGATAGCACGATAGAAAGTTGATTTACTTACAATTGACGTCAGAAATTACAATGGCTTGATGTAAAATCCTGTAGATACTTAGACTGTTTCCTGTTGTCCGAGTATTAGAGAACAAAGATTTAGGAGCGCCATATTAAAGCAGCCGGGAACAAAACACGTATGGCCTAGCACTCGTATCTGTAACTCGGTATAACTAGCTCGATAATATTGCGTGAACGCAGGGAAATTAGGGCTGTCGAATAAAACACAAATAAGAATAGTCTACGATACTCAATTGTTATATATTTCATAACCTTATACATCTTTCGGATTGGAATTGAAAAAGGCTTTCTAATAAGATGACAAAAATGTAATATGATGATCAGACGCAACAGATAAAAAAAAACAATGAGATAAAATTGAGGATTGGAAAGTTTTTAATATGTAAACAAAACAGATGTTATCACGTAGGGAAAAGTTGTTGTAATAATAATAATTGATCGGTAAATAAATTCAGCTATAGCACCATGCTTTTTTATATCATTAGACAGCAAACAAGCAGATGGCTCTTCTTATGGAAAGAGAAACCATCGCCTAAAGATGTTAATAGTGTGTTGCTATATTTGTGGCGGGATGGCAGTGATACATGCATATTTTTACCGTTTACCTTAAACTCCGAACCAGAACACGACAATGACTAGAATTGACGCTTTTGCGGCAGGTAAGGCGGTAGTACCAAATACTCAGGCGAGGCGTTGCGGGACTATACCACCTAGTAGTCACTACGATAATGACACGTATAGCCTATCGGTCACCTTTTACGATCTGCCTGGTAGAACGACAGTTGGTCTATTCTTCAAAGGATCCATGACCAATATGTGAAAAAATGCTTATACTAACTTATTAAATAACTAATGCTTAAACTAGATAGTATTGTTAGAGTGATTTCATGAGTTGTTTAAATCCATGTGTTAGTAATAGAAGTTTTATATATATATATATATATATATATATATATATATATATATATATATATATATATATATATATATAGCAAACAAGCAGATTGGTATCTTGTGGCGAAGTCTAATGCCACATGCATAAGTTTACCGGCTACCTTACCCTCTAAACCGGAACACGACAATGACAAGCACTGACGCTATTTCGGCAGGAATAGGTAAGGCGGTGATACCAAACTCAGGCGAGACAATGCAGGACTCTACCACCTAGTAACCACAATGGTAGTGACTCGAATAGCCAATCGGTCGAGCCAATTTACGACCTACCTACACAATGAACCGGTTAACATATAACTAAGAGCAATAAGACAGTTGCTTATTTCAGTTATAACCCAGACATTAAAATAAATAGTGACAACCCTGGATCGTGAATACGACCTCTGGGAACTGATCCGAGGCAATAAGGAAATCATTCCGGGAATGCACGAAAATCACTTCAGCGTGAGTTCGCCGTTTGTAGTAGTAGGCTCAACAACGCAGTTTTATTAAAGTGTTGTGTTTGGTAAATTGCTGTTTGAAAATATTTATCAGATGTTATGTTAGAATTACATTTTATTTTTCATTTTCACGCGGTTTGAGTTGTCGATAGAATTATACCTACCTACCTATTATTATAACTGGTATTTTATGTTTTGAGGATGTTTTAACTACTTGTTTTATTTCATAAAATGGCAAACAAGCAGATGATTCTCTTAATGGACAGAGAGTCGCCTACAGTCCAAATATGTGTGAACATGTGGACTGTGTGATGGGGAATGCAACATGTATGAGTTTACCGGCTACCTTACCTTCTATACCGGATAACGACGGCGGCAAGCAATGCTGCTATTGCAGAAGGAACCAAACCCAGTCGAGAATTCTACTATCTAATTAGTAGTCATGATTCTAGTAATATGTTTTAGCCTTTTCCCACCTTTTACAAGATGCCTAACAGTAAGGTATTGATCTATTTACGAAAAGCGGATTAACACGAATGGGAAGGGGGAAGTTTGCTAATAAAAGTTGTTGAAAAACGTACCACTTCTCCATCTGAAATATCTAGTTCTAACGATGCTTAGGGTGACTCTAAGAATCAGTACTCTTCTGTATAAAGGTCTTTAAGCTGTCAGTTTTTAGCAATGCCACAAATTTTATGAATAACAAAAAAAAAAATTCTCCAAACAACATTGCTATTAAAAAATTTATTTTAAACTGACAACCGCTTGCTTCGTTGGCTGTTAATTCAATGACGGTAAAAATGGCCTGTTGTTTGTACAATTACGTATTCTCACGTGTGCCAAATTTCATCAAAATCGGACAAGACATTCTTGCGTTTTAAGGAGACATATAAATAACAAAACTTATAATATGACCTATGAAACGCATGTTCTTATTGTTTATCAATTAACATTAAAATTAGTCAAGACGTTCTTTGGTAATAACGAAACATACAATCAGATTGACAAAAATTATATGGTCTATCATTTGCACCATCACTTTTCACATACCATCACTGAGGGAGCATTAATTATGTGTTTCATGATCCATTCGATCTGAACCGAAGTCATGAGTGACCCAATTCCTTCCCTGAGTCTGGCAAAGGCATTGTTGAGGTATTTTGGAACCTTTGGAGGTTTTTTTCAAAGCTCCGTGTTAGTCCCGGACTCCTTTGAAGAATAGGCCAACTGCCGTTCTGTCAGGCAGGGCGTAAAAGGCGACCAATTAGCTATGTAAGTCACTACCATCGTGGCTACTAGGTTGTAGGGTTCTGCATTGTCTCGCCCGGGTCTGATACCATCGCCTTACTTATTCCTGCCGCATTAGCGTCAGTGATTGTCGCTGTCGCGTTCCGTTTGGAGGGTAAGGTAGCTGGTAATATTATGCATGTGGCATTAGACTTCGCCACAAGATAGCAACGCACCATTAACATATCTGGTGTCGATAGGCAATGGCTGACTCTTTCTATCAGGAGACCCATCTGCTAGTTTGCTAACTTATGATATAAAAAAATCTACATCTCTCAGCAAGGAGATGGATAGCAGTATGCTAGCATCCCAGTGCCACGGGTAATCACGTTAAGTTATATTGCTATAAGCATAAGTGGGTAAACATATATCTACCACCGTCGCGGTAGCGGTGAATTGTTGTAAACCGTGCAGTCTATAAAAGCTCGGTTCACTCTGACCTACCACTTCAGTGAACCGGTGTCATGGCACTCGTGCTATTTTTCATTTTACTCTGCCTACGCCTCAAGGGAATCGGGCGTTGTATTCTGTTTAGTAAACGTTGTCATTCTTTCAATAACAATCTAGTACTTCGTCAGTTTAACAGTGAAGTTGTAATTTTTCGCTTATAACCTTGTTAGATTGTTACTACGGTGCGGTGACCGAAACAATGATATCGTGAAAGACGAGAAAGCGTACGTGATCATACTGTACCCGATATTAATAAAAAAAAATTTGAAAAATGTTTCAATTTTGGAACGAAATTCCTTATCGTGCGTTGTGAAAGGGGGCCAGACGGAAAAAATTCTTACGAAAAGTTGTAACGACACTTTTTGCTATAGTAAGCTATTGTAAGCTGTGCGGCGTGCGCATGTTTCTCTGTCTGTCTGTCTCTCTCTCTCTCTCTCTCTCTCTCTCTCTCTCTTATAGAAAGCAAGCCACATATTTTTATTTCTATTTCGCATTGAACAGTGTGGTGTCGCGACGATTATTTTTGTTGAGTGTATACAGGTTTTTTGTATCGAAAGGAACTTCGTTCCATCCGGATGTCCCTTGACACCTCTCAAGTTTTTTTTTTTGTTTGATATAACAACGAATTATTTTGTTTTGAAATTATATACATTTTATTTATTTATAGTAAAAATAAACAATTTTATTTTTACGAAATATTGATCTAACTAATGAAAACCATGCACATAAATAATCTAATAATGTCAACAGCAATTTGTATGGTAATATAAATACCGCTCCACTCAGCTAAAAAGCCGGCTATGAAATTACATAACTTCTTGGGAAGTTCAGAGAGGGGAAACTTTAAAAGAAGCTCTTTGTGCTATACCTGCACGAATTCCTCACATATACTGGTCCAAGAGCTGGCGACGAATTTTGAGAAGGTCCTTTTGGCAGATTGGAATTGCTAAAATACACATATAATTTCGTCAAATGGGCGATGACGGGCCTGCGAGTCTGGCAGAGCGTCCTTGGTTATTTCGCTACTGCGCACATTTGCAAAAAAATCCCCAAAAGTTATTTTTGGCAACTTGATTTTTATTTCGTCTTTTAATTAGGTTTTTATAGAATTTAAAAAATATGCCAGACATTTTTGTCAGTTTTAAAGTACTTCCAGACACATTCAAATATACTTTACGAAAGTTACCGATAAATTTACTTTATATTTGTTTATTTAACACTTAAATTGCACACAACAAAATATATAATAAATAAATAAATATTCCCCGTGTTGACCCGTGTGTACTCCCAGACACCTTCAGATACATTATACGAAAGTTGTTAATAAATTTATTTTATATTTGTTTATTTATTTAGCGTTTTCTTGTACACAACAAAATATATAATAAATAAATAAATATCCCTCGTCTTGAAGAATAGAGCAACTGCAGTTCTGCCAGGCAGATCGTAAAAGGCAACCGATTGGCTATGTGTTACTATCACCGTAACTACTAGGCGGTAGAGTTCGGCAATATCTCGCCCGGGTATTTGGTACCACCGCCTTACCTAATTCTGACGCAATAGCGTCAATGCTTGCCATTGTCGTGTTCCGGTTTGGAGGATAAGCTAGCCGGTAGACTTATGCATTTGGCATTGCCATCCCGCCACACGGATAGCAACGCACTATTAACATCTTTAGTGTCTATAGGCGATGGTTTCTCTCTACATCAGGAAATCCTTTTGCTTGTTTGCTATCTCATGGTGAAAAACCTGCAAGCTTTTCTTTTGCTATATCTTCATATTACTGGATAGCAAACAAGCTATAACAAAGATGTTAATGATACGTTGCTATCCATGTGGCGGGATGGAAATGTCAGACACGTAATTTTACCGTCTATCTTATTATCCAAACCAGAACACGAAATTGGCAAACATTAACGATATTGCGGCAGGAACAAGTAAGGCGGCGGTACCTAAACCCGGAAGAGACGTTGCGGAACTCTATCGCCTATTAGTCACGATGATAGTGTCACGTATAGCTTATTGGTCGCATTTTACGACCTGCCTGGCAGAACAGCAGTTGGCCTATTTTTCAAAGGAGCCCGGATCAACACGGGGAATATTTATTTATTTATTATATATTTTGTTGTGTGCAATTTATATGTTAAATAAACAAATATAAAGTAAAATTGGTAACTTTCGTAAAGTGTGTTCGAATGTGTCTGGAAGTACTTTAAAACCGACAAAAATGTCTGGCATATTGTTTTAAATTCTATAAAAACCTAATTAAAAGATGAAATAAAAATTGAGTTGCCAAAAATACATTTTTTGTGAATATTTTTGCAAATATTGTATAATACTGCGCAGTAGTGAAATAACCGCGAGGCGCGAACGCTCTGCCAGACTCGCAGGCCCGGTATATTGCTATTTGACGAAATTATATATTTTCGCAATTACAATCTGTCAAAAGGATTTTCCCAAAATTTGTCGCCAGCTCCCAGTCTAGACTTAAAGTAACGACTTAACTGAATTTATCAAGCAGTGTCAAACCCAACAAAGATATCTATAGTAATATTATAAATGCGGCAGTTTGGATGTTTTGATAAATGGATGTTTGGACGGATGGATAGATGTTTGTTGCTCAATCACGCAAAAACTACTAAACAGGTTTGAATGAAATTTAGCATACAGGTAGTTGATGACCTGAAATAGCACATAAGCCAAAAATTTGGAGATCCCCCGGGATTTACCAAAACCTTTTATAATGCAGTGGTCTGCACACTGCAGTTAGTAGTTAATAATCGAAAGGTTGAATTTATAACGTACATTTTGGTACTAAAATAATAAATACCATTATGTTTATATCTTTAAATGAGTAGGCTAAGATGTATCTTCCTCTGTGGTCTAGTGGTCCGGTTTCGCTGTTGACCGCATGAGGACCCGGGTTGGATTCTGGGTCAGGGAATTCAGCTTTCTGATAAAAAAAAATTTGACCGGAATTGAAAAAGTGCCTGGTTGGCGATAGGCTTACCACCTATCAAATTGCGGGACTATGTATCTTTGGCTAATAGTGGGAGCACTGGTTGTAACTCTGGCTACTTCTTCGGGATACGGGCGTGAAGATACTACTATTACTACTGCTAAGATGCAATGAGTTGAGAGCCAACTTTAATTTACAAGCTAATTCGTTAGATTTTAGAGCATCAGACTCCCGTGTTGGTTTTAAGACCTAGCACACTGAGGCGGGCCTCAACGGGCTGAACTGTATCGCAAAAATCCACCAAGATCGATTTTATACATTTTATATAATTGCACTCTACATTGGGGTACAGCGGGCGGTATCGGGGCGGATTTTTACTCGGCGGATTTCGGTGAATGCGACGCGCCCTGTCGGCTGTCGCAGTGTGCGATGGTAAGCAGAATTGCGCGCACGTGTTCCGTTCGTGTTTTGAGTATTAATTTATTTAATCACATAATTGTTTTTTATTAATTAAGTACGATTAATAATTTAAGTTTAAGTCTACTATAAGCTATATTATTTGCAAGATCCTACAACTGCTACAACCCTTCATAATGTGCTATGCTGCAGTTTTCGTTACGATGCAGTCTGTTTGAGAAAAAGGCTATTTGCTCGGATTTGATAATACCTCACCTATTTTCGGTCGTGTTTCGGCTTAGAGGGTAAGGTAGCTGATGGACTAATACTGATAGGTATATGTAGCATTGGCAATGCACCATCACCACAATCTTTGATGTCTTATGTCTATAAGCAATGGTTGTCTCTTCCATCAAGAGTGTTATTTGCCCCTTTGCTATCGTATGATGATATAAAATAAGTATAACGACTAAATTGACAAAATGGCGATAAATGTATACATATTTTTCGTTTGCTTCTAAGTTTTATACCAGTAAGCACTAGCTTCAAATTGGTGTGGAAATGAATTTTTAGCCGAAACGCTACATGCGTTTCCGTACTTTGCGGCGTTCATACTCCAAAGCTCATATTCCATATCTTCAAAAAATTTATTGGGCCATATAGTTTAGGATATTTCTTAAAATTTATTTTTATGTGCAAGTGTTTTAATTGTATAATCTGTAGGAATGAGATATTGCCGAAATATTGCTATTAGGCTTAATTTTTTCAATATTGCGGCACAAGTGGCAAAGATACAAGGTCACCAAGTTCAAATTCGAAAAGAGTGCATCAAATTCTAAAAACAATACTAACTTCTGAACCTTCGATTAATTTCCAAATACCTAACTACAAACCGGTTTCATTTAGAAACAATAATGCGAATATGGTTTTATTTAGATCACTATAGGCTAATTTTTACCCAGCTCAGCAAACCGAAGTATTTTTATTTGGTAATGCGAACGAAGTCGCGGGCAATAGATAGTCATATTTATGGTAGAACAATGTTTACCGAATCTGCTAGTATTTTTATAAAGAAAACTACTATAAACTTTTGCAAAGTGCGAATAATATTATGAATTTGTATAGACACCAAAGGTGTTAATGGTGCGTTGCTATCTTGTGGCGAGGTCTAAAGCCACATGCAAAAGTTTACCGGCTACCTTACCCTCCGAACACCGGAACACGACAGTGACCGAAGATGACAATGACAAGCACTGACGCTATTGCGGCAGGAATAGGAAAGACGGTGATATCACACCCGGGCAAGACATTGCAAAACTCTACCACCCAGTATTCACGATGGTAGTGACTCGTAAAGCCAATCGGTCAATTTTTACGACCTGTCTGGCAGAACAACAGTTGGCCTATTCTTCAAAGGAGCCGGGGACCAACACGGGGGAAAATATAATTATATGGTCAGTAAATAAGCATTGAACTGAATGTAGGAATAAAATTAACCTAATTCTTTTCTGCTTTTAACATTTGGGTATGATGTATGGTTGATAAAATTACATTTAAATGATAACTAGCGATCACCTGTAGCCAATTTTCGACTATAGACTAAACAATAAAATCTCTTGTAAGTAAGACAAAAGATTTTAGCTGAAAACAAAATAGTATAGATGTGCGTATTGACGGACCCTACGTATATAAGGACATGTCAAAAATGTAATCTTTTTTGACGTGACAACGTCTTATGATTCGATAGAGCTGGCTGCACGCACGAAAAAACATGACTCATGCGGCGTTACCTCGCTCTGAGGCGTTCCGTTTAAGGCTTGGAGTACAAGCGAGAGCTTAAGACGTTGTCACGTTCAACTATCGTCTGTAAACCAACTTTACAGACAACCGATTTTTTTTATTCCATATATGGCTTTAAATTGTCCAAACGCTCATATCTATATAAGACTTTTTTTCCATTTTATGTGTTTCGCTACATATACAAATCGAATATGAGAACAAGTGTAATAATTACAAACAATAGGTGTCGTAGATGCGGATATCCATACCTATCGTTCTGTACGGTGTTTTAAAATGCGCGTTATAAAATTTAAAATGTCGTATTGTATATAAAAAGTGATTATTGATGTGTTTTTAATATTTTGTAGGTGGTGTTCTTAGGTTGTTTAAGGTATGGTATTTAAAATTAAATAAGTTGTGGTTTTTCATAAAACATTTGTATTTGATGAATTCATCGAATTATGTTTTTAGCTTTTTTTTGTTGTCAGTGTATAAAGGGGTATCTCCGACTTGTCTGATATTAACGTCAATGTAAAAATAGTCACATATCAGTTTTTTTGGGACAATATTAAAAAAATTAAATACCTAAATACCATTATGAACGTCCTAAATCTAATAACTTATTGCAGAAAAAAACATTAATAATTATGCATAGAATTATTTAAAGAGAGATTTGAACATTAATTACGCTCTGTTGTAAACCTCAGTTTTTGACATGTCCCTTTATAGGTAGGGACCGTCGGTATATAATAATGTATGTGACATTAATGTAGTGTATGTAATGTTAGTTTTTATTAATTTAATGTAAATACATGTAAGCATGCCTATTATTTGAAAATATTAGATTACTGTAGTCCTTCGCAATGTAAATTTTAACTGTGCCTTTCATACGCCACAGTTCGTGTAATTCTTATAAAGGGGCTGCATTTCCTTTTGCATTTTGCTTCACGTATTAATATATAGATAAATGTACATTATAATAATAAATGTACAACAAAAAGGCGCTATGTCCCGTATAACGTCCCGTTATTCCAAGCTAGCCATTAGTAGTGCCACAAGCGGCAAACGTAAAATATTGTTAGTGAATTTCCTGATTCAAATCCTAAGCTTTATGATAATATGGCGTGGACTTTTGTGAGCACGTTGTTTGTTGGCACGTATAGGTATCATGACACTCCCTTATATTGCGAGAGACATGACCGCACCAACACTAAGGATGAAAAAATTTTTTCATCAAAAGGAGCTTAAGTTGCTTGACCTTTAGGTCGCAAATTGTTTGTACTATATGTACAATAGGATGCCATGCCGGAAATTCTACCAGGACAGGCGATGCGGTGAAGAAATCTAACAGACTTCTTGTGATCCTAAACGTAACGTCCGCGTGAGAAACGGCCATTGAATGGCAACAATGTGTGCTTCGTTTATTTCTTCTTGAGGAGTCATGCAAATTTATTTTAAGTACGGTTTCTGTAAATTATTTGAGCTATTTCTATCCGGTCTATTCTGTTAACTGACTCAAAAAGAAAACTTCTTTGGTTGTGTGTTATTTTTTTTCGAATGTTATTGAATTTTGTTTTTTGTTTTTGGAAATTTTAGTAGCCATTTTAACGATTCTGATAAATTATTTTAATTTATACAAATACTAATATTATAAGAGCAAAAATTTGGGTCATGTTCTGTTACGGTTAAACTGCTGAATTTATTTTGATGAAGTTTGAATAGGAGGTAGTTGAAGATTCAGGTTCAAAGTTAGGTTGCGTTTTTATCAAAAACCAAATCCTAAAAAGCTGAAATAGG
Source organism: Apodemia mormo (assembly GCA_036924255.1). NCBI lineage: Eukaryota > Metazoa > Arthropoda > Insecta > Lepidoptera > Riodinidae > Apodemia > Apodemia mormo. The sequence continues at coordinate 34,165,272 of JAUPFN010000008.1, read as the reverse complement.
GAATGAAAGGTTATATTGATGATGCGTTACACTCGGGAGCAAAGATGCGCGGATCTGCTAATAGTATATACAGAATTATATGCTCTCCCATATTTTAACATCTGCCATTTCACTTATTTTTATAGCGGTCGCCCTGAGGTCGAAATCTCTTTTACATTTGACAATGAGAGTTAAGGCGTAAATGTGTGTATATTATAAATTTCACATAAATATAGGGTGTGTAATGTTTATTTTTATTAATTTAATATTATTCGAATGTATATTATTTAAATATATTAAGTTTTTACAGTACTCCACAATGTAAGGGGTACAAAATTTTTGCTTCACGTATATACTTACTGATTGCTACCCATTCCAATTTTTATATTGTTCTTAATAATATTAATTGAATTTTTGAAATACTAATATGTATTTATTTTTTTATTATTAGAATTTATAGCGTATCACTTCTTGACAGGTTTCTTGTGAGAGACAAGCGGAGGCTAATTGTTTTACTACTATGGTGCTAGAGGTGCTAGAGTTTTGTGCCACGTTTACCTTATTTGTACCACGACGATTTCAATACCATTGTGTTCCATTAGGGTAGATAAGGTGAACATGCTGTACATGTGGCACTATACCGACTTTTTTTAATATCTTAGTTTTTTAGTCAGACATCAGATAGAAGAACATGCAAAAAAAATTTCACAGGCATTATTAGTAGACGATGTCCTAACAAGATTTTATGTAGAATCATCTTAATCTTGTACAATTAGAACTAGGTACTGTTAATAATTGACTGGTTTCGCTTTTTAAAGCATCTTCAGGACATACTTTTTTACTGACTGATTGATTGATTGATATTTAAATACAAAATAATTTTGTATTTAAATAAAGTGAAATAAAAATACAAGTGCATTTTAACCTAGTTTCGACTTATAATTATGAAATCCGTTTTAATTAAGGCGTATGTACAAGAATTTAATTAAACACAACAAGTAAACAATTTTATTATGTCAGAAACCTACCTTTGCGGTCGTACGCTGTCTGACGTACCAATGTAAACAAGTGAACTTCTGTTTAATTTAGAATGTGTAACACACGTAGACATCTCTTAACGAAAACCGCTTTATTTATATTAACTAGAAATAGAATAAAATCATTATATTCTTTGTATGTATTATACTAACGCAGCAGGAAGCAAAAACGTTTTAGGAGAAGAAGTTTCGAGTGTCTCGTGCATTTTTCAAACTTACCTTTTTTAAATCAAAACATGTTACCTTGATTAATTTATTTTTAAGTTAATTAAAATCTTACGATAATTGATAATGTACTTATAAATTTTTAAATAATTCGAAACGCTCCAAACAAATTAAAAAATGTTATTCAAGTGCTATGTTGGTTATATCGATAAAAATAAAGACTTGTCTTCAAACAGGTCAGGGTCTTCCTTGTGTTTGTTGAGACAACTGCAGAGCAACTGAGACGCGAATGGTAAACATACACTATTGAAGTTCTGAGAGTCTTCAGCCTCAAGCGTTTAGCCTTCTCTCTTTACTCGGTCACAGTTACTATCAAAGAAATAACCACTTAGTCTGTCTTGTTTTATCTTTTTGATATAGAAACAGATAGTTGAAATATTATTCATATATAGAAGAGGGGAGTTACCTTATAATAAGTGATCAGAGGACTTAAAATTGCGTTGCAATGGTACAGAGTAAAAAAGCTCTTTTTGTGAAGACAACTTAGCCGTATTCGTCCGAAATCTTTCCGCCGAATTCTATAAAAGATTATTAGTAAAAAGCGCTTCTACAAATTCTTGATTAGCCTAATAAAATACAAAATTACTTTTTATATTTATAATAATAAATGAAAATAAATAACATTATGTCTATATATTATATATATATATATATATATATATATATATATATATATATATATATATATATATATATATATATATATATATATATATATATATATATATATATATATAAATATAATTATATATATATATATAATAATTAAAATAGCCTAAGTTACTACATATATATATATATATATATATATATATATATATATATATATATTACTTAAAATTACTAAAATTAAAATTACTTTTTATATTTATAATAATAAATGAAAATAAATAACATTATGTCTATATATATATATATATATATATATATATATATATATATATATATATATATATATATATTAAATGCGAAAGTTTGTATGTTTGGATGGATGTTTGTTACTCAATGAATGAAATTTGGCACACAGGTAGATGATTACATACATATTTTGACGCCAATCACTTACGGACGCTTTAGACAGTACTTACTTCTTCCATATTCATAACTCTCTTTGTTAAGAAATAACTCTCTTGTCATAGGTAAATCGTCTAAATTATTCGTTAGTATTCGTGTAACTATTTCTATGACTTAGTATAATTAAATAATACTTTTTCACATGTAAATTGTTTAAATTTGGGATTAGGTCAATACTTTTGTTTAATTTTTCTATTGATATTTACCTAATTCTTCTCTGTTCATGTAATTTTTGCATTTAGTTTTAGGTGTTTTGTATTTTATTGTATTTTAAACAAATCGATAAATTAGTCTTATATGATTCATAAACACTTAATATTTAAACTAACATCAATAGGTATTTTTTACTGCTAAATAATGTTATTGTTGGGATTCAATGAGATCGGAAGACATATTTCACAATTATTCACATATTTTGCAATTATTTGTTTGGATTTAATATAAGAAATTATTAACATAGCACAATGTGTTAAAGGAAGATGTTAACTTATAGAGAGTTATGAATATGTGTGCCAAATTTCATTCATTGAGTAACAAACATCCATCCAAACATCTATCCAAACATACAAACTTTCGCATTTATTATATATATACATATATATATATATATATATATATATATATATATATATATATATATATATATATATATATATATATATATATATATATATATATATAGGTATATATATAATTGGAATCTCGGAATCGGCTTCAACGATTTTCATGAAAGTCACAAATTAGGGGTTTTTCGGGTCAAGGAATCGATTTATCAAGGTTCCAGGTCCAAGAAAAGCTCAGTTCCCAAGATATGGGTATGTGAAAAACCGAGCAAAGCTCGGTCAACCAGGTATTTAATATTAATACTTACTAGTATACCATTACTAGTATAAACATCTATGCTCACATATATATATATATATATATATATATATATATATATATATATATATATATATATATATATATATATACAAGAATTGCTCGTTTAAAGGTGAATGAATATTATGAGACAGACTTCAAAGTGTTACTTGATTTTGGTATAAGGACATAGAACGTTACTCCACTCTTCGCGTTAAGGTGTGCAAATATATTATTGTATCTCGACTTATATATTATTAATTCAAGTATAATAGGCGGCTTGCTCAAGCAGATACAAGCTTTGGTCAGATTGCAGAACGTACACGAATGTTAAATCGAATGTGAATATCTCGTCAAATTCAATATTACAGCACAAACCTTTATCAAACAATGACAGGTCCGTTTGTAGTTCCCTACATAAATTTCCTGCGTTGGTAATTAATATCAAAGTTCCTACGCCTTTAAGAAACTTACTACTATCTCCCTATCATTTAATGTTCATATCAAAACTTTTGTGTCACCTCATTGTCTCATATTACAGGTCTTGGTATAGATAGACGCGAATATGAATCTTATATTAAGCAATTCTTTCTGAGATTTCCTATTATTCTGAAAGAATATTTTTGTTTAGAACGTATGTACAATAAATCCATAGGCTTGCATCATGGTATGAAAAATAGTTGGCGTATCATGCATGTACTTAACGTAGCCCTCAGGACTGCACGTAGCGTTTAGATCAATAATATATTGGGCGTCTTTATTTCGAAACTAGCTGTTGCCCGCGACTTCGTCCGCGCGGACTTCGTTTACTCCGCACAGGTCCTCCCCCGTAGGTGATAGCGTGATAATATGTAGCCTATATGTTGACCCGACCTGTTAGTAATATTCATGCAAAATTTGAAGAAAATCCATGCAGTACTTTTTGAGTTTACCCCGGACATACATGACTTTCCTACGATTTAATTATTATTTCGAAATAATTATTTTTTCTGTTAAAAGGTCTAATAAAATCTGATCAATATAAACCACTCTAATAGAAAGCAACTGACAATAACAGTTGTGAAGAGTAATAATTGATCTCAAAATTATGAAATAACCTCTTAAACGACTGTGTCATAGCAGTTAGTAACAGAAGTAAATAAGAAAAATGCAGCAAATTTATTTAATTTCTCGTGTTACAGCAAATGATACTTTAACTAAATATTTTTTTATGTACATATTTTTAAGAGGACGTGTTAGCACTATGTTTTCAAAGATGCGTATTCGATCAATTTTCACAACTCGCAAAATCTCAATCACAATGCTAATTGCATTGTGATGCAAGTAGCATTGCTATCTCCTTCATTGTTGTTTTACAACAATGAAGGAGAATTAATATCATAATTAAGTTATGATCGGCATTAAATAAGCCACGATCATATCAAAATAACATACTAACATTATCAGAAACACGGTATTTCCGTTAAAATTAAACATGATTGAAACATCGGTCAGCTATAAAAAAACAACTAAATTAATTTTGGATAATATCCAATTTCAACACAATAAAGATAAGTTTAAATATTTTTGTACTATTACGCAAGTAAATCCAATGCTTTAACCTATAGGTGCTCGTAGTTTAACTGCCAAGAATTTTAATATTTATCAACTCGATATCTGGTTTTCACGGGGTACGTTTAAGATACAGAGTTTAAGTTAATAAAGTAGACAGTATTCTTCCATGTATTAAGATTTTTATCAATCACATAAAAGTTATCCAAATTTTAGAGTATTTTGATGGCAGTTAGTGCCATTTATCTTATTTTATGGATAATTTTCTTATAAACACATGATTTCAATAATGATATGTAATATTTAAGTTATCAGATGCATTTAAAATAAGAAGTAGGTATAATATATCTACACACTAGATTCAAGAAGATATATGAAATTAGTTGATGTTATTTATTTCCATTTAAAGATCATAAACATGAACGTTTTTTATAGTAATTTGTTTTTCAAATTCCAAGAATTCCTTTTCTCACTTTAAATTGTATTTTTTAAAAAGCCTTAATTTCAAGATTTTGTTAATTATTAAATGTGGAATAAACTATAGCTCCACAGTACTACGTGTTGTTTAGTTTTATCTAATTAGAACTTAAATTTTATCGCCTCTGTGGTCTAGTGGTCCAGTGTTGGCGTTGACCACATGAGGACCCGGGTTCAATTCCCGGGTCGGACAATTAATAAAAATGGTTTTTTTAATTTTCTGATAAAAACAATGTTGCCTGGGATTGGAAAGTGCCCGGTTGGCGACTGTCTTGCCACCTATCACATTTGTAGTACCAAGTATCTTCTGCTAATCGTGGGTGCACTTGTTGTACCTCTGCCTCTGCCTGCCTACCATTCAAGGATACGGGCGTGAAGACACTTAGTACTTAAATTTTAAATTAAGTTCTATAATACATGCAAAAAGTTTTAAGTTATGTTATATAATTAATCAATAAGTTGTCTTTCTTTTCCTAGATTTTTTCGCTGTTTTTTATTGTGATGTTCTAACTCTGGACAGAGTAGTGGGAGTGATTTTTGTGTGCTCATGTGTATGTGTTAGCTTTTCGCCGTGTTGGTCCCGGCCTCCTTTGAAGAATAGGCCAACTGCCGTTCTGCCAGGCAGGTCGTAAAAGGCGACCGATTGGCTATCGAGTCACTACCATCGTGGCTACTAGGTGGTAGAGTTCTGCATTGTCTCGCCCGGGTCTGGTACCACCGCCTTACCTATTCCTGCCGCAATAGCGTCAGTGCTTGTCGCTGTCGTGTTCCGGTTTGTAGGGTAAGGTAGCCGGTAAACTTATGCATGTGGCATTAGACCTCGCCACAAGATAGCAACGCACCATTAACATCTTTGGTGTCTATAGGCGATGGTTGACTCTTTCCATCAGGAGACCCATCTGCTTGTTTGCTATCTTATGACATAAAAAAAAAACACCATATATATTACTGCCGTAATATCTTCAATATTTGTCATTCTCTTGTTCCGGTTTATTAATTATTTATTATAGGAATGTGGCATTTCTACCGCGTAAAGACAACAACGCACTACTATAATGTTTAGTGTCTATAGGCATATACTTTCTCTTTTCATCGGGAGAATCATCCGATTGCTTGTTATCCTATGAAATAAAAAGAGACTTGTAACTAGCATGCAGACCTTTTATACTAAGAGCAATTCGCTGCCGATTAACATTGGCATTGTAACTTACAATGGCAACTTGTAGAACTATTTAGTTTACACGTCGCCTTAGATTCTAAGCCGGAACACAACAGTTTTAAGTACTGACGTTACAGATGACGCGATTTCTTCTTCGGCAACCTCAGTACATGCATGATACAAGCAATGAATAATAACTTAAGACTTCATTTTCAGAGTTACATATATAAATAATGAGTTACATACATGAACAAGGATGACAATACTCACTGATAGAGAGGTAGATGATAATTCTCACACCTTTTAGATAGATGTAAACACCAACCTTACCCTTCTTACCCTGTTTTGATCCAGGCCCCATTTGAAGAATGGACCAATCGTAATGCTAGGTAGTTCTTAAAAGGCGAACAATTGGCTATACGTGTCGCTAATATCGTGACTACAAGGTGGTGGAGTTCTGTAACGTATCGCTCGGATTTTGGTACTAACGTCTTACTTATTCCTGCGGCACTAGTCGAGGCTAGTCACTATCTTATTCCGGCATGGAGGGTAAGATAGCCGGTAAGCAACGTGGCATTTCCATCCCTCCACATGGATAGTGCATCATAAATATCTTTGTTGTCTGTAGGCGATGTTTGTCTCTTTCCATCAGGGCAGCTATCAGCTTGTTTTCTATGCTATAATATCATAAAAAATATAGTGTTGTCCCATAGAACTTAATGTCTTTATTCACAAATATACATACCATTATAAACAAAACAATCATATGTTTGTGGCGCCAGCGCCGAGACAAAACCATTAACAGACCGAGGTTGAATATCGCAACAACGCCTTAGGGATGTTACTATGTATAAAGCTCGTAAAATAAAATTGCCTATTATCAAATTATTTATTTGCGACAAACAGATTAAAATTTAATTTTAATAGTAATGTCGTTATAATCTTTTTTATTACAATTTTGGTACTTAATATTTGTACACATACCTATGTTCGAAACTTGTATATAACTTTATGTGAGATCAAAAATAAGTATCAGTAGTTTTAAAATTTGAAACATTCAAGTAAGTATGACAGAGCACAAAGGTTAGAGCGAATATTTTTACAGTGCATTTATACGCGTAAAGAAATAAATAATTTATGCGTTTTGTTTAAAAAGCCTTATTATATTCTATTAATATTTGTCATTAGTACATATTTACGTATAAAAATAATAAGAAAAATAAAAAATACACCATCACCTACCATTTAAGCGTTAGTGATTGTCACAAGCTCCGTGTGAAAAGATAATAATGTATAATCTGAAACCTGAAACCCTTGTATATGACCTTATAGAGAGTCTTGAAGAAATTGCGTGCAATAGCTTTTACTTATTCCTTTTTACTTATTTTTTATTTCCCCTGGGTAAACATATACTGTAAAAATTATGTAAAAATTTTGGTCTAAATAAAAATTAATTTCCTTCGTTATATTATGCAATTATTCTTAAAATACAATATCCCCAAGGTATCTTAACAATAAAAACTTTTTACTTTTATTCTTAAGATACTCTAGGGATATTGTTCGTTTCATTGTAAATTATTCAGCAATATAGAAATGTAAGAAAAATTTATTGTGTTGCTGTAAAAAAATTACAAAATAACCGTCTTAATAATACAAATAGATAAAGTGTTGTAAATGTGTTGTAATGTAATGTTATTATTTCGCTTATTAGCGATATGTTGAATATTGTAAAATACATTAAATCTTCGCTTACCAAACCAGATAGCTAAAGCTATTTTTCAATATTATTATTATTTCATACATTTGTTTCTTAATTGTTTAAATACTGTTATAATTTTTTTAATATTATTATTTAATAGGCATTATCGTAATCTAAAATAAATAGTCAGAAACATATTTGGAACTTTGAGATTACCAATAAAGTTTCCTCAATAACTAGTGACAAATTGATATTGCAGTCTATTTTGCAAACAAATATGACGAGATAATCATGACCCAACCATTACTATTGTAGTAACAAGCTAAATGTGAAAACGTACTCGATTAGATTCCCACAGTAAATAAAAGGTGTGAGTATTATCATCTCAAGAAACATTGATTCCACTATTTACATCGACATCGTTGCGAGTCGGGGCCACACTAGCATACAATTCATATTGCATGTCCAGTACTGCACCGCCCACGGCGAACTAGCGCGATGGATTCAAATGCTTTTTCAACTGACTAAACAATCATTTGCTCTCACTATATTTATGTTATTTTAAACCTTAGCTTCCTGGAAATAAGATTCAAAAAATCATTTGCCGCACGCGTTTCATATGCCTTTCATTATTAAGGTATCTCGCCACAGCAGCATAGTTCAAAAATATAAAACAATTGCATAAGCTTCAACTTGGACGTACCATGACTCCTCTACAAAGAGGCAAATGCTGACCTCTGCATAACAAGACAATGGAACTTATTATGTTCGCAGACCAAGCAGTAGCACAATGCTAAATAGGCATGATAAATGTTTACTTGTACCGGTATATGCATATATCTCGGCTTAAGGGTTTGCTAATTGATACTTGACTTGATATACCTAGTACTTAGTATCGTAGAACTGCCTAATTGTGTTTGCATCTGAATAGCGTATTTAAGCATAATGACATTGCTCAAACTGGAAGAGGCAAACTAATGGGAAATAGTTTTGGCTCCGTTGTAAGGGAGAAAAAATAATTCCAGGAGGTATTTATTTAAGAAAAAAAGTATCTTCACGCCCGTATCCCCGAAAGGGTAGGCAGAGGTACAACAAGTGCACCCACGATTAGCCGAAGATACTTGGTCCCACAAATGTGACAGGTGGCAAGCCTATCGCCAACCGGGCGATTTTATTTATTTATTTAAGATTAAAATTGAACTGCATTCTAAACCTCAAGGCTAATTGTAAGGTTGTTTTATATCATAAGATAGCAAACAAGATGGCTCTCCTGATGGAAAGAGAAAATATCGCGTATAGACACCAAAGGATGTTAATGGTGCAATGTCATTCGCGCGGTGGGATAGCAATGCCACAAGCGTGAGTCTACCTTACCCTTCAGGCCGGAACACGACAATGACAAGCATAGACGCTATTGCGGCAGGAATTGGTAAGGCGGTGGTACCATATAGCTAGACGTTGCGGAACTCCACCACGTAGTAGTCAGTAGTCACGATACTAGTGACACGTATAGCTAATCCGTTGCCTTTTTCGACCAGAGGCCCGAATCAACACGGGGTAAAAGTAATAAACCCTTAAAAAACATATAAAATAATATATAACTTATGGGTAAATATAGATAAGGCATATAAAATAATATATATCTGCTAATACAGATAAGGTATATAAAGAATATATACCTTATAAGGTTACATAGTTAAGGTCTTTACACATAAATAATCTGTTAACATATTTTTATGATTATGTTACTTTTTTCGACGAGTTGGTCCCGGCCTCCTTTGAAGAATAGGCCAACTGCCGTTCTGCCAGGCAGGTCGTAAAAGGCGACCGATTGGCTATCGAGTCACTACAATCGTGGCTACTAGGTGGTAGAGTTCTGCATTGTCTCGTCCGGGTCTGGTACCACCGCCTTACCTATTCCTGCCGCAATAGCGTCAGTGCTTGTCGCTGTCGTGTTCCGGTTTGGAGGGTAAGGTAGCCGGTAAACTTATTCATGTGGCATTAGACCTCGCCACAAGATAGCAACGCACCATTAACATCTTTGGTGTCTATAGGCGATGGTTGACTCTTTCCATCAGGAGACCCATCTGCTTGTTTGCTATCTTATGACATAAAAAAAAAGAGTTGCGATATACAGGTATAACTTTTTTTTTGTTAAAAGCATTGCGTAACGTCATTACATTTTAATTATTTCAGCACCGCTTATATTACAAGCTGCGCCTTGCGCGTTGCGCTTGATCAGTATTTTATGGATCCTATTAAAAAAGTCTACGTGTTAAATCTAGATATATATTACTTGTATAACAAATTTTATCCAAATTTTTCCAGTCGTTGAGGAGTGGAGAAAAAACTAACAGATAAATACAAATACGTACACATTCAAACATACAAAATATTGTCAAAACACGAAATTACGTTTTCTGTGGTCATAAATATATGTTATAATATGGATATGGATATGTTTTTAATATGGAATTATCAAAAAATAAGTATAAGTCAAATTTTCCCAAGGAAAAAGTATTTGAAAAAAAATAATAATTATAAACAAAACGTCTTATAAATTAGATGACTCAATTCTCTCAATTAAGTTCCTGTTGGTAGTTTTTAGATTAGATATTTTCCATGAACCGCCGCATTAGATATTTTACATGAACAAAATCATTATCACCTTTAGTAAATTAATTCTAGGATGCAAAACTATCAGCAGCTATCTATGCATGTTGGCGTCGAGAGATAATTTATCAATAACATAGTGTTCCTGATTGTCTCAGAGCCAGTCGTATATCATTACCATCCAACTGGAATCTGCACAGCGTTCTATTAACATCGCCCTGGTCGTGTTCGGTGTTGCGTGACTTTCCACATTTTGTAAACTTTACTTCTACCAACTATCCCCTTGAGATAACACCAACGGGACCCGTAACATTAGGTGCGCTTTGTTAATTAAAAGATTGTCGACGTTAATTTAGATTTGTTTAGTTGTATTGTCACGATTTATTGTGATTTACTGGGTCATGCCGCTATTTTATTTTTCTTTACGTGTTTGTTATGTTTATTATCAATTTGTTTTAAGTAATTATTAAACTTAATAAAACCTTTGAGCCTAGGGGATAGTCAATTTGGCTCAGATGATGAGGTCCCGGATTTCATCCCTGGATCGGGTCAAGTGTTATTGAGGTTGTTTGAGGTTTTTCTGTAAACTTTAATATCTTAGTAACAGCTTGAAGCCTGGCTTGGCGGGTGCTTTACTACTCCCGTACCTCAGATGAGCACGTAAACTGTAAAGCCGTCGGTACTGGTTGTCGCTACAAATAGTCGATTAGATTCTGAGTTCATATTATAGATACAGTAATATGTTTTATTTTATTTTATTGTTTTATTTTGATAGGTTCTATAGCTTTTATTTTGATACGTTCTATAGTTCTATACACACATAATTGATGCGTTCTTGGAATGTCACACGTACAAGTTTTAAAGTTTTTGTTCGTACTTTACTTACGTCTAAGTTTCTGTACGCGTATGTAAAAAGTTGCGGAAGTATATTATTTGAGTTCATTTGATGAATGATGACCTTGTTGGTCTTGTTATTAGCCTGCTCGGTTCTGATCGTGAAGAATCTATGTCGTGAAGTTTTACGAATGAATACCGGAATTGGTCAAGTTATTATGTGTTTTTTATATTTTGAAAAATCTCAGTGCTTACTTGAAATCTGGTAGTTGTATGTTAATTCTAGATCTTCTATTATTCTGGTGATAAATTTCGAAACGTCTGGCCCGGGTATATGGTACAATCGCCTTACCTGTTTCGGCCGCAATAGCATCAACGTTTTGCAATTATCGTATTACGGCTTAGAGGATAGCCGGTAGAGTTATGCATTATTCCGTTATCCAGTTATCCCGCTATAAAGATAGCAAGCCACCATTAACATCTTTGGTGTCTATAGGCGAAGGTTTCTCTTTACATCAGGAAAACAATCTGCTTGTTTGCTATCTAATGAGATATATAAAAATATTATAAAAACATAAACCCGATTTCGGTCCGGCTATATAGCTATATAATTTTTATATAGCTATATATAACCTATAGCTATATAAAAATTATATAGCTATAGGTTATATACTCTCACAACTAAGACAAATCTAACGACACTTCTCGAGCCCAGCAAGAGCTAAGCCATCGAGTCGTGCCTGCTAAAGTAATATACATACATTCAAAAACATACTTTCTATCACAGTCGTGTTAATAGTATTTATTTTTTACTCGATTGGACTAGAAGGCGGGATTTTATTATTAGATTTTTGTTTCGTTTTTTTTAATAATTAGTTTATTCATTGCCGAAATGTTTATAGATACTGGCAATCGTCGTCAGGTCGAAATGTGGTTGCATTTTAAGCTGAGGGTGAGCGAGGGGGAGGGACCTAGATAGATTAATGTTTGACAAGACTTTAGCTGTAAACGTAATAGTGCACGTGTGTGTATATTATCATGTAAGTATTTCAAATGAGCTTAGTGTGTGTAATGTTTATTTTTAATGTCTTTTTAAATCATATTATTTAAAAATATTAGATTTCTGCATCCCTCCGCAATGAAAATTAACTGTCATAAAAAGTGGTACAAAGTTTTTGTTTTTCGTTTTTCGTTTTGATTTTATACTCAAAAAGATATTACTTACATGACAATTATATTGTTATGTAAGTGATTTTAGTAATTAAAAGTTTTAAGTAGTTAATTACCAAACAATGTAATCAAACCACTTCTTTTGACGACCTTTTTAATGAACACAAGTTTTGTTCGCCCGATCATCGAAATACCATCCCACACATTTCACGAACCGCTTTCAAAAGGAACACGCTCCTCAGCGTAATTTGTCAAGTAAAAGCACTAATTATAATATAAATTACGCACAAAATAAATTACGCACTTAATTCATTTAAAAAGACACATAGATTAATTAAAATATTTGTCTAAATGCAACCACAGTAAATTTAAAATATTTAATATTCTATTAACCAACAACTCTATTAGTATTAAATGTTGTTTTTATGGCCGATTTATATTGAAAGATGTTAGAATTTTATTGCACACGGAAGTACCTACCGATTGAATTATGTTCATTTGAAATGAATAAATTGTTAATTTAAATATTTATAAGCCTTCAGATGCAGGGAGCCATTATATTAATCTTTTTTTATTGAAATTTACCTTTACATGCACTTTCAATGGGTCAACAGTAAGTATTATAGCTACTATACTATACTACTGCATGGAAACGCGGCCACACACTGAGAGAATCTGGCGGCAGAAACTCAGCGGTCTTTTCTTTTTTTTCTGTATTTATTTACTAATATTTACATATTATATAATTAATAAAAAGTATAATTACGCCGGTTCCCTTGCAGGGTAGTCAGAATGAACTTTCCGGTATCTAACATACCGGAAAGTCTATTTTAGTCTTACAGATTTCCGGTTCATTCTGACTGTTAACAGTTTGACCCTCCAGCTATTTCTAAAGCTTCCCGCTAGGTTGAGGTATTTTAAGCTAAAGGAACAAAAGTTATACCTCAGCATAGATTTTTTTCAGAGTTGAAAAATCTAAATTGTTAAAAATGATAGTAATTTGATTTTTGAAATGCTGTATATTTTGGAAATGATAATTGATTTTGACCTTTCTAATGACAAAGCAAGTGTTGCGCTCTAAAATATTTTCTTCGTACATAAACTGTAGGGTTCAAAATGTCGAAGTAATGTCAAAAAACACTTTTTTTACAAAAAATTTCGTCATTGAGAAATCTCAAATAAATCGACCGATTTTGATCCGATTTCCGATATTTAACGCAGTTTTTTAGAGACAAAGCTGTTTAGATTTTTAAATAATTAAACATTAAGTGAGTTTGCGATAAACAATTAAATATTAATCAATATTTGAAATGCTGAAAATTTTGAAAACTTGATTCGACTTTTATTTTTTGAAACTGCATTTGAAGTTTTTTTAAGTACTAAAATTTTGTAGGAGGTCGAAAAATGTTTTTTTTTAAATATCTAGGTTATGTCAAAAAATACTTTTTCAAAATTTTTCGTCGACTAGAACTCTAGTCTATTCTAGAAATACATACGTAGCGGGAAGTTAAAGAATACTACTAACGTAGCGGAAGGTTAAAAAATACTACTAACGTAACGTAGTAGCGAGAAGTTAAAAACACTAATGTAACACGATGTATCAAATATAAAAGTTGACTCAAGCGTTTCGCTCCCGATTAATATGTCATCGACATCGTTTTTCATACGTGCTTTCATCCTTTATTTCAGCTCCAAATGAGTTGCCTCTTGAACAATAAAGTTAACCTATGTTTGACCCCAGATCTTCAACTATCCATATCAAATTTCATCAAAATCGATCGAGCAGTTTAACCGTGGAAGCGTAATAGACAAATAGCGAATAGAAAAACATACAAGCAATCGTACATGTACAGACTATCGTATTTATAATATTAATATGAATTTTTGTTTTCTAAGCAATTAATGAAAGCTTATAGTAAGGCTTCAAAATAAATAAATACGTTCTATGAATACAAAACAGGACCTTTTGTGGTTAGCCATTATGTTTGCGGAGCTCGGGTCGCGGTGTCAAATCCCGCAAATGGACAAATATTTGTCCTTGGTTCTAGATGTTTGCTAAATATATTTTGGGTATTTGTTCATCTTGGAATAAATCAAAGTCCTTGTCCGATAGTGGATTAGCCTTTAGACTCACAGACGAGGATGGAAAACAGAAACAATTCGCATAATTCGTATCGCTTTTGCATAATTTTAGCTATCGGAATGATGCTTTGAAAACGAATTATACTCCAAAACGACGCTATTTCTAACCTCTCACTATTTTATGAATCGACGGAAAAAGAAGGATATCAGACATGGATGTATGTAATATTGTTGGAAAGAAAGTGTCATCATGCCCGGTTCTTTTACAGGGTAAGCAGAATCGGACATCTATAGACTTTCCGGTTCACCACGATTCACCGGTTTGCCGATTGATGAGATGAGTGGTGATGCCCATGCCGCAATTTTAACGATATGATTACGATTGTCGACTATTTCGGAGGCACAGGAATGGAATACACCACCCGCCAGACTCCGAGCTGCTATTGAGATTTTTGATTTTCTAGAAAACCTCAAAAAATTTAAATTAAACCAAATAATCACATTTGCCCGGCCCGGGATCGGACCCGGAACCTCATGATCTGAGCCGAATAGCCTAACCCCTAGACCACGAGGCAGTCAATATAAAATTGCTGGAATTGGATATACATTTAAGTATGTGTACCACGTAATTGTATGTTTATATTATGTTTGTACGATTGCATATTTGTATTTTTGACCACGATTTTCTCGAGAACTAAAAGCTATATTGAGATAATTCTTTTTGTATCAAACATTGACATAATATTATGCCATTGGTATCAAATGGTATGTTCTAACTTATTCGGTTTAGTAGTTTTTGAGATATCCGTCAGTTTAATTTTTCAAATTCAATTATATAAATGCTACTCATAGATTACGCTTGTGCGTGTGTGTATTTGTTACTTTTTTTAGCTATAGCCACTTGATAGCTTTTTTTTGTTATAGTAACAAGACAATGTATTTTATATACAGGATTTGAACAATTTACTATTAAACTATGATATTATAAAGATGTAAAGTTTGTTAATTTGTGAGTTTGTTCGTAGGAAGTAAGTAATCACTAGAAATACTGAACCGATTTTGGAAAGCAGTAGGAAGAAAAAGAAAACAGTCAAAACTTACATTATTCTTGGGCAGGGTGTGAAATTTTTAAGATAAATATACTCATTGATCATTATCGCGATAATTGTCATGATGTTAGAAATAAGCAGTTTAATAAATAAATTATATATATTTTACAATCAAGGTGATCTTTTATTAATTTTTCGTTCAAAATTTCGTGATTAAAACTAGCAAATCAAAATACGAGAGGTTTGTGCATAAGTTTAACTATATAATACTTAGTTAATTAAACTAATAAGTGGAATATTATCCTCACCAACCTCTACTGCGCTAACTGAACAAGGATCGTGTGTATCTGAAAAGTCGAAGTCGTCGAAGTTGCAAATATTTTCGACAATATCTATCAAATATACTTATATTTATATTGATACTCGTAATTAATTTAATAAATATCAAAGATAATTATTGGTGATAACGATCACTTCAAACTCTGTTCCTAAGTAACATAGGCTATATTTTATCCCAATTTTCCCGTGGAATCAGGTCGTATGCGGGTAACAATACCCGCATACGACATGTACCTTACCTAAGGTAATCTATGCAATAGTTTCAATATATGGATTACTTTTCATTTCGGAAAAATGTATTGTTTCTATGGGATTCACATAATGGGTGGGTCGCTTGTATTATATAAATTTGTATGATTAAAAAACCGTGATGTACTTACTGCGTTATTCATTTAATTTTTATCCCAAATGTGATTTCAATAGAATTTGATAGTACTAATATTTATCGCCGCGGCGCGGCTGCTGCCGTTCTGATGATATAGTTTAGACTTCGACCAAAATAAAATTTACTTTGGTCAAAGAGTTTAGACAGCTTCTGCAAGCTTCTACCGATCTCTATGCTTCTGCCGCTAACAATAATTTCTTTAACACGTTCGATGGTACGTAACTATACCTAATGATAGTATTGAAAACTATATTTTCAAACTTATTTATCTTTGGCCAGAGTTGAGAGAAGTAAAAGCAAATTGAATAAGCATGGGACCAAAGATTTATTTACAAGTGACGCAGTTTTATAGCTTTCCATAAAGGTCCTATTTTATTGCGTCGTCTGTTTTATACATAATATATTACAACTACGCGTTTATATGTATATTACGTCTGTTTTCTATTATTTGGATGTTTTAGATTTAATGAGCATTCTTTTACATAATTTGTTAATGAGCTTCGTCTGTTAGCAAGATCTAAGCGTAGTGTGATATCTCTAACATCAAAGATGGTAATGGTGCGATGGAACTTGGAGTCCTTATTTTAGCTGGAAGGCTTGGTCATATACGCGATTCTATAAATGTTACATTTACAAGTAGGACACAGACATTTTGGAGCAGGATCAGGTATCCAAGTGATTACCGCTGTGGGCGCTTCGTGGCTTCCATCGTCTATCCGAAAGAAAGTAAACTGAAAGTAGCTATTTACTTCTATAAAGAGCTCAGACAAAAGACAAAGTCAGAATGACGGTCATCGAGGTATCGTCACTACTGTGAAGATTGCTGACACACAAGGTTTTTAAAATAGAGATCTTTCGAATCAGACAAGGTGTACGGTGTAAGGTGTAATGAAAGTCCGTCCTCAAAGCATTAAAACTTGTATGTAGTGTTACAAGATAATTGCTTGAACAAAATTTCGACTTGGCTTGATTTTTTTTTTACCGTTTTAAATTGCTTGA
The DNA here is from genome assembly GCA_036924255.1 of Apodemia mormo. Lineage (NCBI taxonomy): Eukaryota > Metazoa > Arthropoda > Insecta > Lepidoptera > Riodinidae > Apodemia > Apodemia mormo. The sequence continues at coordinate 34,147,739 of JAUPFN010000008.1, read as the reverse complement.
CCACTACATTAACATAGCATGGACTCAGAACATTGCAAATATAGCTTGAACGGGGTAATGTCTCTATAAATATACCTTGCCTGCCTTGTAATAGGCTATATACCTTGCCTGGCTAGGAAGAACTTTTCATCTTCATTATCTTGTGGCGTCATTATCCTTCATAATAATAACAAATGCCCTCTATTTAAGCAATAGTATAAATGTAGTAAGAATCCTCTATTCGAGTAATTCTTCAACTCACGTGGAGTGAAATAGCATTTATGTCTTCTGATTCCACGAGTCATGATGCTGATTAGCTGATAGTATACTTATGAAATTTCGGGCTGGTATTCAGATTTTGTGAATAGTCATAACACTAGTAATATTTTTTTGCTCGACCTAGACCTTGACAAGACTAACTTGACGCAGATTATACAGACCAACAAGTAAATCGTTAGACCAGTAGCGTGTGAAGTTTATAGTAGATAGCAGGAATATTGTAATTTCAAACAAGTAACGTTGCGTTGCCATTATTTGCCGCAATTATGTCAGTGCTTGTTCATGTATGAGGTTTTTTTTATATCATAAGATAGCAAACAAGCAAATGGGTCTCCTGATGGAAAGAGTAAAGATGGAAAAAGGTTTTAATGGCGCGTTGCTATCTTGTGGCGAGGTTTAATGCCACATGCATACGTTTACCGGCTACCTTACCCTCCAAACCGGAACACGACAGCAACAAGCACTGACGCTATTGCGGCAGGAATAGGTAAGGCAGTGGTACCAGACCCGGACGAGACAATGCAGAACTCTACCACCTAGTAGCCACGATGGTAGTGACTCGCATAGCCAATCGGTCGCCTTTTACGACCTGCCTAGCAGAACGGCAGATGGTCTATTCTTCAAAGGAGCCCGGAACCAACATATAAATGGGGGGTAAAAATATGCTTATGGGACTAGATTCTTAGGCGATTTTTTTTTATCCTATGATTTAAACAGTCATCAGTGTTCATTATATTTTATAACATTTTTATAGTGAAGTATTTCAAACAATTAATGTTCAAAGTTACGCCGCCTTTTAATGTTGCTTTGCTTTTTTGCCTCCTGTGTATGCTATTTTAATTAAATTTTTATAAAGAATTGGTTTTTGTAACAAATTTTAATTAGATTGTGTAGTGAAATTATATTGTTACAAGTTTCCTGTAAATATATGCCTTACGCTTTAGTGTTTTGTCTGTTCGAGTCAGTTAATAAGTCTTGAGTTTGAATCCGGGGAGGGTGAAAAAATTGTGTTAAGTTTTTTAAAATGATATTGTTTCTTTTTACTCCATGTTGGTCCGGGCTCCTTTAAAGAATAGACAACTACCGGTCTTTCAGACAGGTCGTAAAAGGCAACCGATTGACTATACGTGTCACTACTATGGTGACTACTATGAGTTCCAACTGAGAATAGGATCGCGTTTGTTATCAACTTCATACCACAAGTGTAAAATTAGTAACGTCAGCAAAAAATATTTGTTCAAAAAATATTGCTGATTTATTGAAGAACAAATAACGTTTTAATAATATTATTTTCATCAATAAAAATTAGTAAAAAACACCAGTCTAACTGTTCATTTATGTATATAAAAAAGTCTTGTTAGTTATACGACTTATAAGTCAAGAACGACAGGGCCAATTTCGTTGCGATTTTTGTGGGTTTAGATTGTCTGTGTCCAGAACAGGTCAAAAAGTATTAAAATATCATATTCATTAATAAAAAAAACGGTAAAATATATCAGTTTTTAAAGTATTTCTTTGTTAGATTCTTTGCACATCTTACTCATCATTTATGAAGTTTTGCAAAATGTGGAACAACATGTCATCGTGACAGTCCTATTCTTAGTTGTAACGAATAGTACTAGGTGGTAGAGTTCCGCGACGTCTCGTCCGGGTATTTGCTACCACCACCTTATCTGTTCCCGCCACATAACGTTAATTCTTCTCACTGTCGAATTCCAGAGTGCTAAATGTGAGTTTTTCTTTACGCATTCGATCGTGAGCGCGTTTGGAGTTTACTAGGAATTTGTATGTGATTTGTACAGCGCCACCTAGTGGTAAACTGGTTCCTCACGTTTACCACTAGGTGGCGATGTACAAATCACATACAAATTCCTAGTAATCTCCAAACGCGCTCACGATCGAATGCGAAAAGAAAGACTCATACTTAGCACTCAGTTTAGACTTATGCATGTAGAATTGCCGTCCCGCCATAAGAATAGAGACGACGTCTACGACTGTTCGATTTGCATGTACCTTCTTTATACGAACAATCAAGCTTTGGAACAGTTTACCTCACACGGTTTTTCCGAGAAGCTACGATAGTGGGATTTTTAAGAGAAGGATCAACAAATTCCTTAAAAGCCGGCATCGCACTGGCAACTAACCCTTTATGTTGTAAATGTCAATGTGGGCAGAGGTGACCGCTTTCCATCAGGCTCACTCGCACGTATGCCTCCAAATTCAATAAAAAAAATTAACATATTTTGTGTCAATGGGCGATAGTTTTTATATTCATCAGGAAAGCCATCTGTTTGTGCTATCCTATGATGTATAAAAATCACTAAAGTAGCTCGACGTCACTTGTTGGTGTGGTCATATCCATGTGCCTTGGATGACCACGTAAAGCAGTCTGTTTCATTTATGGAAAAAAGTGATAGTCGTTAGAGGGGCAAAATCACAAATATGTAAAGGCGATCTCTATTCAACTTGCTTGTTGACAAACGAGTGCATCTTGTTGAAACGGAGCTTCTTTGGACTTATAAGTTATTTGGCTTACCCCGTAAGGAAACAGGCTGGTGTGATGATATTTATTTCATTTTCTTATATACGTGGTTATTTTTTTATTTTGGCAATAGCAATTTTATTTCTATCTGTTTGTTCTATTTGTCTGTCTGCCTCTTCTTCACGCCTAAACCACTGAATCGATTTGGATGTAATTTGGCATAAAGATAGCTTGAGACCTGAGAAAAGACATAGGATAGATTTTGTCCAGGAAATCCCACGGGAAATACCGTGGTTAAATAAACATAGAAAAAGAAAATTTTCTATGTGGACGAAGTCGCGGGCACAGCTAGTTTTAAAATATACCATTTGTTAAAGAAACCAATTTGAAAAAAGGTTATTTAACCGTATAATCGCAGTTTATATTGGAAAACTTGATGCAGGTTTGTAAAAATATTTGCTCTTTTTTGTAATGTACATAAATTAAATACAAATAATAAAAACAATCTTGCAGTACATATTTTACGTCTCCACAGAATAAGTTACTCATCTATGGGTCTGACTACACCTACACTTTTACATAAAGCTACCAGATGCTATTATTTTATAGACTCAGAATCAGAATTTTGTAAATCTGTAGCCATAGCATTGCTGCTTGCTAATGTCGTGTACAAGCTTGGAAAGTAAAGCAACAGACAAACTTGCTACAGTTTTTGTCATTTAAGCAGTTAGTAATGTTGCATTACTAATGTTGTACTATTAATATTGACTGCCGTTAGTAGTGATTGCTTGTTTGCATTTTTACGTCTTATGTGTCTTATGTTAAGATGGGTAACTTCTGGGTATCATATCACTTACAAAAGTGTGTAGACGATTAAGTGTTGTTGTTATTTTTTTTATCTAATTGGTTTTATTTTAAGTGTTTTAAAAACCAACACAGAAAACACAATTACTTTAAATAATACGACAGTTTGTAGTATAAGTGTGTAAGTATGAATATGTGGTAATAAGAAATATAATCTTAACTTAACAAAACTGTGTAAGAACTTTAAAAAGTAAGAAGTAAACAGAGAATCTGAATAGAATAGACGCATGAGGTCCTGGATTTGAATCCTAGGCTGGGTCGTTCGCTTTTAACAAGTTTTAGAAAACGTACCATTTTCGAGACCCTATATATTATGTTGGCTACCTATCCTCTATCCACACACTATCACCATTGGCTAATCACGGGGTAACTGATTGTGATGAAGATAGTAAGATGTACATTAACCTACTCTTTAGGATTGTTTGCTTGATGGTATTTTTTTATTTGTGCTCACAGTACTTTTCTAAAACTTCATGCCTATCATAAAACCCTACACTTTAGTAGTTATTACTTTGGAAATCAGATCCCACACATATTTAAACGTGTTAAGTTTAGGCCCTAACAATCTCATTACGTTTTTATTAACGTTTCCGATCAATATAAATTGTTCCTGTCGACAGAAGAGTCGGACTACAAAACGTTTTGGACTCTTTGGAAACCAGTTTCAAGATCGAAATGAATGCGTCGGTCGTCTTTTTAAGTTTTTTTCTCATACTTTTTGTGGGCATTCGGCATTTGAATATTTATTGGTCCTAAAAGATTATATATGCCATGGATTGAATTCCCTAGATTTCGAGAAGATCTGAGATTTTTATTTTCTTAAATTGCCGTCGGCGTTTTTTGTTTTGTTAATAGCTTAAAAATACCTTTGTCTTAATAAATAAAAGAAATTTAGATTGTAATTTCAATACACACCTCCATATAATTATAATCATTGTTCTGTTCTTTTGTTTTTTTGTTCTTTTGTTGTTTATTATTATTATTTTATTTGAATATCGAGATTTTAATTATAGCTTAATTTTTCATTTTATCATATACTTATTAGCAATTACATGCGACCAAAAGTCATTACTTCTTTTTGCTTAATTAGGTAATATGTAAACTGTGTCACTCTAAGATAATGTAATTAGCTTTTTTAAAAGTGAAACAATTTTTAAAATCGGTCAAGTAATTTTTGAGTTAAATTGTAATAAACATAAAATCCAATCTTTCCTCTTTATAATATTAATTTAAATATCTTACAGGTTTTTTTTTGCTTACTTAAGCCATTAGTGTTAGCACACCATTTATGTTTTTATGTCAGGAAACTAGTAAGAGATGAAAAAAAAGCCTAAAAAATAATAAAAGTAGTACCTAATGACTAATACCAACAGGCCATAACACAAACTAATAATTTACTTACTTTACATCAATTCGTGTAATTTGTCCAATAATGTTTATTATTATAATAATATTTAGCAGAGTAATTAATAAGTAAAATTTGGCGGTAGATCTCACCGACTTTGTAAAGACAGAATTTGTCGTTATTTACTTAACCCAATTTGAATTTACTAGCTGATCCACGCAGATTCACACGCAGGTAAATTACACGTCATCAATGTAAGAGATTTCATACACCTCTCATACTCATTTATCTCGTAAGAACAATTCCTGTGAAAATATTCAGCTTTTTGATTCAAGGGTTTGACATGACAGAAATTTCTATTCTTTTTACACAGATTACAGATACAAAATATTCTACACTACACTGTTGCCGCCAACTTTAGCAACGAAGTCTTATCAGAATTCAGGTTAATTATGATTCGTTATCCAGCGTTAAGGTGCGTTATCATGAACACATTCAAATGACTCATTTAATCGTAAAACATCTACTTGATAGAATGAAGAACAAATCAAGTATTTCACACTAGTTCGAACCACTGTGGCATAAAAAAAAATAATAAAAACCAAGCTAAAAATAGTTAAACCACAAGATAATAATTTAAACTTAAAACTTCAACCACAGACTTTCAACCAGGAGATACATGATTTCTAGAAGCTTAAACTAGATCTATACCAAATTTATATAGCAACCAACGTACAGTAAACCTCAAACAAAAAAATAATATTCTTAATCGATTAATAAATAACCGAGTTTTGGGGTAACAAACAAATAAAATAAAATAAAACAAAAAAATTGAGAACTATTTTTTAAAGTTGGTTGCAAATGGATGATGACACTAACACAGATTGTTTCGTCGATAAATCTGGCGAGCTGTTAATCAATAAAAATAAGTAAAACTGACGCAAAATTGTAAATTAAAAATGTCTCTAAATTAAATTTCAATGAAGATTCGGTTTCACAGAATAAATTTGAGCTTTCCTGCTCCGAGCAATAAAGAAGACAGATTGTGATTTATTATATTAGTTAAAATAAACCTCTCGTCGTGTTTAACGCTATTTATAAATATAATCTTATCGTCCGTAGCTCTAAGTTCGTAGATCTTGAATCTAAAAATGGTTTATATATCGGCTTAAAGTGAGATATCCATGTATTTTTATTAAACGTAGAAATTTTATTATATATAGATATATACAATCACACTCATTCTCTACGGGACATGATAAAATATGTAATCGATCGGCAAATAATATGATCCATATAGACGTTGTCGCTGTAGATCATATTAATTGCCATTTGATTCACTTCAGCATTAGCTTCAGCTATTCTATATGGCTTATAATATATCTCATAAGTGTAGCTCGCAGATTAAAAAATCGATTGACAGGAATTTTTTCATAGTAGGCAACTCTGGTCATTTCTATTCGTAGTTTCTTATACCCTCCACTTTCTTTAACCATCCCGTTCGCGTTAGTTGAGTTGGGTGATTAGCGACCCCAAGAACTCAATCGATGGGGCTCGAGTTTTATTGCCTACAGAGACAATCTTGTATGTGCTGAGCATTAGTCGTGTGTAGTTCGCGAACGAATCCTTCAATTGGACTACTTCAGTTGCGTTTAGTTCATCCTTCACTAGTTCAGTTTCAATTTATCTATATCTCTAGTTCGCGTAGTTCACCGCGAACGAAACGATTACGAGAGTCGAAGATTGCCGATCACGCGCCGATGGGAGTGACGTAGCAGACACAATCTCGGCCCAGCTGAACTTGATACCGGTTAACTATATCACTCGTACTTTTTATTGTACAATGTACAAACATACTTGCGAAGAGCGATAAAATGAATTCTTTAATTATAAGCGTTCATTGCTTATTGCGCATGAAGGTAGTTTGATATTAATTAGTATAAACGCAATGCATAAAATGTCATAATGTTTGAATTTACCTAAAATCAAAAATTACAGTGAAAAATAAAAGTTTAGAAAAATCAGCTTAAAGTTAAGACCATAAGAAACATTTTCCTGTATTCGGCAATTGTAAATACTACTTTAGTAAGAACTTTTGATCTTTCATTAGTAAAAGTACGAATAAAAAAACGAAAAAATAGTACAAATAATAAATATAGTTTATTTTAAATTGTTTTATTATCGCTTCAACGTTTATCTTGTTCGCAGAAATCATAAGATTCATTACACACTACTTAGTTCGATTAACAAACGAAGGAAAATCAATGTACTGAGAAATGATAGCGACTCAAGCCATTGGACTAAATGAACTACTGAACTAAAAGAGTGATATACTTCGCAGTGATCAAAATATATGTTCATATCTTTTCAATTCAGTGACACATTCTGCGCACCTCTACTGAGCATAGATGTTTATACTAGTATTGGTATACTAGTAAGTATTAATATTAAATATCTGGTTGACCGCTTTGCTCGGTTTTTCACATACCCATATCTTGGGAACCGAGCTTTTCTTGGACCTGGAACCTTGATAAATCGATTCCTTGACCCGAAAAACCCCTAATTTGTGACTTTCGTGAAAATCGTTGGAGCTGGAGAATATATATATATATATATATATATATATATATATATATATATATATATATATATATATATATATATATATATATATATATATATATATATATATATATATATAATAAATGCGAAAGTTTGTATGTTTGCATAGATGTTTGGATGGATGTTTGTTACTCAATGAATGAAATTTGGCACATAGGTAGATGATTACATACATATTTTCACGCCAATCATTTACGGACGCTTTAGACAGTACTTACTTCTTCCATATTCATAACTCTCTTTATTAAGAAATAATATTTCTATTGATATTTACCTAATTCTTCTCTGTTCATGTAATTTTTGCATTTAGTTTTAGGTGTTTTGTATTTTATTGTATTTTAAACAAATCGATCAATTAATCTTATATGATTCATAAACACTTAATATTTAAACTAACATCAATAAGTATTTTTTTACTGCTAAATAATGTTATTTTTGGGATTCAATGAGATCGGAAGACATATTTCACAATTATTCACATATTTTGCAATTATTTGTTTGGATTTAATAAAAGAAATTATTAACATAGCACAATCTGTTAAAGGAAGATGTTAACTTATAAAACTATAAAAATTGAGCTTCACTAATTTTCTAGTTAAGGAAAACTAGAATTCGCCAATTTTTAGTAAGGGCCTACTCACTAACGCCTCTACTAGACTAATTTTTCCAAGATTTTTATTGATTTCTGAAAGGAAGTTTATACTGTACATATTGTCAGTGTTAAATTTAGATAGGTTCTAGATTGGAGACTACATACCAGGAAGCGCAACGTAGGACGGCCACCCATCAGATGGAGAGTCGACCTGGTTAAGGTTGCAGAGACTCATTGGATATTGGCTGCTTCAAGCTGTTCGCAGTAAAATTCATTGATCGAGGACTATGTTTAGCAACATATGGCCCATGACGCTAGTGGCAAATTTTCAGAGACGACAAAATTTGCGCTGTGGGAAAAAATCTTTGAGTTATAGAAAACATTTGAAAATCCTTATTACTATTTATCTATGGGCGGTGGCAAACATTTATTATTAGGTGAATCTCGTTTGGCTCCACTTCTATGAAAAAAAAATATGTAAATACTATATATCTATACGACATAAATGGTTTCGAATTTAATTAAAATCTAAAAGTTGTATTGTTGGCAACTCTTCATAAATCATATTATTGTTTATAACTGTTGCATTCGGCTTTGTCCGTGTAAAATTTATTTGTATTTTAATATTTATTTTATTAGTGAGAAACAGTTACAGACGGCCAATTTAATGAAGTAAGCCGTAGAAATAATTTTAGAAACTAATAGTAGAATACTTCAATATATAACTCCAAAATAAACTCTATGCGTAAAATCATTCCGTTCCGTAATTTAAAAAATGTGCACTTAAATAATCGCAAAAAATGCAATCAGATCGATATTTTTTCTTCTATCTTAACATCTTCTTTACATTTTTATTCGTATTTTTATGTACAGATACACCAGGATCTATTATTTAAATGTGCATGTAATCTCTTCTTTAGTTAATAAGTAAGGTACATGAAATCTATAATAATATTATTAAATTGTAGAGTTTGTTTGTGTTTGTTTATTTGGTTGGTTGTACGCGCTAATCTCGAAAACTGCTGAACCGATTTGAATGATTCTTTTTGAGTTGGATAACCTGTTTATCGAAGAAGGTTTTAGGCTATATAACATCATGCTACGACCAGTAGGAGCGGAGTAAACAAAGTTTGCGCGGGCGAAGTCGCGGGCAACAGCTAGTAAACCATAAAAATGAAAATTCTCAAAGTTTCTTAAGCATTATTTTTGAAGTTTCATTCTGCTTTTATTTTCATTCTTATTTTTACGGACAGCAAAGTGAATTCCATTAAGATACGGTAAAACGATATGCTTTTAGAAAGTTATTCAGTCTCTTTTACCCCTAAATAACTCTAATGTAATTTGTCCGCTTTGAATCAAAAGAACTGAATAATTCGTTTAACAAGAGATGAAATAATGACTGTGGAGTGAAACTTTTAAGGCTTTCATAAAAACCAGTAGATTTAAAGGTCAAGGTTGCTAAAAAAGTCTAAGCGATAATGGATTACCGAGAATTGATTTCTTTTGAATATTTTAATTCTTCAAAATTTTGATACAAATATAATAAGTGGTAATAAGGTTATATAAAAGTGAAAAAGTTTGTATCAAGAATATCAATAATCTAAACAGTGTCACAATGCAGTTTACCGTTAATATGTAATACCATTATTACTTTATTTATCATTAGACGGGAAGAATGGCCAAAGTTCCATAAATCGGTTGGGAAACTTATTGGGTGCGTCTGTTTCTGGAGCAAGACTGGCGTTAAATGGTAATTTGTTTGTAATAATTTTAGGAGGCAAACGTTGAGTATATCAAAATAGTCAATTCCGTTTTAGATAGAAACTTATAAACCATATTTGCCTTTATATTAATAAATAATGATAAATAAATGCATATATCAATGGAATTGAACTTACACCAAATTAAGGAAATATTTACTTGTGATATGGATGTTTTAGTCAACGACAAAAAAAAATATAAACACCAAAACATAAAAATATATGAAATAAATGCTTGTTTACGTTGGGAATCTTGGTTGCGAATTATTGGAAGAAATTGGAAATTGTTCATAAAAATGTTTATTGTATAGATTCACTTTAAAACTACTACACCATGTAACAAAAACTTGTACACACAGAACGTTATTCATTATCAGCTTTACTTTTTTCTTTTACATCATAGAAAACGCAACAAGAAGACGTCCTTTCCAGAAATAATGATAACCATAGGCATAAGTTTACCAGCGCTCTTAATGTCTAAACTGAAACACAATACCGTTAACTAACCAACATTGACTATTATGACCGAAATTGATAAAGCAGCAATAATGTCTAAAAAAGCAGTAAATCGGACTAATTGTTGCTGAAATCTAGCGCGTAATAGACACAGTGATAGCGATAGTCCAAGCCTCTGTTCGTATTTTACGAACTTGCTGGCAAAACGGTAAATGGTTTATTCTTTAAAATGGATCTGGTAGGTGCGAATCAAGACACGGAAAATATTATTGGTAAATTAGGTAGAATTTGGCCTTAAAATAAAGTAAATTATTCATATCACACAAACAAAGCTGTGAATAACAGCTAGTTAATTATGCTTACTAATATTATAAATGTGAAATTTGTATGTCCGGATGAGTGCTACTAAATCGGTTGGAATGGAGTTGAATAAAATTTGATGCACGGGTAGTTTAAGTCGACCTATAGTTAATGTTTATTCCTAAAAACTGTGTTTTTACCACGGGATTTATTAAAGACTTCAGTGGCTACAAAGCGTAGCTAGTAATAGTATATATAGGGTGACAGGTAAAAGACTATACATACTGAAGGAGGGTGTTCAGTAGATACTTGATTGATACCGAATATGTAAAAAAAATGTACTTAAGTTTGACCTAATTATTCAATAAAAATGTTGAGTACGAACATCCACGCACAATGCATAAAATTTCGTTGTTTACAAGCAGCGGTTTACCGAACTCGCAAATAGACTTGATAGTAAAACGTGCGGTGACCATACGTTTTGAATATTACTACACTAATTTCGTTGAGGTTTACTATGTAGTTAAGCAATATTATCTTTTTATAATATTTTTATTGTTTAAGTATGACCATTAACTATCCTCATAACAGTCAATCTATATACGTGTTACCCAATACCGTTTTTAGCTCCTAACTCCATGATTGTATTGGCATATTACGTGGGCGTGATAAATGTTTTCATGTTACTCATGTATGTGTCTGCTCCGTACCAATTTACATTTACCGACGTATTCCAACTAAATGCGATTACTTATTATAGTGTGGGTCTAGCCGTTACAGAGAAAATGACAATGGATTATAGTAGTCATAAGTAAACAATGGTTTAGAGCACAATAAAGCGAGGTTAGAACATTGAAACTGGAATTGAACTTCAATTTACGATGATGTATATTATTAGTTCGTTAGCTGGATGTCGTCACAAATTACGGCTTTAAAACATGAATAAATTATATCAAAATAGTTGATGCTCTCGGTTCCATAATTAGCTTTTTATGTTACAAAAAACAAGCAGAAGTCCTCATGATCCAAAAAAATCATTGCCTATAGACGCCAAAAATGTTAATGGTGCATTCCTTGCGATTCCCTGCATTACGATTGATAACACGCCATCAACATTAGCAGGGATGCTATCCCACATACATAGCTTTACCGGCTACCTCATCAAAACAAGAACACTAAAAGACGGTGCCAAGCGCTATAGCAGCGGGTGTAAGGCAATGGAACTACTCGTAAATTCAGGAAAGGTTTTGCGGAACTCTAACACCTGAAATTCACATTAGTAATGACACATTTTCCACAATAGTTTGCTTTTACGAAATATCAGGCAGGAAACCATATGATCTATTCTTCAAAAATCGCGCAGAATAACATAGAATATTTAAAATAATATACACTATATTATTCACTGATGCAGCTCTCGTTAATCAAATGAATTTTAAACTCGGTCTCCTTGACAAAATGTTTGTACTAGCAACGGCTAGTAGCTCTTTTAACTTTTCCCTTGTTTTAGTCTGGGTTCCTTTGAAGAATAGTATAATTGCCTATATGCCAGGCAGGTCGTAAAAGGCGACCGATTGGCTATATAAGTCACTACCATCGTGGCTACTAGTTCGATTCGATTCTCAACGGGGACAAACATTTGTGTGATGAGCATAAGATGTTTGTATTTCTGGGTCTGGTTGTTTATTATGTATGTAACACTCTTATATATGCATTTCTATGTATTAGTGCAGTTGACTCACATCCATAACACAAGCAAATAATTTGCTTACTTTGTGGTTACATAGATATGTGGAATTTCTTACCGTATTGGACTCGGGATCCTTTTAAAAATAGGCCAACGGCCGTTCTACCAGGCAGGTCGTAAAAAATGATCCATTGGCTATGCAGGTCACTACCATCGTGGTTACTAGGTGGTACCACGGGTCTGGTACCACCACCTTACATATTCTTGCCACAATAGCGTCAGTGCTTGTCATTGTTGTGTTCCGGTTTGGAGGGTAAGGTAGCCGGTGAGCTTATGCATGTGGCATTGGATCTCGCCAGAGGATAGGAACGCACCATTGACATCTTTGGTGTCTACAGGCGATAGTTGACTCTTTCCATCAGGAGACCCATCTGCATTCTGCTTGTTTGCTATCTTAAGATATAAAAAATCTGAAAGTTTATGGTTAATCCTAAGGGAGCGATATATTTTGTATCTTATAGATTCAGTTGTTACTTTGCGGAAATTCATAAATCAAAGAAAAAAATGTGTAAAAGGTTGACCTTGCAGGCAATTCCCGCTAAATCGAGGTATTTTAAACTTAAAGGAGTAAAAACTATAAGCATAGATATTTTCAGTTCAAACATTTAATTAGTTAAAAATGGTTATGTATTGATTTTTGAAAATCTGTATATATTGGAACGATGATTAATTCTGATTTTTCGAATGGCATTCAACTAAATTTTTGAGATCTAAAGTATTGTTTTACCTACACAAGCGACACAAACAAAAGGTTAAAAAATTTATAAGAAATTAAAAAAAAATTCGTCGTTAACAAGTCCCAAAAAAATTTTGCGATTTTGATACAATTAACAGTATTTGGCGCAGCTTTTTAAGGAGTAATCTGTCTGCCTTTATGTTACTCTTGCACGACTAAGCCGCTTAAGGAATTTTAATGAAATGTGGTAAGGAAATCGCTGAAGATCTGAAGTCAAACATAGGTCATCTTTTTTTCGAAAATCAACCCCTGAGAGACTTAAATAGGAGATGAATATTTGTATGAAAAACTATATCAATGACGTGTTCGCGGATTATGCTGCGCGGATCAGCTAGTATAATATACTGTTAATAGTTGTTATGGGAATAACCACTCATCTATTAACCGGCAAAACGGTGAATCGTTGTGAACCAGAACGACTATTGATTTTCAGTTTACTCTGCTCACCTGGCAAGGAAATAGGCTTGATGATATTTCTTTATTTTTATTGTGATTTCTATATAAGAATGCTTAATTACTTATAATAAAAATTATTTGATTCGTTTTTTGTTTATAACGAGACAGCTTCTACACAAAAGCATGCCAGTAATAAAATAAATCAATTAATGTCAAGTGGGGCTTTTATAAAACCTGTCTGGTACTCTTCTCCTTGCACCCGCTCGGGCCGTAGACTTCGTGACTAGTAATTACTTTTTATAATAAGAAGCACATAACAATACTCTACACTGCGATCGAGAAAATAAGAAGAAAAATATCTTAATGTAACGGATCCCGAACAATGAACGATGACACGGATGTTTCTTGTAGCACGTTTTAAAGGATAACTTGTAGACCGGTTGTAAAAGGAAGAAACAATGTAATGATATCACGAACGAAACAACGACGATAACTAACAAGCTATACCTTACAAGATTTACGCCTATCATCCATCATCGAAGAATTAATCTCGTTTCCAGTATTGCCTAGAGATATTTCAATATCCTACAAAAGAATCTCATTTATTTGATCGTAGTACCTGCCGACTTCTCTTCATATTTCTGCGGGAATAACAAAGGCCGGGATCAAGACATGACCCCTGGGCGAACGGCGTGCGCGGACGCAGCAAGATGTAAAAAACCGCATGCACGAGCACGCAAATGAAATCGAAATAACGTAACTCTGACGATCAACCGTGAACATCTATCGAAATAGTGTCGAAATCGAGTACTTATATTCACTGCAAAAAGTGTTCTGTTCTGCATTTTAGCAAATTTAAAGAGAATTTAAACAGTAAAAGGTTAATTTGTATCAATTTATATGTTGGTGACATTGTTTAATGAACTAAAATCAGCTTATTTAATTAAAATGTTAGTTAAGATTAACTTTTTTACTTAATTACATTGTGATATTTGACAGTAATTATTTGTCTCAATCTATATATTAATTCGCTAGAAGAAAACTTTGGATGATTTTTCTTAGTAAATTGAAGGAGTTTGAGATGTGGCATATTTAACACGAGATTTTTGACGAATCAATAATATTATAGTAATTATTGGATCGGAAACGTGACGCTATCTATCATGGCTGCCGCTAAGTCAGTGCTTGTTACTATAACGTTCTGATTTGCAGGGTGTTGTTTCTAGTAAATTTGCACATGAGGCATTACAGGTGTAAAGTCAGCACCACCTGATTAACGTTTGAGGCACAGCAAAAAACAAAGAAAATAAGAGTTAATAGTATGTTACAAACACTTGCACAATGACAGGGAGCGTAGATCTGCGGTAGAAGAGTTCATTGCTGAACTAAATCTTACCATCCATAACACCCCCGACGCACCACCTACATTCAGTAGCCCAATGGGTGAATCATCTATTGACGTCACACTTTCAAGTGCGTACGTTCGTTTGAATAACTGGCGCGTAATTCCAGATGCGTCTAGTAGTGACCATCGTTTGATTGTGTTCGAGTATGACTCGTTGTTGCCTGGGAGTTTTTTTTTTTTTTTTCGGAATGTCACAATTGCTGTTAGCCTTAAGGGCTGTTACAGCTTCACCGGTCGCGTGGGCGAGCAGAGTGCTCAGCCAGAATTTAAAGGTGTAGGGCTGTACGCCCTCCGCCCTAAGGGTGTCTCCTGTGAGACCGAACCTCGGCTTAGGGTGGGGTCGTGATTTGCGATGAGAGGGCTAGTGGCATTGTTTTGTCCGTCCGCCGAACCTTGCCCTTGGGCTCGGTTCGCCGAAGGGCGAAACAGGGGTCCTCGTCGCCGCCGGCGGCGACGGTGTCGCGAATGTAGGTGTGTAGTGTCATCGTGTAAACCGTTTGCCAGAGTTATCGGGTCATCGGGATCGGTAAGAACGTGGCGGGGCCTACGTAGTTTGGGATCGGGATTAGGGTCTGGGATGTAGTCAGCCGCGGCTACCACCAGTGGGTTCGGATGCGAGATGGCACGATCGAAGTATCTTTCGGAGATGTCTTTGAAATGCTTTGCTAAGCTCGGCAATTCAAGATCGTTATGGAGGTCTACGTTGCGCATATACCACGGTGCTCCCGTGGCAATACGCAGGAATTTATTTTGTACCACTTGCAACGGATGCAAGTCCGTACGGGGGAGGTGGGCGAACGCTACGCAAGCGTATGAAAGGATGGGGCGTACGCACGACTTGTAAAGTGTCACCTTGTGTCTAAGTGACATTTTACTGCGTTTATTGATAAGATGATATAACCGACCTACAACGAACTTAGCCTTAACTTTCATTCTTTGTATGTGCGGTTTGAATGACATTTTGCTGTCCAACGTTACCCCGAGGTACTTGACTGTCTTTTCCCACGGGATGACGTTTCCGAACAGGGTAACGTTGCCTAGTTTTCGCAGACCGCGCCTTTGTTGTCGCGGGTGTTTACCGCGGCGAAAGTACACGGCTGCACTTTTTGAGGGATTTATTTCGATACGCCATTTTCTGAACCAATCACCGAGGGCGTTGGCCGCAGCCTGCAGCCGCTTGGTGATTGTTACTTCGGAAAAGTTGGACGTATAGAGGGCGGTGTCGTCGGCGAACAACGCGAGCTCGACGTGCGGCTCGCGTGGTACGTCGCACGTGTAGAGGGAGAATAATACGGGTGACAGTATGGAGCCCTGCGGGACACCTGCTGTAATCGATCTGTGGGTGGAGAAGGCTCCTTCCACGCGGAATTTGAATCGGCGGTTGGTGAGGTACTCTCGTATGATGAGTACGAGTCTGTCGGGCACGCCCATTTGGTATAGCTTGTATATTAAGCCATTGTGCCAGACTTTGTCGAACGCCTTTGCGACGTCGAAAAATAGGGCGCCTGTGGGAATTTGCAGCCCCGGGGCTGCGTTTAACCCGGTTAGGATATATTCGGTGAGACGGTGCACTTGATGAGTGCAAGAGTGAGCCGCTCGGAACCCGAACTGCTCATTTATTAAGAGGCCTTTCTCGTGAACAAATGCCTTAAGGCGAGCGAGAATGATTTTTTCATAGATTTTGCCTAACGTATTTATTAGGCTAATGGGGCGGTAACTACTGACTTTATTGCGGGGTTTACCCGGTTTGTGAATTCCTATGACGGTGGCTTCTTTCCACTCGTCTGGAAACGCGCAGCCGGCTAGTAGTGCATTGAAGATGCACACTAGTAGGCATATTAGGGAGGGGGGGAGGTATTTAACTACCTTATTAGTGATTTTATCGGGCCCCGGGGCCTTTTTATTGTGTAGACCTTTTATTATGTCGCCTACTTCTTCGGGATCGGTGGGTAGAAGCGGGTCACCCTCCGGTGGTAGCGCCGCCCTGCGCTCTACTTCGCTATCCACAAGATGGACGTGGTCTAGGTCCGTAGGCTGGTTTGATGGGGAACATTGTGTTTGGATACTGTCGGCCAGGCATTCGGCTTTGTCTGCATCATCAAAAGCGGGCGTTTGATTAGGTCGAATGAGTGGAGGCATCTCTACTACTGGTTCGTTTTTAAAGGCCCTCGCCAACGGCCAGTAGGCCGTGTGCGATGGCGAGACCTCACTTAACAGTCTGTCCCACCGTTCGTTACGATACTCGGCGATGCGCCGCTTTACTTCTCTTTGTAAAGCTCGTAGCGAACGGCGATTGTCGTCGGTCAGCCTGGGAGTTCTACTGATTATATATGTATATGACGCTAAATTCGCTAACTGGAATCTTTTCCGATACTTATTTGCTGCACATGCCAAAGATTTCACTCGCCATTCTTTAACAGTGTCAGAACAGTCAGAAATGATGTATGATGCTTTTACATACTGCGCAGATATTGCTATAGGTCGACATTCAAAAATAAAATTTCAAAAATGTGAGTGGTGGAATGATAGTTTAGTCAAAAAACGACGAGACTTCAGGAAAGCTAGGCGCCATCTTAATAAAATTAAGCGGCGTCGTTCAGAAGGTAACGAATACGTTAAAGCTCTTGCTGATTTAAGAAGGATCCGGTCACACTATCGAGCCGCTACTACGTTAGCAAAGAGAAAATTTCTGCAAAAAATAACGGATAGATTAGAGAAAGAAGGCCCTTGGTCTTCTCTGTATCACGAAATTAAAAATCGTACGAGAAATAACTTTTCTTTTTATAATAACATAAAACTTAACGATACGTATATGCTTAGTTTAGAAGAAACAACAAACGCTCTTTTGGAGACGCTAATTCCAGACGATAATCTAGAGCGGGATAACGAATATCATCGTGAAATTAGATCTCAAGTTGACGTGACACCTGTGTCCCCCATATCGAGTCTGGTATCCTTAGATGAATTGTTAAATACCGTTAACAATTTACCATTGAAAAAAGCGCCCGGAGAGGATAAAATCTCAAATTATATGATAAAACAAGCGTGTATAGCAGCCCCAGACTCTATTCTAAAAGTAATAAATCGTTGCATTGCGGAAGGCGTTTTCCCTAAAATATGGCGCCAAGGATATCTCAAAATTATTCCAAAATCTGGTGACAAGCCTCCGGATGACCCTAAATCATATCGCCCAATTACACTTCTACCTTCTCTTGGTAAACTGCTAGAAAGATTAGTAGTTCCTCGACTCTTACCGCAAGGGCCCACATTCAATAAACAACAATTTGGATTTACCGCCGGAAAATCCACTGTAGATGCAGTGCTAACCATGAGAAAAACGGTAGAGCTATCACGAAATAATTATGTTGTGGGTATCTTTTTGGATATTTCAGGTGCTTTTGATAACGCGTGGTGGCCGATGTTATTATTAAAACTAAAAATAAGGGGATGCTATTCTAATATATATCAACTAATTAAATCGTATTTAGAAAACGGTCACTTGAAATTACAGCTAGGGCATTACGCTGCATCTAAACGCCTTACTCTGGGCTGCCCACAGGGATCAGTACTTTCGCCATATCTATGGAACTTAGGATTTGATGATTTATTTTCACTAGCCTTGCCTGAAGGATGCTCACTTATAGGTTATGCGGATGACGTTGCTTTAATAATACAAGCAAACACACGAGCACAGATAGAGTCACTGGCTTATACTAGTCTTAATTTAATATCCAACTGGGGATTCAGAAATCATTTAAAATTTGCGCCTCATAAAACGTTCTACTTAATACTAAAAGGTTCGCTTCTATCGTCTCCTAGTATAAAATTAAATAATAGCACAGTAAAGAGAAAGGAGTCCGTAACATACTTAGGTTTAGTTTTAGAGAAAAATTATACTGTTATAAATCATATTAACTATATCAGTGAAAAAGCTAAACGGAATTACTTGTCCTTTGCCGGCATATCTACCTCAACGTGGGGTTTAACCTTTAACACTTTAAAGATAATTTATAACGCAACTTATTTAGGTTGTATTACTTATGCATGTTCAGCATGGACTGATAAAGTTACAAGCGGCGCGACCCGGCGTAAATTACTTCAAAATCAGCGTTTGGCTTTAATATTTCTGTGTAAAGCATATCGCACTGTAAGCTCTGAAGCTTTACCCGTTTTATCAGGTGTATTTCCATTAGATTTAGAAATTCAGCGTCGGTCCTCAATGTACTATAATTCTAAAAACTTTACTAGCCCAGAATTTATTAATCCGCAAGCTCAAACAAAAATACGTCGCCTCTTTAATCCCGTGATGGATGTTACTAATGAATTAATAAATGAATGGCAGTCGCGTTGGTGCTGCTCACCTAAAGGACGGCATTTATATAACTTTTTCCCCTGCGTCCGGGAACGATTAAGTAAAACGTGGATAGAAATAGATCATTGTGTTGCACAGTTCCTTACTAGTCATGGTAATTTTAAAGCTAAATTATTCTCGTTCAAATTAGTTCCTTCTCCATTTTGCGAATGTTCCACCATAAACTGTAAATATGAACAAACTGCACATCATATTCTTTGGGAGTGTAATCTCTGGCAAAATGAACGTAGCCAAATGCTTGATAGTATACGATGTATATCCGGGGTAATCTACTATTCCGACCTTGTAGCAACACGTGGGAATTTCCGTGCCTTCAAGCGATTTTGTCATACATACTACTGGAAGCAGAATTAAGTAGGCCATTTTCGTAGGTCCTCAAATACCTAAACTACCGTGGTGCAATAGCAATCAGGCTTAACCTGATTGTAAACGTCTCATTTCTTAGCAGTTTTTGCTTTATCTTACGCTGTCTCCTGCTGTAAAGGGAGGGAAACTGGATGTATTTTCCTACTCCTCCTATACTCTTCTGATTAAATTCGATGCGGGTTCCAAGACAGCTTAGCTTTTCCCCCAGGGCACCCTGAGCTCGCAACTCAGAGGTTATCAGGAAGGTTGCCGCTGTTGATTCTGGTTTACAGAAGTTACAGTGGTGGGAACGAAAAGTGGGCCCATTGCCCTTTAAAAAAAAAAACACTTGCACTGTTTTACTTAGATTTTATTAATAAACACCAACCGGTTTCGCGTTTTAAGTCGATACTGTTTTTTTTTTAAATAGTATCGACTTATTGCCCTGATGATGTGTTAAAACGCGAAACCGGTTGGTGTTTATTAATAAAATCTAAGTAAAACAGTACAAGTATTTGTAACATACTATTAACACAAATTAACATAGAGTTTTACTAAGTGCCGACCGACGATATTCAGTGTTCAAAGTAAAAAAAAGAAAATAAGTGTTGTAACTACTGGTACTAGCACTTATTAATATGAAAATATTTAAAGATTAATAGTTTGTTATGGTAAAATTTGAAATGCTCATTATTACGTATCGTCATGTATTTTATTTATTTTGAGTTGTGGGTCATCTACTTATTATTGAATCAATTTATGATTTACTACGTAAATTTCCGTACCTAATGATGCATAAAATGTTGCCTATTATTTCGGAAAATCGCCCCATTAATAAATTAGCAGCAGCGATACCGTCTTTCATGTATAATTGTGGTTAAATAACAAAAGTTTTCGTTAGAACGTGATCTTGGTATTATTAAATAGTTTTTACAGTGTGTTTTGGCAAAATTTGATACCCCAAACAGGCATATTTAATCATTTTCATTCAGCTAACGTAGGTGACAAGCAAGTCTACTAAATTTAGAACCCTTAAATTGAGCCATCTAAACGTATTAATAATCAAAGCGAAAAGGATAAGAAGTTGGTACACTTCTTATCCTCCTCTTCTTCTTCTTCTTATCCTTATAAAAAATCAAAAATAAATATCATATAAAATTTTTTTCAATAATTATATTTACTGGTTTACATCATACATCATCATGGGTACGCGTTTTTGGGTAATAGTAGCGTTAAACGATTTTTGGCTGTACTGTTTGGTAGCTATCACAATCTATACAATATGTAAAACACAAAAAAAAAATGCCTACCAATGTCTGTAATAGATTTGAAATTAAATTAAAAAGCAATAATGCGAAGATGGTTTGAAATCTCCATATGCTACTTTTTTACTATATCAAGCAAAATAAAGTAATGGTGTTGAGTTATGCGATGACAGACACGAGCAACAGCTAACTATAATATAAAATAAAACACGATTTGTATACCTGAATTAACTGTCGCACATTATACCTAGTCCAGTGTCGCTGTTATTGCCCTTCCAGCTATTGGGTATAGTAATTTAGAACGAAAACTCGCTATTCGATTTCTTTAGACACTTTTACGTTCATGATATGCCTCTGTGCAAGGTCTTGGAATAAGATACGGCTTTTTGATTAACCATTGTCGGGCGTCTGAGAGTGAAGTCGCTTGGCGGATTCTTTTGATTTTTTTTAATCTAAATCACCGTCACAGAAACAATAATTTTAATGTTGTTTTGATGTTGTTTCTTTGTGGCCGATAACCTTGACTTGAACATGAATTTAACTTGACATATAAACCAGGAATTGCCATAATAATAATGTTCAAATAATAATGTTCAAATATTTAATAATGTTCAAATATTTTTGTTATAATAATACTTGTTACATTGAAACACGTATTGATCAGAAAAAGTATATTTGTTTATGTTATTGTGTTAATATATTTGAGTGATTTAGGATTATCTGGAAATTTCTAAAACGCCATGCATGTTTGTTGGCATACAATTGAAAAAGAACATCAACAATGACAGCAACATGCATTGATATAATGGCGGCAGAATCAGCCTATGATAATCTGTGAAACTGTACTCGTTCAAGAAATCAGACTACCACGTAGCAGTCTGATGACATTAACATGTTACCCCCCATGTTGGTACAAGAGTTTTTATAAGAAAAGACCATCTGCCATTCTGCCCGGCACTTACGACCGACGAACGATTGGCAATACATGTCATTACCATCGTGACACCTAAAAGTGCAGGGTTTAGGTATTTGGGTGCATGTGTGATCCCGATACACGGATAGCAACGCACGATGATTATAGGCGATGGTTTGCTTTCTATCAGAAAAGCCACTTGTTTGTTTGCTATTTAATGATGTAAAAAAATAAGCCTAGACGGAAGGCAGACGATCTATTTTTTATCAAAAATGAGAAATATTATAAACACGAGAAATATCACATATTATGACATTGAACAAAAAAAAAGAATAGTTGAACAGTCTGAAATTTCTAATTTTTATGATTACAATTTACTGCGTCTTTGTGTATACTCGCTACTTGTACTTGGTACCAGAGAATAACAATCCCTCCTTCAATAGTTGTGCAGAATTGACATTATTATTGTTTGAGATCGAGATACATGTTATAGAATTTCGTTATGTTGTATAAACAAGAAAATTATCATGATTGTCTGATATATAAATAAAAATTCAATCTCAGATATTCTTGTTTGTTGCCGTATACAATTTACACGGGAACCTATTTGTTACCTGTTATATTAAGTGTAAGTACCCTTTATAACACCCTTTCATCGTTAGATTGCGTTTTTTCGGGAAGGATTTCTCCAGTCACGTTTTGACACTTTATTTTCGAGTAGCGAAATCATTATGATTTTTTTATTCGATTTGTTATGAAAGAGTACAAGAAAATATAAAACATATTCTGAAAGCTTCTTTGAATTTAAGGCTTTATTTTTCTATATTGTCAGATGACTTACTTGGAATTAAAACGGTTTTCTAAGCTTAAGATTATTAGGATCAAGGTTCTACATAAAAATAATAATTTCCTCGACTTGGTGTGGCGACCAATTTAGCTTTCACTGTTAAAATGGCATCAGTGCTTTAAACTATCATTTTCCGATTTGGAAGGTAAATTAGGCAATAAAGCTATGTTTGTAGCTAGCCTTACATGTGTGCAACGTATCATTAACATATTCGAATTTATAGGCAATGGCTCTTTTCACAAAGAGAGCCTGTTTGTTTGTTTCTGGGGTAATAAATGTGTTAAAGTCTAGATCGAAGAAAGGCATCGCCATATGGTGGACTTTCCAAGTACGCGGACAAAGAGGATCGACTCCACATTTTTCATTCGAACCGGAATGGACTGGAACATGCTTCCAGAGTCTGTGTTCCCCGACGAGTACAATCTTCAAGGGTGAACAGGTACCTTCTAGGCAAGCGCGTTCCATCTTAGGCCGCATCTCAGCTTACCATCAGGCGAGATCGTGGTCAAGCGCTTCCCTATCGATAATAAAAATAATAATAAAAAAACAAAAAACTTAATTTAAAATTTAAGAACTAAGTATCTTCACGCACGTGTTTTAGTGCAGATTTTATTATTTAGTCTATGGTTTAATTTAGGTCATAGGCGTTCGCTTGTTAAAATAAAACAATCCCAAACAATCATTTTAATTTATTTTATTATTATAATAAATGCGAAATTGAGTGTGTGTATTTTTGTTAATCCATTACGTTAAACGGCTGGACTTGTTTGAATAATATTTGATATACTAGCTGGCAGCTGCTCCGTGCAGCCCGCTGCAGTATAAAAGTTTTTGACGAATCCCGCGGGATTACCTTATTTCTCCGCTATGAAAAGTAACCTATGTGTTATTCCAGAGCATCATCTACCGTGTACCAAATTTCATTCTAATCCTTTCAGTAGTTTTGGCGTGATTGAGTAACAAACATACATCCAAACTTTCGCATTTATAATATTAATAATTAATATAAAAATATATTTTTATAATGTTTAGTATATGTTATAAACCGCTGACATTGTTATCACTTTATTCGCTTAAGATTATAAGTACAGATACGGTGTGTAAAGAAAACTCTGTCGGATAATTAAAGGTGTTATTTGGTACCGTAATACAGTTACATATGTGTAATAATTAATTATTTTATGGATATTAATTAATTCGTTTTCCAAATAAAAAAAAGTAATCTTAAATGATATTTTTATACATTAAGTATGACAACACCTTCAAATAAGTAAATTCTATAATCAAAGAATGCCGCGCAAGTCGGATGCTACCGAAAGATATACGGCGCGTTTAAAGTTCGTTTGTAAAAAGCTGAAAAATGAACACCGCACCTTCGCAAGATATTTGTGCGAAAGCCACTAAAGCGAAGCAATGAAACAAATAGCGACAAAGTGTTGTCATTATTAAAATATTTGCTTAACTCTAGGGAGATATATGTAAAAATACGGATATTAAAAAAGATATCATTTTTATTTTCAGAAATAAAATAATTTTAATATTTTTTTCAGTAATGCCTTTAACCAACCTATATGCGTCTTTCGGATCGGACAGGTTTTTCTTTACACACTGTATATATACATACATATACTTATTTTGTATCTTACCAAACAAATCCGCTTAAGACTGAACATATAAAAATAACAATGGTAACGCATTCGTTCCGTTTTTATAAAAAGCATTATTACTCAAACAAATCAAGTCTGTTTCCTTGGTAATTACTAAAGTTCGTGGCAAGTTCCCCCACACGTAACACGCAAAGAAAATTTTAAAGCTCTAAAAGTAATATGCAAAATAATGGCTGTTATTATGATGTTATGATTATTTAAAATACTTGTGCGTAGTATTTTTCACTATATTATGGTTATTTACACTATTATTATATTATAGTTATTACACATTATACCGTCACACCGATTATCATAAAACCAACAAATATACAATAGTAATACTATGTCATGGTGTAATTGGCAACACACGTTCAGTCCAAAACTAGCTTTCAAAGCAAATCTAACAATAAGAATTGTCCAATCTGCTGATATTGGGACCCTTAATCGCATCGGTCATTTAAGATAACAGTATCGTTAAACCAAAAAAGGTTACAAATTTAACCTTGTACATTTATATGTAATATTACATTGTGTTTTTATAATAAGATAGCAAACAAGCAGATGGGTCTCCTGATGGAAAGAGTCAACCATCGCCTATTGCCACAAAATTTTTTAATATATATTATATTTTATAATAATGCCACATACACAGGTTTACCGGCTACCTTACCTTCCAAACCAGAACACGACAGTGACAAGTACTGACGTTATTGCGGCAGGAATAGGTAAGGCGGTGGTACCAGACCCGGGTGAGACAGTGCAGAACTCTACTCGCACTCGAACAGCCAATTGGTCGCCTTTTACGACCTGCCTGGCAGAACGGTAGTTGGTCTATTCTTCAAAGGAGCCCGGAACCAACACGGAGAAAACATTGTAGGTAGGATATTTATAATTTGTTGGCTTTATAAACAGCTTGACCGACTTATATTTTTTAATTTATGCGGTTAATAGTTTTATCTAATAGTAAATTAAACAGCATATTGCGACATTTTTAATGGCAGGGTTTTTAGATTAATGAAAATAGGGTCATATATTGAAATTAATTCCTACAGTAGACGTTTTTTGTTAAATATTAGGTCTTTGTTTAAGCCACATGCAACTTTTCACTATTCCTAAAATATTTCGACATTAAATTTAAAAATGAACTCTGTTAACCTGGAGAATTTTTTGGTCTGTTTATCGTGACTAGCCTTCAAAAAGGCGGCGATGTGTGGCGTGATAGCATATATTTATTTAATATACTGCTGGTGTTATATGTGTAAGAGCCCTAAATGCTTCGATTCAATTGAAATTTCGTAACTTGAATAGCGCCCCAGGAGTAGTGCAAATTATTACCCCTAAAATACTAAAATATATTGTTTTCATAGGATTTTCACGAAACCCCCGTGTTGGTCCCGGGCTCTTTTGAAGAATAGGCCAACTGCCGTTCTACCAAGCAGGTCTTAAAAGGCGACCGATTGGCTACACGAATCACTACCATCTGGGCTACTAGGTGGTAGAGTTCTGCATTGTCTCGCCCGGATCTGGTACCATGATACAAAAAAGTAGCTAGTAGGAACGATATAAATTCTAGTTTTTAATAATAACAATAATAAGTTGTCTAGATCTAAAAACAGGCAGACAAAATAACGTCAACACACCGTATGCCCTAGATATGTTAAAAACAGTTATATTTAGTAGTTATAAATTACTACCGGACCCGCGCAGCCTTGCCAGCAACTTATTTAACATGATCCCATGTTTAAGCCAAAGAAAAATGAACAGCAAAGAGTAGTTGATTTTTAACAAAATGTTAGCCTATGTTACACTCCAGATTTAGCTATCTCCATGTCAAATTCCACCAAAATCTGTTAGGCTGTTTAATCTTGTTAGCATAACAAACAAAACAACTCTCTTTTGCATTTATAAGTAAGGAATTAGAATAGTGTTATTGTAAAATAAATAATGTATTTTTATTTATTTTATGGTATAAATATGTAGAAAAAATACCTCGATTACTTATTAAAATAATTAGTTTTAACATAATTTTGAAATTTGATGAGAACTTAGTAGAATAATGACTATTTTTAAATCAAATAGCAAAGAAACAGATGGCTCTACCGATAGAAATAATAACCATCGCATTTTATTGAAGAAAACTGTCAATGGTTCTCTGCTCTCCGTATGGCAAGATAGAAATGCTACTTGCGTAAGTCTACCGCCTACCTTACACTCCAAATAAGAACACGGTAGCATTAAGTAACGATGCTATTGCGGTCAGTACCAACCCTAGGTAAGGTATTCCGGAACTCTACTACGTATTGTCACGACAGAAACGACGCGTAAGACCAATCGTCCGCCTATTTCGAACTGCCAGGCAGAAGGACAGAACATCTCTATAGAAAGGGCCTGGACAAACTTATTTCTACTTCCTCATTCTAATTTATTCTTTGTATAAAATACGATGTACTCCTATTTATTTTAAATCCATAATTCTTTGCAACACTTCCTTATTCCAAATAAAATATGAACATCGTGACACAGACCACTCCAAGACCTCAAGGCTTTTTCGTAATAGGTTTTAATAAATTCCGGTCTTTGTATGTATAAGATTAGCGCATTCTATGAGTAATCGTGGACTATAGGTTAGTCTATTGGGCTTAGATTGTGAGATTTTGGGTTGAATCCCTCAGTCGGGCAAAACTGTTATTGTGGTTTTCGAGGTTTTATTGAAAATCTAAAATCTCAATCTCGAAATTTTTAAAAAACTCAAAAAGTCGCCAAGGTATTTAAAAAACAAAATACCTCTAGACTAATGTTCTAATGGATTTCAAAATCTAATCAGCTCCTTCACTTCAAAAATAACTTGAACATTCAATGAAAATCAAATCAAAGTTGGTTAATTCGTTCAGAAGTTATCATTGATGAGCCTTTTTTAAAAGTGGTTTTAAGACATAATTTTGAGATTTTTCAACCAATCGATTTTGTAACTAGACAATATTTTAAGAGATACCAAAATCGAGTACCGCTTTCATAAGTTACTGCTTTTCAAAAATTAAAATAGTGACGTTTTCAACTAACTTTAATATTTTGAGATTTTCGAACCTCCAAAATCGATTTATAGCTATATTTTTCACTGTTTTGAACTTAAATATCTCAACTTAGTGGAAAGTTTCAAGGATGGTCTGTAGAGTCAACCGGTTTTCCAGATTTTAAAACAAACATATTCACGCCTTCTCTGGATTAATTAGCCGTATGAACTAACTACTCGGCTAACCAGAGGATAATAAGTTTCACAAAATTTTAGGTTTCTACTTATTACTACTATTAATTATTCTTTATCAAACGTACTATCACGCCTATTCCGTTGCCTACCCTGTCACGGAGTCAACCGAACATTACTAATGTCCTTTTCTACTATCATTAAAACTACCTGTTTTAGTTACAACTAGCTAAGACCGCGACTTCGTCCGAGTGTAAAAATTACGAAAAAAAAGGAGCCTAAGTTAATCCCTGTCACATCAGCTATCTGCCAGTAAAAGTCCCGTCAAAATAGGTTCAGCCGTTCCAGAGATTAGCTGGACAGACAGACAGACAAAAATTGTAAAAAATGTAATTTATATACCAAATACATACCGTGTACCATATACATTTAGTAAAAAACGGTTATTTTAATATTACAAACAGACACTCCAATTTTATTTATTTGTATGTATAAAGTATAGATTAGTAATATTTTCTAAAAGGCGTAAGCTTAAACTATTCCTATAAATGCCAAATAATCAAATGGCCCAAAAGACTTTTGGATCGTCTCGTTTTTGTTAAAAAGGTCGCTAATTGTTACTGTTATTAATAACAGATCGTTTATCGTAGGATCCCCGTATAATTAAATAATAAATAAATAAATATTCACGGGACAAATTACACTTACTGATCTAACCCTAAAGTAAGTAAATTATTTGCTTGTGTTATGGGTGTTAGTCAACGATACTAATACATAGAAATACGTATGTAAATAAAATAATATATATAATAAACACCCAAACCCGGAAATACAAATATTTATGCTCATCACACAAATGCTTGTCCCCGTCGGGGATCGAACCCGAGCCTCGTCATTTGCGTAGTCAGGGTCGCTAACCACTCCGACTAACAGGGTGGTCGAATTGATTTTTGGTCGAAGACATTGATTCATGGGCAAGCAAGATGCGTTGTGATGTTTTTGCCGCATTTAATAAATCTGATGGTTTGTTTGGTCCAGATAATGAGATTCCGGATACGCCCTCAGATCTTTTAAAAATGTTATTGTTTTTTTTCCAGAGCTATCCTCGAAAGGTTACATTTTAGTGCTGGTTTGGAATTAGATAGTGTTATATTAACACCTCCTAGCACTAATGAGCACGTACATCTTCTTCTTCCCCATATTATCAAAATCAGATATCTCAGTAGCAGCTCGGAATTCGATGGTGGTGTGCTAATATCTCCCTGCATCCGACGAGCTCGTAAAGTTTCTTCTCCATATATAATTCATATCTATTTACTCAAAACAGAGCCCAAAATTATTACTTACATACTACTTATAGGTAATGCAATATGGTTAAAATAATGGAATACCCACTCTGCTAGCCTGTCGTCCAAACGAGAAACACGACTACAATTTATACTTGGTAATATTTTGCTATGAAGTTGCTAACGACGTTCTATTGTTTACTCTCCTATTTCGTAACTTATTAGAAACTGTTACTAATATCTTATGTGAATGAAAAGTCAGTATATTACTGTTATGGGTTTTATTGTATAATTTTATTATAAGACAGCTGTAAAGCATTCCTTGAGATAAGCTTATTGTTTGCTATTAAAGCAAGCCGATTAAGAAACGCGTATCTAAAGCTAATACGTAATAGCTATTGTTATTTTGAAAGTTTTGAAATTGGTTATCGACCCTAGTTATGCAATTGATAGAGCTTGAGTGCGGTTACCCCGTGTTGGACCTGGCTCTCCTTGCAGAAGAGACTATCCGCCGCTATGCCAAGTAGTTCGTAAAAGGCGAACGATTGATTAAAAGAGTCATTATTATCGTGGCTACTAGGTGGTAGAGTTCTTCATTGTCTCACTCGGGTCTACTGTTTATCCTATTCCTGCCGCAATAGCGCCAGTGCTTGTCACTGTTGTGGTTAAGTTGGGAAGGAGTGAACTTATGTGGCATTAAGATCTTGCCACAATGATAGCAAAACCATTTACATCTTTGGTGTCTATAGGCGATGGTTGTTTCTTTCCATTATAAGTACCATCTGCTGCTGCTGAGCTGCTTATATTTCTGGGATTAGGGATTTATCATGTATATTTCAATATTGACATATGTATGTTTATGTAATATCGTTGACTAGCACCTATAATCTATCACAAACAAATAAATACCTTAATTTTCACATAGTTACTTTTTTGTCAGATCAATTTGTGTGATTTGACTACCGATATTTATTTTTTCTTTCAGACTCCCAACTTCCAACCAAAACGTAAAATTAAATAATTAATCCGCCCATGTTCTCAGTCTTGCAGGTGCGCAAATATTGCAACTATGATTAAGTAAGAAAACATCTAAATGTATGTATAGAAAGAAATATATGAGAGAGAACATCGATTTATATGCAGTTTCACTAAGTGTCGATAATAAAAAGTATAGATTTCATGCAAGCACATAGATTTTATTAAAAGATGAAACAGCTAATAAATTAAAAAGTGCGATAAAATAACTAATTATAACTTTCTACTTATACAGTAGCCAATTAATTTAATAAATTATTATTAATAAGTAATAAGTAGTAGTACAACAAAAGAAGCAGTGGCGTAATCTAAAGAGGCATTCAAAGATGGCTTCTAATCGAACTCAAAAATTATAACGTATGTAATTGTGTTGTAAAAATATTGAATTCTTTTATAAACTTCTGGATATTTAATTTTTAGTGGTTATTGAACTTCATCGTATTTTTAGCAGAATAAAACTGACTTCTACCAAATGTTTCACAAATATATTTTTTTAATTATACCTGTTCCTGTTTTTTTAGGAATTATTTATCTATTCTAAGATAACCAATTATATTTTTATGGTTGGTGGTATTTGGTGATCTTAGTCAGAATACTAGAGATTAGTCTTCAATATTCTGTGTTTTAGTCTTGAAAATATTTTAAAAATGATAGTAGTTTATGGTCCTCAAAATTACGAAAAAGATTTAAAAGAATCGGCTGACTTTACTTAACCGCAAACATATTATAATACGGTAAGTAAATTAAAAAGGTTAAATGTGTCAATGGTATCACGTGCACAGCAAAGAGTTGCCTGAGCTGTCTCTTTTTGTCAGTATTAGTCATAGCCATGTTTTGGCTTAGAGGATTGGAGAATAAGGAAGCAAGCGATAATTGTACCGTAGAAATGGAGTTTTGTTATTTATCTAAACAAACAACATCAAATTATACTCTTATACATAGACTTATATTATTCTAAGTATTTATATTTGAAAAATTGTACTAACTCAATCGTTTACCACAGTTTACAATAAAAATGGGAATTAAGACATCAAATAAAAATAAAGTTTTTTTTACATTTAGCAACGAACTATTAACTTCTTTGATGTATTGTATCTATAGGGGTCTCTTACCATCAAGAGACATTAAAGAAATCTGCACTATACAGAAGCAACATAGACCACTTTTTTACCTAATTGACCAAAAGGAAGTACTTATGTTGAAATTGCGAGTATCAGCTAGTATCAAAATATTCATGCACATACAGACTAGGTCGTCGGATTATTGTAAAAATGACATAAAAAGATGATTTATACAAGCAATGGACGATTGGATTTAAGAAAATATTTAACTCTTAAACTCAGTATATATTCTTAACTTACAATATGATATTTATTCAAAACAAGCTGTAAATTTCGTATTTAACATTTCTTTGAGTTGTTCCGGAACTTACAAAGAGCAAATCCTGTACAAAAGTTCGAAAGCTTTGTACTGTAGTAAGGTATACCTAGTATGTGTAAGCTAGGTGAGGTCTGTCGTCCAGCGGGTGGTTTGTCCTTAGCTCAGTGGCCGGCGGTCGCTTTGGCTCTACTAGTTCGGTAAAGGCCCACTCGCGTAACGGACGCGCGCCGCATTCACTCCGCAAGCGGCGCGCGCATCATAACAAACATACAAACATCGAACTTTAATTCACGTGTGTAGACTGTGACAAGACAAAGTGCATTTGGGGTGTCAGTGGGGTGTTTTGGTGGGAGAGACGAAAGGGCGATCGCCCGCTTTACATAATACTTGATAAAGTTGGCTTTTATTGTATGGTGATAACAGTAAGTACGACTTTGATTCATTAGGTTGCATTTGTCAACAATCTGCTCTTGTTGAACTTTATTTGGTCATGTGTAAAGATTTTTTTCTTAGGATAATATATGTATTATTATTTAATTATCTATATGTACTTAATCGTATTTCAATAATAACTTTTTGATATAAAAATTCTTGAACTTATTTGTTTCATTAAGACTATTTGTATTTCCCCCCCCCCCCTCGCTCTTTTCAAAGCTTTCAGTGGATTATTTGCATGTTTTTTATTTTGTTTGGCTTTGAAAATTCATGTTATACATTTCATTAAAGGTATGAATGCAGATGTTTTATTAATAACGGCTCTGTTATTTCAATGAAATAGATATCAATATTATTTAAAATTTATTGTATATTTGATATGGATCACTTACTAGATGTTAAGATCTTCTAATTTTTATATTTAAATAATATGTATGAAAAATAAAATACAAAATATATTCAACAAGTTTACTCGAGAAGCACGAAGCTTTTGAGACAAAATGAACTTTAAAATTACTTACACCTTCAAAATTTAATGACACTGAGCGATGAACGTTTCTGGGTTGATGTTAAAATAATGACATGATGGTCACCATTGTTAACGCGTCAAAGAAATTTTGTAAAAAGTTTAATTGATAACAGAATTTTTTGTTTAACTATGTAGTAGCGTTATTTTTTCTTGGTATCTGAAAAGGCAACCAAAAAGAAAACAATCTTGAAAATTATAGCCTAAGCTTAGCTGTACCGAATAATAATATAGAATCTATAAAGAGATAGCTGTTAGTCCTATCCCTATATGAAGTACAGAACATCTATGTTCCTGCCAGGCTGCTCGTGTAAGGTAAGCGAAGTTTTAATGAGTATCTACCATCGTGACTACTAGATGGTAGAGTTCTCGTCTAACATCGAGTACTTTGGGCCTTGGCTAGCCTTACTAATCACTTTTATAGTTAATCTCACTGACATTCCAGTTTTGAGAGTAAGAAAACTGGTAAAATGTTGTATCACAACCTTGCCGTACGGATAGCAATGCAATATTAATATCTTCGGCATTAATTGTAGTCGGTAATTTCATCCTTATATTACAAAGCAATACATTAGTTGTAACCATGAAGCTGTATTATAATACTTCATAGTTATAACACAGACCATATTGTATGATATTTACTGTATCGTCAAACGATACGTCTGCTATGTGCTAAAAGTAGGTATAATTTTGTGATACATAGCAGTTTTTAATTGACAATAATACATGTATTACGGTTGATATACATCGCATCGAAAACGTCGTTATGTCATATTACTTACTTTCTATTTTACCCGCGGCTTTGCATGTGATTTTTTTTACGTGACGTGACGCGTTTTATCGCATGATCCAAAAAATGTAATTCCTTTTCCTCGGTCGATTAAAAATATAACTTATAGCCTTCCTGAAGAATTGGAAAGAGAGAAAAATGAAATACAAAAAATTCAACATAAAGAATCATAAGAAAAACCTGGTAAGGAGGTATTTTTTTAAAAAATTGCGTAATTTTAAACCCCGAAGAACATTGAAAATATTCTTCATCCAAGCCCCAGGGTATTTGCGTATACATTGATTACGCAAGCATTATTAGTTATTACTACATAATATTTAGGTATCTATATTTTATTTAGGATTTTGTTTTGTACCAAGTATATTTTATATGTAGTTAGGAAGTTGCTGTTTCATCTTCACTCACAATAAGTATTTTCAATACATACTTCACTACATAGTATAAAACAAATTCGCTTTCCGCTGTCTGTCCCTATGTATGCTTAGATCTTTAAATTTACGCAACAATTAAATAACCAGTCAATTAAAAAACACTTAGTTCGTTTTGTAGCCTCTGTAGTCTAGTGGCCCGGTATCGGTATTCACCACATAAGGTCCCGGGTTAGATTCCCAGTTCAGAAAACTGAAAAAATACATTTTACATGAATTTAAAATGTGTTTTTTCAGTTTTCTAATATAATATATAACGTTGCTACTTGATTAAAGTAAGTTCGTGGTTGGCGGTAGGCTTGACACTTATTCACATTGTGGGGCAGAGTATCTCCGGCTGATCGTAGGTGCACTTGTTATACCTCTGCCGACCTCTTCGAATACGGACTTGAAGACACTTTTTTGGTTTTGTAGCAAAAAAGATATTGTGAGTTTTAAGTAAGAGTAATAAATTGTTCCTGCCACATCCTCAGGCTTGCATTTTGCGGAACTAATCTTAAATAAAGCATGTTTATGGTAAAGGAATAGATACCATTTCTCTATATATTTACAGTCTGACAAGAGGGGACGTCGGTTCAGTGATAAGTGAACTGAGATTCGTCGTTAAGATAACGCTGTCCGTTACAAAACTACCAAGCGCTATGTCTTTGGAGAATTCTTGATTTTGTGTTTATTTTTATTGTGAAAAATGCAATTCACTTCAACGCGTTTTATTTATTTGTTGATAATATGATATTTATTTATTTATTTTATTTATTTGATGATTATTATTAACTTTGATTACAATTCATTTAGATATTGATTACATCGTAAAAATTATATTAAAAAAATTATGGCAGTGAAATCGTCATCAAATTGTAATCATAATCTAATATTATAAATGCGAAAGTTTCGATGGATGAATTGATGATTATTACTCAATTGTGCAAAAACGGCTTCAAAAAACATACTGTCTCAGCGCTAAGCCATGGACAAACAGACACATAGACATAAGGAAACTATAGGGAGTTCTTTTTAAGTCAATCAGTACGGTTTTTATTACTTTGTACTTTAGTACTACGTTTTGTATTACGTTTCTGAAAATAGTTACAGCATTAACCACCAATTCATCGAATTTGTTATGTGATTATCGCTGTCAATTAATTATGTTTGTATAAAGATTACCGTAACGAGGTCTTTGTGAAAAAAAACATTAGTGTTTTTTAATATTAGAATAGCATGCTTTAGTATAAGACTGTCTTAACTAAGAATTCACAAGTAATTAAAAAAATAACATGTCTATTTTGATTATTATCTTAAATCTTATCGAGTAATCGATTAAAATATTTCACAGTAAAGCCTTTAATCGTATTACATACGAAATTCAATAATAATGATTTGAATAATTAACAACATTTCCTCACCAGCGGATGATAACGTAACCATAAATATTTAATTTGGAACATCGATCGGAGTGTTCCCACAATATGACCTACTATAAATTAATAAACACCACTTAAGATACTTTGCAGGTCTAGGTCAAAGATTTTAAGGTTTAGATCTAATTAAACTCTAATGGTAGGTACTTTTTTGAATTAATTATATATTTTAAGAAACTTCCGTATTTTTGCTACGTTAGTTCTCTCAACAGCTAATTTTGTGATAACTGATTTTTCTATATTTAAAAAAATATCCTAACTACCAGACCAAATAGATTAGCCAGTTTATAAGAAAAATAAATTTATTTTAAAAACTAACTTTATTTGAATATGCGAATTTTTGATCCATATTTTTCGAAAAACGCGAGCCCGGAGAAGCCAGAGATTTGGCATATATAAAGTGGCAATTTGTTTAGGATGTGTTAATGATGAAATTATTTGAAAAAAATGTTTTTTGACATTGCTACGAAATTTTTCAACTTATCCATTATTTAGCTAAAGCAATATTTTGGATCTCAAAAATTGAGTGTCATTCGAAAAATCAAATTCAATCAGCGTTCCCAAAATATACGACTTTTCAAAAATCAATATACTGCCATTTTAACAAAATAGATGTTTGAACTGAAAAAATCCATGTTTTCACTCTTTTGAGCTTAAAATGCCTTAATTTAGCGGGAAGTTTCAGGGATGGCCTGTAGAGTCAACCGCTTACACATTTTTTTTACGGAGAAGCTTTTTATGCCCCATTGACATATATCAATGGAGCACAAAGTTATATAACTCGCAACCAGGTGGCGCTACAATGTACCGACTTCCGTATCGTTTAACCGATTGTCATAAAAATGATTATGTAGATGTATTTTTTTATGGAGAAAACGATTATGCTGTTCCCATTGACGTAAAGCACCAAAAGGCGCTGCGGTGTATAGATTAAAAAAATAATAATGACTTTGAAATCATCTGCTGTCTCACCTTCTAAGACAATATGTAAAATCTCTAACTAAACAAGTGTTTTCATGCAGCATAATTCGTAATTTCGTAATAATTACTTTTGGTATTAAACATCGGTCGGTCAAACTCTTTTTCTACGTTGTCGATGAAATAAATCTGCAAAAACTGGGGATTTTCTTCAAATAATGGAAGTAGTGAACCAATCTGATGTTATACGCATTATAGTAGAAAATAACCGAGTATTTCAATGATTTGTCGTAAAAACATACATTTGTGTGCTTACGTTGCACCCCTGCGAAACTGGGGCTGTTCGCTAGTCCTTCATTTTATTGGAAACTACCTGACCCGGCAAACGTTGTTCTGCCTTTTTAACTACTTTTCTTTTCTATATTTTCTCACCTTTTAACTTTCCCTGGACCTTAACAATTAATTCAAAACCAAAATTAGCCAAATCGGTTCAGCCGTTCACGAGTTTTAGCGAGACTAGCGAACAACAATTAATTTTTATATATATAGATAAATAGATTTGTAGAATCATCGCTTAACAATATGTAAAACAAAATTAGATCTCTAAAACACAACCCAAAAAAAAGAAAACAAATATCATGATGTTGCTCGGTAGAGACATGACCGCGCAGGCGGGCAGTGTGTTTCGTTGAACTCTTTCCTAGAAGTAGACGCGCTTGCGCAACTTTATTACTTGCAACGCCAAACATAAGTTCATTTGAATGGCATAATATATTTGGAAGAAATATTTTAAGACAGTAACAATCAAGCAGAAGGCTGCCTTGATTGTAAAACATAATTATAATAAATTATTATTTTTACCGCTTTTGTAATTTGTTTCCTGGTTAATTTGATATTAATTATTTCACAGATAGGATATAAACAGGACCTATATCGTATTATATGTATAAGTAGGCATACATATTTGTACAGTATTGATTCTTATTCCATAATCGTAACAAAACAAGGATAGTCTTTCTGAGATCGATAAAATGCGACCATTGATATTTCAACAATGTTGGTCCGAGCCCCTGTTTGAAGAAAATCAACTACCTTACTGGCATCTTACTTACTAGGCATCTCGTAAAAGGCGAGAGAAGGTTAAAACGTGTCACTTACATCGTGACTACCGACTGTGTGGTAGAGTTCCGCAACGTCTTGCTGCAGAACTCAGCCGTATAGCGACGGTGATTTTCGTTCCCCTGTTGCAATTTGGAAGGTAAAGTAACCGTTAAACCTTACATGTGGCATTCCGACCCCGCCCCACGGATAATAACGCACTTTCATCTTTGGTGTATATAAACGATGGTTATCTCCATTCATCAGGAGAACCATCTCATCGCTTGCTCTCTTAAAAATAAAAACACCAACTAAACAGCGGGTGGTGGTGGACTGATACTTTCATTGACGTTTGATGCTAGGAAATTGCTGTATTAATATTGTTTTATTTATTTCCTTTTATGTATTTAATAATAATTGAATTTCCAGGTACCAAAAATATTCTAACAAGTAAATAAAATAAAATAAATAATGTTTATTATTCAGAAAACAGATAATTAATGTTAAAAATAATTAAAATTATTTTAAATAAATAAAAAAATATTTAAATAAATAAAAATGCTTAGGTACAGCAAATTAATAGAATAAAATCAAAAAGTTGTTTATTGAGAAAACAGATCAATTATGTTATAAAACAAGTATTGTCACTGTGACTATTAAGATAAACTAGCGATCGCCTTCTTGCCGAAATTTGAACACAGTAAACAATAAAACTACTAACACTAAACACTAAACAATCACTAAACAAACACTAAACAATAAAATCTCTTTTAAGTTTCATACAATTTAGTCGTGACATGTACGTTACATGAAAGTAGTGTGTGTAATGCTTACTTTTATTAATTTAACGTACTTCTAATGCATTTTATTTGAAAATATTATTTTTCTTCAGTCCTCCGCAATGTAAACTGTTTTAATTTTATAAACATTTTATAATCCACCTTTCGCGCAATTGTCTTAAAAAAGGTTCCAAAGTTTTTCTTTGCGTATTAATATATAGATATAATGATACTCTCAAGTTTATACCCATCACGTCACTTAAGCTACAGAGCGTCCTAAAGAAATATACACACATACATTATGATAATTATATTTCAAAGATTTATTGCATAAGCTTATGGTACCACGGGTAAATATCTCGATCTTATCACGATCACGAGTGCCTGATCTGACCACTCTTCCGGCTGCTTCCTCTTGGTTTTTCGCCCTTTACCGTGACTTAAACCATATTTTTAGACTGTCAGGGTTTCTCACTGCTTTAAGCCTAAAATGTTCAAGTATTCGATGCATGAAAAATTTGGTGAGCCGTTTAGTACGACTAAGTTGCAGTTATTTCACAACCAAATTCCAATTGGAAAAAATTAAAACGCTTCATTTTTTATTTATACCTTATGCAAACAATGTTTTTTTAATTGTTATGATATTCGCAAAAATAAAAATAAAATGTTTAAATGGGTTTAGAAATTTATAAGTTTATCAAAAACAAACAAATCTCTTTTCTTTTTAACAATACAGAAAGAGTAGCATAGACTAAAAGAAGAGATGACATTTCCTATCTCTATTTCCTTGTCTTCATTTGATAAATATGTTTGTTTACGATACATTTAGAATTTAGATTAACGAAACTATTTGATCTGGCAACTCAATATCGATGAAATGAGCGAACATTTGACCACTACTATCACATATTCTGAAATCATATATCACAAACAGATGGCTCTGCTAAAAAAAGAGAGAGAGGGAGACAAGATTAATAATGTTCTTAGATAAGATAAAATACCCAAGTATACATTTATCCTAACCTCCAAATCAGAACATGACAATTATAAGCACTGACGTTACAGTGGCAGGAATAATTACAGATCAAAAAGAGTCTTCACGCCCGTATCCCCGAAAGGGTAGGCAGAGGTACAACAAGTGCACCCACGATTAGCCGAAGATACTTGGTCCCATTATGTGCTAGGTGGCAAACCTATCACCAACCGGGCACTTTCCAATCCCGGGCAATGTTTTTTTTTTATCAGAAAACTGAAGAAACACATTTCTGAATTGCCCGACCCAGGAATCGAATCCGGGACCTCTGTGATCAACTCCGACATCGGACCACTACACCACAGAGGCGATCAAGTGATGTATAAAAGTTAACAACGTTCCTTTTTACAAGAAAAAGTGTATGATAATAAACGTTATTTCAGGCAGGTTGATATAAAACTTCCCATTACTTTGATTTTATATTCACGTTTTTATTAGTCTACACGAAGTATTTATTACAATAAACTTGTCTGCCGTCGTTTTATTTGAAAATTAGGAGAGTAATTTAAGAAATTATAGCAACATAATAATTGAAAATACATTCGTCGAACGGAATTGTTATGGAAAAATTTAATAACTAACCCAAGCCTGGGATAAATTACTGGCTCAACATATCGTATTATTAGAGAGCCACGAGTAACTTAAATAGCCAATTACAATGAAAACTGCTTCCTAAGTCGAGATAAAATGTATAGAACTTGCCAAATGGAATTCGAATAGAAAATATTATTTGTACTTTTCTACTTTTCTACTTTTACTTTCTACTTTACTATATGATTTAAATATTTATAGTAAGCAAGTTGTATAAAAAAAATCGTAGTTAAAAAAATAGTAGTAATATTCTTAGCTACAGTAAGACTTTTTTAAAAGACGACATACAAAGTAGACTGTTTTGTTTGTACGTCTTTGCGTCAATATGTCCGACTATCCATCCACCCATCTATTCACCCGTTCGCGTACAGACATGCGATAATCTCAAAAACAACTTAAGGTGAGGTCAAAATGACGCGTGCCAACACTAAAGAAAGTGGGCGGTGCGGTATGTTCTGAAACCGCTGGGAAACGGTTTAGTTTTCGGATAAATAAATATAGTACTTCAGCTGAAAACCTAAATTTAGTACTTCCTCTTTGTATTTAAAACTAAATATCACCATGTAAAATCATGTGGAAAAATAGAAATATTATGAACCAATTACTTTTTTTTAGCCTTTTTTCGAAATTTTATGTGATCGAGTAAAGTACATTCTATCATGTAATGAGTTAGTACATTCCTTAGATAATATCTTCAGGTATATTGTGTAAAACCGTTATTAAACAATCAATAGATAAAAATATGATTGAGCAAACCAGTTTTTTTTTTTCATTTGTCTCGGTGCCTCGTCTCAAGCAATTTTGACGCTGTTCCAAAATCAACAAACGTGGGGAACGTATTATTGCAGCACAGGCCTTCCTTCATTAGTATGCGTGTAATACATAATATAGTAAAGAACATGTGATATTTTGTAGAAAAGGCGCAAAAATGTCACTGCTGAAAATAAAATTCCACGCGGCCAAGTCGCGGGCGCAGCTAAACTTTTATATAAAATCAACATATTTAATGCTTTACAACACCATTTATTTCATTTTTTAACTCATTGCTTACACTTATACGAAGGTAATAATCAACTTAC
Organism: Apodemia mormo; assembly: GCA_036924255.1. Taxonomy (NCBI): domain Eukaryota; kingdom Metazoa; phylum Arthropoda; class Insecta; order Lepidoptera; family Riodinidae; genus Apodemia; species Apodemia mormo. The sequence goes on along the minus strand of JAUPFN010000008.1, from coordinate 34,107,387 downwards.
TGAAGATGGCACGCGTGTCGTACGTTTATTTATTCTGTGGCATAGTATTAGCTAGGTAGTATAAAATACTTATACGTAAAATTTAAAAAATGTTACAAGTTAACTTCAAAGAAAAAGGTATTAAACATTTACAAAACGTAAGGCTGCACAATGCATATGATATACTGTTTTCACCATTGGGCCAGAGAATAGGAGTATCAAATGCTCCTATTTGATATTATTAAATGGAACACGCGATAGAGATTCGTTTTATTAAAAAAATTGTCCGCCCCGCTAGTCGAGTGGTTAGTGACCCTAACTACGAATCGATGGGGCTCGAGTTCGATTACCATTTGCATTTGTGTGATGAGCATAGATATTCGTATTTCTGGGTCTCTGTGTTTATTATGTATATAACATTATTTATATATATGTATTTCTGTGTATTAGTATCATTGACTAACATCCATAACACAAGCAATTAGATCGACTTGTATAATTTGTCCACAGATTATTATTATTATTGAAAATTCTACTCTTACTAGCGTTCTTGAATCTCTTATTACCACTGTAAAGACTTTGGATGGGTAAGCTGTTTAAAGGCTGATTCCTTTCAAAAAGCCTACCTCACACAGTTTTCCGGGTAGCTTTTATATGTTTTTAAAAGAAGGATAAATAAAATTCTTAGAATCCGACATCGAATTGGCAACTAACACATTTCAAAGAAACGGCCAACTTGATCGTTAATTAGGTACAACAAAAAAGTCTAGCTAAATAATAGCTTTTATAATTAAAAACTGGCTAGACAACTATAAGCTCGGATGATTTGTTTGTTTTTATCTAAAAACGGCTTATCACGACTGTCTAAATACAAAATTTCATCAAAATCGTTAGAGGCAATTTGGAAAACCAATTACGTACAAATTATACAAGAATTCAAATTAAAGTGTAGGATATAATATAATATAAACGCCGAAAATCTAGTTAACATTATAGCTCAAACGCTAATTTAATTTTTACGTATACTTATATAATCCATTATTTTATTTAAGTACGCAGGCTTCTTGAACATTTTAATTTTTTGGTTACCTTAACAAGTTAATCGACAAACTGTGAATATACTAGACTATTAGTAAGTAATGTTTAATAATTTATATGTTAAGTTGCACGTTGTATAATAAGGTCCACCTATACCAAACAATTTAAATACTTTTTAAATTATTTTTACCATGGTTATATTCATTTAAAAATTATTTAAATAGTATGATGCAAGCGGATCTACGATTCTTTGAATATATTTTTTATTTTGTAATGTAAGAAGGTGTTGCAACTCTTATAAGAAGTCGCCATTAGCTTGGTGTCGCGCGTCGTCGTATGAATTCAAATGTCTTATTTAAACCAGAATCATTTAATGAAACGTAAACATAATTTCATTAAGGGTCTAGTGAGAAAATCTAATGATGGGACTTAGCGTTTAAATAATTTTTTAGGTGCCCATACATATTTGAGTTTTTAAAGTATTGTAAGGCAGCAAAAATTATAGTGGACATTTATATAGTAATGTTGAACTATAGCGCATGTATAATGTGAAAAAATAAATATTCTTTCTCCTCCGTCTGGTTAATGCCTCTAGGTCTAGGGTAAATATGCACAAAATATAATTAATTATAATTGAAGAATATTTCGTGTTAAAGTATGTATATATTTTTAGGGTTCCGTACCTAAAAGGTAAAACTAAACCTCCGCTGTCTGTCACCAGGCTGTATCACATAAACCGTGATAGCTAGAAAGCTAAAATTTTCACAAATTATGTATTTCCGTTGCCGCTATAACAACAAATACTAAAAAATAAAAAAATGAAAATAGTAAGGGGGTTCCCATACAATAAACGTGTTTTTTTTGCTATGATTTATGATATGAAATTAACATGACAAAAAACTGAGAGTCTTTAAAAGTTTTTTTATTGCAACTGGTTGAGTTCAGCAACCAAAGGGTGCCAACATAACATTAGTGAGACTCCGTTTTCAGCCCAGATGTCAGTCTGTTCGTCCGTCTGTCACAAGGCTGTATCAATAAACGGTAAATACAAGCGGCAATTGTTAAGGTTGGTAAATGCGGAGTTTGGTATCGCAATCTATCTTGCCACCTAGTCGCGTATCGTAATGAACCAAACTGTCTAACGACGACGAACCGCGTCGTCACGTATTTGCTACTTCGTGTTCACGGCGTTAATTCACCATCAACGTCTTTGGTTTATAGGCGACGGTTATTTCTTTCCTACAGGACAAACATTAATCTGCTTGCTTGTTATCCTATGACACAAACAAAGATAGGCATATCCTGTTAAAAACATAACCTTACCATTTCTTTTTTTTTTTTTTTTTTTTATATCATAAGATAGCAAACAAGCAGATGGGTCTCCTGATGGAAAGAGTCAACCATCGCCTATAGACACCAAAGATGTTAATGGTGCGTTGCTATCTTGTGGCGAGGTCTAATGCCACATGCATAAGTTTACCGGCTACCTTACCCTCCAAACCGGAACACGACAGCGACAAGCACTGACGCTATTGCGGCAGGAATAGGTAAGGCGGTGGTACCAGACCCGGGCGAGACAATGCAGAACTCTACCACCTAGTAGCCACGATGGTAGTGACTCGATAGCCAATCGGTCGCCTTTTACGACCTGCCTGGCAGAACGGCAGTTGGCCTATTCTACAAAGGAGGCCGGGACCAACACGGCGAACAAAGGAGGCCGTTTCGCCGTGTTGGACCTTACCATTTCGTTGCGTATTGGTTAAAACAATATTATTGTGAAACAAAATTAGAAGCATGAAATCTAAATTATTAAAACATATTATGCTCTTACTTTCGACTAAAACTTGTAACAATTTGACTATATCTTAATGTTTACTTAGTAATAAGTTATTACTTGTGAAATAGATCACTTGAGCGTATTCAAGTATTAACTCACAATAGGTTATTTGAACGTTTGAAATGGTCAACTCTCGCTCGAGCTCTTGTGGGTAGACAAAAAACGAAACAAAAAATATAATACAATGTAAATTTAATGTTGTACATTGTTATCAATTCTATTAATTTTACAGAACGTAGCATGAAAAGAGGCAACAAAAACTAACTGTGATCGATTTTATAAAAAACAGTACAGTTGTTATTTGTATGGTAGAAATATACAGATATGCAAGTTTTCATAATTAAACTTGCTTTGTATATTTCCTGGCATTTTAAATTTTTCTGTATTTAACACGCCTATTTTAGGGTTGGACGAATCATTTATACTGGGGTATTGTTTAAGTATTATTTTTTAAAACAATTAGTTCATATTTTAGTAAATAAAAAAACTTAGCTTTTTACTCAGTGGTTAGCATGCTTAGCTGTAGATCGTGTCTCTCAGATTGACCCGGGTCAGGTAAAAAGTGTGTTATCTCTCTAGAAAAATTTTCAGTAACTATAACAGTATAATAACAGTAACAGTTAAAACGCAAAAGTGGTTAGTGTTAATAAATAAATATCTATATAGTAAAACGGTACAAGTGCTTCTAACACTATATTGTTTAAAAACTTTCAGCTCTTGCAAATTCACGGCGTAATGATATTAAAAGACAAAATTTAAAATCGTTAACAATTATATTAAAATATATTATTGTACTGTTTAATTTATATCATGTATAAGAGATTCTAATTATTCTATTTAGGATAAACATTATAATATCTGTTTATATTTAAACTGCGTGATCTTTAAAACAAATAAGGCATTTAGTACAGCCGTGAAAATTCTAGAATGTTAAAAGTTAACACGTATTAATAAACTGATTATCAAACACATAAATCGAACGAACATGTGCAACAAATTAATGCAACAAAAAGTTTTTGAAAGTAGAAATGTAGCTAATTTTCCAGGTAAAACCATAACTGTTTACCCAACTCACTATATGGAATAAATCTCACGTCAGGCGCCATATGATCAAACATAACGAGCAGCGGCTAACAAATTGTTGTCCTAGATCTAGGTCGGAGGTACTAGTTCTCCATTATTCATGAACGATTGCTAGGTTGACACAAAATCGTTAGCGCCTGTGAGTCATTAAAGAAATTCAAGTGGTTATAATGACCAGTGGTTATTTTCTGGTATTTTGTTCAACAATCGTAAGTGACTCAACGTGGGGCAGTAATTGCAAAGACATTTCGTGGCTAGATTTTTAATTAGAATCGATTTAGGTTCGAAATGAACAGATGTTTCAATTTAAGAAATAGTATTGCGTAAGTCAGCCAGTATTTATGTAGATTATATCATGTCGGCATTTAATGGATTATCTAGTGTATGATTTTAAACAACTTTTTCGAATTGCTCAAATATATTTTATGATTGATAAAATCTATGATATAAACTTTGTTTGAATAAAAAATATTTAGCATCATATATTCATTTTACATTTGCTTAATGCAATTTATTTATTGTTTCTTTTGTCGTGATATTAAAATAGCAAGGTAAGCGTTTGAATCACATTTTAGTTAGATACTTGAAGGTAATTCTGAATTATGTACTGAAGGTAATACTGAATTATTTTAATTAGCATTAAAATCTCTCGTAGAGAGTGTAAGTGTTCTGTGATTAAAATGCAACTCTGTTTGCTTAAAATAATAATTTAAAAAAGACTTCGACCTTTAGCTTAACGCATAATATTTTGAAGCCCTTTGGTACTATTCCAGTCACTATGGTCAAAGATCGAAGTACTTAGATTCATCACAACTTTGATTTTTGATGCAAAAGATGAAATGATGATTTGATGCAAAAGAGAAGGTGGATGATTCACTGTAAGTCTAGGTCAGTGTAGTCTAGGTGTAGTAATTTTTAACACTTGGGACAATGTTTGAGAATATAATAAACTTTTACGTTAACGAAATGAATTTGTACATCATATTTGGTAGATTTTTTTAGGTAACTATAAATAAATTAACTTGTACAACTTTATGGGTGTTACAAGTTGTACAATTTTTCTTGCAAATAAACGATTTTCTTTCTTTCTTTCGTAAAATGTATTATTTTATTAAAACATGCAAATTCAACCACACTTTTATACAAGCTTGCTAGTGAAACTCAACTGTGCCAAATAAGGCCTTGACCACTTTAATGCAACTAGCCCCAAACGCTTGAACTACACAAATTGAAATAATTTTATTGCGATAATTCCCTTGCAGTGCAGTGTAAACCGAAATTCAACAAAAGACATTTCGGTTCACCGCGATTTGCTAGATTATCATTTTGTGAAATAGGTGATGATTTCTATAGCACATTTTACTAAAAATAACAATTATTTTTTTCTTGCGATTACCGTAATCAATAGTTAACCGTACTCATTCGAAGCACAGGATCGCTAGACCTGCCGAGTGGGCTAAGCGCTAAAAGTAGTATATATACAAATTATTTTACATTAAAAATATATAGCATTTATAGAAGCATTTGAAACGATTTCGCAGTGATTACATAAGAATTTTATAGGTGATTAAAAAACCTGAAAATGATAAATTGCATCATTAATCTTTCATAGTTCACTGATCGCCTGCAGCGAATTGAAAGCGAAAGTATTGGCTTAAACAAAACAAACAACTTGTGTAAATAGGAATTAAACTATAATATATTTTATAGCATAGGATATGAAACAAGCAAACGACTCCTGGTGGCACGAAGAATACCTCGTTACTTGTAAACACCGAGGATGCTTCTTGTTGATGGTCTGTTGTTCGCACGGCAGAACATCAGTATTTAGTCACTATCCTAGTATTGACCAATTTAAAATTTCTAATTTTCTAATTTAATTAAATTATCTAATTAGAAAATTTAAATATAATTTAAAAGAAATATATTTAAATTTTCTAATTTTCAAGTGTCACGATCCAGTGAAAATTATTGACGACATGGTTGCATGTATGCGGACACTCAAATTAATGATTCTTTTGGGTAAGTATCAGCTGGTTATATTGACGATGATCGCCGCATTTCTTAAAATTTTTCCGTTCAATTACATTTTGTATTTTATTAGATACATTCTGAAAATAACTGTAACAAGAGCCTGAGTTGTACCTTTATTTTTTCTTATTAAAATACTAGCTGGACCCGTGACTTCGTCCGCGTAGAAAAATTTCGAAATTTCGGAAAAAGTAGCCTAAGTTACTTCCTATCACATCAGCTATCTGCCAGTTAAAGTCCCGTCAAAATCGGCCCGTTGTGCCAGAGAATAGCTGAAACAAACAGACAGACAGACAAAAATTAGCTGAAACAAATAGACAGAAAAAAAACACTACAGTGACAAGCATCGCCGTTATTGCATCAAGAATAGGTAAGACGGTTGCACTAGACCTAGGAGAGGCAATGTAGAACGATACTACTTAATAGCCACCATAGTAGTGAGTCGCAGAGCTAATCATTCACCTCTTACTAAGTACCTGGCAGAATAGCCTGGCAGAATTTACCTCGTGTTGTCCCGGGCACCTTTAAAGAATAGACCACTATTCTTCAAAGGTGCCCGGGACAACACGAGGTAAAAATTTGTTAGTGACATTCTTTGACATAATAGACATAGACAAAAGCTAAGGGCTTAAAAGGCTCTAATTTACGTCACGCAGTGTGACGTAAATTCTATGAAATGTTTAACATATCACTATTGACGAATCATGCCCTTGGCTTACGAGTCAGGTCGATACCATGAATCGGACAAAAGTATGAGTGACACGAAGGCTTTTATTTAGTTTTTTGTAATTGAAATACGTAATATGATTGGAAAAAGTCATCCAATGTTATTTAAATTTCGTGAAACCTGATTTTTCACCTACGCAAATATTAAAAATAGATGGCCTATTTGACCATTTACGTTAGTAACGAAACAGCGTCAATACGTGCTTTAGTTATCAAATCTGACTCAATATTTATATCCGATTAATAAATAATCTTGTTTACCTTTGGAATATAGATCAAAATTATAGATCTGACTGATCCCCAGTTGCACTAAAATAAACACCTATCGGTCTTTAATCACGGCCCAGTATATTTTAAGCGTTAAATATATTAGTATGAAAGCTTCAATCTAATTTTTTTTCTTCTTTGTGTTGGATTAATTTCTGCCGCTGAATTCTATCATAGCGTCAAATTCGAAGTCGAAGTCGAAGAAAATCGCGTCAAAATTTGAAGTGTAAAACTTCTCACCATCTCGATGTCTAGAAACCCACAACGTGTGTTTTTCTCAGCATTTTTTGCCTCGCACTACTCCTCTGTGGAATCAATTATACCGGCAGAGGTGTTTCCAAACGGATTTGACTTGAGGACCTTCAAGAAAAGAGCTTACTTATTTTTCTTTATTTACCTCTGGTATTGCGAATATCCTTGTGCAATGGAGATCACTTGTCATCAGGTTCACATGCTACTCGTTTGCTCCCTCCTCTAAAAAAAAAACAATAATCTATTTATAGATTTTAGACGATTGACTCTGCGACGACTTAAACATAGATTTATTCAGTTCAGTCAGTTACTTAAAAACGACAGCATAATGATTGTTGAAAAGCTGTATATTTTGGAAACGATAATCGATTTTGATGTTTCGAATAGGATTCAACGCAATTTTTGAGATATAAAATGTGATTTTAGAAACACAATTGATAGGATTGATCGATTTTGATCCAGTTTGCAGTATTTGACGCAGCTTTTAAGGAGAAAATATGATTAGATTTTTAAATCAAGCGGTACATTAGCCTAAAAGTTATTTTAAAAATTTGAAGTAACTTTGTTGTAAACAATATTTAATTTAATTTTGATATTTGAAAAGCTGTTACTTTCGAAAACTAAATTCGATTTTATTTATTGAAATGGCATTAATCGTAGTTTTTGAAGTTCTAAGATACCGTAAAAATTTAAAAATTGATTAGTTGTGAAATCTCGAAGTTATGTCAAAATAATACTTTTTTTTTAAATTATTCGTCAACTATAATTACTGAGCGGATAAAAATCGATTTAATGCAATTTGCGCCAATGAACGCAGTTTTTTTTAGAATTAGTTTTTGTAATACATTAATCTGAAAATAATTACAAAACAAATTGTTTTTCGAAAAAAGTATTGAGGTTTTTTCAAAATTTCTCAAAATCTCCTGGGCTAAATCGGTTCAAATTTGCAGAAAGTGTAAGTTTGGTTTAACCTATTTGTATGCTATCAACCCTGTTTCGATCGGTCAAGCGATTTGCGATGTTCGGTTCACTGTGTCTACCTCGCCAGGAAAACGGTGAGATGATAAATATTTTATTTTAATAATAATTTTACTAAGATAGCATAGTTATAATAGAGTGTAAATATTTAAAAGTTTTTTGTAGGCATCATCAGCCAACATTTTTTTGACAATGCAAACGACTGCCACCAAAGAAAACATAAACGTCTCAAACAAAGCTTAAAAATATTTTTTTAACTTTATGTTTGAGACATTTAATTGAAAGATAGTGGTGTCATTTATTAACAAATAATTTAATCATTATTACTATTATTTAAATATTTGATAGTATCATTTTATAAAATTGTACATGTAAGTAATAAAAGTGTACTCGATTTTTAATACATTCATAAGTGTGTGAGCATTCAAACTCCAAAAATGCAAATTTAATGTATCTCAAGTGTTATGACTTTATTTCCAGACATTTATCATCTAGTAGAAAATTAGCCCCAAAAAGTGCGTAACCTCCAAAATAAAGTGCCTTTCAACACGCAATAGATGTGTCACAGGTTAACTTATAAGACGTTATAAGTATTTGTAGAGTTTTTACCCCAAAGCGGGTTTGACAAGTGTTGATATTCAGTAGCCGCGGGAGCCAAACTAGTTTGTAACGGAAGTTTGTATATATTTTTTATGTGGCAATGCAACTTGTATTGCTGACCAGACACGATTTAATTAATTAACTCAAACATTACTATCTAGCTTATTAATGGACCTTGCGTTCATCTTACCGAAATTAATTCAAAATTATGTTTTTAGTAATAATAGTACGATATTTCTAAGCTAATTAACAGTAACTATCGATTTTGATGGATCAATAACAAACGGCTTTTTATTAACGAAGTTATAAGTTTGTCGCAAGCAAATAAAACTATAAATCGGTGTGGTTCTGAACTAGATGCTCAAATTTAGCTGTACCCAGCCTACCCGGCATGGTTGTATTGAAAGTATCTAAGATTAGTCTTCTAAATAGAAGCTAGAGTACGTTTTATTTTATTTTATAAATAAATAAATCATCCATTATCATTCCCATACTTTGGAAAAGGTGCATACCTAGGCAAAGGTGCAATGAATACACACAAGATTAGCTATGGAATTAAATTCTACACCACCAGCCTATTAAATTATCGATTCCATATCCAGTCTTGGATCAGTTATGTTTGTTTGTAAAACTTATTAAAAACGAATTGCCTAACTCAGGGAAATCGAAACCAAGAACTTAAGAAGCCGATACCGCGAAGCTGTGAGATGTCAATTGTTTTATGTTAGCTAAATAGTAAATGATTCATAATTAAAATTAAATAATGATTATATATATACTCTTTAAAAAAATAAAAAGGTGATGTGTCTTTGAATCTTTAATTAGGCTTTGACAAATGGCAGTGTATGTTTGTGGTGAGCGTTTGGTCGTCCATACATAACATTTTTCGTCAATAACATCATTTCTATTTATGTTTTAAAGAGCTGTAACATAAATATCGAAACTTCTAATAAATACTAATTTTAAGTTGCTTAAGTATTTGAGTTGGAACATAATATGATATTAATCATCTAATACAAGCTGTCTGAAATGTATTCGCACGCCTAGATATATGAATGAAGAAAATTGGACCAATTCTACTCTTTACAGCATTAATTTTTAATCTCATTTTTTTACTTTTCCATAAGATTTTCAAATATATTTTTTATACAAATATCGTCCAGACTCCAGACATATGCAAATACAAAAAAGTAATCCAGCTGATTTATAGTGATGTACGGACAAACATCTATTTCCTTTGATTTTTATAGATATAATGATATAGACTTACTACTATACAATTGGCAGCATAAAGTATGTAGTTTTTCCTGATACTACATGTGTGTACTGTATTATTCCTACCCATTGCAGTTATGATGCCATGTCTCGGGTGCAAATGTACAATTACGTCACAAATCGGGCTGGATTATGACACTGACAAACAATGACATGAATATTACACGTTCAGCCGGCAATCAAAATTGTTGGAATACGATAATTCTGTGACTATACATAGAGGGAAAAAATACGTGTTACAAAATTGTACCTGTTCAATGACAATGTCTCGGAGTACAAGTTATTTGTTGGTCAAAATTATTACAAGTAACAAACTATAGTCATAAATTTTGGTAATTGCAACTGTCTTTGAAAATGTTTAGTTCATATCTTGTCCCGCAAAGGAACCGACGCGATGATATTTATCTGTTTTCTGAGCGATGACCGTTTCAATAATTCATTTTTACTTAAAATTAGTATTACTGCACATATTTATTTCAAGATACAAAGTCAAATATCATACACATTACAATTTGGTTTTCTTTCTGATATTAATAAGCATTCATTAATTTTTAGCAATTAATGGCATCCTCTTTCGACCTACAAACACTCGAGACTCTGGTCAAGACTCAATAACGAGCCAAAAGCATGTTGCCACTTACTCTCTCACGTATCGTCAAGATACTGACCCAAGCCAAGATCTGGTCTCACATGAGACACCCTTAGAGCGGGCTCTATACCCACCAAACTAAACTATGGGTGAGCACTCCGCTCGCCCTAAATGCCCGACTTCGCAGTAACGATCATAACTACCTCAATTCTTGTAAAAAAAAGCAATTAACATATTGGTAAATCAAGTACATCTACCGTCCCAAATGTAACATTTGGGACGGTAGATGTAAAAAACGTATAGAAGGAATTTTCTGATCAATTATTTTATACTTTTTGCCGTCGTCACTTGATGAAACTCCATATGTAATAAAGTTAAAATGCACTTGTACTGTTTTACAAAACACTTTTCAATTTTGTTTATATTGTCAACCGATTTCGCTTATTAGCGTTGAAGATGCCATAAAAAGCGAAACAGATTGGTGATATGTATAAACTAAATAAAAAGTGTTTTGTGAAACAGTACAATTGAATTTTTGCATAATTTCTGATTATTTATTAAACTTAGATTTAATCGCTTTCTAGTAAAACTTGACCAATTAGGAGAGAATTTTCTCTCCCCGTGTTGGTTCCGGGCTCTATTGGAGAATAGACCAACTGCCGTTCTGCCAGGCAGATCGTAAAAGGCGACCGATTGGCTATGCGAGTCACTATCATCGTGGCTACTAGGTGGTCTCGCCCGGGTCTGGTACCACCGCCTTACCTATTCCTGCCGCAATAGCGTCAGTGCTTGTTGCTGTCGTGTTCCGGTTTGGAGGGTAAGGTAGCCGGTAAACTTATGCATGTGGCATTAGACCTCGCCACAAGATAGCAACGCACCATTAACATCTTTGGTGTCTATAGGCGATGGTTGACTCTTTCCATCAGGAGACCCATCTGCTTGTTTGCTATCTTATGATATAAAAAAAAGAAAAATATAATAATAAATGTATAATTCAAGGTCGAATTCGATTTTATCTTTAAATTATAGAATATCGTAAAGTCTGCTTGAATCTATAATATATTTTTTAATTTTTTATTTCTTTAAATTTATGCACAAAAACATGTAGGTAGGTACAAAGGTTAAACTTAACGCCTAAGGGCATTCTATCCTAGCCAACCTCATCTTATATAGAAACAGAATAAAAGAGGTGGTGCATATTAAATAGTAACAGAGTAATTTAAACTTACTGTGTAAAGATAAATCAAACAAAAAAACAGAATCATTATTTTAAAGCATATAAAATATATCACGCGGTATAGGCAGGTATATTAGTATTTTCATTGATACTACGATTTAAATAGAGCCATTGAGAACAAATTATCTGTATATTCGTATAGAAAATATCTTATTATACTTATCCTTATTCGTTAAATAATAATAGATTGGTTCAGTGGCGAATAAAGATTTTTTGTTTGGGGATGTTTTATTCATTAAAAAAATTGTTTGGCTTGATTCAGCTGAAGGTATATTTTATCATGGTAATTATTAAATTTCAAGATATGGTAGGGATCTCTTCTCTCAATCCGTTCTTGAATAGGTCATTTAATTTTTAACTTATTTGTGCTATGACTTAAAACTGTTCAATCAGAACCAAGCATGAAATGGGGCACGTCTAAACTTTATTACGTAAGCAAATTGTAATGGATGTAGATTTCTCTTATTTATAGCGGGGGGTTTGTCAATGTCAACTCAATACTACGTCAGGTTGTCCAAACAAAAGGATTATGTAAATTGCCCCATACTAATAACAAGTAAGTTACTTTCATAGCTTATTTGTGGCATACCTAATGGAATTATGTAAGAGGAATATTTTTTCCTCTTACATAATTCCATTATTATAACTGTTCGCTTATATTCCTGAACAAATTAAGGTAAACATTTGTTTATATTATTGCGTGATATTTGCAGTGGTAGTAGTTAAAACACTTCCATATCGAAATAAAATTTATTATATACCTATATACAGGAAAGAAGGACAAGAATTTCTCTTTCATCCCTGATTTCAACCCTTTATGAGATAATTTGTAAAAAAATATCTCATTAAACCTCGCGAAGTTAGTTGAAGAAACTATATTTTCGGCAAACTTCATCAAAATAGATTCAGTGATTTAACCGTGAAAGCTAATAGATAGACAGACTTGGGTATTTATTTGTAGTGTCAGTATAGATATCAACAGACAAATTACACTAATAAAACCTATATTTATCAAACTTAGGCTTATTTATGTTAAAGATGTTAGTCAACGATACTATACGATAAGTCATATATAAATTTTGATACATATATATTATTCAGAACCCAGAGGTATAAATCTATGCTAATATCACAAAACCTTGTTTCTGTCAAGAATCCAAGCACATCTTATATAATTACAAAATTAAAAAGCCTACATATACCTATAATTGCATAATCAGGATCGCTAATCCTTCTTAACTCAATCGGCTGGATGACCATAATACATATTAACCAAAAGTCGTCACATTTGGAACATTTGCCATTGTAATAAGAATATCATATTCATTAATTTTCACAAATTACACGTACAGTATTTTTTTAATAACTTCAAAATATGTTTATAACCATATTACTATTCGATTTTATAATTAACTTATTGCTTCGTTTAATATACTTCAACACATAATTCTGCCTATCACGGTAAAGTTCAAAATAGATTTGATATCAAAGTTTTTATTAGATAGGGGTAACTTTTAATTAATTAGAAATATGTTATTAAAAGCAATAAACCTATGTCATTTTCTTATTATGAGCTAAAATTAGATAGTTTTACCAAAACACTAACATATTTTTAGAGTTTAATACATAAGAGTTAGAATAAAGATACTAATCTTCGGAATTATCAGTAGCGACTAGCGAGCAAACGGCGTGTATTCGCTCGTGTTGACATTTAATTATCCAGACAAGTCGGCTACTCGAATGAAGAGTACATAATCTTCATAGGAAATACGTGCCGAAGATAGGTAATAGATGAACTAGTATAAATGTTTTTAGAGTACTTGAGCTCAGTCTTGAATATAAAAGTTATTTGAGTTACAACTATAATTCCGGCAGAGTATATATACATATACATATTAATTTCGAAATTTATTTATTAAGCGAACGAGGGCTAAATATAAATTTAAAATTCGTGAAATTCGTAAAAAATAAAAAATTCGAAACAACTAGGTGGTAGAGTCCTGAAACCCTTCGTTTGGGTATCACCAACATTCCTTTTACATGCAGTAGTAGTAGTAGTAACAGTAGTTGTAATTATTTTTAAAAAAAGTATCTTCATGCCCGTATCCCCGAAGAGGTAGACAGAGGTACAACTAGTGCACCCACGATTAGCAGAAGATACTTAGTCCCACAAATATGATAGGTGGCAAGCCTATCGCCAACCGGGCACTTTCCAATCCCGGGTAACTTTGTGTTTATCAGTAAATTGAAAAAAAAAAATTTTTTTTGGTGCCCGACCCGGGAATCGAACTCGGGACCTCATGTGGTCGACGTCAACGCTGAACCACTAGACCACATAGGCGATTGAAATTGAGTAATTATTTTGTTCTTGTTTAGTAAAGTTTTCGGTAAATTTATACACATACAATAACATGTACCACATGTTCATGTGCGACGGTTATTTCAGTTGGAGAGTTATTTGCTTTTTTGCAATCTTTAACCTTGTGATGTAGAAATGCATTTTTGGGATATTTTAATAACAGCACTTTTATAGGATATGTTCTATAAAAGTGCTGCTATATTATTTGTTTATATGTTTTTTTTTTAACTATTGCTAAAATAAAAAGCAATAGTTGCTATTATCGAGACGCTAGAGAGTGGAAAGAAGAACAATAACAGCTAAACTGTCTTTATACTTAACAATATCGATAGTGTTATGCTTCAACAAGCACTATTCTAATAGCTCATTCTATTTACTTATTGATTTCATTAAAATTCATTGTTATTTTTTAATTACATGAACTCAAATATTATTGGAATCATATTATTTATAACAAAAATATATTTCTATGTCTCATATTACGTAATAAACAAAGGCCTACGTTGTATTGTACAAAAATGTATGGAATTGTGACACAATCGTCCGCGTGGCGACAAGCCTTGTATATCAGCATCGATTACGTTTAATTTATTAAGTCAAGAGTGCAATAACCTAGTTCACTTCTATTGAATACATCGCCTGTGAAGATCGACGATTTCTATTTAAAGATATTGAGTGATGATTATAAAGTAGTTCCTTTATTGCGTATTAGTTTCACACATTTAAAAGTATAGGCATTGCTCAAGTACTTTTACATCCGAAAATAGAAGTTTCCAGTATTAGAAATATTTTGTTACTAATTATGATAGTACAAGAATAATAATAATAAAGGTAAGAAATAAAAAAAAAATGAGTTATATTTTTAATTGTATACTTTCAATTTACAAACAGGACTCTTTTGCAGCTTTATACGGATTTAGTGTATTAATTTTACATAGATACATACTTATAAAGGTATGTAAAACTTATATCTATTTCTAAGTGAATATCTATGCACAACATAAAACTCTAAATATGATAAGCCAAACATAGAAATTTTTTACGTTTCTTTATCCATCCAAAAAAATTGAGGGCATGAATGTCTGGAAATAAATACCGCATGGACAAAACTTAATATTTTGGCGTTTGATCCACCAAATTACGCATGTTTTTTCATATTTCTCTTTCTCGCATTCTCGTATTTAGACGAGACATTTCATACCACAGATTTATTGGTTAGATTTCCGGGATCAATGTATAAGATGAAAGAAATGAATGGGTAATGTCAACTTGAACGTATATCGTAAATAAAACCTTTACTTTGTACATAAGAAAATGGAGAAAGTAAGTCATTAATGCGTGGAATTGACATGATAACACATCATCCTACTACGACTATTGCATATCTATCCTTATAAGTAAACTTACGATGGCCATGTAATATCCTCAGTCGTAATTAAATGACCCTTATGGCTTCAGTAATAAGATCAAACTACCAGAATGTACATGATAAATCATTCACATACCCATAGATGGCTTTCAAGAATTAACGCCGACTGTAACCGGCATAGTTATGTTCATGTGTATTATAAACGGCAAAAACAACTGTACTAGTCGTTAAGAAATATTTTGTTAATTGCGACCATATGGGCATCACAACTTTGAAGAATGATTGAAAAATGTAATTAATTTCGTGATAATTAATAGTATCTTAACACCTGACTCGTCCAAATATAGGCACAAAGGTTATACTTATCCTAAGGTATCAAAGTAGACGCCTTTAGGTCTCGAAACTTCAGAAAAACGGTTGTTTCTTAAAATAGCAACGTACCCTTTATTACATAATATCATTGAACGTACCATTAATATATTTGGTGTCTCTAGGCGATAGTTGTCTCTTTCCATCATGAATGATATTTCTGCTTATTTACATAAAAAAATATAAAGAATCTTGTTGTTTTTTTAAATAAATAACATATTTTATCCCATCACGATATCTTGAAATTGGATGACTGGGAAATTTAGAGGTTGTTTTTACCATCAGCAGTTTACTTGTTTGCTTAGCTATGCGACTAAGACCCATTTTCCATTGAGACTTGGAAATAAAAAATGAGAAATATAAACAAAAAAAAGTTGAGAGGTGTCAAGGGACACCGGATGGAACGAAGTTCCTTTCGATTAATTAGTGAAGGAATTGTAATAAAATTTTAAATTGTAATAAAATGTAAATGTGGCTTGCTTTCTATAAGAGAGAGAGAGAGGGGGAGAGACAGGCTGACAGACTGACAGAGTGCACGCCACACAGCTTACTAAAGCAAAAAGTGTCGTTACAACTTTTCGTGAGAATTTTTTCCGTCTAGCCCCCTTTCACAACGCGCGATAAAGTACTTCGTTCCAACTAGCTGCAGCCTGCAACCCGCTGCATTATAAAAGTTTTTGTTGAATCCCGCGGGACCATTTAATTTTTCCGGGATAAACCGGGGTAGCCTATGTGCTATTTTATCTTCTATTATATTTATTTTATCTTCTACTTGTGTGCCAAATTTCATTCAATTTCGTTCAATAGATTTTGCGTGATTTAGTAACAAACATCCAAACTTTCACATTTATAATATGCTTTAATGTCGCCCAGTGCTGTGCAAGAATAGAAATTCTACTCTGATTATATCTTTTCTTATTATTGATATTATATGTCTATCCACTATATAGACATACCAGCGATTGCCTTATGCTCGAAATTCAACCATAGACTAAACAATAAAGTTTGACAACATACTTTTAAGAACATAATATACACGCGTGTATATTATCATCTGGACTGTGCCACATAGGATGTGCAATATTTATTTTTATTAATTTAATGTATTTTTAATGCATTTTATTTAAAAGTGTTAGGTTTCTTTAGTCCTCTGTAAAGAAAATTAACTCAGGTGTCAAATTTCACACTCCACCGTTCTCGTAATAGTCTTAAAAAGGGATAAAAAGTTTTTGCTACACGTATTAATAAATTGATTATTAGATATATTATTTGACATAATTATTATCAGGTAATTATTTGATGTATTCATATTCTTTATTTTAAATGAAATGCGACATTAAGTTTTAAGTGTCATCTAGGTAATTTGATCACGCCATAAGTTTAAGTATTTTAAACAATTTTACATAAATTAATCTTTGTTTTATCTCTGCTATGAACAATTTATTATTACATAAACAGTTAACCGCTTAACTCAGTTTGTTTCGGAATCGTGACTCTAATAGAGTTCAAACAAAATTGATATCTAATAGGGTACCTATATTTCGAGCAATATGTCACAGTACAGGATCAGATAGCATGTCGCGATGGCAATAACGGTCAGCCTTAGAACAAGGGATTTATCACTTTCAAGGTATGAAATTGTTTGCTTGATATAGTTTGGATCGAGTGGATAGTGGCTGCTTGAATAAAACTACTTTATATGTTAAACACACAGCAAGTTTGTAGAAAATATATATTATGTAAAAAAATATTCACTTATTTGGCATATTTTATTTAATATCACAAAAACGAAGTCCCCGTAAATATAATACATAAACATGTAAAAAATTTATTGATTTTTATCATCATAATCTTATCTTTAATTATAAATATTATATAAGAGATATATAAGAATAGTGAAGCAGTTTTAGTTAATTTATTGAGCTTTGTTTTTAGGCTGCTAATATAAATATTTTCAACAAATCTCGTAATACGATAAGTCCCTCATGTTTAAGGTAGATTACGTATGTATGATGAAAAAAAGAAAAATTATCGACCAATGTTATCAAGCTATTCATAATGATTAAAATCATTGTTTGCCTTACAGACGAATTAACACAGAAAAAAGAAGATTACTTATTTGATTTAATAATTTAAGAAGCCAAGACTATTCCACGTATAAGACTTTCACATACATCTTTTGTTCATTACTAACACCATTAATTTTAAATGCTACAGAATTAAAACAAACACTGAGAAATGTTTTTAATTTTTTTTAGAATAATTAATTGCATTTTGACAATTTACAAGTTTTACTGCAGTTATACTAAAGTGGTTCTCAAATTTACTGCATAAGCTATTCAACATTTTGCTCGTATATCTCTCTGGGCTATCTCTCATATGTAAATGTCTTCAACGGTACCGTAAACAATTTTAAGAAATAGTTCATACCTGCATTTCTTAAAATAACCAGTATTTACCCGTTAAGATAATCTTTTTAATATCAGGTTTCTTAAGTAAATTAGATTTAAAATTCGTAAGGAATATATTTAGAAATTGCTACTAATCATTAAGTTAAGTGTAGTCTATAGATAACGCACAGTACAAATCAAACCGTAACAATTTCTTTAGATAGCTTTATACGACATATGTTTGAATATTTAATTTGGCCTAGTTCTTAATGCCTAGTGCCTGGAGAGCTGAGTACGATGTTCTTATACATCATTTAGAAATCGTAGTGGGCATGGACAAAAATGTATTATAAAATATTCTATGCGGCCTATTTTCCTGAATCAAATCAATTAAACTATAGGTTTTCACTACGCAACGTTGTAGAAAAGCATTTGACCGTCGCGTAGGAGAGAATGTTTCAGTAGTTTTGAGATTTTAAAACAAGATTTGTAAGAAATTAATGTGGAATAATACCAAATTATTGGATAAGTATCCAATAATTCGGTCCAAAAGTAGGCCCGTGCCTGCTGCGTACTGTGCGGTTGATATATTTAGACTCTAAAGCATGCGAACGGTAGCAGACAAAATATCATCTAGTATTTGGATCAGTACATAATATTATGTACAGTAATAAGTTCAAATGATCAATTATGGGCATGCGTGTATATAATGAATAGTTAACTACACAGACGACGCTGTGCTATTGTTAAGAAAGATGCATCTTACATGCATAAATATTATAGAAAAATGCGTAGAAAACCGAAGTGCTGATATTTAAATGAGAAGTATTTAGAAGGGGTTTAGAGGTTGTGATACACAGTGTTATGTTATTATGCTTGGATAATTATATTTTGGACGTGAATTTAGTTGATATGGAAAGTATACGGTTGATATAGAAAGATTAGTGGATGTACATAACATAACATTAGAGTGAACGAAAATTTGTAATGCTCTTCTAGAGCACGAGCCCAAATCGGAATTCATCCATCTAATCTTTCCATATCTTACCCTATATAACTATCTCGTTGTCATAATATTATTGTATAGAAAAGAGAGCTAGGTATGACAAAAATAGGACGAAAGCAGTATTGAAGCGTTCGAAATTAGATGTGGTGTAGATAAATGATATGTGCATTCCTCTCGGTACCTTTTGCCTCGTACTCCCTTGTATAGCAAGAGGCAAACTCAATTACCGACAGGGGTTTTTCCGAATGGATACGACTTTTGGACCTTCAAGAAAAGAGCTTACTCATTTTAAAAAGACCGGCAACGTAACTGTGATACATCTGGTATTGCGGATGTCCATGGGTGGCGGTGATTACTTACCATCAGGTGCCTCCGGTTTTTTTGACTCCTCTTCCATAAAAAAAATAAAAACAGTTGCCGATTGTGTTTGAAATACTGAAGTTATGGACTTGTAACCTTTAAATAAAAAAATATGTGTTAAATAAGAAAGGCATAGGCTTCGGTCATATAGAAATAGCAGGTAATAGATGGACAACACATATATGTATTTAATGCTAATGTCATTAGATGTAGGTACTACGGAAGACCTAGCCTTGAATTATTATCAAATTGATCGATTACTGTAGGAGGGTGGAGTAAAAAAATCTTTGAAACCGGCATGTTTGTTCGAAAAGTGTTTCTAATGTGGAGAAAGAAAGAGTGTCTGCGTGAAACATTCCATTTACTCCGTAAGCGAATTTGCATTAAAATA
The DNA here is from genome assembly GCA_036924255.1 of Apodemia mormo. NCBI lineage: Eukaryota > Metazoa > Arthropoda > Insecta > Lepidoptera > Riodinidae > Apodemia > Apodemia mormo. The sequence goes on along the minus strand of JAUPFN010000008.1, from coordinate 34,087,251 downwards.
TATATGTATATATACTTTACTAACATTTAAGGTAAATTATAAAGCTACCAAACAGATCTTAAAACTACAGAGGACAGGAAGATAACCTTTAAAAAAGTCGACGACTATATCCTTACAAACAAAAAAATAATTCAATCTTCTTACGTAAACATAATTAATTAAGTACATTATTAATTTAAGTTAAAGAATGCAGTCAAACAAGTGGGACAACCTAAATACGAATGGAGGATTAATTAGTTTAGGTAAAAATAAAACATAATTTATTCGACTACGAAGGGTCTAATTTGCATACTTCCCGGTATACAATGTTATTTTGTTCGTGTGTGGTCCTTCGTTACCATGGTAACGGCTATCGTGGACAGACGGATCGCCTTAACTGATGGACGTAGCTAATTGTTGTGCCAAAGAGCAACCCACGACATGCCTCGAAATGTCAACAGTTGACCGTTGGCGTTATCTGTTGCCTATTGACTTTTAGCTGGCGCTTAAGTCGAGTCCTCATTAAATCTTAAGATAGATTATCTTAATTTGAATTAAATGTTGCTAGTGTTCCTATCTGAATACATACAAGGTGATTTGGAAATACTCTCTGGAGTTCGATAATGATACGTTTGTTAAGTTATTTAGCATTAAATCCATAGACAGGTGTATAATCCATACTATGGATTTATCCATACATAAATATTTGTATTTTTTAAATCTCCTTTTACATCTGTGGTCTAGTGGTCCGGCGGCGGAGTTGACCATATAAGGTCCAGTAGGGCTACTCTTGAAAACCGATTTCAATTTTAAATGAATATTTAATGAATTTTGAAGTATTTCGTACTCTGGACAACTATATTCAATTAGTGGATTCGACGACAGCGCGACACGGATTTCGAATTTTTTTGGAACTACTCATTATTGCTTTTATTCGTTATTTTGTTTAAAACGATACTTAAAATTTCCACTTTTAACACTAGCTTGACGTGTAACGATGACATCTATTTTCGATAGTTACTATACTGAATCAATGTGGGCAATATTGGTTTCAAGAGTACCGTTTTCTGGCGATATTCGAAACTTATTGTTTTTATCAATATTGGTTTAAGATTTATATTGTTTTCGAGAGTAGGCCTGCTGGCTTCGATTTCTGGGTCGGGCAATTCAAAATTTTGTTTTTTCAGTTTTCTGATAAAAACAACGTTGCCCGGGATTGGAAAGTGCCCGGTCGGCGATAGGCTTGTCACCAACCGAAGATACTTGGGTCCTACATTGTGGGATCCAATATATATAGCTACCTTTTACGTTTTTAGCCAAAAAAAAAAATTATATTTTATTACAACGCCTTCAAACTAAGCAAATATGATATTCGATACGCCAATTGGTAAATATTTATTAATACTCGTACTTCTAAGTCGAATTGAGTGTTTAGATTTTTTTGACATTGACGTACATATACGTGCTATAGCTTTTTGTTTATTTGACAAAGTATGATCCTGCTTACATAAATACATATAAATAATATATATAAAAATAGTAAAATTTTGCCGTCATATTTTGTTTGAAACAAATTGAAATCACTCACTTTTATTGTCATTAATGAGCTACTAGCTCGTCTGTATGGAATGATTCCCTAATTTTTAAACCAGCTGACCCGTGCACCATGGTCCGCATGTAGATTTATATGTCATCGATACAGTTTTTCATATTAACTTTCATCCCAAGACAATTCAGAATATTATTTTTATTAAAATTTTAGAAAATTAAATTTTTCGATTTTCATTAACTTTTATAGTTTTGTAACGACAATTTATTTTTGGTTATATATTTTTGTGTGTACAGTTATGTTTTAAAATCTATACTAATACTAGCTGTGCCCACGACTTCGTCCGCGTGGGATTTTTTTTTAAAGTAGCCTAAGTTACGCCTTATTACATCAGCTACCTACCAGTGAAAGTCCCGTCAAAATCGGTCCAGCCGTTCCAGAGATTAGCTGAAACAAACAGACAGACAGACAAACAGACTGACAGATAGACAGACAGACAGACAAAAATCATAAAAGTGTTATTTTGGTATGAGTACCGTGTTAACAGATGTAAATGCATTTAGTTAAAACCGGTTATTTTAATATTACAAACATACACTCCAATTTTATTTATTTGTATAGAAGATGTATAGATAGTGTAAATATATTATGTGTACGATTTATAACTACAATACATAGGTATTTATAAATACAATACACAAGAAATACGTAATATTTAACGTAAAATAATTTCATCACAAAATTTCAACTCGATCCGTCGACAGGAAGGGCTCAAAACGGTATTGCACGGAAATGAGACTGGTATCAGAAATATCCTATAGGTGACCACAACACTCAAGTAAATTCCTAATTAGCATATTGGGCTTCTCTGCTATTTTAAAGAAGTAAGATTTCTTTGTTAGCAATGGATAAACTCAAAAGCTATTTGACCTATTTTATATATAAAGCCACGTTATCACTTAGAATATAGATAATAGGTTTTTTATTTAACTGAGTAAAAGGAAGTGTCACTGGTCACTTGAACGAAATTCGCGAGAAACAGCTAGTTATAAACTAAAAGCCAAGATTATGTTTTAATCAGCGGCACCATTTGGGTTTAAAATGAATAAGTTTTATATTACTATATAAAATTTATTCAATAATAATAAATAAATTTTAATAAAATAATAATGAAACAATGCAAAATCTATTGAATCAATATGACGCAGTTTCATCAAGAGGAAAGTATAAATTATGTTTTATTTTTGGTATGTTTCTATTTTATTCTAGATTAAAATCATATTAGAATCTAAAACATTTTATATAAAATTTTAAAAGGATTTTCAGAATAAGATAGCTTTTATAACTTCGTATTTGATATCGATGGAATCTATAACAATAGTCATACATAATGAATCCCAGTAATTATGGGCATATAATATGCTAATCTTAAATCTTAGGCCATTTTGATCCTAATGCTTGGTCATTAAATATGTGAATAATAAATCACATAGGTATATTAAAGGTCATACAGATATCGATCAGACCTTACGCCTGACGCTTATGATCGCTAAGTAAGATTTCTTTCACGTAAAGTTCCCAAGGCTTTTCCCTAGGACACATTTGATTAGTGATTATCAACTTCTCATAATATAGCAAATAACTCAAAAGGCTTCAAAAATAATTTATACTTGGCAATTCATTTGCTTCTGGAACTTGTATTTAAATGACTAGTTGTGGTAGTGTTATATTTTTCAATTAGTTTCAATTATTTAAATTTTTAGCACCAACAATGCCTCTTATAAGGTAAGGCTAAAATATAGCTCGTAAAATGTGAGCAAAGACTATACTTACAGTCACAAACATCGTGATTTTAAAAGTTAGACTGAAAAGATATGTGATTTGTCGACCGTACATAAGTGTACCACCACCTTAATTAATTAATAATTACCTACCACCAACTTAATTACTAATAATCTTTCTGTCATCAGAATTTAATAAAACTTAACTATATCTTTGTTAAAGTAAATATACCTTATGTTAATTTACAATTCATTAACATTTATTACCGACACAAAAATATGATTAAATAGTTTTGAAAATGCTAAAATCGAAAGTCAATTTCACTTTTAAAACATTTTAAAAAATATTAGGTTTTCAAATAAATTAATTACTGATTGTAAAACAAAATCTAAAAAAAAGTGAAAAATGATATATTATCTCTCTCTCTCTCTCTGTGTGTGTGTGTGTGTGTGTTTCTAGATATAGATGATGTTCTTTTTTAATATCGGGAAAGTTGTCTGAATATAAAAATAAAACAATTATTAAACGGATAATTGATTTAAACATATCTGAACATATTTTTTCGGAAGTTGTAAATGTATTCAACAAAACGTAAATTAACAACAAAGTAGTAATTAGAACCTTTTATAGGTCAAAAGATTTGTATCTTTAACATAATTTAAAGGCTTAAATTGTTAATCATTTTACCAGTTTATATCACCCACGTAAAACTACATAATCACGCAACCAGAGGGTTCAGTATGTAGAACAAATTTAGTTTTCACGTTTGTAGGTCACTATAAATAATTGGTTCATAGTGTTCACGCAAAATACAAGTAGCTCGTGCCGTAATCAGTAAGCCGTGTTATTGCCTATTCGTGCTAAAAAATACATTATCCTAGCGTTCCTAATCAGGATTTCAGATTTAAGTAGGTCAGCTTGTAGAAAATAAATTTAACATAGCGCCCAATTTATTACTTTAAATTTGGGTAATTATGTAAGTTATTTTGTTAAGTGCAATTAAAATTAAATATATATCTACAATCAAAAGATGGTTGCGGTTTTTCTAAATTAGGAGAATCTGGAAGAAAGTTTAACTTACACTTTCTTATAAAGAGCTAAGATTCTTCAATTTATATTCATATTCATATTCATATTTGAGTCCATTACGTTAATTCAAGTAATTATTTTAAAGGAAATATGGACAAATAACTTTGCTTTAATACATTTGTTTAGTATTAATAATGTCAAAATTCTAAATTATGGATAAATTTTATTTAAAAACAATGAAAATTGAAATAATTCATATATCTTTAAGTAATACAATAAATTTCCGAATTAAATACGCAAAGAATAATCTCTGCATAGATTGTTGTTAGATAAGTACAAAAACAAAAGTTCATATTATGTTGTTTGAATTTTGGCGCCCAAAATGTGTATGTTTATAACCTGCTTTACCGCAACTAAATGTAATAGAATAAATTCGAAATTAGTTGATAGCTTAAATTAATATTTCAGGTTTACATATAATAAAAAAAAATTCACTATCGTAATATTATATAATGTAATCAAGATTTATATTATATAATTTTCAATAATAAAACATAAAAGACAGCGTCAGTAAAGCATCACTTCATTATGGTACATTTGTTTAGTGTTAATAATGTTAACATTCCAGATTACGGATAAGTTAGTTAGTTGTTGTCTTTAAAGGATTAGTTCAACAAGTTAAATAATTCATATATCTTTAAGTAATACAATAAATTTCCGAACAAACACTTAAAGATCAACCTCTGCACACATTATGTCATTAGATAAGTATAAAAAACAATTGAAAAACTAAGTTCAAATGTTGGTTTGAATTTTGGCGCTCAAAATGTGTATATATTTGTAATCTACTTTACCAGAACCTAATGTTACAGATAAAATGCTTAATTAATTTAATGCTTAATTAATTGATATTTGAGGTTATACCTACGTAAATATTTTCACATAATATGTGCTATTGTCGCATGAAGAATAGATTGGTTAAATTTTAATAAACATTTGCCTGTGTGATTAATATATAAAATATGTGAAATACAATAAACAATATAATATAAACATACATTAACTGTTATGTTTTGATGAAAAAGGATGCGAGAAAAACTTTGTATTTTATGTCTTTAAGTCAATACATTGACTTGAAATTGACAAATAAAACGTCCACATTTTGGTAAATAACCTTTGTTACATATTATACATATATTGTATTTCAGAAAATATTAAAATCAAATAATAACAATAATGTAATTATTGTAAATATAACTATTTAACTTATATGCGTAATTTCATACATAAAGGATAAAAAATTTGTTGTAATTTCAAAATTAATAATTTGTAAACATGTTTCTCATTGTAGAGCCCAGAAGTTGACGAAACGTTGGCGATAAAATAAAAAAGTTTCACATAAGTTATTTGTCCATCTTCCCCTTTATAAGAATTAATTGAATTTTTCAATGAAATTAAAGTATATAAATACTTACGTATAATTGTATATTAATACTAGCTGTTGCCCGCAACTTCGTCCGCGCGGACTTCGTTTACTCCGCACAGCTCCTTTTTTTTATAGTAGAGGGGGCAAACGAGCAGATGGTGCACCTGATGGTAAGTGATCACCGCCGTCCATGGACATCCGCAATACCGGGGGTATTGCAGCTGCGTTACCGGCCTTCTTAGAATAAATAAGCTCGTTTCTTGAAGGTCCCTAAGTCGTATCCATTCGGAAACAACCCCGAGGGTAATTGATTCCATAGAAAAGTAGTGCGAGGCAAAAAGTGTCAACAAAAGCGCACGGTTGTGGATTTCCAGACATCGAGGTGGTGAGGATGGAACTTTAAATTTTGACGCGATGTCCGATGGTGGAATTTAGCGGCAGGAATTACTCCGAACAACTCGTCGGAACACTCCCCATGATAAATACGGTAAAAGGTGCAGAGCGAACCTACATCTCTGCGTAACGCCAAAGAGTCAAGCCGATTAGAAATAGCCTGGTCGTTGACGATTCGAACCGCTCTACGTTGGATGCGATCAAGAGAAAGAAGCTGGTACTGAGGAGCTTCGGCCCAGAGGTGAGAACAGTACTCCACGTGAGGTCGAATTTGGGCCTTGTAAAGTTGGAGGCGATGGGCTGGCATGAAGTACTGCTTTGCTCTACTGAGTACACCAAGCTTTTTGGAGGCTAGTTTAGCAATAAATATAATATTTTGGTTATAACATGTTTTTTTTAAGTTACGCAAAACTTATAGTGTGACCTACGTATTAATTAATTATATATTTTACAAAGTTTATTAAAATCCATTCATTGATTCAAGCATGGTGTCTCTATTTTAATTATTTTTAAGAAGATTTACCAAATCATTACTATGTATATACCAACATTATTCTTGACATTATCAAGATTATACCTGATATACATAAGCTAACGACTAGTTTATTTTTTGAAAGTGGCAATGAGTAGCAGTGGTGTTACTAAGGGTACAAGGCAAAATTCTTTTTAAAAATTTATGGTTATTTCGTTGGTACCTAATAGCAATTTCCTTACGAGTACAATAGTGCGAGGAAAGTTCGTTTTTATTAATTAATATAATCACTGCATACCAAAAAAGCTACGATATTCAAATGTTTAACTCAATTAGTCAAATGGAATTACTCAAAATTGAATTTCACAATGTTTAACTTATTTATTTCGAACACTTACTTTTCAAATTACATAAAAGCCTGTAAAAATATCATCGCATAGTTTATATAACTAAGCGACGATATTTTTACAGGCTTTATAGTATAACATAATATTCATTATACTTAAAATAATCTTACTTAAAAACAGGTTTGACTAGAGAAAATCTTTTGTCTCCTAGTCACGATTGGAATTTATTTATCTTTATGACATTTAACAATTTTTCCTGCTTCAAATTTAACTCAATTAATCAGATGGAATTGCTCAAAATTGAATTCTACAACATTCAACTTATTCATTTAAATATTAACTTTTGATGTTACCTAAAGGCCTGGACAAATATCTTCGAACAGTTACATAAGTAGGTTTATTGGGAAAAAAATAATACTTATACTTAAAATAATCATACTTTAAAATAGGTTTGACTCTCATCATGATAAAAATTTACTTATCATGATGATATTCAACAACCTGGTAAGTTTTTAATTATTTTTTGTCCTAATTTTTAATTTATCTGATATAATTGAGCAGTCTAAATATATATTTTTATAATTGAACCTCATGTCGATACCCCACTGTTGACTAAATATTTTAGTACAGACTGGGTGGTTACGTGTCATCACCATGTCTAAACTTCAAACTCAAATTTTGTAAATTTCATAAAATGTTTGTTACACATATCGTGTTCCTAATTCTCTATAAATATATTGAAATTGTATATATTTGTATTCCAAAAGCACTTCGGTCTAACATCAATGAACATATGAAGTGTTAATTTAGATAATTATATTTTTTGTTCCATTTTAATTTCATCATTTTTAGTTACAAATTTCAATTTCATTGTTACATCGTTAGACTGTAGAGCGTGAGGAAGACCCCGAAAATATCCTATGATATTCAAATTCTGGACCGAATGACAAATCTACGCAAAAAGTTTAAATCCTCCATCAAAAACTAAACTCAAGTTTGAATCCGTTTGATTACATTTGTAGATGATAATTCAAACTATACTCTTCCAAACTAATTTTTGGCTTCCAGCCAGAAGTAATAATTTAGCAAGACAGTTGTTACCAAAATTATTATTTTAACTTAATAACAACAAACTTTTATTATATCAATATAAAGAGAAGTATAAATGCAAATATAAAGCAGTAAACAGCTTAAATTTCTGATAAAATTAGTCTACATTATCGTTTTATTGATTAATAGACACATATCTCATAGTGTTACGTGTATCATCTTTCAAATGTCTGTCAAAACTTCACGCTACTGGTTGACCTTTTCGGTTGGATTATATCGTAGCATGCGAGCGTTAACGAGTTCGAGGTGATAGGATTCATTAGGTCGATGTTTTAAAGTTAAACGAAAAAAAAGAAGGCTAAATTGCGGGCAGCATTAAAAATTGCTTTATATTTTGTTACAGTGAAGAGATTTAGAAAAAAAATAACCCATTCAATTATGAAAAGTGAAAACTTTGTTATATAATCAAATCGGTAAAATGCGAGTCGGACTTACAAACATAATATTCCATACTACCAAGTAATATTTACTGAGGTTATTTACCTAGTACCCCCTTTGAGACCTAACTTTTTTACTATTTTTTGTAATAGCGGCTGTACTACCACGAATTCTGTTAAAAAAAATGGTGTCTACCTTTTTTCGTCTAAGTCCTAAGAGATAGAGCCCCGTGACACATAGACGATAGAGGCATGTTAATGCGTATTTGTTTTAACTCCCTTTATGCCCCTATGGCGATGAAGTTTTTACAATTTCATGCCCATAGGGGCATTAAATTATAAAAACTAATTATTATGAGTTAGTCTCACAAAACTTCTCGATGTGTTTTAGTGGGCACTTGGATGATTTACGTAGGCACACAAGTGAACATTGATCAAGATAACAGCGCTAACGGCACGCCTAAGTTATCATCGATTAGGTCGTACTATAATAAGAACTGGCGACCACGCTCTGGTCAAAATTCGACCAAAATTTTCTGGCTCCATAGTTTATCCGTAGACTAAATAATAAAGTTTTGTCTAAGTCTGCTATCATAGACTTTAAATATAAATAAAATAGTAGGTACATATGTGTCTATATTATGATGTGTGTCAAATGAATGTTAGTGAGTGTGATGTTTATTTTTATTAATTTAATACTTCTAATGCATCTATACAAATAAATAAAATTGGAGTGTCTGTTTGTAATATTATAATAAGCGGTTTCAACTAAATGCATATGGATGTATACACGGTACACATACCAAAATAACAGTTTTTACGATTTTTGTCTGTCTGTCTGTCAGTCCGTCTGTCTATCCGTTTGTCTGTCTGTTTGTTCCGGCTAATCTTTGGAACGACTGAACCGATTTTGACGGGACTTCACTGGTAGATAGCTGATGTAATAAGGAATAACTTAGGCTACTTTAAAAAAATCCACGTGGACGAAGTCGTGGGCACAGCTAGTATTATATAAAAATATTAGCTTTCTACACTCCTTCGCAATTTAAAATTTAACTGTGCCAAATCTATTTCTCTATTTTTATACCATCATAAAACCCGCATCGATTTTTTTTTAATAATCAGTTATTTTGACGGGAGAATTTATGATTGAAAATTAAGATGTTTTTTAATATTAAATCAAAATAAGAGGAAAACTAAATAACTCATATATCCAATCGTTCGCGTTTTGTGAACGCTTGGCAAAAGGGTAGATTCTATATTCATGCGCATGCAGCAACACGGGTCTACCTTACCTTACATAAACAGTTTAGTTAGTACACTTGTAGTTCACAATCATTCGATAACTAACACCAGTAGATTTTTGAGTTTTTTCTTAGCATGGTGTGTTAAAAAATCACCAGTCTCTGGGATTTTCTAAATAGAAAAATACAATACCACTGCTCGACCCGGAATTCGAACCGAAATGTAACTTAAGCAAGACATTCTAATCATCTGATAAAATAAATAAACATCTGAACAAAAATAAACTTAAATGTAACAAAGTAAATAAGTAAATTAATTGCTAGTAAATCGGTTTATTATATAAACTAATACTATAAAGAAGAAAGATTTGATTTTTGTATGTTTGTTTGTTACAATTTAACTCAAAAACTACCCGACCAATTTTAAAAATTCTCTTTTAGAAAGCTACATTGTCTAGCAGTGCCATAGGGTACTTTTTTACCCGACTGCGTAAATTTTGGGTTTGATTTGATTTTGGGTTACGCGAACGAATTCGCAAGTAACTGCTAGTGTTTGATAAATACCAAAACCTATAAAAAAAATATGCTCATCACACAAATGCTTGTTCCTGTCGGGAATTGAACTGGAACCTCATCGATTGTGTAGTCAGGGTCTATAATATTTCTACGAACGTGACGTTAAAATTAAAAGTATCATTACACCCGGTTCCCTTGCGTGGTAGGCTGAACGTATATAGAGTTTCCAGTTTACCACGATTCAACGATTTCTCATTTGGCGAGATAATTGGTGACCCTCATCGCCACATTTTAACGATATGTTAACGATTATCGACTATTTCTAGCGATAACCGGGACTGACAGCTTCACGTGCTCATCCGATGTACGGGAGTGGTAACACACTTCTCGCCAGACTCCAATCTGCTACTGAGATATTAGATTTTCGAAAAAATCCTCGCAAAAATCTCAATAACACTTTTGTCCAGCCCGAGGTCTGAACCCGAGACCCCATGATCTGAGCCGAATAGGCTAACCCTTAGACGACGAATCAATCTAGTTGAGGTAAATATAAATATAAATATTCACGGGACAAATTACACTGACTGATCTAACCCCAAAGTAAGCAAATTATTTGCTTGTGTTATGGGTGTTAGTCAACGATACTAATACATAGAAATACATATATAAATACTTTTACATACATAATAAACACCCAAACCCGGAAATAAAAACATTTATGCTCATCACGCAATTGCTTGTCCCCGTCGGGGATCGAAGCCCCGTTGCTTGCGTAGTCAGGGTCGCTAACCACTCGACCAACGGGACGGTCAAAAATCGAGGTAGTCTAAAATTAAAGAGATTTTAAAAATAAGATTAATATATCTCTTATGAAGCATCACAAAAAATTAATAATACCTTAAGCGACAAACATAACGAATCGTCATTGCATATTACTACTTATTTTATTTTGTGTAACTGCCAAGCAGGAGATTAATGTTGATTAATTCACTATAAGCTATTCAAAATGAATTCTTAATAAAGCGTAAACCAATTTAATATAACCTTTCTTACATATTAATAAAAGTTTTAATCTTTCTGAGATGAAAATGCGCAACGCTATTATATTTTTTATTCAATTTGGTATCGATTTGATAACTTTATGACGCTGGAAAATAAGGCAAATAAATATGAACTCGCTATAGATGTGCTTTTTGAATGATAATATTTATAAACTTTTTCTTGTTTCATAAAATTTGTGGTTTAGGGGTTGGCCTATTTAGTTCAGACCATGAGGTCTCTATCCCTGAGTCAGGCAAAAGTGTGAATGAGAAGTATTCAAGGTTTTCCTCAAAAATACAAGTCTCAATAGCAGCTTGAAGTTTGGTGCTGATGTATTAACAATCTTCTACATGTTGGCAAAACTTGTTTGTACAAATTACCATCCATATCGCCACCCGATAAATCAATGAATCGTGGTGAATTATTGAGATTCGGATCACTCAACCTACCACATTCCTAGCAAAAGAGCCAGCGTAATAATACTTGTATGATTTATAATCATGGTATAAGAACATCAACTAATTTAATACGTATCAGAATATTAGTTTATGTTGGCACCGTAGATTTATTTTCTGTTTTATTTTGAAATGAATTTAAGCAATTGGTCTAAATGACCGCTAATGCGAAACTGGACTTTTTGTGTAAGCCTTAGACTGTTTGTGTTGTTTGGCTTAGAACCCATCCTAAGAATGGATTCTGCGAGACCAAACCTCTGCTTATGGTAGCATCTTAACGATAAGTGGGAAAATAAGTAGCATCAGGGTTTCGACTTGTTATTAAGTCTTGAGTCGAGAAAAGATAATTTTTAAGGCCGTAAAACTGCAGCAACCGACTTGCCATTTCCTGTATCTTCGGAACCCTTCATCAAATCTTCACCATATTAAAATGGGACAACACGAAAATGTATATATACCCTTCTAAACAAAACAAAATTTCAAAATCGGTTCATAAATGACCGAGTTCTGAGGTAACAAATATAAACAACATACAGCCAAATTGATAACCTCTTCCTTTTGGGAAATCGGTTAAAAAGTCGCAATCAACGGCTAGTTACAGTATATATGTCGCTTTTATGTTTGATGTGTATGTTATTTAACTACCATATATTTTACAAGTATCAGCGGGCCGAAATAGTCGGCCGAGTCGCAGCCGGCCGCGACGCTGGCATGTGTTGATTGTTAAGTGAAGGCTGTGATAGGATCATTAGAATCGGATAGTTATCTCCTGTAAATAAAAAGTTGATATACGTCTACCGGAATTTACTTATTCCGGTAGACTAACAATTAATTTAATATTGATTAAATTAAACGATATTTTCTATTTTGAGTAATTTATTATTATTAGACGATATTTGAATAGGACTATTAAATTATCAAATAATAGCGAGTTTATTATTTTTAGGAACTTGAGGTGCCATAATTCAATATTACGTCGAACCCTTGCAGAATTGTCGTAAAACAATTGTTATTGAAAAATTGTTTTAAGTTAGATGACTGTAGCAAAAAAGTGAGGCAGAGAATATTTTAGTGAGGTAGAGAATATTTTTTGCTCGTATTGACCCCCAAGGTTTTTTTTTTGTACAGTAAACCAATTTTTCTTCCAAATAAGCAGTTCATAAAAAGCAAACAATTAACTAAACGTGTTTGAGGGGTAAGGTAAACAAATACATTACATCGCTGTCGTAGGAACAGCAACATACTCGGTGTCTATAGGCAATGGTTGCTCTTTTCGTCAGAAGAACCATCTGCTTGTTTGATATCCTGTTATAAAAACAGGATTATCGTTCTATTTTGATTTTTTGCATTTTGCTCGAGAGATGTGCAGCAGTTATTCAGTAATTGACGCTTTCACATACGGGAAGTACGACTGACCTTGCTGTAAATAATTAGAAATTAATTTAGAGAGAAATTCCCACGGAGGAAACACGTGGTCTGTGGAAATTCCTAAAGTGACCAGAAAATACTTTATTCAGAAATATCCATAGTGACCAGATAATAATTTAATCACAAATTTCCGAAGTGACGAGAAAGTAATTTTGTCAGAAATTCTTAAAGTAACCATTCATGCATGAAATGGTCTCAAACGACGACAAAACAATCCGGACATCAATATCAAGCATCCTTCTAATCTAATTTGATCGTGTACAATCACAATATAAACGTGACTATGATTAATTGAACTTGATGCGTCAAACATGATCATATTAAAGCCGTATATTATCTATATAGTCCTATTGAAATGTGAATATTTTATTAATACGTGAAGTAAAAAATTTGTGCCCTTTTTTAGTTTTTACGACGATACCTAAACTAAGTATAAAATCTGGCACAATTAAAGTTAAAATGAAGAAAAAGTGCAAAAAAAGTATTTTTTTATGTAATGTGCATTAGATACATACTAAATTAATAAAAATAAACATTCCACACTATCATTCCTTTCAAACATATTATAATACTACCATATCAGAATCATTTATACTATTTTATATATAGTTACAAGTCTGTTATCAAACTTAGAAGAGATTTTTGATATCAAACTTACGATCGAGCTTCGATGAATGGGCGATCGCTAGTTTATATATTAACACGTGAAGGGAAAATTTTAGATATTTTTTCAAAATATTTCAAGCATGGGGATTTGGCATATTTAACGAATATGTGGAAAAGAGGGACAAAAGTTGAAATTTATACAAAAATTATAATTACAAATTTCGACCACTACTTACATTAAAAAGGTGTATATTGGCCCTCCAAATATTAAAATAATATTTTGTTTAATATTCAGTGCTAGTGTGTATTGATTGAAACTTGCAAGCCAATTACAGACTATTTTCCATTTAAGCTGTGCAGTACGATGATATATCACAAATATACAAAAGCACGTACAAGATAGCCACGTCGTTTTGAGATCAATTAAAAAAAGTTTGAATGTTTTTATCGTAAAACTTCATGTTAAAATCTCTCTATAATTGTAAAATATATGGTAGTTAAATAACATACACATCAAACATAAAAGCGACATATATACTGTAACTAGCCGTTGATTGTGACTTTTTAACCGATTTCCCAAAGAGGTTATCAATTTGGCTGTATGTTGTTTATATTTGTTACCTCAGAACTCGGTCATTTATGAACCGATTTTGAAATTTTGTTTTGTTTAGAAGGGTATATATACATTTTCGTGTTGTCCCATTTTAATATGGTGAAGATTTGATGAGGGGTTCCGAAGATACAGGAAATGGCAAGTCGGTTGCTGCAGTTTTACGGCCTTAAAAATTATCTTTTCTCGACTCACGTAACTTCGGTGTTACATTCGGGAGGCTGAATTTTTAGAAACCCTTTCAACTTAATCCAAATAATGGTTGTTTATTGAGTGACTTCCTATTCTATAATGCAAACACCCACACCTTATTCGTATTTAATCTGATTCATTTAAAACTAAAATTTTAATAAATTCACTATACCTAAATTAAGTTTTTTTTAAAACAGAGCTATCAAAGACAAACCTTAAAAGAACAAGATAAATTAACTCGAATCAGTTCAGCCGTTTTATTTTAGTTTGAAATGGATGGCAAGATATCGTATTCAAATACCAAAGCCTCTTAATCCGAACGACCCGACGGGTTCGTAACTTTGTTCTTTTTACTTCACATAAATGTGAAGGCAATTTTGGCCCGCTATCCAGACTTTCCGAGATTGGCAGATTCTATTAAAGGATTTCTAAAAAGAAATAAAATTTCACATGCTTATGTGGGCTACATGGTTACGGTCAATTCAAAGTCAATTTTTTTTATTCAAACTATCCTTTAAAGGCACTATTGAGGAGTCAGTAATTTTACAGTTGCTACTGGACCGAAAAAGCCACATACTGTAAAGAAATGGAAAAAGTAATTCAGGAAGCTTGTTTTTTATACCTATGTTTTTAAAAATGTATTCCATAGTGCACAAATTGTACATACATATTCACATTACAATAATAATTATAAGATATAAGCAGTAAGTAGTCCCAGGCCTTTTATCTCCCAATATTTAGATACTAGTGACCCGCTCCGGCTTCGCACGGGTAATATATACAAAAAATCTTAACAAATTATATACCTACAAAGGTTCAGGTTGGGTTAGGTTAAGAATTTCTCTATCCATTGGTAAAAACCGCATGAAAATCTGCTAAGTAGTTTTTAGTTTATCGAGAATAAATAGACGCGGTTGGGGACTTGCTTTTTAATATGTATATTTATATATTTTATAAAAAGTTTCGTCGAATACAAGAACGTTTGTGTCCCATTTTAATCCGAGCCCCATATGAAGTATAAAATTAAAGACGAATTTCAAGCATGTTACTAACATGGTGCATACGAGGTGATAAGGTCGTAGAAGACTTGCGCTAGTATTTCAGTGCTCGTCGATTTTGTATTCCGATTTTCGTTGGAGGTTAAGGTAGAAGCTATATTTATACATTTGGCTTACATCTCTGTTCTAATCGGAGTTTGGTTTCATAATTTTATATTTCTCTGACGAAATTCACGCCACGTTTCCCCCGTGTTTGTCCTAGCTCCTGTTGAAGAATATACCATCTCCCTCTCTGCAAGGCAGTACATGCCAAACTGCTAGTGGCTACTAGGTGGTAGAGTTTTACATTGTCTCGCCCTGGTCTAGTACCACCGTCTTAACTGTTCCTGTCGCAATAGCGTTAGTGTTTGTCATTGCCGTGTTCCAGTTTGGAGTGTAGTCGGTAATCTTATGCAGGTGGCATTAAGTCCCTCCATATGGACAGCAACGCACCATCACATCTCTGGTGTCAATAGGATGGTTATCTCTTTCCATGAGGAGAACCATTTGCTTGTTTGCTATCCTATAATATGAAAAATCATGTAATTTGACTACCGATAAATTAATGTTAGTCTTTTAACAAACATTTCTATCTCTGGATGATTGTTACATATAAGTCTATGTTTTATACATTTCTTCCAATATATTATCTCAGGTTTGTTTATATTATTAACTTTGTTTATATTGTTTTTATATTGCTATTGGATCAGTTCATGTAATTTGTCAGATACATTTACTTATTATTAATTTATTCAAAAGTAGCCAGCACTACGGCTGCAAAATATTTAAATTGTAAACTAAAGACTAAAGAATATTATTAATTGGACCTAAATTTCAATGTAAACCGCCTATATGTATGACAAGAACACAAACTTATGAATTGTGGTGAACAGAAATGACTTAAATTATTTGGTTTACTGTCTATCTCTTAAGGAACATTATCATATCATAAATTTTTAGATGAAGAACTCTACAAGTATCCTTTCTACATAAATTCTAATTTTATCGAATACCTAGACGTGAAACTGTTTGTTCCAAGGAGCTGAGAGTATTTACTTGTAATTTGCATCGCATAAGAACCACTCGTCACGATCTTTCTCAAAGAATCTTAATGTTCACGAGCGCAAGGATAGGTGGCTAGATTAATAGGTATTAGTGCTTTAGCGATTCTCTTCTGATCATTTGAATGTAGGCTTTTTGTAACACAATGATATGTAGATCTGAGGAAGATTGGCAAACAATTTTGCAAATCCATAAATGTGCATTTCTCCCGACACTTTTTGCCTCGCACTACTCTGTTGTGGAATCAATTACCGGCAGGGGTATTTCCGAACGGATACGACATAGGGACCTTCAAGAAAAGAGCTTACTTTTTTTTATGTCAATAGATAGTAAACAAGCAGATGGGTCTCCTGATGGAAAGAGTCAACCATCGCCTATAGACACCAAAGATGTTAATGGTGCGTTGCTATCTTGTGGCGATGTATAATGCCACATGCATAAGTTTACCGGCTACCTTACCCTCCAAACCGGAACACGACAGCGACAAGCACTGACGCTATTGCGGCAGGAATAGGTAAGGCGGTGGTACCAGACCCGGGCGAGACAATGCAGAACTCTACCACCTAGTAGCCACGATGGTAGTGACTCGATAGCCAATCGGTCGCCTTTTACGACCTGCCTGGCAGAACGGCAGTTGGCCTATTCTACAAAGGAGGCCGGGACTAACACGGCAATATACTTATTATATAATAATATACTCGGCGATATACTATAATATACTCATTCTTAAAAGGCCGGCAACGCAACTGCAAGACCTCTGGTAATAATAATAATAATAATAATAATTCTTTATTTGCACGAAATAAGAGTACAAAAAGATGTGATTAAAGTGATTTACAGTTCTTCCTACTTCACCATATAATGGCATGCAAATTTTTAGTTATATATTTATTTAAATATTCAAGACCTATATATATTTAAAAGCAAAAAAAAAAAAAAAAAATACCAAATTCTGAAATAACTAGTAGTCAGTGCTAAATTAAAATCTTACAAATACCTGTCATATAATGCAATACTTTGTCAAACAATATAAATTTATAATTACATGTCATTTATGCATTTAAATATTGGTAAATTTACATTTCATAATACTTATACAATATAAAAATTAATTAAAAAAAAAGAGTTAATATAATATAAAATACAGTGGAAATTACTTTTATCTTTGCACTTACTACTTTGTATGTCTAACAATTAAATTTAATTTTTAATTAAACAAAATGTATTATCTATTTTACATTATAATATTAATTAATACTTAGATTTTAAATTATGAAGTAAATTGACAGATTTTTATAAATATTATACATTTTTTAGAGGAAAAGCTCCCTTACATCATAAAAACATTTATTTAACAACCATTTCGTTAATTCCTTCTTAAATTTATTAATTGGGAGATCCTTAATATTATTTGGTATTTTATTAAAAATTTTAATGGCCATAAAATAGACATTTCTTTGGAATAATTTAGTGTTGCACTTTGGTATTAACAACTTATTGGCATGCCTAACAGATCTAGGATTATGTTCTATATTTAGTTTAAAAAGATGTGGGTATCTTTTGACAAACATCGCAATCTCCTTAATATACATACAGGGTAAAGTTAATATTAAGTTATTTTTAAACAATGGTTTACAGCTCTCCATTGGTTTAATGTTATATATTGCTCTTAGACATCTCTTTTGGACTTTGAATGCTCTATTCACATCTACTGAGTTACCCCATAAAATTAGACCATAGGAAAGGACTGACGATACATAGCCATGATATGCACTAAGTGCTGCTTCCTTAGATACAATTTGACGTAATCGTCTTATTCCATATATAAATTTATCTAATTTAGAACAGATCGTATCTATATGTGACTTCCAATTACAATGGCGATCATATGTAATTCCCAGAAATTTTATAGTATCTATTTCCTCTATTAATTGATTATTATATTTAATTTCTATAGGTATTTTCTTCATATTTGTATTATTAAATTGTATTAATTTAGTTTTATTTATATTAACATTCAAATTATTACTGTGTAACCATTTAATTATATTATTTACTGTATATTTAATTTCATTTTCATATTTATTTATATTTTCACATCTTATAAGTACAGTTGTGTCATCTGCGTATAATACACATGGATTATGGGTAGTTTTCGGAAGATCATTTATATATATGAGAAATAGCAAGGGTCCTAGTATACTGCCTTGTGGCACACCTGTACTATTTATTCGATATTTAGAGCGTTGGGATTTTTTAATTCCATTAACAATGTTTGTAATTTCTGTGCACTGTTTTCTGTTCAGCAGGTAACTTTTGATCCATTGTAAAGCTTTACCTCTTACACCGTATTGTTCTAATTTGCAGTATTGCAGATGTCCATGCGGCGGTGATTACTTACCATCAGGTGCAACTCTTGCTCGTTTGCCCCCTCTTCTATAAAAAAAAATATTTTGTATCAATCAAGTGAGCACGGTTTTTCTGGAAGAGTAGGGATGGCAATAGTAGGGCCATCGTTAACCACACGCAAAAAACTCTAGTCTTGCTGCAATAATGTAAGCACTTATCACCGTTTTGTCCCGGTTATGATACCCTCCAAACCCGGTAGCCGGTAGACTTAAACTTATGCATGTGGCATTGAGATTTCGCCACATGGATTGGATATTAACGTCTTTGGTGTCTATAGGTCATGGTTATTTCTTTCCATCTGAAGAACCATCTATTTGTTTGTTAGCTTATTATATAAAAAATGCTTTGACAGGTGACTAATTTCAATTTTAATTTTGGACACTATGCTAACTTTAGAAATATGAAGCCCAGCAGTCAAATTCTGAGTCTGGTAACTTTCTGAATGAGTTTTAATTTTTTTTTAACATATCTTACCCGAGACTGATTTTCTGACTCTAATCTTTTCTTACTCAATTGCTGGCCATATTATCTTCTCACTTCTTAATATATTATATATTACAATCAGCTAATCATAGACGCACAAGTTCCATCACCGCTCACACATTTGACAATATTTGATTTATAAATCATTTAATACATACAAACATAATATTTATGCTAGATCCCTAAATACGAGTATTTTATTACCCTAAATATATATGCAACTCCTGAAAAAAACTAAGTCTGTCGCTTAAGGCGTAATGGATTTCTACAAATATGTCTAATTCGCATCTTTTCCTTGTACCTATTTAATATACCTACTAGCTATGATTTCATCCACAAGGACCTAGATCTAGGTTTTATTTGTTTTGTGGAGTCACAAATCTTTTTCCAAAATAAAAATATTCTAAGTTACTATTTATTAAATCAACTACCTGTCAGTAAATGTCTATCAAAATTGGCTTAGATGTTCTAGATATCATCTGAAACAAACATGCAAACAGACAAAAAATTTAAAAATGTTAATATGAATTCCCAACAATAACGCGAACGGTGGAGTGTAAAATTTGGCTGTTAAAGCTTACATTGAGTAGGACCTAATATTTTTACATAATATAATTATTTATAATTTCTGTACTCTTATAAGATAGATATAAATGAACAACGCGTAGGTACACGCGGATAAATCAGACCAGTTTTACAAATCCTAAAGCTCACCGAACCACGTTCCTATTGGCGGCGAACTACTGTCGTCTATGCTGTCGCGGTTCAAATTAGTTATTATATACGAGAATCGCGATTAATGGTACAATCGTAGCTGCGGTTACTACACAAGTAACTGTTCAGTCTTATCCAGAGTAAATCGATTATCGATTTTCATCGACAATAATTTTAACACTTGGCAAATTAATCAGACCACTACAATATATCTACGTTATTTAAGATTAACGACGACGTTTTTCATCTGTTCCCATAAATTTTAATTAGTTAGAAGGTTAGTATCATTAGCTATTTACGTTGCGACCCGGGCAGAGTGAGCTAAACGTCCATCAACGTTCTAGTTCACCAGAATTTACCAGTTTTTTCAGTTGTTGAAATGCGTGGTGATCGGAAATGGCTGCCGCATGTTACTAATAGGATAACGACTCTTACTTGTTTAAAGCGATAACCGCCACTGACAACTTTAGGTACTCATCGGAGGCTCGAGGGCGTTAATACAAGATTTAAAACTGGCACTAAGTAAAGATATTTTTTTTATTAAACATAGCAAACAAGCAGATCTTGTGAAAAGAGAAACCATTACCTATAGACACCAAGGATGTTAATGGTGCTTTGCTATCCGTATGGTGGGAGGGCAATGCCAAATGCATAAGGCTACCTTACTCTCCAAATCGGAACACAAAAATGACAAGCGTTGTCTCTATTGCGGCAGTGATAGGTAAGACGGCGGTACCAAATACCCGGGCGAGACGTTGTACAACTTCATCACCTAGTAAATTATAATTATTGTTTAACTCACATATCGAATATTTTCGAAATCTGTATGTACACGAGTCATTTGGGCTCTATGACTCATTCAGATGTCAGTATATCTGAATTAATATTATCGCATCTGTGGTCTAGTGGTCCAGCGTTGGCGTTGACCACATGAGGTCCCGGGTTCGATTCCCGAGTCGGGCACATAAAAAAAGTGTTTTTTCAGTTTTCTGAGAAACACAAAGTTGCCCGGGATTAGAAAGTGCCCGGTTGGCGATAGGTTTGCCAGCTATCACATTTGTGGGACCAAGTATCTTCGGCTAATCGTGGGTGCACTTGTTGTACCTCTGCCTACCCCTTCGGGGGATACGAGCGTGAAGATAATTAATATTATAAAGAGAGAAAAAAATTTTTTTTGTTTGTTTGTTACGATTTGACTCAAAACTCAACCGATTTTGAAAATTCTTTCACATTCAGGAAGCTACATTACTCAAGAGTGACATAAACTACTTTTTTATTCAACTGAGCAAAAGGAAGTTAATATTTTTAGGTCATGCGAACGAAGTCGCGAGTAACAAGCAGTTATTTATAAACATGTTATCATATAACTTTGTACTGTCACGTTACGATCTAAATAGTGAGCCAGTTAAAGTAATCCATAGATAACACGGACTTACGGTTTACCGTTCAATCTTTAAGACCTTTAGCAACAAAAAGAAAACATCCCTAATGCAGTAAAGAGCTTCTAAATGACGTTTACCTTTTATCGTCAGAATCACGATCTGTTAGTTTGCTATAGTATCTGTGCATTATTTCTGTCCTGAAATGACTTGAGCCTGCTTCGTACACAAAGAATCTATCAGACATATTTTTGTTAATATAGGTTCAATAAAATTATGGTCCACTTAGGAACATCAAAAGCATAACTTTATATATAAATATTATTCACAAAGAATGTATCCATTAGTTATAGCGAAATCGTAATAAATAATGGTGGTACATAAAAGATAGCATTCGCTTCAGTAAAGTTTATTTTGAGCAACGAGATAAGTTCTGTATTTTACATCCTAAAGCCTACAATGTTGTACAAAGTTATTTTAAAGTCAACTCTATTCTATGGGATAGAATCCTATACATTCTGGCGGATAAAATTTCGAATCATTGATTAGATCTATAAGTGCACTGACGCATGGAGTACATTTACGTTTTGCCCATCTGCGAACCGAGCCCATGGACAAAAGCGAGTCAGAGGCGACACCCTTAGGGCGGATGGCGTAAAGCCTTACATCTTTAAGCTTTCACTGAGCATACTTTGGGATGTGACGACCCCATCGCCCACCGGAGGGATGATTTTTGTTACAAAAATTATTCTGTCGGTGCAGTCAGTCGATTAGTGGTAGTGCCATGCTGTGCTTACAGCGGAATAGGCCGGCACGCCCGGGGAGATACCACTCTTTCACTTAACACCGACGTGAAGTAACAGCATAGCTGTTGCGTTTCGTCTGGTTTGTGAGAGTCCCGGAGGCCTACTTCCCCCTCCCCCGCATACATGAAAGCGCAATTTAAAGGTGTTTTACCCCAGGGGGGTACCACTTGCACTAGCGGTGGAGAATCCCTCTCTGGGCGTCCATGCTCTGGATTGCTTGAACAGCCAAATCATGGACGCTCAGGCTGCCCTGCGTACTCTGGGGGGGGCAAGATTGCGCTCATTAACCACACTGCACGAGGCAAACGAAGCAAGGAACTTAAGGCATCCCCCACCACGCTTGTCGTGGATTTTTGCAACATTAGGGGGCTTCACTCAAACCTTAACGCCGTCCATTACCACCTCGAGACGGCTAAGCCGGCCTTGCTTTTCTTGACCGAGACTCAGATATCTTCTCCGGCGGATACTTCCTACCTCGCCTGTCCGGGGTACAAATTGGAACATTCGTTTGTACCGCGGGCTGGTGTGTGCGTATACGCCAGAGAAGATATCTGCTACCGGCGCCTCGGCAGTCTTGAAGGTCGGGACCTATCCATCTTATGGTTACGCGTAGACTGCGACGACCATCCCCGCATCTACGCGTGCCTATACAGGTCCCATAGCGGGAATACCGAAGTCGACCGGCTCGTCGAGCATTTGCAATTAGCTGCAGATTCCGTGCTTCAAAGGACACCTACCGCAGAGATCGTGATCTTAGGTGATTTTAACGCCCATCACACCGACTGGCTCTGCTCACGTACAACCGATCACGCGGGGAGGTCTTTTCACGATTTTGCTTTGGCGTATGGTCTTACGCAACTGGTTACTTCACCTACGCGAATTCCAGATGTGGATGACCATGCACCTTCAATGTTGGACCTTCTGCTGACTTCTCACCCGGATCAGTATCGAGTATCAGTGGACGTTCCTCTCGGTTCGTCTGACCACTGCCTGATCCGGGCCAAAGTGCCGGTTACGCGCCCGTCACGGCCTCCTTTTGTGGGCTGCCGCCGCGTTTGGCATTATAAGTCAGCAGATTGGGACGGGATGCGGTCCTTCTTTGCATCCTACCCTTGGAGGCGAACATGCTTCTCGTTGGATGATCCGGATGTCGTTGCTGATTCTGTCACTGATGTGGTGCTACAGGGTATGGAACTTTACATTCCGTTCTCTGCGGTTCCCATCGGTGGCAAGTCTCAGCCTTGGTTTGGTCGCCACTGCAAGACGGCTGCGCGCCGAAAGCAGGAGTGCTACCGGGCCTGGGCTGCTGCATCGGCATCGTGTGATGAAAAAACCAGCGCTTTAAGAAAGGAGTATAATAACGCCTCGAGGTCCTTCAAAAGAGTCATCGCCAGGGCAAAATCGGAGCACATTGGCAAAATTGGTGAGAGATTAGTTCGCCTTCCTTCGGGCACCCGTGCGTTTTGGTCTCTCGCCAAGGCTGCCTTAGGGAATTTCTGTCAGCCGTCCCTTCCATCCCTGCACAGAGAAGATGATTCTCTGGCCCACACCGCGAAGGAAAAGGCCGATCTCCTGGGCTCATTCTTTGCGGCTAACTCGACTCTGGATGACCAAGGAAACACACCGCCTACCATCCCGCAGTGTGATAGCAATATGCCTGAAATAAAATTCCATCAGTCGTCAGTGCGAGAAGCACTGTTTTCCTTGGACATCTATAAGTCATCTGGGCCGGATGGCATCTCTCCGATAGTGCTTAAAATATGTGCTCCAGAGTTGACACCGGTACTGACGCGTCTGTTCCAACTCTCCTACTCACTTGGCGTAGTACCGAAATCATGGAAGACGGCCTTAGTGCACCCTATACCTAAAAAAGGTGATCGCTCGAATCCGTCAAACTATCGGCCGATAGCCATTACCTCCTTGTTCTCCAAAATCATGGAGAAGATAATTAACTGCCAGCTTTTGAAGTATTTAGAGGAGCACCAGCTGATTAATGACCGCCAGTACGGTTTCCGTCGCGGTCGATCGGCTGGTGATCTTCTAGTATACCTTACACATCGCTGGGCGCAGGCAGTTGAGTCCAAGGGGGAGGCACTGGCTGTTAGTTTAGACATAGCGAAGGCCTTTGATAGGGTTTGGCACAAAGCGCTTCTTTCAAAGCTTCCTTCTTATGGGCTTCCCGGGAAATTATGCAAGTGGATCACCAGTTTTTTGGCTGATCGGAGCATCAAAGTCGTAGTCGACGGTGCGTGCTCCGACCTTAAATTTGTCAATGCTGGTGTTCCGCAAGGCTGCGTGCTATCGCCTACACTGTTTATTCTGCACATCAATGACATGTTGCGAATTAGTAATATTCATTGCTATGCAGATGACAGTACTGGTGATGCTTTATACTCCGGTCATAGCGCTATTTCTCGGGACCACGTCAATGAGAATCGGGACAAGCTAGTGTCTGAAATCGAGACTCAGCTCGAAAAAATCTCGGAATGGGGTCGACTCAACTTAGTCCAATTCAACCCCAGGAAGACACAGCTGTGTGCGTTCACCGCTAAAAAGTCGGCCTTTGTCGTATCACCTCGCTTTGAGAACACTCTCCTGACAACCTCAGCCAATATTGGAATTCTTGACGTTGACATATCGAACAACGTTCAGTTCTGTGATCATTTGGAAGAAAAGGCTAAATTAGCCTCAAAAAAGCTCGGTGTGCTCAGTAGAGCGAGACAGTACTTCCTGCCTTCTCATCGCTTGCAACTTTACAAAGCGCAAATTCGCCCGCACATGGAGTACTGTTCTCATCTATGGGCGGGAGCTCCGCAGTATCAGCTTCTTCCACTTGATCGCATTCAGCGTAGAGCGGTTCGAATCGTTGACGACCAAGCAATCTCCAATCGGCTTGACTCCTTGGCTTTACGCAGAGATGTAAGTTCGCTTAGCATCTTTTACCGCATTTATCATGGAGAGTGTTCCGACGAACTATTTGGATTGATCCCTGCTGTTGAATTTCATCATCAGACATCGCGGCAAAACTCAAAGTTCCATCCTCATCACCTCGATGTCTGGAAATCCACAACTGTGCGATTCTCTAGGCACTTCTTACCACGCACTACTCCTCTGTGGAATCAATTGCCGGCGGGGGTGTTTCCGAACGGATACGACTTAGGCACCTTCAAGAAAAGAGCATACTCCTTCTTAAAAAGCCGGCAACGCAGCTGCAAGACCTCTGGTGATGTGGCTGTCCATGGGCGGCGGTAATCACTTACGATCAGGTGAGCCTCCTGCTCGTTTGCCCCTTTTTTCTATAAAAAAAAAAAAAAAAAAAAATACTGCTCACCCTCGCGAACAGTGAAGCTGTGAAAGTCCTTAAGATGAGCATTAATTCAGATATTCCGAAAAAAACATTAGTCGTATAGGTGCTATCGTCGATCGACGACATGCACTATGATCACAGATTAAATACTTTTTATGATAATTATGTCGTATAACCAGCGCATGTAATGTAGGAAATGAATCAATCAATAACATGCAATATTAATACCTGAAGGTAAAACGTTATACCTCGTTTTAAGACAATTCCGCGAACGGTGGAGTATGAAATTTGGCACAGTTAAAGTTTACATTGCGAAGAACTACACAAATCTTATATTTTTAAATAATTAGTAGCTGTACCCGCGCCTTTGTTCGTGATTGCCATCCCTGCAGACTAATCATTTGTATTTAAACACAGTATTTCTCATAGAGCTGCAGCGTGCAGATCGCTGCATTAAAAATTTTTTGGTGAATCCCGTGGGATTATCTAATTTTCCTAGGATAAAAAGTAGCCATATGCTATTCCAGGTTATCATTTACCTGTGTGTCAAATTTTATTCAAATCCGATTAGTAGTTTTTGCGTGATTGAGTATCTAACATCTATCCAAACTTTCGCATTTATAATTTTAATATATATATATATATATATATATATATATATATATATATATATATATATATATATATATATATATATATATATATATATATATATATAACATATATAATAGACAATATATATATATTACAATAGGTGTATTATAAATGCATTAAATTAATCAAAATAAACATTACACACACTACATTCATACTCGTATAAAATACATGATAATATACACTGTCCTATGTCATATATTTCCGAAACCCTGCATTATTTTTTTTATAGTAGAGGGGGCAAACGAGCAGGGGTGCACCTGATGGTAAGTGATCACCGCCGCCCAAGAACATCTGCAATACCGGGGGTCTTGCAGCTGCGTTGCTGGCTTTTTAGGAATGAATAATATCGTTTCTTGAAGGTCCCCAAGTCGTATCCGTTCGGAAACACCCCCGCGGTTAATTAATTCCACAAAGGAGCAGTGCGTGGCAAGAAGTGCTGACAAAAGCGCACGGTTGTGGACTTCCAGACATCGAGGTGGAGAGGATGGAACTTTAAATTATGACGCGATGTCCGATGATGGAATTTAGCAGCAGGAATTAATCCGAACAACTCGTCAGAACACTCCCCATGGCAAAAATTAGCCTGCATTAGATCTTTTCCCAATTAAAATGGGAGCACACGAGAGTATACTCAAACAATAAAAAAAAAATCCAAAACCGGTTCCTAAAAAACCGAGTTCTGAGGTAACAAATAAAAAAAACATTCAGCCGAATTGATAATCTTTTCCTTTAGGGAAGTTGGCTGATATTGATAAGGAATGAGGATTAAAAAAAATACAATCGCGCTTGTATTTTGTCAGCTGGTTACATGGGTGGTGATCCTCATCCCACCGACATTGTTATGATTTTTTAAATATTTTTTTTATATCATAAGACAGCTATTTGCTGTCTTATGATATAAAAAAAATATTAAAGCAGAGGGGTCTCCTAAAGGAAATAGTCAACCCTCGCCTATAGACACCAAAGATGTTAATGGTACGTTGCAATCTTGTGGCGAAGTCTAATGCCACATGCATAAGGTTACCCTCCAAACCGGAATACGACAGTGACAAGCACTGACGCTATTGCAGCAGGAATAGGTAAGGTTGTAGTACCAAATCCGGGCGAGACAATGCAAAACTCTACCACCTTGTAGCCACGATGTTAGTGACTCGAATAGCCAATCGGTCACCTTTTACGACCTGCCTGGCAGAACGGCAGTTGACCTATTCTTCAAAGGAGCCCAGACCAACACGGAGAAAAACATTATCACTGGTATTTTACGATGACTGTTACCGTCTACTTTACTTGTAATAAAATAATATACTACCACCGGACTCCGCAGTGCTACTACGATTTTTGAGGTTATCTTAGTAAAGATCATAATAACAATTTTATCCGGCCTAGGGATCGAACCCAGGACCTTATGATCTTAAGCCAAATAGGCTAATCACTAGACCACGACTTGATAAATTTATGTGTACCATTGAAGTGCTTAGGCTAAAATATGTCTATAAAATTCAATAATCCGTCCTCAAAAAATATGTAAAACGGTGGATGAAACATAATTCAAATTTTACTTTTCGTTTTTATATTCCAATTCGGAGGAAAATAAGAGGATGATCGAGACATTTAGCTATTGATTACTACACTAGTATCAAGATCAAAATTATAGCGAGTACTTACTGACGTAAGTAGGTACTTATAAGACGTAAGATAGCGCCGAGCAGCAGTCTGTAGTGTAGTAGCTCGGCTCGATAGTGTCAAGAAAAAAATATGTAATTGATAATAAAATATTGATATCCAAACTTAATATTATAAATGGGAAAGTGTACGTGGGTGTCTGTTTGTCCGTCTTTCACGACAAAACGGAGTGACAAATTGACGTAATTTTTTAAGTGGAGATATTTGAAGGGATGGAGATTGACATAGGCTACTTTTTGTCTCTTCCCAGAATTTAACGCGAGCAAAGCCGCGAGCAAAAGCTAGTAGGGTAATAAATAACGCGACACGAAAACAATTAATTTCAAACTAAGAATTTCAACAATAAATCGTCCTTATAAGTATACAAAATAGTTTTAGCTTTTTAACCAGTTTAAGGCTAAGTCAGCTGGTTAAAATATTAAAAATGTATTATAATATACTAATCCTCATAAGAGACAAGGGAATAACATCTTCATTTTTGCTTCTTCCATTTTTCTTTTCTTTCTTACTTCCACAACGTATTTGGAGGACTCTAAAACGTATCCAGAAAAAAAAACGTGTCGCATTACGGATTAGAGCCTCATTAGAATCCACATTACAGTGGACTGGCATGGGTTCCAATAAGCATGCTGCTTTGCCAATGACATTAAATAAAAAAGTATTTAGCATAGCAAATAATTATTTATTACTCATAAGCTTATTGTATTTTTTTTTCATAAGCCTTACTTGGAAGTATTAGGCATCCAAATAATTCTAATAAATAAAAATATATTTTTAAAAACTAATTCATTAAAAGATGGTCTTACTTAAAAGTCAAATAAATTTTCCGTTTTGATCTCTGCCTACAATTTAACTATTTCTTTGCAATTTGCCTATATTACCTAATTGTTGTACTAATACAATTTCATAAAATTCACATACTACTGAATTCTGGCTTGGCGGG
Organism: Apodemia mormo; assembly: GCA_036924255.1. Lineage (NCBI taxonomy): Eukaryota > Metazoa > Arthropoda > Insecta > Lepidoptera > Riodinidae > Apodemia > Apodemia mormo. The sequence continues at coordinate 34,058,215 of JAUPFN010000008.1, read as the reverse complement.
CTAAATACCACTTTTTCGTTTCGAAGAGGAATATTGTTTTACCGTCGAAGTAATACTCAAACAAAAATATTTTACATGTAGTAAAAAAATTCAACAGCGCCCAGTTTTCGTATGAAAAAGTTGAAATTTATATTTGATAGCTCCTGATGTTGATTCTGAAAGGATATTATTCAATAGTTACCCCATGAAATCTTATCCAGCATGACCATTATTTACGGAGCACCCCATAAAGATAATCTAAGAACTCGCCCGAATGGCGTGTGTTAAAATGTCCAAAGATCATAAACTTGATCCACCGGCGGCGCGGCGGTCACGTCACACGTTTTTATGACCACAATACTTAAGTACGGTCAACAATAGCAAAATACTTAATGTTTATTTTTATACTTTTCCCTTTTTTTACATCTTTGTACATATTGAAAAATTTAATAAAATCGAGAAGCAGAGGTTTTCTTTTCATGATCTTGGCGAGAAGCTTTGATTTTCACATATACTCTTGATCTCTCCTAAAACTCATTTGTCTGAAAGAAACACCCAAACCCAGAAAGAAAGAAACATCTATGCTCATCACACAATTTCCCTGTCTGGAATCAAACCCGAACCCCATTGATTTGGCTTGGAACTGTTTGGTCAAAACATTTAGGTACTACGGTTTACTAAACAAATTATGTTGCCGTTTAATCATCACTGCGAGTATTAATTAATACATATAATTTAGTTTAGTTTTAGATGATTAACTATTTTACTCTACGATTTTTAAAGTAAAAGACTGCTGCGTAGTCTAGGGGATAACCTATTCGACTCTGATCATGAGGTCACAGTTTTGATTCCCGGGCCGGTCTAAAAAGTATTATTAAGGGTTTTTCGAGGATTTTCTGGAAAATCCAATAGCAACTCGGAATCTGGCAGGCGATATGAATAACCTCGATTTTTCTTTATTATATTTTTGGAACGAAGTTCCTTACGGCAGGCTTGGAGGGGATAGGGATTTTGCTGCGCGACCGAACTGAAAAAAATGTGATAGTAAAACCGTAAGAAAAATGCGTGGAATAAAAGCGTTAAATGAGACGTGCGCAGGCGCGACAGTCGCGTACACAAGCGAGTAGTGCCGTTTAGCCGAAGGAAGTTCGTTCCTACCTGGTGTCCCGCGACACAACATCATTTTTTATTATAATTAAAAATATAATAAAGAAAAATTGATAATAGATCTAAATTAATGGGGTGTATTCAATTTGCGCCCTTCTTTCTATAGCACATACACTTCTACTAAAAAAAACTTGAATGAATAAGCATGTTAAGCTGTCGGCCCCAGTTATCGCTAGTAATGAGTGATAATCGTATTAACTCGGTAAAATATCTTGGGTATCAGCAGCCATCTCGCCAACCGACAAATCGATGAATCGTGGTGGATTGGAAAGTCTATACATGCTATTCACTCTGCCTACGTCACAACGGAATCAGCGTAGTAATATTATATATTAATTATTTTACACGTCAATTGATATTACTAAACTTTTTGGAAGGCAGTACCGATGCTGACGGTACTTTTGCGACAGAATCTATCTTTTTTTTTCACTAATATCCGTCGCCATTTCTCGCTTTTAAATAATACGACAGACTTGTTTTATGTTTAGTTTTTTCACAATTATCCCATTCATTGATTAACTTGAGGCTCCGTTTTAGTATTTACTTTATTGTATCTTTGTAAAAATATATATATATATATATATATATATATATATATATATATATATATATATATATATATATATATATATATATATATATTTTGTATATATATACCTTTGCGAAAATGAAGCGAATCGCTAGCAGACTACGTTTAAATTATCCCCTCATTACCTTTTTTCAGAATAGGTACGATAAATGTACGATAAAGTAAATTTATATCTGCATTATAGATTTCCGTATAATAGTTTTAACCTTCAAAATAATTAGTTATTACATAATAGTAATTAAGGACTATATAATTCTTGAAAGTTTATTCCGTGTCAAGGTCAACTTTAATTACTAATTACTATCTAAAATCAAAAATTGTAATTGTTTCATGCTTGGATAATAAGGAATTTCTTAAACGGCAGCATCATTGGAGACGTATATTTAATGTACCCAATTGAGAAACACGCTGGTTTGGATAGATTATGTTTAGTGTTATGATGTAAATGTAATTTAGTTACGCTTTTTTTATTTCATTGACAATAACACACAATCTTACACTCAATGGAAATTTTAATTTTTTGTAGGATTTGAATATAATAGGACTACTATCTGTTGGTGTATTATCTAATCGTAATATAGTTTTTATGTGATACTAGCCGATGCGTGGAGCCCGCTGCATTATACATTTTTTTGGTTAATCCCGCGGGATTGCCTAATTTTTCCGGGATAAAAAGTAGCCTACGTGCTATTCCAAGTTATTATCTATCTGCGTGCCAAATTTCATTTAAATCCGTTAAGTAGTTTTTGCGAGATTGAGTAACAAACATCCATCCAAACATCCAAACTTTCGCATTTGTAATATTAATATAGATATAGATACCCATATTAAAATATGAAAAAGCCCTATTATGCAGCAAAGAGTACCCATTAATTGCTGCTAACAGCATTGTGTAATGACACTAGTTAATGAGATAAAAAGTAGTAATATGCTAAGCAATAGTAAATAATCATTCGCTTTGTCTTAACGTAAACTTCAAAAGCTTAAAAATAAATCGCAACATCATTTGGATACAAGTACAACCATGGGGTACAACTATCACTTGATTAATGAGGCAACTAGAAACATTCAATGAAATATTATACCTGTATAAAAATTACTTAAACTTTGTATAAAAATACCACTTAAAGCTTACAAAATGACAATAATTGATCCATTTTCATACAACATTTAATTTACGAACTGAAATTACACACTTGACATGATGTATTAACTTCAAATATTCAATAAATACGCGAATCGTACCCTCTGGCAAAGAGTTAAAAGCTCATCGTAGTTTGATTTATGACAATAATAAATAACAGATAAAATCCATCAGTTATAATGGCGCACATTTTAAATGGATGAAGTGAGAAACTCCTCGAGAATATGTTTGTTCTGTGCGTGGGAGGTCTAAGTGCTAGGTACATTACGAGGATAGTTTAGTGCTTCTTTTTATATATTATAAGTAGCTCAAAATGCTTTTACTAATACGATAATGCTGGTATAACATAGCGCACACGTACGATATACTTTCAATTTAGTACAAATTTATACAAAATTTTATGTGCCAGTTACTAACTTCTCTGAGAAAGTCAATTACAATTAATTCATTGGTTTCAATTACAATTAATTCATTAAAACACAATCCACTCTTGCATTCCACAAATTTATAAATCAGTAAGTTATTATTAAATTAAAAAACTAATAAGTAAAATATTAAAAAACAAATTAGTAAATAATTATTAAATTAAAATTTAACGCGACACTGTTTCACAATTCACAAACTATTTAAAAAATTATTTAAAAAAGTAATCATTATGACGGAGTTTCACCAAGTTCCAATGATTGAGAGAAATTATTATTAGATACCTACATTAATGGCGTAACAAAACTTTTTTCAACACTTTTTTATATCTTACATATTTAATTTAGAATGTTTCTAGATCGTAAAACCGTATTTTTTTCTAACTTTTGCATAAGACTAGACAAATAAAAATCTAAATATTTTAAGTTAGCATCTGGAAATGTCAGTAAATAAAAAACAAACCGACGATACCAAACAAAGACTAATATTGTATTATACAAAAATATCATAGTATAATCCAAGTATTTGCTTTAATAAAATTGCATCACTATACTGTCTCCTTAAAGCGACAGTCAAATGTAAGCTAGATTTATTTTATTCCTTAGTAATATCTTTGGCCATTACGTGACTGATCCTCACGTATTCATTGACACACCAAGCTATTACAAAAGCAAAGCTAATGTATTTAAATTAAATTTCACTGTACATTGCTTAATGTTTCGTATTGTTTTAATCCATGTCATTAAGATGGTAAACAATACAAGACGTCTAATGACTAACATTCACCGCTGTCAATACAAAGCAAAATCAAAATTAATTAATTATTCTGATACGCTGACATCGGTTACTTGTTCTATTTTGTAATAACTTCCAAGCAGCTGTTATGGATACGACTGTGTCACGGTAGGAGTAAGTAGAGATGTAATTTTTACATATAAATATTTTCACGCCATTTTACTTACGAAACAGCGAGAGACGTGAAGCTTTGCATTATAATATGACAACTTGCCTTAGTTCCTCCATATTTTATAACTTTTTCATACAATATGAACTTTTAAACTAACGCGTTCTACTATCATTTTTAAAAATATATAAACGGGTCAAAAACGCTGTTTTTCATACTAATACTAATTTAACAAATAATATAATATAATTTAATAATAAATAATAATTTAAAAACAGCGTGTTTGTTTTTCATACAAATACGCTGTTTTTAAATACTTTTGGTGTTAACTTCGGGCAATTGTTTATCCAATTTTAATATGTTCGTCTTAATTTTGCCAGTGTTGCCGGTCACCGTGCCAGTTCTCTTACAGGAGTTGAAAGAGAAAAAATAATGTCAATAGACTGAAATATGGTATATAACGGTGAACTGAAATAGTTCACCATGATTCACCGATTTGTTGGATGGTGAGGTTAGTCGTAATCCCTACCATCGCATTTTATTAATCTGATACCAATTATCGTATATTTCTTGTAATAACTGGACTGACAGCTTTGGGTGATTATATCGAGACACAGAGGTTACCACACTACCACCAGACTTCAAAGTGTTAATGAAATTTCAATTTTCGAGGTTAACTCCACAAAAATCTCAGTTGAAATTTTGCCAAGCCCTAAAGGGATCAACTTGAGATCTCACGATCCGAGCTGAATAGTCTAACAACTACACTATGTAAATACTTATTTATTACACCACTAGATCTCCAAACACATACCATACTAATAAAATAGCTATTGTTATTATTCTTCTAATATTATAAATGTAACATTTACGGAACCATTCCAGGTCATTGGCTACTTGATTCTTTGTTACAACAACCAACTAACATTTACTTAAAGAATACTAAACATAGATCTGAAATACGGAAACATATAATTTTGTAGCAGTTTTTGGCGCACGACTTGAAACCTGATCGTTTCAAGTAGCTACTAGAAAACCGAATAAAGGGAACTGGTATTACCGTTGCCGTTTAACTGATTTATGAATCAGTCACTGGAATTCAAAGCACAGAAATGGTAGCAGATTTCACACATACTACCGGGTTCATATAAGACCATTACTGGTTAAAGGTCATTTAGGAAAGGTTAGATCACGCTCCACCCGCTTTCTCTCATGATTATAAACTAGTGCAATGCCGCCGGCCATTTAAAAGGTCAATTCTGTTAAATAGTCAACTTAGACTGTATATACATTGAGGACAGCAAGTCCTAAAGTTGTATCGCTATTTCATAAAACACATATTATGTAAATTAACTTAACTCCGGTCTATTTAAGGAGTCTAAATATATGTTCATAAATTCCAACGCTAGTAAGTGCTCTTGAGTTTGTAGATACGTTAGTTACTTTTTTATATAAAAAGATAAAAAAGCACATGGCTCTCTTGATGGAAAGAGACACCATTGCTTGTAGACACCTAAGATGTTAACGGCGCGTTGCTATCTTGTGGCGAGGTCGCCACATTCACAAGTTAACGGCTACCTTACCCTCCAAATCGGAACACAATAGTGACAAGCGCTAACGTTATTGCGACAGGAATAGGTAAGGCGGTGGTACCAGATCCAGGCGAGTCTATGCAGAACTTTACCACCTAGTAGACACGGTAGTTATGCATGTGGTATCTTGATGCCATGCTATAAAAGCACTAACGCTATTGCATCAGGAAAAGGTAAGGTGATGGAACCAGACCCGACAGAAACAATGCAGAAATCTACAACCTAGTAAATTGCTGGAAATATTTAAATTGTATATACTCTTTTTTTATAATTTTCCAATCAATTGATTTCAAATAATGATTAAATACCATCGCATTCGTAATCGTGAAGGAGTAAGCAGAAGTACATCCACGACTAGCAGTATAAAGTCCCATAAAGTGACAAGTGGCCAACACAGCAATAAATATTAACACCCAATACTAAGAACAGAAGATATTTTGTCTCATGAATGTTACGGTTTTTATTCTACTTATAATATTAAGATGTAAATGCTTACCTGAAAATCGAACCCAGAATCTCATAAATAAATAAATAAACATTTATGGGACAAATTACACTTACACTGATCTAATCCCAAAGTAAGCAAATTATTTGATTTTATTATGGGTGTTATTCAACGATACTAATACATAGAAATAGGTACATATAAAAATACGGGAACATATTTAATAAACACCCAAACCCAGAAATACAAACATTTATGCTCATCACACAAATACTTGTCCCTGTCGGGAATCGAACTTGAGCCCCATCGATAACGTAAACAGGGTCGCTAACCACTCGACCAACGGAGCGGTCAGTCATATGGCAACTGAATGGTGGTTTAAATTGAACCTGTTATGCGCCTCATGCTAATAACACAAAAAATATGTTACATATTTACTTGTTTCTAATTTTTTTAATGATATGAAATAGAAGTGAATTACAAGTAAGTTTATTTACAATACCTATTTCAAAATGCAGTTTCACTAAGTGCTGACGATGGAAAGTATTCAATTTATTTGTTTACTTGTTTATATATTATTAGAATAGAAAAGAAGCAGATGGATCTTCTGGTAGAAAGAGATAATCATCACGGAATATTGCTTATTTGCTATCCTATAATTTGAAAAAAGCAAACAGAACCAAACTGTTTAAATACTTTTGAATTTTAGATTGTAAAAGTCATTTAAAAAGTTTCAAAATAGTTTGATGTAAACGGAACTCCTCTTCTTATGACCGCCCCGTTGGTCGAGTGGTTAGAGACCCTGACTACGCGATCAACGAGGCTCGGGTTCGATCCCCGACGGGGACAAGCATTTGTGTGATGAGCATAAATGTTTGTATTTCCGGGTTTGGGTGTATGTATATTAAATATATTCTAGTATTTATATATGTATTTCTATGTATTAGTATCGTTGACTAACACCCATAACACAAGCAAATAATTTGCTTACTTTGGGGTTAGATCAGTAAGTGTAATTTGTCCCGTGAATTATTATTATTATTATTATTATTATTTTTAATACCCATGTTAACGGAATATCGATATGCATTGAATGTAGGGTTACCATCTTAAAAATCTTTCAACCAGGATAAGAAACGTGAAAACCCCGAATTTCGGAGCTTACAATCCGGAAATTTGGACATTCAAACATGAGTATTTTTTGTAGAATAAAATATAGTTTTGCTAATTTTAAAATAACTTTTATTTATTTTCATTGATTTTGTAACCTTAAATTACGGAACTATTATTATCGCGAGTTGCGCGCGTGATTTAAATTAAAACTCGGACTGCAAACAAAACACTGCCCGGACGGTCCCCGGACGCCTCCTAAACTAGGACAAATCCGAGGAAATTCAGACGGATGGCAACTCTAATTGAATGGTACTTTGCAGCCTGCAATTTTAAGACGATTTATGCAAAATTAAAATAAAATATTTAAATAGCCTTGAAAATCAGGAAATTTGTTTATCTCAACGTCGCATTTCTCAGTTTTAATAACAACTATATTAAATAAATGAAGTAAAGAGCAAAAACTCATTAATACTTAAAGAGCAAAAGGTAATATTTCTAATTGTGTTTCACTTTAACCTGCGCAATCAACCACAACTAATTGAATGATAAAAAGAAACTAAATAGTTTCAGCAACTGCTTCATCTAAATATCGTAATCCATACTATCCATACTAATATTATAAATGCGAAAGTAACTCAGTCTGTCTGTCTGTCTGTTACGCTTTCACGGCTAAACCGCTGAACTGATTTAGATAAAATTTGGTACAAATATAGTTTGAGACCCAAGAAAGGACATAGGGTAGTTCTTATCCCGGAAATCCCACGAGAACGGGACTATGCGGGTTTTTATTTTAGAATTATTTACACGCAAACGAAGTCGCGGGCACAGCTAGTTTAAACATAAATTGATATCAATTTAAAAGTTCATTTAGAGTTCATTAGAGTTCCGTACTTCAAGAGATAAATAACGAAACCCTTATAAGATCACTAGCTGTGCCCGCGACTTCATTCGCGTGGAAAAAATTCTAAAATAAAAACCCGCATAGTTCCCGTTCCCGTGGGATTTCCGGGATAAGAACTATCCTATGTCCTTTCTTGGGTCTCAAACTATAATTGTACCAAATTTTATCCAAATCGGTTCAGTGGTTTGGCCGTGAAAGCGTAACAGACAGACAGACAGACAGACAGACAGACAGACAGACAGACAGACAGACAGAGTTACTTTCGCATTTATAATATTAGTATGGATTACGTTGTCTGTCTGTCCGCCTCTAGAACGTGTAGAGATATCAAGTTGAAATTAATATCAATACGGTCCTTAGCTGTGAAAAAATCAAACTCGTAAGTCAACGCAATCGATATGGCCATTAATGTCGCATATTTTTCGAAATTTGGCAATTTAAAAAGGGAACCAAAACTTATAAGGTACTTCCCGTTGATCTAGTATTGTGAAATTTGGTAAAAAGAATGTTTTGTAGCACATGTAAAGGAAAAATCTGAAAACCATAATTTTTTAGTTACATTGTCAAATCATATGACCGATGTCGTATTTTTTGCGATTTAAATAAAGTAAAGTAACCTAGAACCATGAAATTTATGAGTAGCTAAGTTTACCTACAAGTTTAAACGTAACCCTCGGTATGCGAGTTCGTTGCGGTTCCGTAACTAAAAGGTAAAATGAGACCCTATTACTAAGCCTCCGCTGTCTATCTGTCCGTCTGTCAGCTGTCACCAGGCTGTATCTCATAAACCATGATAACTAGAAAGCTGAAATTTTCGCAAATTATGTATTTCTTTGCCGCTATAACTATAACTATAAAAATCGCCTCTGTGGTCTAGCGGTCCAGCGTTGGCGTTGACCACATGAGGTCCCGGGTTCGATTCCCGGGTCGGGCACAAAAAAAGTGTTTTTTCAGTTTTCTGAGAAACACAAAGTTGCCCGGGATTGGAAAGTGCCCGGTTGGCGATAGGCTTGCCACCTATCATATTTGTGGGACCCAGTATATTCGGCTAATCGTGGGTGCACTTATCGTACCTCTGCTTACCTCTTCGGAGATATGGGCGTGAAGATACTTTCTTTCTATAACAATACATACCTGGACCAACACGGGGTAAAAAAAAAGCTATGCACGCGGCGCAAGTAATACTACAGTAATACCCCGGACTTACGCGATAGGTGGAACTGAGCGACAACCGCGTAAGTCGAATTCGCGTAAGTCGGGTTATAATTTCCCATATAAATACATATAAAATATTTTTGATTGGGGCTTTTAAAAATACACGTAGACAAAAAATGTTTATTAATCAAATTACCAAAAAAATGTGTCACACAAAACTGTGTCAAAATAAATTGTAAATTGTTTTATTGAATAAAGTACTTCTGATTTCTGATTTATATAAATATAAAATCGTCAACTAAAGTTATTTTTATATAGAAGGCTTCTTTGTATTTGGAAATTTTTTCTCCCGCAAAATTTCCAAACACAAAAAACTTTTTTATTCTTTGTTTTGTAGAAGAATTACGCTCTTCATTGGAGTCCATATTTTCTAAAATTTGTCTTTCAATTATCTGAACACGTACCTACATTGGCTAAATAATAGTGTGGAATCATTAAGTCCAATACAATGCCCAATATAATGCCCAAAAGATGAATCAACAAGCTTTGAAAATTGCGTAACTCCGGGTTCGCGTAAGTCGGGGTAGCGCAAGTCGAATGTATTACATTCCAGCGACTTAAATAAAACGCATCATTAAAATTTATAGAAAATAAGAATATAGTAGGTATACAAAGCCTGAGGTTTATAGCTTTTTGACTACTGCTTTAATTAAGCTAGCAGTGATTATGCCAGCCAGAGTAGAAAACACGGCATTTCGAGTTATTGAAATGCTGCACTGGTGTATAATATCGAAACTCGACTTTTTAGAATGTTAATTTGGTAGTTACTGCTAAACTATAGCTTCTAAATAAGTCAACTTTATTACCATCAAGCATTCCTGCAACTCATGCCTGTAAATGCATATTTTTATATAACCGTGGCAGGAAAGGATAAGATGTGGCTAGTGTTCGTTGGTGACGCAGTTTGCAAGAAAAAGCCTGGCAGAAAAGTTAAAATGGTTCATTCTTTGAAAAGTATATGTAAGGAGTTGCAAAGGCATTTTTAACAGGTTCCAATGGCTGTCCTTCGTCCTAAGTTTTGTACAGCATTCGATAGAAAAACAAAATGTTTATACTCTATAAACATTTTTAAACATCGTAAGACGTTGTGAAAATAAATACTAAAATAAATCTTTAAAAAAAAAACACAAGTTTGTGCTGATTTTCAGTCCGCTCGCATTTGCCCAGTCTTATTTAATATTTTTATTATATTTACACGTTTGAAATGAAATATGTAAATATATAATAAATACATATATATGTATTTAATCATAGTATCGCACCTATTTGTTAAACTGTTTAAAAGTCTTACTAATATATTTGTTTGATTGTAGTTGTAAACAATAATAACATACATAATATTATTAAAAAAAATGGATGAAATCGATAAATGAGCACTATATTTTTGTCTCTTCGATTTAAATTTTAAGTCACTTCTTGAATGGATGCTTTATCTTACAATCAGAATCAAACAGGAATGAATCTAAAAACATTTAGTTAACATTAAGAGTTAAATTATAAAGTTTTATAATCAAAACAAACCCGGAAATAACACAATAATATAAAAGTCATCGAAGAATCTTTGTTGCGCTGGGAACGCAGTCATTGCAATTTCGCGGCATTGATTACTTGATAGACTTTGTTGATGAGAAAAATTGAAGCGCCGTGGCTACAGTATCATAAGTGGTTTAACGACTTTAAAGGACTGCAATCTCATGTATTGCGTTATCTGCCTTTAAAGGCTAGCTTTTTGTTAAAATGAATTATACGATTTTCTACTGAGATTACGCCTCCGCCTGTTGTTACATCATCTTGAAATAACTTTAGAAGGGATTGGGAAATAAATGCAATCATCACTTCTTTAGCTCATTGCACATGCTAATTTTATGTCGACGGCATTTAAATGCTCTATTAATGCGTTCAGTGCACTTTACACGTGAGAATACAATTAAAAATCCGTTACTATCCCTAAATGTTGCTTAGAAATCGTTTTGTTAAAGTAAACATAAATAGTTTATTTACCTTCAAAGGTATTATAATTTACCATTTTTGGTAATCACACTTCTTAGTCATATTTTAACCATCACCCTCTCAATATACTATTTTTTTCTAAAAAAATATCTCACGCCCGTATCCCCGAAGGGGTAAGCAGAGGTAAGAGAGAGTACACCCACGATTAGTCGAAGATACTTGGTCCCACATGTGATAGGTGGCTAGCCTATCGCCAACCAGGCACTTTTGTAATCCGGGGCAACGTTGTTTTTGTCAAAAAACTGCAAAACGCATTTTTTAATAGCCTGACCCGGGAATCAAACCCGGGACCTCATGTGATCAACTCTGACACCGGACCACTAGACCACAGACACGATCTAGACCACATGGGCGATATTCTTTTCTAAAATAGAACAAAACCTAAAGAAACATTTTTAAATCCAACTAAAAAGTCATTAAAACTTCCACAATATTATAATGTGAAAGTTATTCGGATTTTTGATACGCAATCACGTACAAATGTTTGAAATGAATTAGATGGTTTGGTATAAGGTAGTGTTAAATTTAGATGCGATAGTCTATTACGGATTCAGCATTTAAGCATGTCGTAAAAGACGAGAAAAGGCTTATACATGTACGTGTCTCTAACATCAAATTAGGTAATAGAGTTCTGCAAAGTCTCGACTGTATTTAGAACCACTCAACTATTCCTGCCGAATAACATCAGCGCTTGTCACTGTCGTGTTCCTGTTTGGAGGGTAAGGTAGCCGGTAGGCTTATGCATGTTGTATTGCCATTCTGCCACACAGATAGCAATGCACCATTAACATCTGTGTCTATAGGCGATGGTTTCTCTTACTATCATCAGATCCATGTGCTTATTTCCTATGTTATTAAATAAAAAAGCTTTTTTTTATTAATTATTATTATTATTTATTTATTAATTATTATTATTTATCTCGTCAATAGGTATTATTTCCTTGTGATTTGCAAATATTTTTGATTGTTCAGCGGGCTTACCGATACTAATATTAAAAAGAGAAAAAAATTGTATTTTCTTTGAAACGAACAAACTGAAAAACAACTGGACCTGTCTTAAAAAATATTTTACCATTAGAAAGATACTCTATCCAGGAAGACACAGGCTTTTTTTTTAATTGATTGAGCAAAAAGAAGTTATGATTTTGGGTTATAAAGCGAAGTAACATCTTTTTAGTAATAAAACTATCGTTAAATAATAAAAATGGAGTAAAATTGTGTACGGGAAATCAATTCCGATTTTGAAATGGACAGACAATAAATGATATGCTAAATGAATAAACGCAGCGAAGCAGGAAATGTTGCCTCTACCTGCTTTGAATTAGAACTGGAACTTGAAAGTGGTTTTATAAAAACTGTGAGACTTGTAACAATAGGCTTTCAACTGTGCTATGCGCCGATTAGATAAGATTTATTGGACGAATTTCTTTAAGATTGGATCAAACCAAGTATATTGAACTTAATTTTAATTGGCTTTCAAACACTTAAAATTATTTGGGAATAAATTATTTAAACTAGCAATCGCCTTGTGGTCGAAATTCCGACCGACCGACTTGAATTGAATAAAATCTCTTTTAAGTTTGAAAACAACTGACTTTAGACGTAAAGAAAATAGTAGTACACACATAATACACACACATATATAATGTGTGTATTATGTATGTCACACGAATACAATGTATGTAATGTTTATTTTTCTAACAGAAATTATTTAAAAATATTAGGTTTTTGACTTGGTACCACCACCTTACCTATTCCTGCTGCTATCAATGCTTGTCGTTGTCGTGTTTCAGCTTAGAGGGTAAGGTAGCCGATAGACTTATGTATGTGGCATTGCCATATCACCTCACGGATAGCAACGCACCATAAACATCTATAGCGTCTATATGCGATGGTTTCTCTTTCCATCAGAAAAACCATCTGCTTGTTTATTATGATATAAAAAAGGTTGGTGCAGTCCTTCACGATGTGAACTTTAACTGTGACAAATTTAATACTACTCCGTTAGCGTAATTCTTAAAAAGGGGTCTTAAAAGGGGTACAGAGATTTGGTTCACGTATTAATATATAGATTATAGATCAATAACGTCACGCCTGTTCCCTCGAGGTATAGACAAATGTCAATAGATCTTCAACTTCATGCCAAAAACGGGGGTGTTAGTTGGCGAGATGGGTGATGATCCTTATCACCGTATTTTTCCAGATACTTAATGACAATTTATTATTTCTTGCGGTAACCGCTTAACAGATTATACGCTCATCAAAGTACAGTATTAACACATCGCTAGCAAACTCCGAGTCGTTAATGAGTAGATGCAGGGTTGCAGTGATCAGTTTATTTGCTAGTGAAAAAAATATTATTCAATTGATTTATCTTTTTTTCATATCATAAGATAGCAAACAAGTAGATGGGTCTCCTGATGGAAAGAGTCAACCATCGCCTATAGACACCAAAGGTGTTAATGTTGCGTTGCTATCTTGTGGCGAGGTCTAATGCCACATGCATAAATTTACCGGCTACCTTACCCTCCAAACCGGAACACGACAGCGATAAGCACTGACGCTATTGCGGCAGGAATAGGTAAGGCGGTGGTACCTGACACGGGCGAGACAATGCAGAACTCTACCACCTGGAATTTTTTTTTAATCCTTTTTTGTTGTGTCCACCACACAACAAAAAAGGGTTTTTGCTTAAATCCTTCATATGACTTGTCTTACCAATACTATCTTTTTAACATAATTCTAAGTCAGGGCAAAATAAATCCATACTAACATTATAAATGCAAAAGTAACTTCGTCTGTCTGTTTCTTAATCGAATCGATTTGGATAAAATTTTGTACGAAGATAGTTTGAGACCCGAAAAATGACATAGGATAATTTTTAACCCAGAAAACCTACGAAAACGGGAACTATTACTTTGGACCTTATAATCTTGGACTTTTTTTTAATTTTCCACGCGTACGAAGTCGCGGGTACAGCTAGTGCAATATAAAATTACTTATATTAAATAAGAAAGTTCTAGAAAGTTAAAATAAATATTCGTGGTTATGGCATATAAATTTTCTCATTGATTATTCTATATACAAGCACTTTTTATAGTTTTAATTGTATAGTAAAATCGAGAATGGGTCTTTTTATGATGATGAATATTGGTACCTTACTGTCTAATGATAAATTTATTAAAAATGTCGATTGCTGTCCGTGTGAGGTCTGATTGTAAACTTAAATCTGATTGTAAACTCAAACATATAAATTTTTACCAGCTATGAAAGCTAAGAAAGATAGAACATGTCGCTTAGATTCATGTGAGACAATGCCGAACTTTACTCTCTGACAACTGACAAGCTTTCTGGTCTATTCTTCATAAGAGGCTCATCCTAGTGCCACTAAATTTAAAAAAGAAACTCGAAAGAATTAAACATCAATATTTTTGTCAATTATATTATCTTATTTCGACATCATATACCCAAAACACTATTCATATTTAGATGAATCAATAACAAGCCCACTTATCAAAGTATGTGTGAGACTAAAATAGACCGTACAAACCCACATAAACACCTGCATATAAAGATAACGATATGAAGTACACCTCCCTTTGCGTTACGTAGTCGGGTCAAACTATCAACACCAGAATTAGTAAAATCTCGGCGCCGACTACATTAACAGTTGATAATATGCAAATATTATAGATAAAACCTCCAACTCTTTTCGATTATATAATTTTAAATGGTTTTATTAAAGTTTTATCTTTATTTTATTTATTCATAGACAGTGAACCTTACACAAGGGTAAAACTAAGTTGGGTATTCTTGTATGTCATATAGTTATTTCAATATTACTCTTCAACAAAAAACGTTACCTACTTAATGGTACGGAGGGTTTTGTTTTCAGGGTAAAAATTAAACTTGTGGTCTAGAGGCTATATAGTCTAGTTGGCTCATATCATGAGGCCTCAGTATCAATCCCCGGGACAGGCAAAAGCTTTATTGAGGGTTTTTCGAGATTTTTATTAAGAGACAAAAACCTCATTATAAGCTCGAAGTCTGTCAGGTTGTGTGTTACCATCCACTCACCCACGCCTTGGATGAATATATAAAGCTATTGGTCCCGGTTATCACTAGAAATAGCTGATTATCGTTAGCGGAATAACCAGTCATCTCGCTAACTGTCAAATCAGTGAATCGTGGTGAACCGGAAAGTCTTCTAAATGTCCATCTGGTTCACTCTGCCTACGCCGGAAGTAAACCGGTGTAAGGTAACTTTAAAAATAATTAATTGATAAATTTCTTCCCAGTAGCACAAACTATATCTAATAGTTACTATTTAATACCAAAATCTCATAAAATGCGACTACATTCATTACCATCGTAGCTACTACATTGTAAAATTCTGCGACGACCTGCTCAGGTGTGATACCAACACATTACCTTTTCCATCTTTAATATCGTATGTGCTTTTTACTATTGTGCGCTTTTTAATACCATAAGATAGTAAACAAGCAGATGGATCTTCTGATGGAAGGAGACAACTATCCAAACCAAAGATGGTAATGGTGCATATCTATCCGTATAGTGAGCTGGCAATACCACATGCGTAACTTTACCTTACTCTCCAAATCGGACCATGAAAACGACACTCACTGACGCAATTGCGGAAATAATAGGTAAGGCGATGGTACAAAATTCAGATGAGACGATGGGAAACTTTATCACCTACAACGTTACAGAGTGAAGAAACTGGTAATAAATTATTTTCACAAAAATGTGTTAAAAAATTACCAGATTCAACGTAATTGCTCATAAACGTATAAAAAGCCCACAAATAGAAGGAAAATTGAAGAATGAGAATGTTATAAATGCTAAAATAACTTGGTTTGTCTGTCTGTCTGTCTCTTCTCCATGCCTAAATCGCTGAACTGATTAGGATGACATTTGGCACAAAGATACTTTGAGACTCAAGAAAGGACATAGAATAGTTTTTATCCCAGAAATCCCACCGGAACGGGAAATATACCTGGTTTATTTTAGAATTTTTTTCACGCCTATAGAGTCGCGGGCACAGCTAGACTGTACTAATATTATAAAGTTGAGGGTTTGTTAGGTTGAACGCACTAATCTCTGGATGTACTAGGAATTCACGAGGAAGGCTATAGGCTAGCTTTTTATCCGACTGCACAAAAGTAATTATTAATTTTTGGGTCACACGAACGAAGTCGCGGAAAACAGCAAGTAATAAATATAATTGACAAATAAGATAAATTCATCTAATAAAAGTTAGACGTGTCTTAGTCAACTTTTTACTTCACATATTAATATATAGGCGTAGAAAACTATGAAAGCTTAAAAGAGTGTAATGGGAGTAAAATTTATTTATTAATTTAAAATTAAAATAAATTCCTGTTAAACTCTTAAGTTCAGTAATTTGTAGACGACCTTTCAAATTTACTATCTGCACGATTCCATAAACAAATGTCATGTCCCCAAAGGCTTTTGGTTTTAGTTACCACCGTATCAGTCCACGTCTAGAGTAAATCATGATCGATGAATCCAGTCAAGACAGTTACGAGTCTTACGGCGAGGTCGTAAAAGGTGTGTACATCTGTGACGCACTCTCGTAACACCAGCTTATTACGGAAAGCTGCTCACCTTCGGCCAACACTCGATTCCTTTGCGTAAATACCATACTAAATGTTATTTAGATCGGGCAAGTAATCATTGGTTTCTATACTGTTGAAGCTAATCGCTTTTTGTTACTATTTTGTTAGCGCTTTGAAATGAATATTGCGGTTTGCGTTTACCATGATAAATGTAAGTTGGCAGATGACAAACGAGAGCATAAACAAGTACATTTATTTTTGATGCATATTTTTGCATGTATAAAATACACAATAATATATATTTTTTTATATTTTTAATCAGATATTTGAACAGAGATTTCTTAAGCACCTGATTTTAAAACATTTACATGAAAACTAATAAAAGAATACTTTATTATATCATGGGGGCAGCAAACTGGGTAGATGGCTCTTATAATGGAAAGAAACACCATCACCTTATAGACACCGAAGAAAGTTCTTATTTTTAGAAAAATCTACACCATTGCCAATCGAATATAAATACTGATAGAAAATATGCAGTTTAAAGCACTTTTATTTATACTTACATGAGCCGTAATCTAATACATAATACATAATAAATACATAATACAGTTTTATTTACCATACCTACTCCTTACAAAAGGACTTTACCAATTTTGATGAAATTTTATATGTATATTAGGTATATTAGTAGGTCTGAGAATAGGTTGTTATCTATTTTGTGTGTATAAGTGATAAGGGTGGTCTACCCCAATTATTTTATTTTTTTGGTCATTTTTTATGATGTGGCATTAAAAATACATGTTACCCTAAACTTTTACCTTTCTATCAACCCCTATTTTTAATAGCAATATTATAATGCAATAATTTATGTGGCAAAATAATATTTGTGGGGTCAGCCAGTATCATGTATATTATATGTTTTAGTATATATAATATATGTTATATGGATTATTTTTCTAATGGTTAGCATGTATAGTATAGATCCAGAATCCCTGGGCTCGATCTTCAGGCCAGGTAAAGAAATCTCAGGCGCTATAAAGAGTCTGGCGGTAGCGCCCACACATAAGAAATACAAACATCTTTGCTCATCATACAAATGTTTTCCGCATCGGGAATCGAATCTGAGCCCCATCGATTCGTGATTAGGTTCACTAACTACTCTACTTACGGGGCAGTCAAATGGTGACAAGCCTATCGCCATCTGGGCACTTATCCAATTTCAGGCAACGTTATTTTTATCAGAAAACTGAAAAAAAAACTCATTTTTGAATTGCCCGACCTGGGAATGGAACCCAGGACCTCATATAATCACTATCGACACCAGACCCCTAGACTACAGCTAATCTATATGTTTACTATCTTATAATATGAAAATGGGTCAGCTGGAAGAAATATCTTTTATTGGGGACAAGCTCGGCCATTGTACAGTTTGTTTTAGATTTTTTTAATTGGTTACACTAAAGTAATAAATAAATAAAAACAATTTCATTTATAAACACGTTCTATAAGATATAAATCAACATTCAAATTATATCGGTGCTTACTTTGGGTGTGGAATTCGAAACCGTAACTTCCTGACAATAACATGTCAACTAGTCAATATGTTTTGACAGTCACAGGATATTACGATATAACTATTTTGACTTCATGATTAGACTATACAAAATTGTGGTATGCGTGTGTACGTAATACTTTCGCCTTAAACAGCTTATCCCGTATTAGACTGGCCTCCACTTGACGAAGAGATTATCTGCTTTTCTGCTGGGCTACTCGTAAAATGTGAGAGAAGATTAAATATATTACTACCATTGCGATTATTAAAAGGTATCTTCACGCCCGTATCCCCAAAGAGGTAGCAGAGGTGCACTCTCATTGCACCCACAATTAGTCAAAAACACTCTTACCCACAATGTGATAGGTGGGAAGCCTATCGGCAACCGAGTGCTTACCCAATCCCGGGCAACGTTGTTTTTATCATAAAACTGAAAAAACACATGTGAATTGTCAGACCTGGGAATCGTACCCGGAATCTCATGTGGTCTACACAGAAACCGGACCACTAGACCACAGGGGCGATGCGATTATTAGGTGGAAGATTTCTATAAGTACTTGCTCATGTTTCGTGCAGTAGGTACGTGCGTATCACTGACGGGTTCTGATTTTGAGAGTAAGGTAAGACAATGCATGAAGTATTATATCCCTGCCGATATAAGCATAGCAACCCGACATTAACGTTTTTTTATATATCATAACTCATAAAACAAGCAGATGGGTCTCCTGATGGAAAGAGTCAACTATCGCCTATAGACACCAAATATGTTAATGGTGCGTTGCTATCTTGTGGCGAGGTCTTATGCCACATGCATAAGTTTACCGGCTACCTTACCCTCCAAACCGGAACACGATTATTATAAGCACTGACGCTATTGCGGCAGGAATATGCAAGGCAGTGGTATCAGGACCCGGTCGAGACAATGCAGAACTCTACCACCTAGTAAAACGTTTTATGTATTTAGTGGCGATAGTAATCCCTATATCACAAAACCCTTCGGTTTATTGGCTAAACCAAAAAATAGGACAGCAATCCATACTCCATAGTCCATACTAATATAAATGCGAAAGTCTGTCTGCCTTTCTGTTACGCTTTCACGGTTAAACCGCAGAACCGATTTTCATGCAATTTGACATAGAAATAGTTGAAGATAGGCTAATTTTCGGAGTCAAACATAGGCTAATTTTTTCAAAAATCAACCCCTAAGGGGCTGAAATTGAAGATGAAATTTGTATGAAAAACTATATCGATAACATGTTAATCTACTCGCGAGCGAAGTTGCACGGGTCAGCTAGTATCACTACATAGTATAAAACAAAGTCGCTTTCTCTGTGCACAATTTAAAATTGTGCACTCACTTCAAATAGAAGCCCGTCGCTCACGTCACTGCCCGCGCGTCAAAAATACAGAATTGTTCTCTGATAAATTGTAAAATACAACATCATGAACGTTAAAAAAATATAAGATATTGTATTTTCAGTAAGTATAAGAGTTTATCGATTTATTTTTGTCGTTTATATTACTATATATAGAGTGTAATGTATGATTTTCATTTTATTTGTCTTAAAAATGTACTCGACGCTCCAAATATAATACGACAAAATTTCAATGGTCACTTTTTCAGTAAAAAGACAGTGCATTACAACCTCCTTTTAATTTAGTCGAATAATACAAATTGATCCTGTTATTATTAGTGGAGTCGATTTTATTTCATTAATAAGTTAATTTTTTTAATAAGATTAATTTTTTTCATTAATAATTTTGAATACCTTTTATAGTTGTTAACCAACTGCCAAAAGAGAAGAGGACATAAATTTGACGATGTTAAAATGTTTGATTATATTGATTACTTATTTTGAGGACCAAGTTAGGTGATTCTTTTCATTCTATTTGTACGAATATAAAATAACAATATATAATTGTGATTCTTACGATGAACTTTGGAGATATATTACGAAACTTTTAATATAACAATAGGAGATCATAAGTAGCATCGAATTTTGTTCTATTTACACGTGTTGTTGATAACGATTTCTTAAGTGGAAGGCACAGGTTGCATTAAGAATGTTTATTTTTTGATTTAATAATTTATTTTTAATAAAATGTTGTTTTTGATTGCGGATATCTTATACTATACATATTATAAATGTTAAAGTTTGTATGTTTGGATGTTTGATAATCAATCACGTAAAAAATGGCTGTATCAATTTGGATTTGGACTCGGATATAAAATGACCTGGAATAGCACATAGAATACTTTTATCCTAATGCAGAGATCTGCAGCTAGTCTCGTATAAATTTTAAGTGACTGTTTATATGTACGAGTTGTTTTATTTGCATACTAGCTGTTACCCGCGGCTTTGCTCGCGCATATTTACTTTAGAACTTATTTAATCTTTCTTTATTTTATTAAAAATATCTACATTGTCGGGTGGGCCGCTAGTACGTTATAAATAATATTTACATATTCATCTTAATATTTATATACGACATTTTTGTTATTAAAATGTAAGTAAAAAACGTAAGACCTGAACTTCCTATAACTTCTAAATTTTCTATACCTAATATCATAACTAACTATACCTCAAATTAAAAATACCTATTAGTAACACACCTATAGAAAAAACTAACGTAATTATTTAAGAAATTTATAATTAACAGGAAATATCTAATCTAAAATTACCTTCGGCAATAATATTATATGTAGTAAACTATACTCCAAACAAAATATATGTATCTATTAGGATTTCTGTGTATGTAACACACCTATGTAACCAACTAATGTAACTATATTAAAAAAATCTGTGAGCTGGTTGACCCTACGGGCCACCTGAAACTTCCCGCTAAATTTAAGTATTTTAACCTCAAAGAAAAAAACTATGCCTAAGCATAGACTATTGATTTAAAAAAGTTCAAAAATCCAAAGTTTTTTTAATGATACTTAGTTATTCAGTATTTGAAAAGATGTATATTTTTTCAAAATCATCAACGAGTTTGATCTTCCGAATAACATTGAACACAATTTTTTAGCTCTAAATTGTTTTGTTGGGATTTTTTATACGAGGGTCAATAAAATTTTCAGAAGCCGACATCGCATTAGTAACTAACCTATTGTGTTTCAAATGTCTATGGGCAGTATTCGCTCGTACGTCTGCAGATACTATAACTAAACAAATGTTCATTTACATAATACTGCAAAAAAAAAACCAGAAAAACTGAAATCTAATTCAAAACAAGAATTCTAGAAAAGCTAAACTTATTTCTAGAAAATTAATGCGTTTCCTTACTATGTTGTCGATACATTACATAATAAGTCAGAAAAATAATCGTGTCTGTTATCATGTCAAAATCTATGAACTTTATAACGTAGTCATAGTCACCATTGCAGTAAATTTCCTATTTCAGTATATTCTAAATCTATTAGACTATGCAAAATAAATGTATCAATATCAAGCGTCAAATACTACATGGCTATTAACCCACAGTTTGCCTATATGTGTAGGTTCTGTGTAATAGAATAGAATAACCTATAACGTTTGAAATATAAATAAATTATTTTAATGGTCATTATTTGTTTTATTGATATATAAATGTTCTACGCAAAAAGAGATTTTCGACAAGATCGACTCCACATTAGCCTTGTCCTACCGGCTAACTTAAGTCAAAAATTGTATTGTTTTAAATACATTGTTTTTTAAAAATGACTTTAAATCTTGCGTTCAAGGTAGAATATGCAAAAACACGTTTGTGCCATAATTATAAACTTTTTAGACTGAATTAGCGACAGTTTTGAGTGTCAATTTTGTTCGGAACTGTGTATCTTGGGTATTTTATATCAATGTAGCGAGCAAACTAATTTTATTTCTGTTTGCCTTTTAAAATACCCGTGAGCTTGAACAGGATGAATTATTTGTTTTTTGCCTAGCAACCTGAATACAAGGACGCGCGATATGCGTACAAGTTCATCGCATTCTCAGTTAGCACGCTCACATTTGCTTTTAACTCGTTACTGAATATAAAATTGGCCGTTTCCAGTATAGTTTCTACACTTGGTTATTTCAGAAACAAAGAAATCACTATTGTTACTTATTAGCTTTATGTTTTACACAACTGTTTAATTTACAAGAAACATGAAATGCCAATAATATTAGATTTAAATAAAACGCTATTTGATTATTACACCTTGTTGGTTACACTTATCAAGAAATAAGCAAAAATTGTGAAAATGTTCTAAAACTAGTAATTCCTCTGCACAGATAATAATTAGGCGGACCATGTTTATAAAGAATGGACACTGCGTTCCTGCCAGACAGTCTGTAAAAACCGTCTCGCAATGGCGATTATATTTTTATTAACAATAATGTCCAACTCACAATTTCTTCGTAACGGTAAACATTTTTGGATAAAATGTACCCTATAGTCATTAATAATACTAACAATAATAATCTTTATTTTCTCCCTTTTTTATTTATGTTCTGTATACTTATATGAAAAAATTCACGACGACCGGGCCTATCGCTCGTTAGTTACAAGAAAGAAGAATAAAGGAGAAGGACAGAATGGCCAGTAAACATACGCATGCGGTTTTACATCCCTGTCAACACAAAAAAAAATATCCTCGATTGACCACCGGTTACATTTTGGTTTAATACCATTACACTTTTGCATATCCATTCGAGTTATGGAAATGACGACACACACACAATATATATATATATATATATATATATATATATATATATATATATATATATATATATATATATATATATATATATATATATATATATATATATATATATATATATTTATAATGTTTACATTATCCTCAGTTAGTAAACTCTTAGTTGTATTTTTGTTAGAATACCTACTGTAAACAATGATTAATTATCGTAATGCTTTCATGATTAATAATGTTGTTATATTAAATATTAAACAATAATACAAAGAAATTAATAAAGAGAAATGTCTCGAATAAATTAAATCACAATCGTATTTCCCTCGTTTGTTGTCATAATTAATGGTGTGATTGTAAGTGATATTGTTAGGTGTCAGTTCTCCGATACCTACAGTGATTATTGAGTTGATAACGAGTTAATTACTGTTACGAAAATCACGCTTTCCATATCTTCATCAGAGACAAAAACTGGTTGGTTGTTGCCAAAGAATGACGCTTAAATTGCTACTGATCAACAATAGTGGCACTCTTGCGCTATTGTCCGAAACCAGTATCTTATGCCTCCGTGGGGTTCGGTGTCGCAACATTTAGAATTATAAATACTGGTTTTATCTTTACAGTGCATGCTATTCACAAGTACCCGTTATGAAGAAAATATCTTATCGAAAAGCGCGCTTTAACAGCTCAGTGTAGAGTGCAATAATAATTCCTTCAATCTTATTATTTATAATATGTATTCTATATCACAGGATATGAATCAAGTAGATGATTCTCCTGAAATAGATTATTCAGATAATTGTCACCTTTATACACCGAAATACTAATGGTGGGTTGCCATTCATGTAATTTAGTACAGGAATAGATATGGCGTTGCTGTCAAACCAAGCCTTACCGTTGGAGTACTCTACCATCTAGTACTAGTAGTCATGTTGATAGTGGTGCGTTCGGCCACTTATTTGGAACTGTCTGCCAGGTAGGTACATAAATATACTTAAAAAAGGGGCCTGAAAAACAGAGTTGTACAATTTGTACAATTTTCAATGTTCAATGGGAAATAAGTCCAAAGTGTAGATGTAATTCTAAAAGCTTAGAATAATAACACAAAGTCTATATCTAAAAGTGACATTTACATTATATGTGACACTTGCGGCTCAAAATCATTATTATTTATTCGTTAGCGTAGCTGAACTCACCTTGTGACACTAACAGCAATTTACATTGATCTTAATAAAAAAATTCATTCATAACAAATTAACATAATTCATTCAAAATACTCATTCTTTTTTCATCGTTTTGAAAAAAGCTGACAGTTACCAAGAAACTTAAAGAAAAAAAAGTATCGTCACGCCTGTATGCCCAAAGACGTAGACAGAGGTACAAGTGCGCCCACGATTAGCCAAAGATACTTAGTGTGATAGCCTTTTGATAACCAAGCAGTTCTCCAATCCCGGACATCGTTGTTTTTGTCAGAAAATTGGATTGAATTGCCCGGGGTTCGATTGCCGAAATCGAAATCCGATCGAAAATAATCAATCTTGTGATCAACACCGACACCAGTGCCTCAAGCACGAACTCCTTGCGAAAAAGTATTCGTATCGTCATCGAGAAATAAACGTATGAAAAATGATTAGCGCCCCTATCGTACGTAAATGGAACTAAATTTCGAAGCACAAGCAAATTATTAAACTTTCGTATCGCAAACGTATCGAGAAATACGTGAAACGTAACAAAATTGCGAGCACGAACGGCGTTTTGAAGTATCGTATCGCAAATTTCGAAGGCTGGGTATCGAGCGGTGACGAATCTTTTTTCACTTACAATTTGCCGGTGAAAAAAGTTTCGAGTTGTTTAAAATCATTTATTACGCTCGTTTTTTTAAAAATTAAGTAGTTTTAGTTACTTCCGGATATTAATACAATCAACGGAAAGCTAAAAAATGCAAATACCACCTATATTTCAACGTAATTCTCTATTATATTCTCATTGGAAGTTTACTTCAAGATGAAGAAAATAATAGACGAGATTCGATGTAAGCAATTTTTATTCTCACATTTTTATTTGTGGTAATTTTTCACTGTTTACATTTATATTACAATACTGGCTGTTGCCAGTGACTTCGTCCGCGCGGACTTCGTTTACTCCACACTGCTCCTCCCCCGTAGGTGATAGCGTGATAATATGTAGCCTATATGTTGACCCAACCTGTTAGTTTTAATTCATGCAAAATTTGAAGTAAATCCATGCAGCACTTTTTGAGTTTACCCCGGACATACATACAGACAAACAGACATACAGACAAACAGACAAAAATTCTAAAAACTATATTTTTGGCTTCGATATCTATCGTAGATAACGCCCCAAGTATTCTTTAAAAAAATATTCAATGTACAGTTTTGACTTTCCCACGATTTTATTATATGTATAGATTATTTTTCAGAGAAGTTAGATGTAGAACTAAACAGAGAAAAATATTTGATCCTATGGATTTAAATGATACCGAATTTAAAAATAAATATCGCCTCAACAAAGAGGCTCTTACATTTCTCTGTGAGCAACTCCGCCGAAAAACTTCATTAAGACTGAGTTCCAGGATAATTCTAGAGTTTATTTCCTTAGAGGAATCTTGTTTCTGGAAGAAAGGATCCAATCTTCACTTCACATCACGAAACAAAAAACTGCACATAATAAATAAGTTACATAAAACTTCCAGGACGTACTTTTCCATGAACTTCACCATAGTTATGTACTGCATAAAGCTAGTCTAGTTTTCATTTTATAATATTTTATTTATATTTAATGCGAGGAAACAATTTAAATGTAATGTTTTCGAGAGCCTGTACGTAAACAAACTTGACCTTGTCTTTGTTTGGCATCGTTGCATCGTATGACGTATACCTACGCCAAGTAACAAGCGGTCGTCTCGTTCAAAAACCGTAGAACAACGTAAGATCGTTGTTAGAATGGTTTCGTCAAAATAAATTTGATTTTTCTTAGAGTAGAGAATGTATTTCTTGATTTTTGTGTATTTTATTAATTATGCTTGAGTTAGGTATGATTTTAGTTATCAATAAATATATTTCTATATGGAATATAATGAAACCGATAATATATGATTAAGTTTTTGAACGAAACTAGTACCTTCCTGCTTACGTTAGGATGACGTCACTAGCGTAATCGTATCGAGGTCTCGAGAGTCGATAGAAGGTGCTTCGTGCTTCCTACTATCGTCATACTCCGTTAACGTATCGAGTCCTCGATACGTTAACGATACGAAAACGCTTAAATTTCGTGCTTGAGGCTCAGTTCACTAGACCACAGAGGCGATAAGAACCATGCCGCATTAACAGAAGAATAAAAAAAATTGCGGTGTGTGGTCTAATTTCACAAATTTAGATTAAATGGTTTATTTGTCGAAACGGAATTTCAAAGCGATCAAAGATATCATCTGTCCGTGGCAGTTAGTTGTCTGAATTTCTTGTCGTAAATTATAATATTAGTCATACTCGTAGCCTATTGTAAAACTTGAGGGCTTGTTTAGATGATTGTATGAATTAAATTTATTTAAAGTTTTCACAAAAGATTTAGCTTTCGTTGATTAAAAATATTGTTAGTCGAGTTGTGAGGGTGTTTTAAATTGTGGGTCGAAATAATTTCGTCTTTTCTTTATTGAAATCCTTTTATCTAAAAATCCGTTTTCAAGAATCTTGTGCGCTCAACTCAAAGATTTTTCGATGTGACAACGTCTTATAATTTATTATGTATAATGTATAAATCGATGAACGCCGGCTGCATGCATGAAAAAGCATGACTCGTGTCACGTTTCGCTTGAGTCGAGCGTGCAAGTGAGAGCGCGGAATAAGCCATAGAGAGGCACAAACGACCTCAGTGTTCGGCTTGTAACGCATCTATCTCTCTTCCACTCCATCAGCCGACGCACACTACGTAAACGTGAACTGTTTTGTCAACTGTTTATAAAGTGAAGTGAAACGTTAATGTGCTTTGCTTATTTTATAATGTGCATTGCTTATTACAGTAAAAATTGCGGCAAAAAAGTAGTAAATCCTTGCATTTTAAGAATTTGACCTGTGCCTCAAGCACGAACTCCTTGCGAAAAAGTATTCGTATCGTCATCGAGAAATAAACGTATGAAAAATGATCAGCGCCCCTATCGTACGTAAATGGAACTAAATTTCGAAGCACAAGCAAATTATTAAACTTTCGTATCGCAAACGTATCGAGAAATACGTGAAACGTAACAAAATTGCGAGCACGAACGGCGTTTTGAAGTATCGTATCGCAAATTTCGAAGGCTGGGTATCGAGAGGTGACGAATCTTTTTTCACTTACAATTTGCCGGTGAAAAAAGTTTCGAGTTGTTTAAAATCATTTATTACGCTCGTTTTTTTTAAAAATTAAGTAGTTTTAGTTACTTCCGGATATTAATACAATCAACGGAAAGCTAAAAAATGCAAATACCACCTATATTTCAACGTAATTCTCTATTATATTCTCATTGGAAGTTTACTTTAAGATAAAGAAAATAATAGACGAGATTTGATGTAAGCAATTTTTATTCTCACATTTTTATTTGTGGTAACTTTTCACTGTTTACATTTATATTACAATACTGGCTGTTGCCAGTGACTTCGTCCGCGCGGACTTCGTTTACTCCACACTGCTCCTCCCCCGTAGGTGATAGCGTGATAATATGTAGCCTAACCCAACCTGTTAGTTTTAATTCATGCAAAATTTGAAGTAAATCCATGCAGTACTTTTTGAGTTTACACCGGACATACATACAAACAAACAGACATACAGACAAACAGACAAAAATTCTAAAAACTATATTTTTGGCTTCGATATCGATTGTAGGTAACGCCCCAATTATTATTTAAAAAAATATTCAATGTACAGTTTTGACTTTCTCACGATTTTATTATATGTATAGATTATTTTTCAGAGAAGTTAGATGTAGGACTAAACAGAGAAAAATATTTGATCCTATGGATTTAAATGATACCGAATTTAAAAATAAATATCGCCTCAACAAAGAGGCTCTTACATTTCTCTGTGAGCAACTCCGCCGAAAAACTTCATTAAGACTGAGTTCCAGGATAACTCTAGAGCTTATTTCCTTAGAGGAATCTTGTTTCTGGAAGAAAGGATCCAATCTTCACTTCACATCACGAAACAAAAAACTGCACATAATAAATAAGCTACATAAAACTTCCAGGACGTACTTTTCCATGAACTTCACCATAGTTATGTACTGCATAAAGCTAGTTTAGTTTTCATTTTATAATATTTTATTTATATTTAATGCGAGGAAACAATTTAAATGTAATGTTTTCGAGAGCCTGTACGTAAACAAACTTGACCTTGTCTTTGTTTGGCATCGTATGACGTATACCTACGTCAAGTAACAAGCGGTCGTCTCGTTCAAAAACCATAGAACAACGTTAGATCGTTGTTAGAATGGTTTCGTCAAAATAAATTT
The DNA here is from genome assembly GCA_036924255.1 of Apodemia mormo. NCBI lineage: Eukaryota > Metazoa > Arthropoda > Insecta > Lepidoptera > Riodinidae > Apodemia > Apodemia mormo. Next base: position 34,029,403 of record JAUPFN010000008.1, on the reverse strand, counting down.
GATTTTTCTTAGAGTAGAGAATGTATTTCTTTATTTTTGTGTATTTTATTAATTATACTTGAGTTAGGTATGATTTTAGTTATCAATAAATATATTTCTATATGGAATATAATGAAACCGATAATATACGATTAAGTTTTTGAACGAAACTAGTACCTTCCTGCTTACGTTAGTATGACGTCACTAGCGTAATCGTATCGAGGTCTCGAGAGTCGATAGAAGGTGCTTCGTGCTTCCTACTATCGTCATACTCCGTTAACGTATCGAGTCCTCGATACGTTAACGATACGAAAACGCTTAAATTTCGTGCTTGAGGCTCTGTACTGTTTTGTCAACTATTTATAAAGTGAAGTGAAAAGCTAATGTGGTTTCCATTGTGTATTACAACAATAATTGCGGCAAAAAAGGTAATTAATTTTTGCATTTTAAGAATTTGACTAACGATATAATCTCATATATTTGTTTGATTTTTAAAAAAAGTAGCGTCGGTCGGCAAGTGCAGTAATAATAAGTTATGTTATAATTATTACTATTATTATTATGACTCATATAAATGATCAAAAAGTCAGCTGCTTTTATTTAGTATTCAATAAAAAAATTATCATGCGTAGCTAATAAAGTAAGATTAAAAATTTATGTTTAACATTTAACACATGTCATAACATAACAATGTGTCATAGCAACCACTGTACGGGAAAAACTTTTATCGTCATATCAAACAGGTTAAGGCGGGTTTTTTATAATAGCAGCAATTTAAAAAATACATATTTATTCATCCAATTTAGTCATATTAAATTAACAATTTAATGACACTGATTTGATTTCATTTCTCCCGGGCTTGTTTCTCCCGTGTTGATTCTGAGCTCCTTTGAAGAATAAGCCAACTGCCGTTCGCCAGGCAGGTCCTTAAAGGCGACTGATTGGCTATGCATGTCACTACCATCGTGGCTACTACGAGTAGGTGCTAGAGTTCTGCATTGACTCGCCCGGGTCTGATACCGCCGTCTTACTTATTCCTGCCGCAATAGCGTCAGTGCTAGTCAGTGACGTGTTCCGATTTCGAGGATAGGGTAGCCGGTAAACTTATACATGTGGCATTAGACCTCGCCACAAGATAGCAACGCACCATTAACGCCTTTTGTGTCTATAGGCGAAAGTTGACTCTGTCCATCACGAGACCCATATGCTTGTTTGCCATCCAAGCCATGATTTAAAAAAGTGTATTTCTTTAACTAGTTCGTGATTATATCTAAACAAATTATTTAAATTGAATACTGTAAAAAATATTTCAAAAAAATCAGCCCGTGGAATGGGTAACCTACGTCGTGAGCTTACCACGATGATTCAAGAGCATCCCGACCAGGACTACACAGGCCAATTAAAAGCGTTAAGTATCAAACTGCTTAACGCAGTTGAGATGTCAGCGCAAGAAGCAGCACGGTATCTACTACGACAACCAATTAGTGAGACAAGTTGTCAAGTTGTGTACATCCCGACGGTGTGGCCGACAGAAAGACAATGTTGCCGCAAGCGTCGTCAACAAATGGATCACGAAGACATTGGTGGAGACAGCACTGATGTTTGGACCAAAAATATAATACAGCAATATGAAGAACGACCTGCATCTTAAGAACAAGTGTATTTGGCCGAGTTTGCTTCATGGTATGCTAACGCTAATGATTTCGTTGACGAAGAAGACGACGTGCACGTGGATGACGATGAAGATTCCGACGAAAAAACATTACTCAATGTCAAGTTCCGCCCGAGCCGAGCATATAAGCGAAAGCGCGGAATAAGTTTCTCTTTATAGGCACGGTCTTGTTTTCCTAAACTGACTTTAAGATAACTAATTACAAATTTTTTATAAAATAAAATTAATACGGAACCGACCCGACCCAACACAGTAATCAAACGTGAATGACCATTCTGCAAAAGCAGAACCAGTACAACCTAGAAATAGTTACTCTATGGTAAAATTTTTCGGAAATACAACAGGAGCTAGGCCAAAATAAAATGTCGACCTCTCGTGTAAAGCAAGTCAATCCTTTATCTTTCAACTGAGTGCCAGTGCATAAGTAAGTGGTGATCATTGCACTGACAAAAACTATCAAATGCAAAAAAGAAAACAGTTTCCCTGCATCCCTACTTGGGCTATTATCATTCATAAGTCACAAAGTGAGAGACATTTGAGATTTGAGAGACATTATAAATACTCCCTGAAAAAACCACAACAGTTGATGTACGTGGCGATGAGTCGAATATAGTCGACTTGCATGTCATCACGGACAAATATGCTCCTTTCATGAAACACGGCCAAGATGGTAACGACTCCCAGACTATGCGAGATATTCATAAAGAATAAGTTCAACTCCGTGGACACGCACTTCAAGCAATCATTAAGAAAGCAGTAAAAATATGTGATGACACTAATAAAGCTGGGCAAACTGCAGTCAAAAATTTGTATACTCACTCCGCGGATATTGAAACCGATACAAGGTCAGGTCAAAATGTGTGACAATTGTGATCCAGTTCCAGTAAAAAAATTAAGAGTGTGCATCCTGGCCGAATAATTGATCGGATTCTAATATATTCGCAGTTTGGGGAGCAAACTATCGCAAATTATCGACATCCACGGCCCAAGTTTTCCTAGCCGCTTGCCGAACACAACTCATGTCATCAAAAACACAGGTGACGTGAGCTTAGCCTAAATTGCTTTACTGCTGATACAACAGTTAAATTTGTACTTGATGCCGTGTATATTTATCCTGAAGCAAGTATCTAAAATATTGGTATGTTGCTGTACCGAGCATTTGTTCCATATGTACACAACAGTCATAATGTGTCAACATTCGTTATGGACGTTGATACTGATGTACCAATTCTACTTTGTGAAAAATCATGACGCATTTCTCAAATAATACATGAAAGATACGTATAATCTCGAATGCGTATTAGATTTTAATAATTCAACAACGCTGAGAGGAACAACCACGTGTGTTCTGTAGGAACAACCATGGATTTGACTTTTCCAAGGCACATTACACTTGAATCACTCCCTTGATTTAACACTGTTCCTATCTTCGTCCTATCCTTAACAGAATAACGCATATTGGAGGATCATAAACATTATACATGTATATAAATTGCAAATAAATTTTTAATAGCACCTTCTTATTCGTAATTAATCTATATTATTTAAGTAAAAAATATTTGAATGAATGAGCCTTTTACTTTTTATACTTTTATATCGTTAGACACCAAACAAGTACTTGGCTCTTCTGATGAAAAAAGGAACCATCGGCTATAGACACCAAAGATGTTAATGGTGCGTTGCTATCTGTATGGCGGTATGACAATGCCAAATTTATAAATCTACCGGCTACTTTATCCTCCAAACTGGAACTTCCTGGATTGACGCTATTGGAGCCGGGTATTAAATAACTGGCCAAGACGTTATAGAATTCTACCACCTGTTCTGCCAGATTTGAAATTCTGCCAGAACGGCAGTTGGCCTATTCTTCCAAGGAGCCCGGCATGTCGTAAAAGACGACCAATTGGTTATACGAATCTCTACAATCTTGGCTACTAGGTGGTAGAGTTCTGCATTGTCTCGCCAGGGCCTGGTACCACCGCCTTATCTATTCCTGCCGCAAAAGCGTCTGTGCTTGTCGCTGTCGTGTTCCGATTTGGAGGGTAAGGTAGCCGGTAAACTTATGCATGTGACATTAGACCTTGACACAAGATAGCAGCGCACCAATAACAGCTTTGATGACTATAGGCGATTGACTCTTTCCATCAGGAGACCCCCTTGTTTGTTATCTTCTCGTCTGAAAACCTCATCTCGCCTAAAAACTTCGTTTTCTATTAAATGAAACCTAGCTAGATCGATATATCGCCCCCGAAACCCACCGCATACTAATTTTCATGAAAATCGTTGGAGTCATATCCGAGATATTCATGCAATAATCGCTCATTTAAAAGTATTAGATAGATTAGATATATCCCTCCAACCTATATTGTTTAATATTCACGAGATAGTCAACTGGTTATCATACATGCTTTACGACGTCCATCGAGCCAAGGCTTGGGTTCGATCCCCGACAGGTACAGACATCTTTGTGACAGACATGGGTTTGCATATTGAACCTGGGTGCTTATATAAAGGTAACAATTTTGTGAGTTTGTTTTAAGAAGTAATCGTTCGAACTTCTAAACCGATTTAAAAAACCGACACGGGGCAAAACTACTAATATAAGATTAATAGTTTTGCCCCGTGTTCTGGGCTCATTTGAAGAATAGACTGCCGTTCTGCCAGGCAGGTAGTAAAAGGCGACCGACTACCGTCGTGACTACTAAGTAGTAGACTTCTGCAACGTGTCGCCTGGGTATTTAGCACCACCGTCATAGCTTTTCCTGCCGCCATAGCATCAGTGTTTGTCATTATCGTGTTCTCATTTGGAAGGTCAGGTAGCCGGTAGACTTATACATGCAACATGCAATGCCACATTGCCATTTTATTACACGGATAGCAACGCTTTCTCTTACTATAAGGAGAGCAATCTGCTTGTTTGCTATCTTATGAAAAATCTGCCATTCTGACAGGCAGTTCGTAATAGACGACCGATTAACTACGCGAGTGACTAACATCGTGACTACTAAGGTCTAGGTAGAATTCTGCATTGTCTCGTTCGAGCTTGGTACCACGGTGCCTTACATATTCGATCTGCCGCGATAGCGTCAGTGCTTGGGACTGTCGTGTTCGCGTTTGGAGGATAATGTAGCCGGTAAACTAATGCATGTGGCATTAAAACATCGTTATAAGCATAGCAACGCACTATTGACATCTTTAGTGTCTTGGTTGACTTTTTCAATAAGAAGAACCAACTGCTTGTTTGCGATCATATGATATACTAGCGACCTGTCCGCGGTTTCACCCGCGTAGCTTTTGTTCCCGTGGGAATATCGAAAAGGTTTATATACTAAAACTTTTCTCAAGGATTAATCTATCTGTTAAAAAACCGCATCAAAATCCGTTGCGTAGTTTTAAAGATTTCAGCATACATAGGGACAGACAGAGAAAGCGACTTTGTTTTATACTATACAGTGATGTTAATGTGAAAGTTTATACATTTGTTTGTTCGGATGTTTATTGCTCAATCGCGCGAAATACCGGTGTATTAATTGGTGAGACGGAAATAATTTACCGATCACAAAATTTTATCGACCTGATAACTATAATCGCTGGTTTATTGTACAATATGGAACGACACTGTAGGTGCTCATGGGAAGCACAAAGACATTCACCAGACACCAATTACCAAACTTGTTAGTAAAAGTTCGCATTTTCACTTAACTCTGAAAAAATATCAATGAAACTTATCCAATCTACGGATCGAGCTTAGGGGTTATCATAAAGTAACAATATAAAACTATAACGAAGTTAGAAAAGAATAAAATGTATTGGGTTGATATAAATTGGCCGCCCCGCTGCTAAAGTAGTTAGCTAGCCAAACTACGAATCGATGGGGTTCGAGTTCGATTCCCAACGGGGACAAACATTTGTGTGATGAGCATAAGATGTTTGTATTTCTGGGTCTGGTTGTTTATTATGTATGTAACACTCTTATATATGCATTTCCATGTATTAGTGCAGTTGACTCACATCCATAACACAAGCAAATAATTGTCTTACTTTGTGGTTACATAGATTTGTGTAATTTCTTCCCGTATTGGTCTCGGGCTACTTTTAAAAATAGGCCAACGGCCGTTCTACCAGGCAGGTCGTAAAAAATGATCCATTGGCTATGCGGGTCACTACCATCGTGGTTACTCGGTGATAGAGTTCTGCATTGTCTAGCCTGGGTATGGTACTACAGCCTTACCCTTTCCTGTCTCAATACTGCTTGTCACTGTCGTGTTCCGGTTCGAAAGGTAAGGTAGCCGGTAAACTTATGCATATGGCATTACACCTCGCCGTGTGTTCATGTAGCTTAAATACCAAAAATATATTCACAGTATTTTTTAGATTCAAAACACAAAGAAGCTGAACGTTTGCTTAAACAAGATTATTCCTTCTCGGAAAAAGGCAGTCGTAACGTAATCTACGGGTAATATAAACTAGGTCTTTTGAAAAATTATCTACACAACGCTGGCGCACCTATGTCTTATCTAAATGTTCTAAAAACGCCTTGTTCCTTTAACTCACGTTTTGCTAAATAACTATTTAGTTCTTTCAAAGAGATAAGAATGCTGTGTTCAAACTCTACCGTTATACACACATTCATTTAGGCATAAAAAGTAAACAAAACATCCGTTCATGGCCCTTAGAGCATACATATGAGTATTGTGTACAAATATTGGGTTACTCCATCAACTTTGACTTTACCGCCTGTTTTGGTTCTCAGCAAACTTTTTGCTTACAAAACAGCGAGATTCTTATGACATAATAAATATTTTGATTATAAATTCTCAAACGTTAACATGCGTATAGGTAAAAGATAAGACATTGTAATGGTTATTATGTAACAAAAATAATTATTGTTCTCGAAATTAGTTTAATTCCAAGCAATATTCATACGAAATGGTTAATCTGACTGCCCTCTAAAATGCCTGTTTATTCTTACACAGTTCATAATAAAGTTTTAAAAGGGGAAAAAGGGTTTTGTTCCTTTAAAATGTTGTCTTTATTTTTTTTTTACTTTATAATTATTCCTTGACAATGGTGAAAGTAATATTTTTGTGAATATTTATATAAGATTGAAGTCAAAGTGTGTCCAGTAGACATTTAGATTATGAAAATTATAAGGAAAAAAAACGCAAAAAGACTATTTAAGTTTTATATTTTTATTAATGTTTCACGATTGTTCAATAGTCCTTGGATGATTGCTATTTTTTTTGTATAATCCACGTTTTCTAACAATGAAACCTAGCTAGATCGATTTATTGCCCCCGAAACCTCCTGCATACTAAATTTCATGAAAACCGTTGAAGCCGTATCCGATATATTCGTGTACATCAATAATTGCTTGTTTAAATATTTTGGATACATTAGATATATCTTAACACATAACTATTTAATAGTTTGAATCCTACTCACGCCATCATCAAGTGGTTATTGTATACGCGTTTCGACGTCGATCGAGACGAGGCTGGGTTCGGTCCTCGACATGTACAGGCGTTTTCGTGATAAGCATAGGTTTGCATGTGAGCCTGGTTGCTTATCTGTACTAACATTATATAAATAAACATTATATAATAATTTTGTGACTTTCCCGCGGAATTGGGAGCTTTGTGGGTTACAAGGCGGGAAACGGCTAGTTAAATATATTCAGAATTTATATATTATGTAATTATCAACATTTATATATTATGTATATAATGAATAATCAATATTTTAATTAAACAAAAAATGAATTTTGTAATTTATAGAAATAAGTTGTGATGTCAATTAATGTGTGTAATTGTATCATGTAACTATAATTTAAAAAAAAAAACAAGCCCGCTGAGTTTCTTCCGCCGGATCTTCTCAGTGTGTGGCCGCGTTCCGATCCGGTAGTAATTGTAAAAATCGACCCACAACATTTTTAGTTTAATGATAAATAATTATAATTTTAAAATATTTGCACACCATTTCATGGTAGAATATGTTGGTAACTTAATCAAATTTTAATAACTTGTAACTCCATATTCTGGCAAATAAATAATTTCTTTCTTTCTTTCATTCTTTCTTCTTTCTATGTATTCGAATCGTTGGCTTACAAGTCTCCCTTTTTTTAGATAAATTTATGTTATTTGTTAAATTATATTTATTACTTACTAGCTGAACTAAAACTGCGTACCGCTTTAGAACAAATTTAAAATCGTTAAATGTTTGATAGCTTGGATCTGTTTCTGTAGAAAAATAAAAGTGTTGTTTTTAATATTTCCTCGCAATTTCCTAAAAATGGCTCGCTTAATGTGTTATTAAATACAAAGACCGGATCTTTGACTTGACTAAATCAGCTGTTTTTCAAAAATATTCGTTTAAGTCCCAAAAACGTTTTTGTAGAGATAAATCCTATTTTTATCTCCCGGTTGGCGATGGGCTAGTCATCTCTCACATTGTGGGACTTAAGTATCTTCGGCTAATCATGGGTGCAACTCTGCCTACCTCTGCGCGGATACGAGCGTGAAGATATAATTATAGTCTATACATTGAATAAAATTAACGTGTCTGATATTAAAATAACCGCTTTTTGCTAAATGCATATGGATGAATACACCAAAATAACATTTTTTACAATTTTTTTCTGTTTGTTCCGGCATATCTCTGAGACAGCTAGACAAATTTGGACAGGATTTTCACTAGCATATAGCTTTTTTATGGATGTTAAGTGATCACCGCCGCCCATGGACATCTGCAATACGAGAGGCATTGCATTTGCGTTGCCGCCCTTTTAAAAATGAGTAAGCTCTTTTCTTGAAGGTCACCATGTCGTATCTGTTTGGAAAAACCCCTGCCGGTAATTAATTCCACAAAAGAGTAGTGCGAGGCATAAACTGCACGAACTGCACGGTTGTGGATTTCCAGACATCAAGATGGTGTGGGTGCAACTTCAAATTTTGACGCGATGTCCGATGATGGAAGTTAGCAGCAGGAATTAATTCAAACAACTCGTCGGAACACTGATGTAATAGCTGATGAACACATAGCTGAAGTAATACAGAATAACTTAAGTTAATTTTATTTTTAAAAAAGATCCGCTGGCACAGCTAGTGCACATAACTTAAAATAATATCGCAAATAAGAATAACACAAATAATTGAATATTACGACTCATCACTTCGATTCCCTTGCGAGGTATATTGAAAGAACAAAACATCAACATACGTTCTGGTTCATCAATAGTCACTGTTTTGCCTATTGTCGAGATATCTAGTGATCGCTATTATCATTTTACCTACCTTATAAAGACTATCTTTTGTTTCCTATGATAACTGGGACCGATAGATTGCTGTCTACCAACCACTAGGTATATTTTGAGCTGCCACTGAGACTAATCTCGAAAAAAAACACCTATAAAACTCGCCAATTTATCATTAGAATAATTTATACGAGTATATTAGTCGAAGGGGCTGATCAAAAATATTAAGCATATGATTTTAACTAAAACAAACTAGGATTTCAGCTGATGCCGAGGATAGAAATTGTTGAATGTATTTCTTTCTATAATTGCATATCAAGCACCAGGCAATAGAATGTTTTATAACTTAATCTTAGGGTTGGGGCTATTTGTTTTAAACTTGGATTATAAAATATGCAAGCGTTGGCGGCTAGCGAGCCGGTCTAGTAGTACGCACTCAGTTTGGCTGGCACGTGCGCTGTGGTTGCCTAACACCCGTAATTACATAGCATAGGCAAAGTCACGACATTCAGCAAAAGATTTTATTGATATAAATTGATTGGAATTTTCATTGACTCGTTTAACAATATATTGCAGGTGAATTGATAAATATCACACATAATAACTTTGTTTAAAACAAATGATACGTAAATAATCAAAGTAGTATTAATTTTACATAAAAGATTAAAAAAGTAACGAGTTAATTTTAATAAAGTTTTGATAAATCACACTTAAAAAGTCTGCAAATTACCTTTTGTTGAATTAAGAACGAAATAACAAATACTAGGTACATATATACTTACATCTAGTAAATAACACACTAATTAACAGTAATATTATTGACTTAATTCTTAATGAGACGTATTTTTATAAAAGACAGTTTTCAGTCGTTATTTATTTTCCCTGAATAAATGAAATGTAGATATAAGTCATTAATTAAGTAAATTCATTATGTCAGTAATTTTGTTTTAAAAATTCAATATCTATGTTTTGAATTTACTATCAAATTAAATCACTATCAAAAATGTTTTTAATCTAAATATAATCTAAAATAAAAAGTTTTTTTATCAAATTATGCAAGAAAACCAACATTATTTAAAAATAAATAAAATTCTCGTTTATACAACAGCATCTGTTGTTTAGGCGATATCTACCATAAAGCCGAGTGTGACTCATTAGGCAACGCAACATCTGAAAGCTTTGCATATTACTAGTTGTGAGCTTTCGCTGCATTATCTAGGTATCTGGGCGCGAAGACAATGGACCGCGCATGCGTAATGCGTTATCTTAAATCTGCCTCTTACCACATTCTGCTCTCCTAATGAGAAACGTTGTTCCAATTCTCGTGCTATGTGTTAATTGAAAACCGAACCAACGAAAACGGAAATTTAAACTTCTAATTGATCATAATTGAATTTCTTCTTGTGTGAAATATGGACCATTTCTTAGTTCTTGTTTTTGTTTGCAGAGGTGCGAATAAAACATCGGATCGTTTTCTTCAAATGATGAGGAGTAATCAACGGAGTTGGGATAGCTTTATCGGCCCAGAAGTACTAGATGCAACAGGTAAACACACTACTTCTATTTAAATTAGTTTTTAAATTTATTATCTAGATTAAATAAATAAATATGCACGTTGCCTGGCAGAATAGGCAAAACAAAACGACCATAATGGTTCGCTACAATTTATCGGTCAGCTAATACTGGCTATATGGGTGATGAATCCCACAGCCACATTTACCAATAGTAACGACTTTTGCTTATTTATTATTTTTTATTAATCCCTTTTCTAAATTATACCTAGGCCTATTCGGTTAAGCATGTAATGTGTTGATTCTGGTTATCGCATAAAACAAAAGACAGTCATTATTGGGTCGGTAACATGCAGCGATGACCGCAGGGATCATTACTTATCTGCCCCCCTTTTGAAACGTGAAACAGAATATTTTCTGACGTATTTAATGACGTTTACTACAGTCCAGCTATCTGTAAAATATTAAACATTTTCCGTCCTACATATGACATTTTTGTAACTTGTTCTGTTTGTTATAAATAAAACAAAGTATTAATTGTTTAGATCATCACACAAACGGCGGCAGCAATAGTGTGGAGATGATAAAATTACATCATAAGTTTACCTGCTACCTTAAACTTCAAACCGAAGCACAATACTACCAAACACTGAATTATAAACTCAGTAAAAATTGTATTATAACACTATAAGTTAAGACACTATATTATATATTTCTTTGCGAGATATATATTACATTACATGATATTATATTACAGTATTTATTATAATGTATTAAAGTTTTGCGGCATAAAAATTTAAGTTATTATACCAAACCGAAACCAGATATTGCAGAACGATTGTTGTGGCCCAAATCAGTATAAAATGTTTTCTTTTTAGTATATTTTATATTTCTTTTTAGTATATTTTCTTTTTAGTATGGGCAATTCTTCTTTTTATATTTGGAATAATTTGAGAAGAATAATGAAACTCAAAAAATTTTAGCTTCCATGCCAAAAACTTTAGACTAGTAAATATTAAACATTCATTATTATTTTCAAAACTTAAGAATTATGGTTGATATATATTCCATATTGTTGATTGTTCTTTCATTTTTATTTATATAATAACAGTTTATATTTGTAAGACATGTAACTTATCATTTAAACACGATATTCACCACACTACCGCAAATATAAATTAAAAAAAAATAATCACAAACGCACCTACAATAAACTTCAAATGCGCGTATCTCCCATAAATATATAATCTTTAGATACAATCTTTGAACTTCGGAGACAATAACCCGCTTTCGAAACAGTCAAGTTCTCGTACACGCACTTACCTAAGGCACTAACCATAAGAATTTGCACATTGTCATATCACACCCACGCTGCCTGGCGTATAATTTCACGATTTAAGCGTCCCGTCGAAATACATCTCGACGGAGTAGGCGATAAATAACAGACAAATTACTTCGGTATACTGAATGCTCTTACACGTGCGATAGTGACATTTACATACTTGAGAAATGTTTACCGATTCAAATAGCTTCGAGGGCTGAAAGGAATCCTGCCAACTCATGAGGCTTATGTTTGCCGTTCTTAATATTGCTTCTCTTCAGCATTTCAAGAAACAGTGACATAAGTTGTCTAAAGATATTATTTTATTTAATACTAGCTGTTGCCAGCGACTTTGTCCGCGCGGACTTCGTTTACTCAGCACTGCTCCTCCCCCGTAGGTAATAACGTGATAATATGTAGCCTATATGTTGACCCGACCTGTTAGTAATATTCATGCAAAATTTGGAATAAATCCATGCAGTACTTTTTGAGTTTACCCCGGAAATACATACAGACAAACAGACAAACATATAAACAGACAAACAGACAAATAGACAAACAGACAAACAGACAAAAATTCTAAAAACTATAATTTTTGGCTTCTATATCGATTGTAGATCACGCCCCAAGTATTCTTTTAAAAAAATATTCAATGTACAGTTTTGACTTTCCTATGATTTTATTATATGTATAGATTTTCTTAACACTTCTTCGTAATTAAATTACTTCCCTTTTGATACCCCGTGTTGGTACGGCCTTCCTTAGAAGAATAGACCGTCTGTTGGTCTGCCCGGCAGTTCGTAAGAGATGAACGATTACCTGTACGAGTCACTACCATTAGACATTGTGGCTCCGTTGCAGAATAGGCCAACCACCGCCTTGCCTATTTTTGCCGCAATAGCATAAGTGTTTGTCACTGTCGCGTTCCAGTTTGGACGGTAAGGTAGCCAGTAAATATGCATGTGAAATTGAGGCCTTGCCAAAGGATAGCAACGCACTCTTAACGTCTTTGATATCTATTGGCGATGATTTCTTCTATCCATCAGGAGAGCTATCTGCATGTTTGCTAACTTTATAATATATAAAAAATACCAATTTTTAATGATTATCATATTGGTAACTTTGATACACCACCACACGGACGGAGTCACGAGCACAGTTAGTAGACCATAAGTATGACAACAAACTAACGATAAACATTACCGTAGGTATATAGACTTATGAATTTCAAAAGCGTAGTAGTGTCTGTAATGTTTTTGTTACAAATGTAATATATTCTAATGCATCTATATTATATTTATATATCTATATAAATGTTATTACCTGCTTGACAAGTAGCCATTGTCAGAAATAAGGAGGCAAGCCTACTAAGGCATATTCTCAATTGACAATGCAGTTGAAATTAAGTTTATTCGGTTAATTAAAATTAATTTGATTAAAATAGTCATAAGCACTTTTCGAATGGCAAGCAATACATTTTTATAAAAAATGTATCTTATCTGGTTATCAGACGGGTAATGGATGAACTCCAATCTATACTTTCATACTAGTCCATACTAATACTATAAATACGAAATAAATTTCATACAAAGATAGTTTGTGATCCGAGAATTGACATAAGATAGTTTTTATCCTGGAAATCCCACGGGAACGGGAACTATGTGGGTAAAACCCCGGACTGTCTATATTTTAAACCACGTTAATAAGTAGTTCCTTAGACTACTTTTATTTTAGAAATTTTTCCACGCGGACGGAGTCACGAGCACAGTTAGTAGACCATAAGTATGACAACAAACTAACGATAAACATTACAGTATATACACTTATGTGTGTCAAAAGCGTAGTAGTGTCTGTAACGTTTTTGTTATAAATGTAATATATTCTAATGCATCTATATTATATTTATATATCTATATTAATTATATTATATACCTATATAATATTATAAATGCGAAAGTTTGGACGTTTGGATGGATGTTTGTTATTTAATCAAGCAAAAACTGCTGATTGGATTTGAATGAAATTCGGCATTCAGGTAGATAAGGATCTGGAATAGCACATAGGCTATGGGATTCATCTTAAACTGTTATAATGCAGCGGGCTACACGCTGCAACTAGTAATATTATAAATGCGAAAGTTTGGATGTTTGGATGGATGTTTGTTACTCAATTACGCAAAAACTACTTAACGGATTTGAATGAAATTCGGCATAAAGGTAGATAATGATCTGAAATAGCAAATAGGCTATTTTTATCCTGGAAGAATTAGATGATCCCGTGAAATTCACCAAAAACTTATAATGCAGCGGTAGTATTAAATAAAAATCGGTTGTCTGTAAAGTTGGTTTACAGACGATAGTTGAACGTGACAACGTCTTAAGCTCTCGCTTGTACTCCAAGCCTTAAACGGAACGCCTCAGAGCGAGGTAACGCCGCATGAGTCATGTTTTTTCGTGCGTGCAGCCAGCTCTATCGAATTATAAGACGTTGTCACGTCAAAAATGTCAACGCTTCTTCTCCATACAAACTTTATTTGTGCTAAATTTTATTTTCCTCAATCCGTGAAATTTACGTAAAAATGGGTAAATATAAAGTTTTCGCTTCACGAATTAATATTGAAAATAATGGTCTGCCCCGAACTGTAAGCTCGCAGTCTCCTCGCAGTAGTATAGTTTTAACAACAGATTTTTGAACGCCCTTTTACAACTTCTATATCTTAACAACCATCTCTGTGTAACAACACCTTAACAGATTTGACTAATGTTCGAAATTCGATCGAATCGAAATCGAAATCGAATCGAAAAAAAAATTACATCGTTTTGTGTCATTTATTTGCCTGCGTTGTTTCAGGACGTTTTAATCAATTAGACTGAAATCGTATCAATACATGTATATTTGAAACCAAGTATAGGTATTGGGTTTTGGTAACGTAACTACGCATTCTAAGATACGCATTTAAGGGATATCTGATGAAAAAGTATATTTATCAACAACATTAAACAAGAATACAAATTGTTCATTAATCATCCTTATGCATTATGAAGTAGTGAAGTATTTATGTGATTTCGTTACTCGTTTTAATTTTGTCTTACATTTCCAAAACTTTCGTTACCCCGGTACCATACCCTTTCAAATAAATATCATGTTCATTGGAGCGAACATAAAATATACCATTAAAATCAAGTAAAGGACTCAGGGAAGGCCCCTTTTAAAAGTTTCTTTACAAAGTTTATCGAAGTCCGTATCGTAGATTTAGGGATTACCTTTAACCAATTTTCAAAATTGAATTTCGTTTACTTTTTGACATAATAAAAATGATTTCAAAATGTATTTCGGACAAAACCTTTTGAGTAGATTTTACAGTTTGCCCAATTTCAATAGATACGCGTTACGCGATTTCCTCGTAATGTAAATTTTGTCGGTCTTGCAAGGCACGTCATTTAAAAGATTTTGTGCCTTGTAAATCTGAAGCAAGTTATTAAGAATACATTTGAAATGGAGTGTTAGTAATTTATTTTATTAAAAAAATAGCTATAAAAATCATCTGACTACCCATTTTTATCTTTATATTATTGATTCTAGCTAATATAAATTTCAGACTGAGCAAAGAGATTTTGTGTCTTACTTGTCATCAGGAGTTATAATAAATGAATGTATAAAATAAACGTATTTCTTAATTTGTTACAATAATAAATGAATGCATAAAATATACGTATTTCATTTAAGTACATATACCTATTTTACGCTAAATTTTTAGAAAGACTAACACTAGCACCAAACATAATTTATTCTCCCTCTACAGTCATAATCCTTGATTATACGAAGACACCAGTTTAAAAATATTTTATAAACTGCACAAAACATTCTAAATGAGATCTATTGTCTTAAATTTAACAGTAAAATCAATCAAATAATTAAGTATTTTAACGCTCGCAAGTCTTATATACTTATATACTGTTTCCTTGTCTTATAAACACGCCACACGTGTTGTTTCAAGTTTAAGGTATAATTTACTTTTATTACCAATAAATTCCCTTCACAGCCTGCCATCTTTACGTCTTTGGTAATAAATTGCAGCATCTGAGGCAGCCTGCTATTATACGCGTGTTTAAAAAATACAAATAGTATCCTCCAGTCAGCCAAGAGCAATTAACCACGTTCAAACTTAGCCAATAAATCAACACGAACAATTTGCGACTATATGTATGGTGTTTTGAGCGTACACGGAACTCATTTGATGCTTGCCATTACTTCAAGACTTTCAAAAAAGACGAAGATGCTTTTTCCCTAGTATTAAATAACACAGATTTTATAAGTAACTAATTTCTCTAGATTTTAACTCTAGTGATTTTTTTTTAATAAAAACCAATAGGTTAATTTTTTGATTCATTTAAAAAAATTGTTTGAAATTAATAAATATCATAGAAAAAAAGTCCTCACCACATCAGCTGTCTGTTTTTATATTCGCGATAAAGGAAAAATCTTAAAACAGATTTTCCTAACAGAGTGATTCATGAGACAGGCTTAAGTTAATTTGCTTTGGTTTGATTTAAATTACTAGGAATAAACTACTTTGGTTTAAATTATTAGGATATTGTGAGAGAACGAAGGGCTCTTGCAGTACGTGGAAATATGCTCGTCCATAGTTTTGCTCGTTGTACAGTTGGTATGAAACTAACGCTTTTTAAAGCTTACTGTCAAAGTTTATATACGAGTGGTTTATGGGTCAAGCACATCCAAAAACGCTTACAATGCCCTTCGCGTCCAATACAATAATATATTTAGAGTTCTGTTGCGGCTACCGCGGTGTTGTATTGCATCTGGCATGTTGACAGATGCTCATGTGGAGGATTTCTATGCAATAATGCGGAAGAAAACTGCGACGTCCATCTTATTTGCGGCACAGTAATAACAGAATTTTAAAGATGATAAACAGTAGAATTGACGCATCCTTCATGGACAGGTTTATGCGTTTGCGTGTAGAGGCGGTTATTAGTGACACACACATACACTTATTACAGTAAATTATTTGAAACACATTTTATGTGTAAAGTTTTTATTTATGTGAAAATTTCAAATATACTATTTACTAAAATAGATTATAAGAAAATATGTTACTAAGATTATGGGCTTCAATTGCCTGAAATAAATTATTTTTATTTTTTATTTTTATTTATTTATTTAAATATAACGATGATCGTTCAAAATTTCAGGAAAAATTAAACCGACTGAGAGATTTCATCGAAAAACCTGCATGATCTTTTTGAGTTATAATATTTATGTATGATGGGATTGTTCCTCTTTCATAGGTTCACACCGACCACATTTCACAAAGGCAATTATCGATATTGGTTGGCAGCAGTCGACAATATTTCAACAGCTTCATCTATACCGATTTTATCTCATCTCCTACTCCTGCCTATATCATCAATCTTCTGCATTTAAGGTACACTGGTATGTGACCACCGTTAGTCTTACTTAACTTAGAGACACTTCCATAGTAGATTTTAAAGAAAAAACATTGTTGCTAATTTATTGAATAGCTTATTACATGCGCTTAGCCTATTAGACGCTGACTGACAAAAGAGCAACTAGTCTTTGATGAAAAGTGCTCGCTAGGATTTTATGTAGCTATTGCCATACCGCCAGTAAACGTAGTACGCAAAGTCTACAAGCAAAGTGCTGTACCGCCTGTAAGTCGTAGTTACTCTGTAACTTACCTTCCTCAAGGTAATATTTTAGTCACAATTGTATAAAGCATGTAATAGTATCCATTGATATCATATCGTTTATTATCCGATAGAAATTTGAGTTTACTTGTTGAAAATATTTCCAAAATATACGGGTTTAATTATATATAAGCTGTTTCTTATGGTTCACGGACCGCCTTGATTTTAGTTTTACTGTCTAATAGTTAATATTTCGATATTTTAATAGCCAAATTTTATGCTAAATACATTATGCATTCAGATATTTGAGAAATTTGATGAAATGTAGTCAAGTGATCATATTAGATATTCAATTTTTTTACAAAAGAAATCTGGGTCTCTATATTAAGATAGAGTCGCCGGCACGGTAAATGATATAACAGATTTGCAATCTCATGAAATTTGTTCATTTCTCTATTATAGTGTTCCGTAATTCCCCAAAATGGCAACAAACTAAAACCGGTCTTTAACTTCCTAGTGCTTTGAACACAGTTGCTTATCAATGATCATAGCAAAACCAAATAGCCAAGTTGTTCACATGAACTTTCTTTACGCGTACTTGATAATATTTAATAAGTTAAATATGTCTATGTATGTCTACCGAAAAATTTTTATCTGTTAAATATATAAATTAACTGTTAAACTAAATATGCTAATAATATGAATTGACGTCCTATTTTTAACTTCCCGCTACGTATGTAGATAAGGAAGTTACTAATTTTGCCCCGATTTTCGAAATCAAGTTTTTATCAAATTTCCACGTTTTGAGATCCTAGGAATATTTTCCGACTATTTTTACGATGGCGTCAGTATATGTGTATGTATGTATGTGTGTAGGAACATCTAATAACTTTTTGAACGGCTTGACCGATTGAAATGCGGTTGATAGTATTGAATTGGATTCCGCTCAGCTTAGACATCCTGAAAATCAGAACCAAAAAAGTCCAGATTTTAAGAAATTTTAAAAAAAACCTAAATATTTTTTTGAGGCTGAATAGTACCTTCAAGTTAAACAGAGATGAAACAATATTTCTTTTTTAATATAACTTCCAGATTTTCCAGTTTTCCAGTTTTTGTTTCTTTGGGCTTAAAATACCTCAATTTCGCGGAAAGATTCAGAGATGGCCTGTAACGTTAACCAACTTACAGTTTTTTCCATGTTCTATAGAAAAAACTATCGAATTCAGTTTTGTATTAAAATAACTTAATCAGCAATGTGATTAACCAAATTTTTCATATTATTTGCAGAAAATAGATTAAATTACAAATAGGATACAAACTCGGAAAAAATCTCCAAAATTTACTGAACTATTTACCTTACCTTTACTTGTCCAAATATATACCTAAGTGGTTTTAAAATGTATTTAATATACGCGTATACAGATGCCGTTGTAGACTAAAACTAGGTGCCATATTATTCAATTACAATAAACTTCCCGAAACTATAAGAGATCTACCAGTCAATAAATTTAAAAAATGTGTTAAAACAAAACTGTGTAAAAACGTGTATTTAAAATCTCAGATTATTTGGAAGACAAACAAGCATGGGATTAATTGCTCCTCATACCGATCTCATATATATGTTTTATAATTATGTAATATTATATATTGTGTATGTATAAAAAATTATAAGAAAAAAAAGACAAGCCCGCTGAGTTTCTTCCTCCGGATTTTCTCAGTGTGTGGCCGCGTTCCGATCCGGTGGTAGTTTTGAAGAGTGTTGATGTGTCAAAATAACTTGTAAAAAGTTTTATTATGTTTCGCCGTGTTGGTCCCGGCCTCCTTTGTAGAATAGGCCAACTGCCGTTCTGCCAGGCAGGTCGTAAAAGGCGACCGATTGGCTATCGAGTCACTACCATCGTGGCTACTAGGTGGTAGAGTTCTGCATTGTCTCGCCCGGGTCTGGTACCACCGCCTTACCTATTCCTGCCGCAATAGCGTTAGTGCTTGTTGCTGTCGTGTTCCAGTTTGGAGGGTAAGGTAGCCGGTAAACTTATGCATGTGGCATTATACCTCGCCACAAGATAGCAACGCACCATTAACACCTTTGGTGTCTATAGGCGATGGTTGACTCTTTTCATCAGGAGACCCATCTGCTTGTTTGCTATCTTATGACATAAAAAAAAAGTTCTTCTGATTTCTGATTCAAATGTCAATGGATCAATGCTATCCGTGTGGTGGCATGGCACATAAGTTTACCAACAGCTACTTTACCCTGCAAACCGGAGCGATAGTGACAAGCTTTGACACTATTGCGGCAGGATTAGATAAGCTGGTGGTATCAAACCCGGGTGAGACGTTGCAGAACACATTTACGAGCAACAAGTGATAATTTTATCAAGAAGCCGGCCACATATCCAGTCTCAGACAAGCTTTGTTTTCCATAAAAACTATCTAGTACGATCTGCAAACACTTATGTTCTTTGTAACAAAAGGCTTTATTATTACAAACACAAACGTATTGAACGTGGGAGACATGGTGAAAGTTTATTATTGAATGTCGATCGCCTCTTTATTATTTTTAAAACAACATCCGCGTCATTAGAAAACAATTTCTCATAATAGGATTTGGACAATAATTTGCGCTACATGCAAGGGTTATTTATTAACGAACTAGTTTTATGAGACGAATGGGTCCTTCTTAGCTTTACACGTGGATACATGAAAGACAAGAGGTAGAGTTTGATATTATCGAACTATTAGGATGGAAGTACCGTTTGTAGCCATGCAATTACAAGATTCTTATAAAAGTAATTCGATATGTATACAATATAGTTAGAAATTGAGTAATTTATGTGCAAAAGTTTACAAATTTACTTAAAATAGCATTTTTAACACTTATAATTGTTTGTACACTGATTATGATTTAAGTGTCCAAAAAGGGTGCTAATATTTTTCTTCTTCCTCTTTCTTTTCAATTTCTTGTGCAATTTTTACGACAAATTACCACCAATTCCTTTTGTCGGTGCTTTCGGGGGTCTTAGGTTTTATTGTCATTTATTCATATGCTTGTTTGCAATTTTTTCCTACAATAAAATTTAATCGCAGTAAAACTGCAACAACCAAGATCAAATCCTAGATTTAACCCATTTTAAACAACAAGATTTTTTTCAAATTAGTAGACCAAGTCTGAGTCCATTCGGTTATGTGAGTTCAAAGGTAACAAGTGAATAAAATACAATTTTGAAACCTACTCCTTTTTTGTGAAGTCGGTAAACTTAGAAATATGAAGCTACTTTCAAAATTTTGTTACTACATATACAAGCTTTGAAACGACTTAATTTAATCAATATATTATATACTTGAAATAATATATTATGTTGCTATAAGGTAATTCATATTTAATGTCGCTAGTCATAGAGTAGTAAAGCTGCCATTCCCAAAGAAGGTATAGTTACTGATAGACTATCTAAGAAATGAATGCTTTAAAGAGTTTATCACCTTGACGGACGATTGAATTATGTTCATCATTTAAATTATCCTTTCTAAACGTCTATTGGTTGATGCGAGTAAATATTAGTAATTGTGTAGTGTGATTTATAATATCAGACTTGTATCTGTTTTGAAAATTCTACGCAATAAATTAATAATAAGTTAAAAATCTCAAAGCTAACGTAATTTGGGAAAACCATTCGCGATGCAACTGAATGTAAAACTTTAGACGTCTTAGTTCTTTCTAATAATTTTTTATGTGAAAAAAAATATCTTCGTGCCCGTGTCTCTGAAAAGGTAGGTAAAGGTACAACAAGCGCATCCACGATTGCTTAAGATAATATGTCCCACACAACGCGAGAGGTGGCAATCATCATAAAACTAAAAACAAACAAATTTTGAATTGCTCGATCTTAGAATCGAACCCGGAATATCATGTGGTCAACATACATCGGACCACTAGACCACAGAGGTGACTAATCTTTATGGATTTGTAGAAGTATAAATTTGGGTGAGGAAAGTTGGTAATGAAAAATCTTATGATGATTCAATTTACTACATCGCTACCCGAAGTATCTTTACATTTCTTTAGTATCCATATTTTTATTGTTCTATCTGCTGCTTGGTCTGGCATACAAATAGACGAATATAGATATTCAACGATGCACGTATTGTAATAAAGATATCATATTGATTTATCTTCACCGAAGGCTTAGATTGCAAATGGTGATTCTTAGAATCGTGCGCTCTTACATCGCTTACACGTCAATAAGTTTTATATTGTAACATGAGAGCGATAAAATTCTATGTATTAAATCATTGATATAAAATACCCAAGATACACAGTTCCGAACAAAACTGACACTCAAAACTGTCGCTAATTCAGTCAAAAAAGTTTATAGTTATGGCACAAACGTGTTTTTGCATATTTAACCTTAAACGCAAGACTTAAAGTCATTTTTAAAAAACAATGTACAAAAAACAATAAAATCTTTGACTTAAGTTAGCCGGTAGGACAAGGCACATGTGGAGTCGAATATATATATTTTCATGTATTTTAAGGGTTTGTAAAATTTACATACAAAAAAATCTTGTCGAAAATCTCTTTTTGTGTAGAACATTTATATATCAATAAAACAAATAATGACCATTAAAATAATTTATTTATATTTATAACGTTATAGGTTATTGGTTCTATTACACAGAACCTACACATATAGGCAAACTGTGGGTTTATGTAGGTTTACCATGTAGTATTTGACGCTTGATATTGATACATTTAGTTTGCATAGTCTAATAGATTTAGAATATACTGAAATAGGAAATTTACAGCAATGGTGACTATGACTACGTTATATAAAAATCGTGTCTGTTTTTTTGACAGAAACAGACACGATTTTTCAGACTTATTATGTAATGTATCGACAACATAAGTAAGGAAACGCATTAATTTCCTAGAAATAAGTAATGTCATGTAGCATTAAGTCCACCTCTGTACATGTTTGTGCATAAATTTTAAATAAATAAATAAATAAGTTTCGCTTTTCGTAGATTTCTCGTTTTGAATTAGATTTCAGTTTTTCTGTTTTTACTTTACTGTATTATGTAAACGAACATTTGTTTAGTTATAGTATCTGCAGACGTACGAGCGAATACTGCCCATAGACATTTGAAACACAATAGGTTAGTTACTAATGCGATGTCGACTTCTGAAAATTTTATTGACCCTCGTATAAAAAATCCCAATAAAACAATTTAGAGCTAAAACTTGTGTTCAATGTTATTCGGAAGATTAAACTCGTTGAAGATTTGAAAAAAATATACATCTTTTCAAATACTGACTAACTAAGTATCATTTTTAAAAAAAACTTTGGATTTTTGAACTTTTTTAATTCAATAGTCTATGCTTAGGCATAGTTTTTTTCTTTGAGGTTAAAATACTTCATTTTAGCGGGAAATTTCAGGTGGCCCGTAGGGTCAACCAGCTCACAGATTTTTTTAATATAGTTACATTAGTTGGTTACATAGGTGTGTTACATACACAGAAATCCTAATAGATACGTATATTTAGTTTGGAGTATAGTTTACTACGTATAATATTATTGCCAAAGGTAATTTTAGATTAGATATTTCCTGTTAATTATAAATTTCTTTTATAATTGCGTTAGTTTTTTCGATAGGTGTGTTACTAATAGGTATTTTTAGTTTGAGGTATAGTTAGTTATGACATTAGGTATAGAAAATTTAGCAGTTTTAGGAAGTTCAGGTCTTACGTTTTTTACTTACATGTTAATAACAAAAATGTCGTATATAAATAATTAAGATGAATATGTAAATACTATTTTTAATGTACTAGTGCCGTACTAGCCGGGTGGGCCGGCAATGTAGAAATTTTTAATAAAATAAAAAAAGGTTAAATAAGTTCTAAAGCAAATATGCGCGAGCAAAGCCGCAGGTAACAGCTAGTATGAAAATAAAACGACTCGTACATAAAAATAGTCACTTAAAATTTATACGAGACTAGCTGCAGATCTCTGCATTAGGATAAAAGTATTCTGTATGCTATTCCAGGTCATCTTATATCCGAGTCCAAATCCAAATTCGTACAGCCATTTTTCGCGTGATTGATTATCAAACATCCAAACATACAAACTTAAAGTGGTAGTGCTATGCTTAGCTGAATGGGCCGGCACGACCGGGGCAATACCACTACCTCACTTAAAACCAACGTAAAGTAACAGCTTTGCTGTTGCGTTCCGTTTGGTCTGTGAGGTTCCCGGAGGCCCTTTCCCCCCTCCCCCTAACACTATGGAAGTGCGATTCAAAGGTAGTAGTTTACCCCAGGGGGGTACCACTAGCGTTAGCAGTGGAGAATCCCCCTCTGGACATCCATGTTCAGGAATTTGTCATCAACCTAATCATGGATGCCCAGGCTGCCCTGCGTACTCTGGGGGGGGCAAAATCGCGCTCACACACTTCGCTGCTCGGGGCAAACGGAACAAAAATCTTCAGGCATCCCCTACCACACTCCACGTGGACTTTACTAATATAAGGGGTCTTCACTCGAATTTAAATGCCGTCCACCACCACCTTGAGACGGCCAAGCCGGCTTTGTTCTTTTTAACCGAGACGCAGATATCTTCTCCGGCTGATACTTCATATCTCTCCTACCCTGGGTACAAATTTGAGCATTCATTTGTACCCCGGGCGGGAGTTTGTGCTTACGTCAGAGAGGATATCTGTTCTCGACGTCTCAGCAGCCTTGAAGGCAAGGACCTATCCATCCTCTGGCTACGTGTAGACTGCGACGACCATCCCCGCATCTATGCGTGCCTGTACAGGTCCCACAGCGGAAATGCCGAATCAGACTGACTCATAGAACACATCCAAATTGCAACAGATTCCGTGCTGCAGCAGATCCCCTCCGCAGAGATCGTGATCATCGGTGATTTTAACGCCCACCATGCCGAATGGCTCGGTTCACGTACTACCGATCATGCGGGGATCATCTGTTCATGATTTTGCTTTAGCGTATGGTATGACACAGCTGGTTATCTCGCCTACGCGTGTTCCAGATGTGGACCACCATCTTCCTTCCTTGTTAGACCTTCTGCTGACCTCACACCCAGACAGTTATCAGGTTTCTGTAGACGCTCCACTTGGTTCATCGGACCACTGCCTAGTACGGAGCAAAGTGCCGATTTCGCGCTTATCACGGCCTCGTTCTTCAGGCTACCGTCGCGTTTGGCACTACAGGTCAGCAGATTGGGACGGGATGCGGTCTTTTTTTGCATCTTACCCATGGAGGCGTGTGTGCTCCTCACTGGACGATCCAGATGTCGTTGCTGACTGCGTCGCTGATGTGGTGCTGCAGGGAATGGAACTTTACATTCCGTTTTCTGCTGTACCCGTTGGTGGCAAATCTAAGCCATGGTTTGGTCACCAATGCAAAACGGCTTCACGCCGAAAGCATGAATCCCTAAAAAAGGCGATCGATCGGTCAAGTCCAACTATCGGCCTATAGCGATAACCTCCTTATTCTCCAAAATAATGGAGTCCATTATTAACTGCCAGCTTCTGAGGTATCTTGAGGAGCACCAGCTGATTAGTGACCGCCAGTACGGTTTCCGTCGCGGACGCTCAGCTGGTGATCTTCTGGTTTACTTAACACATAGATGGGCGGAGGCAGTCGAGAATAAAGGAGAGGCATTGGCAGTTAGTTTGGACATAGCGAAGGCCTTTGATCGGATATGGCACAGGGCACTTCTTTCCAAGCTTCCATCCTATGGGCTTCCTGAGAAATTGTGCAAATGGATCACCAGTTTTCTGACGGATCGGAGTATAAGGGTCGTTGTTGATGGCGCATGCTCTGACCTTAAACTCGTCAATGCTGGTGTTCCTCAAGGTTGTGTGCTATCGCCTACGCTGTTTCTTCTGCACATTAATGACATGTTGCGATCGAGCAGCATTCATTGTTATGCGGATGACAGTACGGGCGATGCTTTGTACTCTGGCCGCAGCGGAATTTCTCTGGAACACGTCAACGAGTGCCGGAACAAACTAGTGTCAGAAATTGAAGCACAACTTTCTGTTGCTTCGGAGTGGGGTCGATTAAATTTGGTCCAATTCAACCCCATTAAGACACAAGTTTGCGCGTTTACCGCTTAAAAATCACCCTTTGTCGTATCACCTCGTTTTGAAAATACTTCCCTGAAAGCCACAGCCAGTATTGGAATACTTGGAGTCGACATTACGAGTGACGTTCAGTTCCGCGGTCACTTGGAAGGCAAGGCTAAATTAGCCTCTAAAAAGCTGGGAGTTCTCAGTAGGGCCAGGCAGTACTTCACACCGGCCCATCGCTTATTACTTTATAAGGCGCAAATCCGGCCTCATATGGAGTACTGCTCTCATTTATGGGCGGGAGCTCCTCAGTACCAGCTCCTTCCTTTTGATCGAATTCAACGTAGGGCGGCTCGAATTGTCGAGGACGAGACTCTTTCAAATCGGCTTGATTCTTTGGCGTTACGTAGAGATGTGGCATCACTCTGCATCTTTTATCGGCTCTACCATGGGGAATGTTCCGAGGAACTGTTTGGATTAATTCCTGCTGCCGAATTTCACCATCGGACATCGCGACAAAATTCGAAGTTCCATCCTCACCATCTCGATGTCTGGAAATCCACAACCATGCGATTCTCGAGGCATTTTTTGCCCCGCACCACTCCTTTGTGGAACCAGCTATCGGCAGAAATTTTTCCAAATGGATACGACTTAGGGACCTTCAAGAAAAGAGCTTACTCATTCTTAAAAGGCTGGCAACGCAATTACAAGACCTCTGGTAGTGTGGTTGTCTATGGGCGGCGGTAATCACTTACCATCAGGTGAGCCTCCTGTCCGTTTGCTACCTCTTCTATAAAAAAAAAAAAAAAAAATAACATTTATAATATGTATAGTATAAGATATCCGCAATCAAAAACAACATTTTATTAAAAATAAATTATTAAATCAGAAAATAAACATTTTTAATGCAACCTGTGCCTTCCACTTAAGAAATCGTTATCAACAACACGTGTAAACAGAACAAAATTCGATGCTACTTATGATCTCCTATTGTTATATTAAAAGTTTCGTAATATATCTCCAAAGTTCATCGTAAGAATCACAATTATATATTGTTATTTTATATTCGTACAAATAGAATAAAAAGAATCACCTAACTTGGTCCTCAAAATAAGTAATCAATATAATCAAATATTTTAAAATCGTCAAATCGATGTCCTCTTCTCTTTTGGCAGTTGGTTAACAACTATAAAAGGTATTCAAAATTAAATTTTAATGAAAAAATTAATCTTATTAAAAAAATTAACTTATTAATGAAAAAAAATCGACTCCACTAATAATGACAGGATCAATTTGTATTATTCGACTAAATAAAAGAAGGTTGTAATGCACTGTCCTTTTACTGAAAAAGTGACCATTGAAATTTTGTGGAATTATATTTGGAGCGTCGAGTACATTTTTAAGACAAATAAAATGAAAGTCATACATTACACCCTATATTTAGTAATATAAATGACAAAAATAAATCGATAAACTCTTATACTTACCGAAAATACAATATCTTATATTTTTTTAACATTCATTATGTTGTGTTTTACAATTTATCAGAGAACAATTCTGTATTTTTGACGCGCGGGCAGTGACGTGAGCGACGGGCTTCTATTTTAAGTGAGTGCACAATTTTAAATTGTGCACTCATTCTTGCAGGACGTTTTTGAGACACTGATTGTGTATCTTGGGTTTTTATATATCAATGTATTAAATAGAAGTTATCAGAGTGAGTCTCATACAGAATAGAATTAGATTGAACGTGGTATATAGTTTATAACCTGAATTAAGATTGACACCGTATTTTGTTCATAATTTTATACCTGTGTTATTCAAAAGTAATTTACTCCCGCTGCAAGGAAAGACATATTTAGTAAATAACGAAAACAATTATCTTAAAAAAAGATAATTAATTGAAAAATTACTTATCCGGTTCCGGTTTGGAGGGTAAGGTAGCCGGTAAACTTATGCATGTAGCATTAAACCTCGCCACAAGGTAGCAACGCACCATTAACACCTTCGGTGTCTAAAGGCGATGGTTGACTCTTTCCATCGGGAGACCCATCTGCGTGTATGCTATCTTATGATATAAAAAAAAAATCCAGACCCAGAAATACAAACATCTATGCTCATCACATAAATGTTTGTCCCTGTCGAGAATCCCTAACCCTAAAGTAAATCGAACGCCTATAGACTTACCAGTTCATCGCAATGCACCGGTTTGTCGGTTGCCGAGATAAGTGGTGATCCCTATCGCTGCATTTCACCGATTCATAATAGATTATCGATTATTTCTATAACCGGGCCCTAAATCTATTGCGATAACCGGGCCCGACGGCTTTACGAACTAATCCAAGGAATGGGAGTAGTAACACAACACACACACATTGTTTTTATATTAAACTAGCTGTGTACCTCGGCTTTTTACGGTGATTTTAAAACTTTCCCGTGTGATTTTCAATAGTTTCTTTTGTTCAAACCTGGCAAGAACACAACAAAAAAGATCTAATTTAGTGCATTTATTCTGAAGCTATGCGCGCACAAATATTTCAGTGATTTATTTTTTATTATATAGATATATTATTACATATATATCTATTATAAATGGCAAACCAGTTTACAGAGCTTGAATTTTGTACAAAAGGAAGTTAATGTCAGAAGTTGATTTATGAAAAATTTCCGGTACTTTAATATATGTAGGTTAATATCACTGACAATGACACTATTGCGTAAAAAGGCATATTTATTCAACTAAAGATTATTTAACATATTTACACACCGACCAGCCAAAAACTACTTGTACGTATGTCATATCTTTCAATATATTTATATTTTCCCCACACATATTTTGCCAAGTTATCTGCCAGGTAACGTTTAAAAGGCAAGCGAAGGCCAAACGTGTCACAACCCTCGTGACTACTGGGTAGTGGAGCTCTGGAAAATCTCTTTTGAATGTTATATAGTATCTTCACGCCCATATCCCCGAAGGGGTAGGCAGAGGTACAACAAGTGCACCCACGATTAGCCGAAGATACTTGGTCCCACAAATGTGGTAGGTGGCAAGCCTATCGCCAACCGGGCACTTTCCAATCCCGGGCAACTTTGTGTTTCTCAGAAAACTGAAAAAACACTTTTTTTTATGTGCCCGACCCGGGAATCGAACCCGGGACCTCATGTGGTCAACGCCAACGCTGGACCACTAGACCACAGAGGCGACTGTTGTTGAATGTTATATCATCTCTCTTATTTAACCTGCCGTAATAACGACTGTGTTTTAAAGTTTATAAATCTTCCTTCGATTTATAAAGTAAATAGACAGTTTGTTAATTTTGCCGATAAGGAATACCTAAGATATTAAGTTTTTTTTAATAATATTTGTACATATGATATAAGGCCACGCAAGTTCTGTTGCAGAATAAACTAAACGTCCGTAGAATTTCTGGTTTACTACGATTTATAGGTTCGTCGATTGGCGAGATAAGTGGTGATCACCATTGCCACATTTTATCTATCTGTTAACGAAGATCACTTATTGCTAGGAATAACTGGAACTAACAGCTGTACTTGTTCATAGGAGGTAAGGACGTGGCGTGAAACAAAGTGGTATGAAATTCAAATTTTCGAAAAAACTTACAGGGAACCTCAATAATACTTTTGCTTGACCCGGAAATGGAACCCGAGACCTATTGATCTGAACCAAATAGACTAATCCATAGACCATGAATATCCCCTGTATTGTTTGTCTATTAATTTAATTACAAAGACAAGTTCTATCGGTTCTTATTACATATGAAAATTACAAGTTGTTTTATTTCATGCCGACTTCGTAGATATCCTATATCCTGTTGACTTATCATATGGTAATTATAAGAGCAGATTGGACAGATGGTATATTTACAGAGCGTAGGACGTTTATTTACGGTTCATTCAACCGCTTGCTAAGTCATTCTGCATAATTGTACATGGACTGTCTTATTATGATTAAGTGAAATGATAAAAATCTAAATACTGTAACTACTTGACCCAAGTTAGTGAACATTGTTATTTTTTCCTTGTTATCCTATCAGTTGATAAGTTTCAAATGAAAGGATAACAAGAAAAAAATAACAATGTTGCTTAACTCCTTCCTACTTCGCGAGACTATACAGATTTGTAATTCAAATTCAAACGAACGAAATACGTTAAGACCGGCCGCGGCAGGGCGTATGACACTTTTTAGATATCGAGGCTAAGCCAAGAATAATTTGTATTCCTCATTTTTAGAATAGGTTAGTGAACAAGCTAAATATCGTTGACTGATATTTTCTCATTTTATACACCAAATGTTATTTTGCTATCTGCGTTACTGTGTTACCCTCATTAACACCTTGCCCTCCAAGACAGAATACTACAGCAACAAGCATTGAAACAAACAACCGGTTTAAATCGGTGCAGTTTTTTCATCTAGCAATCATTCTATTGATCCGTGTAATCACACTAAAACATTTGTTATGCCTATAAGAAGTGTTTTGTTTATTATGTGAGCGATAAAATTGTGTAAGTAATTCAAATTAATTAATTAGACAAAATACACAAATTGATCTAACCTAATATAACTCCTAAGTAAGCAAATTCTTGCTTGTAAATATTATTGTAATATCGGTGCTAGTCAGTCACGCAACGATATTAATATATATTTTTTTTTTTATATCATAAGATAGCAAACAAGCAGATGGGTCTCCTGATGAAAAGAGTCAACCATCGCCTATAGACACCAAAGATGTTAATGGTGCGTTGCTATCTTGTGGCGAGGTCTAATGCCACATGCATAAGCTTACCGGCTACCTTACCCTCCAAACCGGAACACGACAGCGACAAGCACTGACGCTATTGCGGCAGGAATACGTAAGGCGGTGGTAGCAGACCCGGGCGAGACAATGCGAAACTCTAACAATAAAAAAACACATCTGTAGATACTGAAATATATTTGCTAAACGCCCAAACCCACAAATATAAACATTTATGCCCATCATGCGGTACCGATTCAAACAGAAATTATGCCTTAACAGGTCTAGGAGGGAAAATAAATTGAATAAGTTGATAGTAATATTAAGAAGCTGCACTGAGTATGTTTGTAGTTTTACAGAATACATCGGTAGTTGATGCTACAATGCTGACTGCTACAAGTTTACCTTGCTCAAAAGTTTGCCTTAGTATTTCGTATTTTCAAAACCAGCTCGTCGTCTTATAGAATTGAAAGCACTTTATCTATACCTATAATAAAATCGTAGGAAAGTCAAAACTGTACATTGAATATTTTTTTAAAAGAATACTTGTGGCGTGATCTACAATCGATACTGAAGCCAAAAATATAGTTTTTAGAATTTTTGTCTGTTTGTCTGTTTGTCTGTATGTATGTCCGGGGTAAACTCAAAAAGTACTGCATGGATTTACTTCAAATTTTTACTTTAAATATTCAAATTCATTCAAATTCAAATTCAAATTTTTACTACAAATTTTTAATTTACTAACAGGTCGGGTCAACATATAGGCTACATATTATCACGCTATCACCTACAGGACGGAGGAGCAGTGCGGAGTAAACCAAGTCCGCGCGGACGAAGTCGCAGGCAACAGCTAGTCCGAGAATAATTTGTTCTTTTTTGCAATTCATCGGCACGGATCATCTAGCGGACCACACAATGTGCAGAAAAGTACGAGTATTAAAAGAAACCAAGACGTTTGCTCTCAATGTAAATACGAGTAAGTTCAGTTAATACAAGATCAAGCAGTATTTTATGTCTTACGTTATTACGTCCAGTTGTAGGTATTTCTTTCTTCTTTATCAAGAAGTACGGTACAAACAAGATTGTTTTATAGTTATAAAATTATGATAATCTATTATTCAAATGTCTATATTGTTATTGTTTTAATTACATTTGATTAACACGAATTCATACAATTTACTTGATACTGTTATCTTAAATTAAAATATATTTAAATTAATATATATAAATTAAATTAATATATATACCTAATATATTTATACCTACTGTATATTCCTGCAGTTTTAAAAAAACAGTCACGCTGCTTTAATTACACTTACTAAAATTTTTTAGAGGTATTTAATCTTTAAAGTATTTACTTTTAAGCTTTTTATAACCAAAAACGTCTTTACGTGATTATATCTATAATTTATCAAGATTTTTTAAAATATCAAACCTATGGTTATAACTATATAATTTTCAGAGTACGTTTAGTTTTTAGTTTTAACAACAGGTTATCTAAATTAAGCTTAGAAAATCTAGTCCTTATCAAACTTAGGTTCCGAGATCTGATCTGATCTGTGGGTTTAAGAGCCTAGCCTAATTAAGATGATCGATTGATTTGATTTCTAGATTTTAACTACCTAAATGTTATATAAACAGGTTGTATAAATATCTCAAGCCATTACTGATTTCTAAAAATTATCGCAAGAAGACAACTCTACGAATATTGCTATATTGCTTATCTGTCTATACCTATAAATACGTCAAAGTTATCTATACCTATAATATGTGAAGCAAAAACTTTTAATGATATTTTTCAAATCTGTGAATGTGGTGACGCAATTTTATATGCAACGGCAGTATGGTACATCAGTCGTCCGCGCAGCCTTAAGGGATATATACCAGTCTATGTAACCTGTAATTTATGTGTGTGTCATAATACCTAATATGCACTACTATTACAACTACTAAAAACTCTATTAATTCCCTAACTGCGGCAACCTAACATAACAGTCAAACCGACCACACACGCGCGCCTAAAGTCTTATACTTGGGGCAATATTATCCCTTTTCTGTCACCTCCTAAAATACAAACACATGTAAATTATTTGGTTTGTAGCTGAAGTTTATTGACAAACTTAGAAGAGATTTTAATATAGCCTAACTACAGTAATATAGTCTAATATGTTAACTACGGTCGAATTTTGACCAACGGACGGTCGCAAGTGTATCATTATTACATAAAAAATGCATAAAAACTAATAAACAAAAATGAAGATTGTTTTCCCAACGCTTGCTGGATCTGTCTCGACCTATGAGGTTATTCAATTTGTTTCGATGTTTCTACGATCCATTAAGCATAGATTTTGCTAACCAGAGCAAATAGAGCACGAATGTATAATGAAATGCTTTGAGATGTTTGTGATCCGTACAATTTTCTCGATAAGTATCATTTCTTGATAACTTAACGCACGATTGCGGTTTCTTAGTTTTTATCCGATTACATAAATCATTACCAATATAACGTTTTAATAGCCTACATAATGATATCATAATCAACAAAATCTATACATATAATAAAATCGTAGAAAAGCCAAAACTGTACATTGAAATTTTTTAAAAAGAATAATTGGGGCGTGATCTACAATCGATGTCGAAGCCAAAAATATAGTTTTTAGAATTTTTGTCTGTTTGTCTTTGCATAATTATTACTAACAGTTCGGGTCAACATATATCACGCTATCGCCTACGGGGGAGGAGCTGTGCGGAGTAAACGAAGTCCACGAGGACGAAGTCGCGGGCAACAGCTAGTGTTATAATAATATTCCGTTCGTTTCGTTTCGTTTAAAGGGTAAGGTAGTTAATTAATGAATGTGTCTTTTTCACTCTAACACGGCAGTGACATTTGCACACATATGCATCTTCACACTTTAGGTAAAGAGAAGCAGGTATCACATATAATGATTCAGGCACATTTGCTTTGCTTCCTCCACATTTCATTAAAAATGCTGTTACAGAAACTTTCGATATCACCCTCGAAAAGGACCAAATCAAATTGATTAGCATATCAGTTTGGATCTTCTTTTGTACCCATAATCATCCATATTTGCGATGTAATTGCATAATTATGCAGAGCAAAGACACATCAACTTATGGTTTATATTGATATTTTCCCTAATACTTCATTATCTGTGTTCTTTGCATAAGTTTTTCTTTCTATCGTAGCGATTTACATTTTATTAGTTTTAACAGTAAATTCAAGATGTACCAACTCATCCACTTATTCCGGAACTTCATCATTTACTCATAGATACAAATATTCGTTCCAAATTCCGTAACTGATTACAAATATACAATATACAAATAATAACAATTCTTGTTTTAATATGAGCATCCGGTGAATGTGGCATCGTGTGCAGTCAACGGGAAGTATTGATGAAATATGTGGACACATGTTCCCAATAAATAATAGAAACAGACCACGATTTATTATCAATAGCCAGGATGAATGCTAATGTTTGCCTGAAGTATTCTTGAGTTCACGTGTGCAGTTATACAAATCGTTTGGAATTTTATAGTTGGTTCAGGTCGTAAAGTTCATAGATCGAATCGGTTCTATCTATAAACTACGCCAACAGGATTATAAAACATGACGAAAGTGAATATATCCTTAGGTTTATATCAGCTAGTTTAATTGCGCACTACGTACGAATAAAATCCTTAATTCGTATAAATATAAAAAAGGGCAAAAAAGCTTTTGTTGGCGTCGGGAAGTGACGACCCCATCGCCCGCCGGAGGGATAATATTCTTTTTTGAGATTATTCCACCGGTGCAGTCAGTCAAAAAAAGTGGTAGTGCCATGCTTAGCTGAATGGGTCGGCACGACCGGGGCGATACCACTACCTCACTTAAAACCAACGTAAAGTAACAGCTTTGCTGTTGCGTTTCGTTTGGTCTGTGAGGTTCCCGGAGGCCCTTTCCCCCCTCCCCCTAACACTATGGAAGCGCAATTTAAAGGTAGTAGTTTACCCCAGGGGGGTACCACTAGCGTAAGCGGTGGAGAATCCCCCTCTGGACATCCATGTTCAGGGGTTTGTAATCAGCCTAATCATGGATGCCCAGGCTGCCCTGCGTACTCTGGGGGGGGCACAATTGCGCTCTCAAACTTCGCTGCTCGGGGCAAATCGAACAGACATCGAAAGGCACCCTCTACCACACTCCACGTGGATTATACTAATATTAGGGGTCTTCACTCAAACCTAAATGCCGTCCACTACCACCTTGAGACGGCTAAGCCGGCTCTGTTCTTTTTAACTGAGACGCAGATATCTTCTCCGGCTGATACCTCATATCTCTCCTACCCGGGGTACAAATTCGAGCATTCATTTGTACCCCGGGCGGGAGTTTGTGCTTATGTCAGAGAGGATATCTGCTCTCGACGTCTCAGCAGCATTGAAGGCTATAGGGACCTATCCATCCTCTGGCTGCGTGTAGACTGCGACGACCATCCCCGCATCTACGCGTGCCTCTACAGGTCCCATAGCGGAAATGCTGAAGTCGACAGGCTCGTTGAGCACCTTCAAACGGCTGTAGATTCCGTGTTACAACAGACCCCCTCCGCTGAGATCGTGATCTTAGGCGATTTCAATGCCCACCACGCCGAATGGCTGTGTTCACGCACTACCGATCATGCGGGGAGGTCTGTTCACGATTTTGCCTTGGCATATGGTCTAACACAATTGGTAACCACGCCTACGCGAATTCCCGATGTGGACGACCATACGCCTTCACTGCTGGACCTTCTGCTGACCTCCCATCCGGACAATTATCAGGTATCTGTGGACGTCCCTCTTGGTACGTCAGACCACTGCCTGATCCGGAGTAAAGTGCCGGTTACGCGCCTATCACGGCCTCCTTTTGCAGGCTGTCGTCACGTTTGGCACTATAGGTCAGCAGATTGGGACGGGATGCGGTCTTTTTTTGCGTCCTACCCATGGGGGCGGATGTGCTTCTCGCTGGATGATCCGAGTGTCATCGCTGACTCTATCGCTGATGTGGTGCTGCAGGGCATGGAAATTTTCATTCCATTTTCTGCGGTACCAGTTGGTGGTAAGTCTCAGCCTTGGTTTGGTCGCTCCTGCAAAACGGCTTCACGCCGAAAGCAGGAATGCTACCGAGCTTGGGCTGCAGCGTCGACATCTCATGATGAAAAAACCAGCGCGTTACGTAAGGAGTACAATTCCGCTTCGAGGTTCTTCAAAAGAGCTATCGCCAAGGCAAAATCTGAACACATTGGCAGAATTGGTGAGAAATTAGTTCGCCTTCCTTCGGGCACCCGTGCGTTCTGGTCTCTCGCCAAGGCTGTCTTGGGGAATTTCTCACAGCCCTCTCTTCCACCCTTACACGGAGATGATGACTCTCTGGCCCATACCGCAAGGGAGAAGGCCGATCTTTTGGGCTCGTTCTTTGCGGCCAACTCGACTCTGGACGACCAAGGAAATGCACCGCCTACCATCCCGCAGTGCTATAGTTCTATGACGGAATTAAAATTCTTGCAGTCTTCCGTACGTAAAGTACTTTTTTCCTTGGACGTCCATAAGTCGAGTGGACCGGATGGCATCCCTCCGATTGTACTTAAATCATGTGCTCCAGAGCTGGTGCCGGTACTAACACGCCTATTCCGGCTCTCCTACTCACTCGGCGTAGTACCGATTTCATGGAAGACAGCTTTAGTGCATCCCATCCCTAAAAAAGGAGATCGCTCTAATCCGTCTAACTATCGGCCGATAGCCATAACCTCCTTGTTCTCCAAAATTATGGAGACAATCATCAACTCGCAGCTCCTCAAGTATTTAGAAGAGCACCAGCTGATTAGCGACCGCCAGTACGGTTTCCGTCGCGGCCGCTCAGCTGGTGATCTTCTTGTATACTTAACACATCGGTGGGCGGAAGCAGTTGAGTCCAAGGGGGAGGCATTGGCAGTTAGTTTGGACATAGCGAAGGCCTTTGATAGGGTATGGCACAAAACGCTTCTGGCGAAGCTGCCTTCCTATGGGCTTCCCGAGAAATTATGCAAGTGGATCACCGGTTTTTTGGCTGATCGGAGCATCAAGGTCGTAGTTGACGGTGCGTGCTCTGACCTTAAATCTATCAATGCTGGTGTTCCACAAGGCTGCGTGCTATCACCAACACTGTTCCTTCTGCATATCAATGACATGATGCGAATTCGCAACATACATTGCTATGCAGATGACAGTACTGGTGATGCTACATACTCCGGCCGTAGCGGTATTTCTCGGGAACACGTCGAAGAGAGCCGAAACAAGCTTGTGTCCGAAGTTGAGAATCGACTAACCGATGTCTCGGAATGGGGTCGTCAAAACCTGGTCACTTTTAACCCCAAAAAGACACAGCTTTGCGTGTTTTCCGCTAAAAAGACACCCTTTGTCGTGTCACCTCGATTTGGGGATACTCTCCTGACAGCCTCCGCTAGTATCGGGATTCTGGGAGTCGACATATCGAATTACGTTCAGTTTCGCGGTCATTTGGAAGGTAAGGCTAAATTAGCCTCCAAAAAGCTCGGTGTGCTCAGCAGAGCGAGGCAGTACTTCTTGCCGGCCCATCGCCTTCAACTTTATAAGGCTCAAATTCGGCCCCACATGGAGTACTGTTCTCATCTCTGGGCCGGAGCTCCTCAGTACCAGCTCCTTCCTCTTGATCGCATTCAGCGTAGAGCGGTTCGAATCGTTGACGACCCGGCTATTTCGAAACGGCTCGACTCTTTGGCATTGCGCAGAGATGTTGGCTCACTCTGTGTCTTCTATCGTATCTTTCATGGAGAGTGTTCCGACGAGTTATTTGGATTAATTCCTGCCGCCGAATTCCATCATCGGACATCGCGTCAAAATTTGAAATTCCATCCTCACCATCTCGATGTCTGGAAATCCACAACTGTGCGTTTCTCTCGACACTTTTTGCCTCGCACTACTTTGTTGTGGAACCAATTACCGGCAGGGGTGTTTCCAAACGGTTACGACTTGGGGGCCTTCAAGAAAAGAGCTTACTCATTCTTAAAAGGCCGGCAACGCAACTGCAAGACCTCTGGTATTGTGGATGTCCATGGGCGGCGGTGATCACTTACCATCAGGTGCACCTCCTGCTCGTTTGCCCCCTCTTCTATAAAAAAAAAAAAAAAAAGCTACTATGGTATTTAATTTACAAATTTTTGACGAAATGTTATATGGAACTTCTGTAATGCAACAGAAATGAAAGGTAGTGTAATGAATGCTATAAATAATGATATATATATATGTTAAGTACACTAGGTGGTAGAGTTCCGCATTGTCTCGATCGGGTCTGGTACCACCGCCTTACCTATTCCTGCCGCAATAGCGTCAGTGTTTGTCACTGTCGTGTTCGGCTTGAAGGGTAAGGTAGCCGGTAAACGTATGCATGTGGCATTAGACCTCATCACAAGATAGCAACGCACCATTAACATCTTTGGTGTCTATAGGCGATGGTTTCTCTTTCAATCAGGAGACCCGTCTGCTTGTTTGCTATCTTCTTATATATAAAAATCAATTGCTGTTCGTTAATCTCGCTAAAACTCGAGAATGGCTAAACCGATTTAGCTAATTTTGGTTTTGAATTAATTGTTGAAGTCTAGGAAAGGTTTAAAAGGTGAGAAAATATAGAAAAAAATGTAGTTAAAAAGGCAGAACAACGTTACCCGAGTCAGCTAGTACGATATAAAAAAATGACAGGTAATACACATACTTAAGTAAAATCATTGCCCTTCTTTTGTTGCGTAATAGTCAGATAAAAGCCGGAACAGCACGGAGAATGTAAACCAAACATGGTATTACATTTAAAATAACAATAGACAAAAATGTACATTTATCAATTTAGCAGCCACTAATGGTAATTGCAGCTTGATTTCAGCCATCAATTTCTATAGCGACGACAATTAATATAAATTTAGTTACATAATGATATTAATGTTATATCACAAAGCCAGACTTCCATTACATAAGCCATCTTGAACAATTAAACCACTTCATTGTCTGGACCAACCGGTTCACAAAGCCGCGATATTGACATCATATTTTTGAACTAAACTGTTTTTAATGAGTAGTTATTCTTTTTTGTTTATCCTCAGTCATAATGTTTACGATTAAATATAAAGGTTGGCTGGTAAATTAGAAATGAATCTTAAATACAAGTGCAATGGTAAGTAATAGTATTTAATAACAATGGAATTTCATTAAGTGCCGACGATGTTAAGTAAAAAATATATTTACTGGTAAAAGACTGTAGTTATATATTGAACTGCACGATAATTAATGGTCATGTGTAACCAATAAAAATATATTAATCATATTATTGCATAACTATTTGTAAACAACGAAATTAGTGTAGTGATATTCAAAATTATTGTTACCGCGTGAAGTTCGCGCGGTAACAATAATAACAATAGGCCGGCGAACAATAGTGGTGGGGTTATTAGTTCGGTAAAAAGTGGCGATAGAGATCACCACTCATCTCACAAACCGACAAATCGGTGAATTGTGATGAACTGGAAAGTCTTATAGACTTTCGGTTTAATCTGCCTACCCTGTAAGGGAACCGGGTGTGATGATACTTCTGTAGTATTTTTGAAGATAATAATCATGAAAAGAACTGCTGAAAGTGACTATCAGGATTTTGCCTAAATATATGTAAAATCCCATTACTACTTAACGTATATATTAATTGCCCTATAACAATTTTGTCACTGTGCTCTTATAGAAAAATGTGATAGACTTACCATCTGATAACAACGCGACGTTATGTTGCTTGTATAAAATAAAATGTAGTAAAATATTTACCTATATGGAGTTTTAAAAAACTTATCAAAATGTTGTCTTGTAGTCAGCAGTGCCTTGTTTAATTCGAAGCAGTAATATATCAGCCATCTTTTTATAAATAATAATGATAAATGTATGGGACATAAAGGGTTTTAAGAACTGCAAAAAAATTATCCTTTGCTGACATTTGATTCACACGACTTATGACTAGAGCAATTTTAGTATATAGAAATTATTTATTTAATCCACTTTCTCATGTTAAGTAGTTCATGCATTTATTTTTTATGAGCGCTGGAAGGTAATTGAATTGTAAATAATAGGTCATCTGGAGTAATTAATATGATTAAAATATATTTTTTTCAAGTAAGTATCCTTACTTTTATTCCCTTTAATAGCGGGTTCTTATACCGCAACCAGCCAGACTCCCGAATATTATGTGCATATGATGTAGTAGGTATATTATCTTGCTAACTAAACTAGTTATCTTCAATGTATTGCAGCTTAAGAGAGTAGAGGTATGCTTAATAGCCTATTCACGAGGATCCTGTAGGTAGTTCGAAACCCCGCTCTCTGACGTTCTTGATGCGGAGTTTCTTGTCGATTAAACACGCTCTTCATTAAGAACTATTCGTAAAGCCTATTGCGTGCATATTCATTAGACACTGTCCAGTTATCATACCACATATTTCTTAGTTTCCTTGTAGATTAGGTAAAGTCAGTAAGACGTCAGTAAAAGCTCACATTTACTACACATTAAATTTAACAGTTTGTCGCTAGTGAAATGCGCTATATTGCCAATCACCACCAGCTAAACGTGATTTTTGGAGGGACAGGGTATTATGTAATTATACTCAATATGCAATAAAAACTACCGTCCTCTATCGGTCTTACCAACAGTGTCAAAGATCTTTGAAAAAGTAGTTTATAAGAGACTTGAGACATTTTTGAAATATAAAAAGTTCCTTTATAATAAGCAATATGGCTTTAGACCGAAATCTAATACACTATCAGCTACGTTGGATATAGTGACTAAATTAAAGATAAGTATCTATAATAAAAAAAGTAGCTGTAGGAGGCGTTATTGATTTAAAAAAGTTTTTGACACTGTTACATGGGACTTCTAAAGTTAAGTTAACTAGATCAATAAGGCATTCTACTTCGATACGTATATAAAATGTTCTTATGAATGTTACGTATTAGAAGTGTATATTAATTCAAATTCAAGTATATCACAATAAGAAAGAAAAAATAAATGATATATTTTGCAACGTAAGTATAACTGTTAGCGCTGCAAATTCGTCCTTGTCTGCTATAACTATACTTTACGAGTCGATCTCGCCGTACAAACCGCAGCGCAGGTTGAACCGTGGAAAGCTATTTTACTATCTCTGTAACGTAAATTCTTGTACAAATTACGTAAGCTATTATGTGATTATTCAGAACTTGTGAATAACCAATATAATACAAGATTGACGGTAAATAAATCAAATAGTTATTGTTTCAATTCAATAGTTCAATCATTGGCAGCCAGCGCTCTCTGACCCGTTATTTGGTTTGTCATGTTATATCAAATGAATTACAGATTTGCTGTAAGTGAATGTTCTGCTAGTTTTGACCACCATTTCTATCAGTTTTTGAGTGAGAGAATTCGATTTTCTCTGACTATAAAATGAAATGTTACGATAACGAAATATTATGGTAGATTTTCTTCAAACTGTTCCGAGCCTTAATTATGTAAAATATACCATCTGTCTACATGCTGAGCTGTTCATGAAAAAATAATTGGATAATGAAACTTTATCATCGTTAGCATTAAGTGGAATAGTTCTGTAATTTCGCTTTCGGGTTTGTTGCCTCTGCCTTAGTTATTCCTGTTGCAATAGCGTTAGTGCTTGTTACTATCGTGTTCACGTTTGGAGGGTAAGGTGGCTCATAAAATGTGTGTCTTGCTTTACATTTTCGTTATAGGGTTGGCAACGCATCATTTACATATTTCATGTCTACTGGCAATGATAACCTTTCTATTAGGGGAGCTCTTTGAATGTTTGCTATCGTATGATAATGTAAAAAATGGTTATTGAGTACTTATTAATTAATGTCATATTACGGATATCTTATCTATATTTACTTTTTTACACCATATATTAATAAGTAAAAATATTTTACAGTTCAATCTTGTTCTTAATCTCAACAAGCTTTTGCTTGTAACTTTTTTTATATTGTACAAACAAACAACCAGATGTCACTCCTTACTAAAAGAGATAATCGTCGCTTATTATTGACTAGCTGTTGCCAGCGACTTCGTCCGCGCAGACTTCGTTTACTCCGCACAGCACCTCCACTGTAGGTGATAGCGTGATAATATTTAGCCTTTATGTTGACCTGACCTGTTACTAATATTCATGAAAAATTTGAAGTAAATCCATGCAGTACTTTTTGAGTTTACCCCGGACATACATACAGACAAACAAACAAACAGACAAACAGACAAACAGACAACCAGATAAACAGACAAAGAGACAAAAATTCTAAAAACTATATTTTTGGCTTCGATATCGATTGTAGATCACGCCCCAAATATTCTTTTAAAAAAATATTTAATGTACAGTTTGACTTTCCTACGATTTTATTATATATATAGATGATAAAGATGTTTAAGGTGCATTTCCATCCGTTTAGCAACATTAACTACTAATTGTCTCTTCAGAAAATACTGATACAATTGCGATAGGAAAAATAAGCAGAAGGTGCCAAAGCTAAAGGAGATGTCGCCTAATTCTACCTTCTAATATTACGTTAACGTTAATTCATTCGATAGTTGGTCATATTATGGCTACATACCGCCATCGTTTTAATTAATAATAAAACTAGCACTTTGTATTTAACTAAAATAGAAAAAATAACACAAACCTGCTGAGTTTCTTTCGCCGGATCTTTTCAGTTTATAGCCGCGTTCCGATCCGGTAGTAATTGTAAAAAACTCGACTCGCAGCGTTTTTAATTTCATAGTATAATTTTGAAATATTTGCACCCCATATCATGGTAGAATATGTTGGTAACTTAATCAAGTCTTAATAACTTGTAACCTCCATATTCTGGCAAATGAATAATTTCATTTCATTTCATTTCAACGTGAGGGGAAGATCTTAATATATTACTAGCAGAGTTGGAGTTACTATAGTGAACATGTTTTAAAATAACGTTTTCAGATGATACAAATCACTAACTCAAAATCCATTCGTCCATTGTACTAATATAAATATAATATAAATATTTACGTGACAAATTACACTTACTGATGTAACCCCAAAGTAAGCAAATTATTTGCTTGTGTTATGGGTGTTAGCCAACGATACTAATACATAGAAATACATATATAAATACTTTTACATACATAATAAATACGCAAACCCGGAAATACAAACATTTCTGCTCATCACACAAATGCTTGTCCCCGTCGGGGATCGAACCCGAGCCCCGTCGATTGTGTAATCAGGGTCACTAACCATTCGACCAACGGGGCGGTCAAACTAATAGGCTAAGCACTGGACAAACAAATTAATTGCTTATTTGAATCTTCTAATTAATTAATGTGATTTAAGTATTGTTACTCAATTGTAAAGAAACGGCTAATCGGGAGTAGATAAGACTTGGAGTACCGATAGTTGTTACCTCATGATCTGAGTTACCATAGAGAACATTTCATTTTCAAGACAATATGTACGCTTTACTTAGATTCAAAAAACTTAAATGATGCAGTAGATTGCGCAGCTAGTGCTACATACAAACAAAATGTAAACTTATTACTGTATCTTATCTTAAATTCACAACAAACCAAATTTGTTGAGAGATTTAATAACAAACATCCAAATATACAAACTTTGATATTAGAAGAATTATGTAGGTCTTCAAATGGCCTTGTCTCAAAATAACCTACTTTCAACGGATATGATTGAACAAATATAAGTTTAATTAAATAAATATTTATGCTAGCGAACGCTCTCTTTAGTTGGTCTATTCTCGACCGTAATTTTATTTATATTAAAGCACAAATACCAATAAGGCTATAAGAACAATGCTTCCGTTTTGTCATAGACGTTAAAATCTTTTCTAAGTGAAACAACAGACTAACATTTTTGTTACTCACTGTGTAAAATTCCAATGTAAAATGTTATTAGGGGCGATTAAAATTTTCTATTTTATTTTGTACAGAATGTGGTGGTGATCACAAACGTGGGTCTCAAATGTGAATGTTAAGTTGCTGATCCTAAGTTTCGCAAGGAACAAGCAATAGTCTCAAAAAGTTTGCAATACGTTGCGGTGGCGATTGCCATCTATCATAGAAGCCAAAGGGGTGGCTT
Source organism: Apodemia mormo (assembly GCA_036924255.1). NCBI lineage: Eukaryota > Metazoa > Arthropoda > Insecta > Lepidoptera > Riodinidae > Apodemia > Apodemia mormo. The sequence continues at coordinate 33,985,964 of JAUPFN010000008.1, read as the reverse complement.
CGGTTTTGTGTCCTTGATTCATTTTGGTTGGGTTCGAAATAACAAAGAGACAGAACGAATGAATGAACGAACAGCCACATAAGGGATTTGGCATAACTAAGACCGCCAACTATAATGAAATTAAAATGTGAAAGTAGTTACTATAAACTTTAACATTCATTTTGTAAACAGCTAATCGAAGTTCATTTTTAAGATTACACCTACACAGTTTTAAGCTCCATCTAATTATATCGCATTAAAGTGGGCATAATGGATCGGTGTTATCTATAATTATAACTCACTGCGTAACATTGTATAGTTAACTCGCCACGAACCAGTATCGTTTACGTGGCGGCTGATACCAAAAAAGCAATTTTATTCGTGTATATTGTAATAACTGCGGATGCAACAAGCCCTAATAAATATTTATTAGTATCTTCACGCCCCTAACCCCGAAGAGGTAGCAAGCCGAAGATGTGATATTTATTATTCCCACAATGTGATAGATGGCCAGCTTATCGCCAACCGGGCACTTTTTCCAATCACGTGCAACGTTGCTTTTGTCAGAAAACTGATAAAACACATTTTTCAATTGCTCGGGAACCCGGGACCTTATGTAGGTCAACTCCGACACCGGACCACTAGACCACAGAGGCCACTAAAAATATTTATTATTAAATAATAAATCTTTAATTAGCCATTATTTATGTACTTATAATAATAAAAGTGTGTTCCTGTGTTCCTGTGAGTCCGGCCACCCTTTGAAGAAAAGCCGTCTGACAGAATGGGGTGGTATCTGGCAGTTGGTAAAATGTGGATAATTGACTATACATGTCACTAGTTTGTAGAGTTCTGTAAAATGTTCCCAAGTGCTAATACAAAGTATTATTTTGACTAAATATTATTATCATACAAGTTATAATTATATGTCTGTTCTAAACCATAGGTACTGTTCTCCAAATTCACACTACAATTCTGCCTCATTTTGAAAAGCATGTTGACAAACTATGTATTATGATTCGAAGTTTGTTTACCGCCCGCGGGAATCCTCGTGGCTAGGAACATGCATCAATCTAGATAAATTACAGATACTAGTTGAACAAGTTCTTGAGACTAATTATTATTAATATGTATACATTTACAATATCCGTGCCAGACCAGCATAATATTTACCGTCTATTTACATATGCCCGGTCAACTAAACCACAAAACTTTAAACGCATTTACATAAATGTCAATACTATTAAAACAAGTTTTTAAAACAGCATTGGAATTTTAATACCAATTCTACTATTACTACTATACAATTATACTCTATTGAATTTATATATTAATACATGAAAAAAAAATTTGTACCCCTTTTTCTGACAATTACGCGAATGGTGGAGTAGAATATTGGCTCAGGTAAAGCGTATATTGCGGCGGACTATAGAAACCTAATAAATTATTAATTAACTAATATCATGACTATGCATTATAAATACATGAAATTATATAAAAATTAACATTAGGAACACACACTAACTTGATGAGACATACAGAATAATATATACACAATGATAGTTCCTACTTACTCTACGACTAGTCTGTTTCAAATTAAAAAAGTATTTTATTGTTTAATAACTGACCTGACAAACGTTGTTCTACCTTTTTAACTACTCTTATTTTTTTAGCATTTTCTCACCTTTTAAACCTTCCCTGGACTTCAACAATGAATCCAAAACCAAAATTAGCCAAATCGGTTCAGCCGTTCTCGAGTTTTAGAGAGACTAACGAACTGCAATTGATTTTTATATATATATATATATATATATATATATATATATATATATATATATATATATATATATATATATATATATATATATATATATATATATATATATATATATATATATATATATATATATATATATATATATATATATAGATTCTACTGTTGAGTTTTGACCAGCGGGCAATTGCTAGTTCCTATAATGAGGCGTTCAACACAAGTCAAAAGACGATATATTGTAGTCTAAACTTCAAAACTGTCATTTTAAACAATACACTAAAATTATAAATACTGAATTTCTATAAAATATAATCTCCTTCATCTTATAAGACAATATCTATTGTGTTGTTCTGGGTCCTTTCTGAAGTATGAAGTTATAATATTATGCTAATACGTGTCACTAATATCATGACTAATGGCTAGGTGGTAGAGTTCTGTAAAGTCTCGAAGGTGTCTTGGTACCACCGACTTACCTATTCCCTTTACAACAGTGTCGCTGCATTTCACTGACTTGTTTCAGTTTGGAGGGTAACCCCGCGGCTGCATATATCAGCCTACGGCGAAGGGTCGCGCTATCACGATGTTGTCACGAACTACATCGCGACAACTCCTTACGTCATAGTGACGTCGTATTATCATTGGTCATCAAACCGCGGCCGCCAGGTTATATTTGTGCAGCCTGTTAATGATATTTGTGCGCCACACGACAAAGCAAACAAGTATATTGTAACATTCTTTCTTCTCAAATTAAAATGTTTTCTTCTCAAACTCCTAATTCATGAACATTTTTAATTTTATGCTACTGTGTACTCTATTTCATTCGCCCATTCGATTACGAACTTATGATACAGCTTCATAAATATGAAAGGTCATATCGTTGTATGTTATTTTATTCTACCATGGAACAAAATAAAATTGCATAGGTCGATACACCAGGTCAATATCAAAATACGGTTTATACATGAAATTACCTAAACATGTATGCGGATAAATTATAGTTTGTTCTAATTATTATTGTTTATCGTAATTAAATTATAATTTCTTTGTTGTGAGTCGCACAAACCGTTGACCGCCCCGTTGGTCGTGTGGTTAGCGGCCCTGACTACGTAATCGACGGGGCTCGGGTTCGATCCCCGACGGGGACAAGCATTTGCGTGATGAGCATAAATGTTTGTATTTCCGGGTTTGTGTGTTTATTAAATATATTCCAGTATTTATATATGTATTTCTATGTATTAGTATTGTTGACTAACATCCATTACACAAGCAAATAATTTGCTTACTTTGGGGTTAGATTAGTAAGTGTAATTTGTCCCGTGAATATTATATTATATTGTATTAAATATTACCTGCGGAACGCAGTTTGTCGCCCATTGCAGTGATGCGTCTAGGCCCTTTGCAATGCAGTTGCGCGATAGGCCGATACATCGTACTAGTGCGAATCGTCGCCGTAGCCCGATGTGTATAGCTACGCCATAAGATAGCCGATAACGGTAGTATTCCAGTGCCCCCACAAGGTTAGCAAAACACCATTTATATTTTTGAGTCTACAAGCGGTAGTTTCTTATTTCTTATCATCTGGAAACCATCTGCTTGTTTATTGTCCTATGAAATAAAATAAAAGAAAATTAATAAATTTATTGTTAGTTGATTTGTCTGAATATTGCGAAAATGTTAAATACGAAAGATTAAATACAAAGGATAAACAAAAAATCCTCATTTTATGTAATTGGCTCGCAGTCCTAAAAAATCAATCCATTTAAAATTGGAAAAACAAAAAGTCTTTATTAGGATCTCAAAATTAAGATAAAGGAGAATCAATAATAAGGATATTTAAATAAATATCAAAGAGAGTGAAAAAAATTACATATTAAATATCGGTGCTTCGTAACCACTTTGATTGTATTATGTTTGAGGATGTTCGCAAGAGTAAATTAAACTAAATAGCCTACCTTCAACCTAGATAACGATATAGAAGTTTCCTTTATAGTTTATTTATATAAACATGCCCAGTCATTCAGAACCGACACAACCACATTAAAGTAACCTAGAAATATTATTTACTTGTGCATTGTTTACCCTGATTACACGAGAAAGACGATAAAATAGCTTTTACGGTTAAGGAGTTCGTGACAGTCTACAGAGAGCATTACAAAAACATTGAATTCCAACATCTAAGGCAGAGGTCAAAGTGGCACTTAGTTATAAACTTAAAATACGTCAACGCTTAGTGTGCGAATATAAACGTTAAGCTATTCATTCAAAACGTAGCGTATCGCGTGTGTTATGTCCTCATCATGTAAATGCGAGTGCTTGTGGCTATTATATTCCAAGTTATGATCGAAGATGTTTGTTAAATGAGGTAGATATGACTTCCGCAATAAAGTTTAGGATCAATGGTGGCATAAAAACAATAATTACAGGTAACTTATATATTTCACAATTTAAAGCATTTTTTGGATTGTCACGGTTTTAAATCCTAGATCAGATAATTTCTTCTAAAAGGGGTTTTATATATAAAGAAGCCAACGGTTACGAGGTTCAGCTGATGGTAAGTGGTCAATATCACCCATAAAGACTATATCATCAAAAGGTTGAGTTGGTATTTTTTAAGAATCAGTAAGCTCCTTTCAAAGTTTTTTTGTTCGTTATCCTTCCAGAAAAACGTCCATCGAAATCGAACCCATTCACACATCGATTTAAAAAAGGAATAGTGGGAGACATAAAGTAAGACGGGGCAAAAGTTACATCTTTTTGTTACTCTGAAAGTTAGCTGAGGCACAGCCATTCATGAAATGAGTGAAAATTGTGGGACTAATAACGATGGCTCTCCATACAAAAAATTGATGCCTTTTTCACCCTTTAACCTTTTAGCCGCTAATACTGCTAGATGCATCTAATCATTTAAATGAGATAGACTTTTCTAAATTTATTTTAATTTTATTTTTCACAAGATGAGATATAACATTAAGAGTAGTAGTTTTCTTGTACTTAAATTAAAATAGTCCTCATCACAACATTATTATGAGTATAACAAAAAGCTTAATTTAACATAAAAATTTGAACATCAATTTATTTAAAAGTTTAAAATATGATAGGTATAGCCATGGTGAGAAAAATCTAACAACGTTTTAAAAAATTATCTCCGATTAAAAACATTATTAATTTAATAATATTTTAAATCGGGGATCATTCTTTCCTAAACTCGCCAAATGTCACATCTTCCTCTGTGGATAGAAGTCTTTGTTAAAAGCGGTGCTTGTGGCTATTCCACATTACGATCGCGCAGAGAACTTTACGAACACAAAGATAATCACGCTGCCCAGCCATAACTCATGCGGCAGTATATTTAAATTCGCGTTTGCACATTGAAACACGCGAGTAACAAGCTCCAATGGATACAGCTATCGTGCATACGTTTGGGGTCATTGCTGCATGTGTAACAAGGAGCTTTTTACTCGGATAACAATATGGGTACAATGCAATTCAATTCATTTATGAAGCGAAATATTATTTTGCCAAATTTAAATATTAAAAAATAAAATATTTTTCTACGTATTTTGATAGTAAACACGCATATGACTTTTTTATATAAGATTGGAAACAAGCAGATACTCTTCTGATGGAAAGAGACAACATTCGCCTATAGACACCATAGATATTAATGATGCTTTGCTATCCTGTGGTGAGGTCTTAATGTCACATGCAACTGTTTCCCGACTACCTTATCGTCAAACCAGAACACGACAGTGACAATTACTGACGCTATTACGGCAGGAATAAGTAAGGCGGTGGTACACTATAAGGTGGTAAAGCATAGACATGCAAAAATCAGAATACGATTTTAGTTGAGATGAGTTGTGGGACAAGAGTTGCGACCCCACAAATATGGATTTAACTTTACACGAATGCTCTCTTGATATTAAAAAATAAATATGCGTGCTTTGATTTTTGCATTACAGTTTAATGAGGTAAGTGAAATCCGTGGAGCAAAAATACGATTTCTTTAAGCTTCAAACCGAAATACTGCAGTGACAAATACTGAAACTATTATGACATAAAAAGGTAAGGTGGTGGTGGTACTAAACCCGAGCGAGACTATAAAGAAATCTAATCGCAATGATAGTTGCATATATAAACTCTGCATGCTTTTAACGAATTGCCAGACAGAAAGGCAGAAAAAATATACTACGTTATCTGACATTCACAAAATTAATATTAGGCAAACTTAAAATGTGCATTTATTTTACAAATATAAAAACAATATTTATAATTGTTTTATTGTATATCCAAAGTAATCTTAAATTTTTGATTGCCATAATATTTTATGCCACATACGCAGGAAAATCCTCGACACTCCATTTATTAAAGATATTATCATTGAAGTTTCACCAAGTGCTAGCGATAAAAAGTATCGAACATTAAAACTTAACAAGCCACACTATGAAGGCCATGCTATATAGTAATATATATTTAAGTGAAAGAAATCAGAACATAAATTACATTTTACAAGGGTCCATTAAAACGAAATCGTGCCACCGCGGACGTGTAATAAATACAATCTTACTTAAGTTTTCATATTCACTAATAGTTACGATAGACTTGTTATTCTGTCCACGAAGCTAACAAAGCACGGGCACAGATAACAGACCGATATAGAGCGAATGAGCTCTGTCTACGCTCGCCGAATGATAACTGTTCGTAAGAGCATAAGATACCATAAATTTTTCCCATACATGAATGGTCGGTAAATCGCCGCATTATGTTCAACATGGTTTCGTAACAAAAACCTTCCGGCATTCTTGCTTATGTCCACTTATCAATTCTCAACAAATCGACAGTCACGATTCCACATGGATAGATTCGGATCAGTAAACGTGTAATATCACTCAGATTTGGTCTAGAAAAACGAATTGTCGTGTTTGGTTAGATGCTCCTCATATTTCCGTTAGTCGAACATTCACTGAAAATGTGTTCTTGTGGGATCTGTGATTGCTATAGACAAATCGGTATCGGAAACATTTATCTCACCACGAGCGATTACAATAAAATGTTATGGTTAGTTTGACTCAAAAAGATTTTAAATTGTAATATAAATTTAAATTATATCATACATTTTTGTAAGATTTTATAATGTATGTCTTTCCATATATTATAAAATTATAATTTGTGATTACAAATTTCCACTTAATAAAAATGTCTCTCGACCGAAGTAAACCTGTATCTGTTGTTTACAATGCTACAGACAGAATGTTCCAGAAAGTAGGGTGTTTTGTTTGTCAGTAACTCTAAAATTCCAAAAAGTTCAATATTTTAACCATATTGTCGCAAGATAATTATAATTGCAAATATAATGCACGCTTTTAATATAAAAATGTTTATTTATTCATGAAATTATATTTTTATTTTTTTAATTTAAATACAATTTTATGAACAAAAACAATCTTGCGCGTATTCTCACGTCTTCATAAATTAATTGACTCAATTACGTAGCATTGTATAAAGTTCTACAATAAGTTTTCCTATGCCAAATTTATTAGTAAATAAATAAAAATGTAAAACTTGTGTAAAATAAAACGTTCTTAAAATATTAAGACCGTAAGAGACAGAAAAGCTTGACATTAATTACAACTCATGCTAATTTTTATGGGGGATATTGTGATAGTATTTTATTGAATAGTATTTTATAGAACAACACGTAGTAAAAACTTTCGTATAAAAAATAAAGCAATTGAGTTTCTTCCATCTGATTATTTTATTGTGTTGCGTTTTCGATGTGACAGTTTATGTAAATTGAATTTGAATTTTTGTAAATTGAATTTGAATTCACTTTTTGGATTTTCAGATGCATTATTGGCACAAATATAATTCCTCAATATCCACTGAATATGGTAGATACATAAAAAATACTGTGACACACAATCATCTATTTTACGAAACTATCTTTTGAGTTTGCTTACACTGTTCGCCTTTTGTAATACATCGTTGCCTCGTTTATGTTAATTTATTCGCATTTCAATAAGACGCATCTAAAAACCCATTATGCATCATCATGTCTCATTTTTTTGCTTTATATGTTGCAACGGTGCAATGTTTTTATTTTCTGTTGCATTATTGATAAGGGAAAGGACGTGAGCATCGAGCTTTAGTTTCATCGACATTAATATGTTGTGAGAAAATGCTGCTGCAATTTATTTTATTTTGTAGGGACTTTCATAACTTTAAGTATGTTGTAACTTTACAAGCGCTCATTAATTTTTTCCCTTATTTAATTAAAAATATTACATATAATGTTAAAAAACTAGCAGATAATGTAAAATATATCTTTATACAAATATTGCAAAGTTATAGGTCCGCTTACAATAGCATTTGAATTTATATTTGTAGTTTGGATAATATATCTTATAGTATGTACTTTATCGGATAGCTGTAAGTGCGTTTATATGTATCTTATATTACATACATCTTCGATCAATACGTATTGATGTTTAGAGACGTGAAGATTTCAATTAAAATAAAGTAAAAGATTTAATGAAAAAAGAGAGCAGAAATAAAGTAATTTGTAATCTAGAATAATTTTATTGCGTTCAGAACTCAAGATTATTTCATCCTAACTAATATAATGAATGCGACAGTGAGTTTGTTTGTTTCACGGCTAAACCACTCAATCAATTTTGATGAAATTTGTCATGGAGGATAGTAGAATATCTGGGGTGACATATAGACCTTTTATAATTAGACTAGCTGTTGCCCACAAATTCGTCTGCGCGGACTTCGTTTACTCCGCACAGCTCCGCCCCCTTAGGTGATAGCGTGATAATATGTAGCCTATATGTTGACCCGACCTGTTAGTAATTCATACAAAATTTGAAGTAAATCCATACCATTGAGTTTGCCCCGGACATATATACAGACAAACAGACAAAAATTCTAAAAACTTTATTTTTGGCTTCGATATCGATTGTAGATCACGCCTCAAGTATTCTTTTAAAAAATACTCAATGTACAGTTTTGACTTTCCTACGATTTTATTATATGTATAGATAGCTTATGGCTTGTTTGCTATCTTATGATATAAAAAAGAGAGAGCCTGGACCAACACGGGAGCTAACTCTTAATTCAAAAACATCCTTAAGGGCCTGAAATAAGGATGAAATTTATAAAAACACAACGACTAATCGCGGGAGAAGCTGCGCGGAGCAGCTAATTTATATTAATATTATAAATGCGAAAGTTTGGATGTTTGGATGTATGGATGGATGCATGGATGTTTGTTACTCAATCACGCAAAAACGGCTAAACCAATTTCGATGAAATGTGTGCCAAACACATGTAGATGATGACTTGGAATAGTACATAGGCTAAACCAAAAACGTTTATAATGCAACGGGCTGCATGCTGCAACTAGTACTTTTATAAATTCAAAAATCTTTATAAAATAATTAAGTACATTAATTTCTCATTTTTCGCTAGCTGCAACTCACATTTTTCTGCGTAAATAAAGTTTTTACTGAATTTAGAGCAAATAATATATTTTGTCGCAATAAAAAGCACCGTACTTATGTGTTAATTCTGTACATAAATTTCATTTACGGACATTTAATTCCATATAACTATATTTTGGGGGAAAAACAACAGACACCCAAACTTTTATATTCAATATATTAAAAGGATGATTTGAAAATTAAGTTTATATCATTTTTTGTGTTTGTTATTATATTTCCAAACTTCGTGTAGATTTTTTATTTTTGTAATATTTTTGTTTGTAATGAAATTGACATCAAGATATGCTTCAGTAGAATTAAGTATTAAGTCTGGATCAGAAGTTATCAATGGAAAAAAGTTAATAACGAAGATGGCTTTCAGGGACATTAGATATAAAATGAAGAAGGAACAGCTAAGCTATTAAAACTTCAACATAAAGAAGATAGGTCGTCTTCAAGATTTGTCACGTTTTATATTATGCCCTCGACATAAATAGACCGTAATGCTAAGTCACCGTAAAATGAAGTACGATGATATGAAGACGTTGAGTTAATCGTAATATACTCGTATTTATAATGTTATTTGTAATGTAAGAGCAAAGCGTATTACTCTTCACCTTACTGCTAATACTCTTTGCTCTTATCGAATATTTTATATTGACAAATTTTATATAAGATGCTGCAGACATTGGTCAAAATTAATCTTAAATAAATAAATAACGTCACATCCATATCGCCTTACAAGTCGGCAAATGTAAATAATACACTGACTGACACACTGACAAATTAGTTAGCTAAAGGTTAATATAAAGTTTTAGGGTATGAAAAGTAGCTGACCTATCGACAAATAGTCTGATTCGGTCCATTAGATCATAATATTAAGTCTCGCAATACTCAAAAACTTTTTAAAACCACGTTAAAACGTTTGTAAAAACATGTTAAAATTAATTTAAACGAGCTGTGCAACACAAAAAAAAAAAACACTGAAGTAATGAAACCTGAGGCGGTTTTATGAATTTAGCGTTTACCTATTTATAATTAAATTCTCAATCATAACTATTTACTAATCTTAATTGTTATATTTAGTATAGTACTAACATTGACCTAACATAAGTTAGATCTAACAGGCTTAAAAATACTGCATATTTACATAAATAGTTTAGATTGATTTTAGTTTAGTTTGTTTTATCACAAAAGAAATACTACCTTTCTATTCACCAAAATTTCTGTCACACAATTTTCTCAACTATAGCGCTCGGTCACTCTTAGAATATCAAACTTGAAACCAACGTTTATAACTTTTTTCATGAAAGTAGCATTTAGACATTTGGTGATATTTTATTTATTCATCAAGTGTCTTATTGTTATTCTCTTCGACTTAGACTATGAATACGGTTACTCCGTGTTAGTTGGGGCTCTTTGGAAGAATAGTCGAACTGCCACTCTGTAAGGCAGGTCGTAAAAGGCGACTGATTGGCTACACGTGTCATTATCATCGTGACTACTAGGTAGTGAAGTTCCGCACGTCTCGTCTTAATGTTTTTCATTGTCGTGTTCGGGTTTGGGGGGTAAGGCAGGCGGTAGACTTATAGATGTGGCATTGCCATCCCGCCATATGGATAGCAACACCATTTACATCTTTGGTGTCTATAGGTGATGGTTTCTCTTTCCATCAGGAGAGCCACCTGCTTATTTGCTATCTTTAAATCTTCCTATGAATTTTTAAACTAACGCGTTCTTTTACAACTAAGTTCTATATACGAAAGAAAATATAAGAAAGGTTTAGAACAGTTTAATTTTTAAAAATCAAATAGAATATTCAAAAAATATATGTAAGTAAGTACATATAATATAGAAGGTTAGATCTACAAAAAATACAAATAACATATTTGAGTCTGGTGGTACTATTTATAATATAATTAGTAAATATATTACTGTAACTTGGAAAAAGTAGACAAAAGCATTGATTTGATAAAAAAATAATGTATACTCGATAAACAAGCACACATAAAATTCTGGATATATGAATGTTTGCCTACCGGACTGGACCCGACCTTACTCAAGTACATAGTAAATGTACTTCAGTATGAGATGAACCTAATATGTTACGAGTGGGTACAGAACTAGGTTCAATCGTTTATAACTATATCGAACTGTACGTCCAGCGACTGTTATTGGGATAATTATTCACATTTATACCTATTTATTTTTTTACGCTAGTTTAAAAATAGTGCTACCACGTCAAATATTGTTTTGTCACTGCCGTAGTATCTTAGTCTGATCGTGGGTGCACTGGTTGTACCTCTGCCTACCTCATCTAGGATACTTGCGTGGAGATACTACTATTATTACTTTTCACTCAAGTGGTTTCACTGCAACGATGATATGGCCGACCATTCCATGAAAAGGTCTTATTTCATGAAATGGCCAGCTAAAACTAAAAATTTAAATGTCAGCGTTTGATGGTATATCAATATAATATTTTGATGGTATATGATATACCATACTAATATAATAATATTGATATAACATCAAACGCTGACGTTTAAATTTTTAGTTTTAGCTGGCCATTTTATGAAATAAAAACTTTTCATGGAATGGTCGGCCATATCATGGTCTACGTACACAAATATATGTAGGTACGATAGGTACCATTTACCATTATATCAAAAGTTTAATAGAAATGGCAAATGAAGAAACAATTTATTTTTAGGTGACTTTCATAAAATTCAAGTTTTGTATCGTAACGACAATTTTCATCAAATTTAGTTCTATTTTTTTTTGGAAATGAACTTAAGCAGTTGGTCCAAATGATCGCTACTGCGAAATCGGGCTTTTGGGGCGAGCAACGTGCTCAGCCAGAATTTAAGTTAAGTGGGCTAAGAACCCACCCTAAGAGTGTCTCCTGTGAGACCGAACCTTGGCTTAGGGCAGTATTTTGACGATTGGCGGGAGAGTAAGTGGCATCAGGCCTTTTTTTTCGACTCGTTATTGGCTCTTGGCCGGAGTCTCGAGTGTTGGCGGGCCGAAAGAATGGGCCGAGTCGCCGCCGGCGGCGAATTGTGAAGTGTATATTGTGATGGGATCGTCGGGATCGGATAGGACGTGACGTGGCCTATGTTCTATGTTGTCATCGAACGTGGTCTATGTTTGTCATTGGCGACCGCGGCCGCGATGAAATTTAGTTCTAGTAGGCGCAATTTTATTAGCTTTTTACCAGAGTAATGGTACGCCATGACGTGTTACAAAAACAAATCGGTATAAGCGCCTCTTACTGTGGTTAATGTAAGTATTATGATTTATGATCAATAAGGTTTGAACTTATGAAGTAGCCGTGCATTTAGCTGTTCATATCGTGAAAAGCTGATTAATCACTGATCTGGTCAAACCATTTCATAATGTGGACAGTAGATATTTTGGATTGAATGAAATACAACTATTTCATGGAATGGTCGGCCTCATCAGGAATGGATTAATATTTTGCACAAGTTGCTATAACAGTTTCAGGGTTATATCTAGGCAATATTTTCATATATAATCCAGAGTTGCTCTATAATATGTATTAGATCAATAAAAATATCCTGTTTTCCAAATTATTAAAATATTTACGATTACGTAGGCATATTAATTAAAACTTAGAATTTAGTATTTATTTGTGGGATCAGACTCAGATTATAAAATACACCAGTCAGTTACCAGCGGCGTCTTTTTTGTAGAATCGAAATAAATAAACATATCGTATTGAACATTCACTCATATCTATACACAACTATTTGTACAAAAATAAATGTTACATAATATATTTTACTGAGATGGTGGAACTATTATATCGAAAATTTAGTATAATAGTCATTCAAAGCCGTATAATCTTTTACCACTTAGCAGTAACATCTTTACCGCATTCACTATCTAACACAACTGCATGAAAGAAAAGTGTTGAGCGGTAATATACTACTTATCTTCTATAATAGCGTCAGAACTTGTCTCTTTAGTGTTCGGGTTTGGACGGTAAGTTAGCCGTTTAACCTAACCTTATCTACTCATGTGGTAACCAAAGAGTACTACTATCTACTCATGTGGTGTAACATCCATATTAAAGCATCGACATAGTAATATCTTTTTCGCTGTATTAAACGGATAGGAACGTAAATCGTAATATTATCCTAATGTGCATAAATAGAAGGCTATCCATCAGGAGAGCCATCTGCTTGTTGGATATCCTTAAATATAAAAATATATTAAGTTCAAATAAACCATCACTATCAGAATTTTTATACTAAATATATAAAATACAATTACGTGAGCAATGTACAATGTACTGCTAGTATTAATGAGTCATTAAGCAATAAGTTCTAGGAATACACTCTACCAAAAAATTACTATTCTGAGTTGTATAATACCGTGGGAAAAATATTTTAGGCTATTCACGAATATTCATCGGCCCGGCCAATTCAAATCCGGTGAAAATCAAATTCAAAAATTCTTCAGTAAGCCAGGACTTAATTTGAAGAATTTCTGAATTTTATTTTTTTTCAAACGAGATGAGAATTTATTATTATTAAACTAGCTGATCCGACAAATGTCGTTCTGCCTTTTTAACTACTCTTATTTTTTTTAAATATTTTTCACCTTTTAAACCTTCCCTGGATTTCAAAAATTAATTCAAAACCAAAATTAGCCAAATCGGTTCAGCCGTTTTTGAGTTTTTGCGAGACTAACGAGCAGCAATTGGTTTATATATATATATAGATTACCAGTCGTCTACCTGTCTACCTGACAGTTCGTAAAGGAAGGACGTAGGCTAAACATCTGGCTACCGCAGTGAATACTATCGCAGTGAATATATTACCTACATCACTACCACACGAATTAGCGCACAATTATTATCTATGATGTTTAGAGACGAATCGCCTGGACGGTATTTTTTTAAACAGAGAGCTATATTCTGCCTCTTTTTAGTATCCTATAAAATAAAAGCTCCACAATCTATATTAAAATTATAAATTCTACAGTTTGGATGTTTGGACGTATGGATGGATGGATGTTTGTTACTCAAACGTTCAAAAAATAACGGGTTTGGATGAAATTTGGCACATAGGTAGATGATGACCTGGAATAGAACATAAGGCTACTTTTATCCAGGAAAAATGAATAATATTACTAGCTGCAGCGGGCTGCTGCTGAAGCTAGTAATATTATAAATGCTAAAGTCTGTCTGTCTGTGTACCTGTTACGCTTTCGTAGCGAAACCGCTGAACCGATTTTATTATGCTGCTCATCACACAAATGCTTGTCCCCGTCGGGGATCGAACCCGAGCCTCGTTGCTTACGTAGTCAGGGTCGCTAACCACTCGATCAACGGGGCGGTCAAAACTAGAACTACCCGCCTGTTGAGGATATAAAATACATTACATATTAATTAGTTTCCTAACTTCAATGCTCTGGAAACGCCTTCTATGTCTAAGATACACTTAACTTGATTTCAAAGTTTAATCCCGAAGTTAGAGTTCTAGATTGAAAATCAATACTAATTTAGTTCATCTATTTATAGAGAATTATATATATATTTAGTTTAAGCTATCTGTCCCGCGCAGCTTCGACCTCGAGGACGCCCGCTATATGGACGACGATATAATAACTTCTTTCATACCGTTTTTTTATACTTATATATATATATATATATATATATATATATATATATATATATATATATATATATATAAACCAATTGCTGTTCGTTAGTCTCGCTAAAACTCGAAAACGGCTGAACCGATTTGGCTAATTTTGGTTTTGAATTAATTTTTGAAATCCAGGGAAGGTTTAAAAGGTGAAAAAAATAGAAAAAAATAAGAGTAGTTAAAAAGGCAGAACAACATTTGTCGGATCAGCTAGTTTAATAATAATAAATTCTCATCTCGTTTGAAAAAAAACAAAATTCAGAAATTCTTCAAATTAAGTAATTTGATTTTCACCGGATTTGAATAGGCCGGGCCGATGAATATTCGTGAATAGCCTAAAATATTTTTCCCACGGTATTATACAACTCAAAATAGTATTTTTTTGGTAGAGTGTATTCCTAGAACTTATTGCTTAATGACTCATTAATACTAGCAGTACATTGTACATTGCTCACGTAATTGTAATTTATATATTTAGTATAAAAATTGTGATAGTGATGGTTTATTTGAACTTAATATATTTTTATATTTTAGGATATCCAACAAACAGATGGCTCTCCTGATGGATAGCCTTCTATTTATGCACATTAGGATAATATTACGATTTACGTTCCTATCCCTTTAATACAGCGAAAGATTACTATGTCGATGCTTTAATATGGATGTTACACCACATGAGTAGATAGTAGTACTCTTTGGTTACCACATGAGTAGATAAGGTTAGGTTAAACGGCTAACTTACCGTCCAAACCCGAACACTAAAGAGACAAGTTCTGACGCTATTATAGAAGATAAGTAGTATATCAGTTTCTTTTGAAAACAATTTGTCTAACAGTAGATTATAATTATTATAGGACTAAAAAATATTGGCTGATGGTGGGTGTACTGCTTGCATTTGCCCGCCTTTTTGGAGATATGGTTAATGGTATTTTTACTTGCCCTTTCCCGTGAAATAACCCGCGCTGGTCCCAATCCCGCGTTATTATCAAACATTGGGAGCAGCATAATTGTTGACCATGATGACCTCCACGTTGGTCGAGTGGTCGGCGATCTTGAGTATGCAATCAATGGGACTTGAGTTTGATTCCCGACAGAGACAATCATTTGTGTCATGAGCATAGATTTTAGAAAATTACAAACTTTACCTATTTATATAATATTATATTCTCGATTAATGATCACGATTTACATTTAAATATTCGGCGATGTAAACTTGTAAATGTAGAAGTGTTGCAATACATTTGTTAATTCAAACGATTTATTCGCAAAAATAGATTAACAGTTTATGTGTACATATAGTCATATATATATATATATATATATATATATATATATATATATATATATATATATATATATATATATATATATATATATATATATATATATATGCAGTGAGTTCTGTGTACCATTCATCTGCTGCTGCTCTATACACATCATAACTCTCCTTATACAAATTATTCTATACAGGTATAGAAATACACGCGTTGATTGCGTATATATTTTGCTCATATCAGTTTTATAACAATCCATACATTCTATTGGTCCGGGCTCTCCCTGAGAAATAGACCATCTGCCGTTCTGCTAGGCAGTTCTTAAGAAGCGAACGATTGACTATGCGAATCACTACCATCGTGGCTAATAATTTGATTTATTCTAAAAAATTTAATATTTCTAAAAACTTTGCAATATTCTAAAAAATATCACAAAATTAGCTATGTGTCTATTATGCGCCACATACCGTGCAAAATAAACGACTGGTTGGAGAACTCAGCGGGTGCATCGCGCTACGAGGCAGAGCAGTACGCACATTGTGACGCAATGATTGCGTGGCGTGAAGTGAAAAAATCATAAGTCGCAAATTTTGCTCACAAAACAAGGAATTTCCATCATGAATTGAACGTAAAAATTGCATGTTTACTAAAGTTTTGGATACTCTCCCCTGGATTTGGCACCACCGCCTTCCTGTAGAAAAGCGTCAGTGCTTGTCCCTGTCGTATTCCAGTTTAGAGGGTAAGGGAGCCGATAAACTTACGCATATAACATTTCGACCCCGTCATAATGATAGCAACGCACTATTAACATTTTTGGTGTCTTTGGGCAACGGTTGTTTTTTTTCTATCCATCTGCTTATTTTTTTTTATTTTATGATGTAAAAAAAATTGTACATATGCATGAGACTTAAGCTCTCACAATTTCTTTATAAAAATTTTAGATGTTTTAAACATACATTAAAATTCACGGTTTAAGTTACCATACCGTTAGAACGAGGCAATTTAAAAAATCATGAGGTCATCTTGTTAGTACACGCTGTGCTCAACATAGTAATTTATAAACGTCCCATTCAAAACTGACCCCGTTAAGATTGCCCAAGACACCGTTCAGGTGAACACTGAAGATCTCATAAAGCATTATTAATAGCTTTGAAGTTTCGAGTCCGGTACAATGCGTTACGTAACCGCAATCCTATGACAATGCTTCTCATTATAAGTCTATAATAATGGTATATCAATCATACCGTCTTTTGTTATTTTAAAGCAAACACCTAAAATAGCTTTTGTTTTATATTACATATATTCGAAAAACGTGACACGAGGGGTGTCTTACAACTCAAAATGTATTTTACCATAGTGCCTACTTACAGTAGAAATTTGCCAAAAAAACAGGTACTGCAGATATATAGAGTGTACGGTAAAGTGTACAAAAAACTTAACTAAACATGAAATTTTTACGTTCAATCCATGATGGGAATTCTTTATTTTGTGTGCAAAATTTACGACTTATGATTTTTTCTTATTTTCACACCACGCAATCATTGCGTCGCAATGTGCGTACTCTTTAACTTGTAGTGCAACGCGCCCGCCGATTTCTCGAACCAGTCGTTCATTTTGGATGGTATGTGGCGCATTAGCTATATGTATATTTATATCAATGATTATATCCTTAAATTTTTATATTTTTTAGAATACTGCAAAGAATAAACCAAATTATACAAAGTTAAGGTAAAAAAATCGTCAAAAAATCAAAAATTTCCAACACAGATTTCCTACGGCTTTTATCTCAAAACTAGCTGTGCCCGCGACTTCATCCGCGTGGAAATTTTCTAAAATAAAAGTAGCCTAAGTTACTCCTTATTACACCAGCTATCTGCCAGTGAAAGTCCCGTCAAAATTGGTCCAGCCGTTTCAGAGATTATCCGGAACAAGCAGACAGACAGACAAACAGACAAAAATTGTAAAAATGTTAAGTATGTACCGTATATACATCCATATGGATTTAGTAGCCAGTGAAAGTCCCGTCTTAATCGGTACATCCGTTTTAGAGATTATCCGGAACAAGCAGATAGACAAATAGACAAAAATTGTGACAAATGTTGAGTATGTACCGTACAAATCCATGTGGATTTAGTAAAAAGCATAATATTACAAACAGACACTCCAATTTTATTTGTTTGTAGAGATAATGGTTCAAATCCATGGTTTCAACTTTCGGTAGACCATCCGTTACATGATATATACGGTGAGTAGTAAAAATACTCTCCGATCGTCAAAGGCATTGGTTGATAGTTTGATGTTATTTTGTGGGTTTAATAGATATCTTTTCCCTGATCAAACTAAATAATATTAAATATTTTTTTTAGAATTTTATTACATTGGCAACAAAAAATGTCAGTCAAAATCATGTCGGCAAACTTATAGGCTACATCATGGACGCCGCGACCACCTACCTACTTGACAAAATGTTGTTTGCTAAATTAGCAAATATTCGTCAAGTATAGTAATGTTCGCTAAATTTCACGGAAACTGAAGGTTAAATATTGGCATTTTAAAATGCCGTGATATTTTTTATAAACTTTATGTAGAATCATTTTATTTTATTCTTTAAACACTGTCATCAACTGACCTTTATAATACTTTGTCAATTTCGGTTCGGGCAGAGTAGTATAGATAAATATAGATTCTTAAAATTAAATATCTTCCTGTCTCGTAGTCTAGGGCATAGCCTATTCGGCTTAATGTCATGAAGTCCCGGGTTCGATCTCCGGGTCGGGTAAAATGTAATTGAGGTGTATTTTCGAATTTTTTCTTGAAAATCCAAAAATTTCAGTGGCAGCTCGGAATCTGGTGGGTGACGTGCTACCATTCCCGTGCCTTGAACAAGCACGTAAAGCCGACGAATAAAATATTCGATAATTGTTAACAGGTCGGTAAAATGTGGCGATGAGGATCACCACTTATCTCGCCAACCGATAAACCAGTGAATCGTAGTGAACTGGAAAGTCTATACACGATCGGTTTACTCTGCTTACCACACAAGAGAACCGGACAAGATAATACTTTTTAAATATCCTAAATCTATTCATTGTTAGTACGTTAAGGAAAACTTTGGAACCCTTTTTAAAACAATCGCGCGAACGGTGCTGTGTGAAATTTGGCAAATTTAAAATTTACATTGCGAAGGACTGCAGAAACCAAATATTTTTTTAATAAAATGCAATTATAAATACATTAAATTAAAAAAAACATTACACACACTACATTATGTGACACATGTAGGTACATGATAATATACCATTGACGTGTATAATATTATACACGTCAGTGTAATATACACACGTATACTTATTATTTTCTTTACGGCTAAAGGTTTTTCGCCGTGTTGGCCCCGGCCTCCTTTGAAGAATAGGTCAACTGCCGTTCTGCCAGGCAGGTCGTAAAAGGCGACCGATTGGCTATCGAGTCACTACCATCGTGGCTACTAGGTGGTAGAGTTCTGCATTGTCTCGCCCGGGTCTGGTACCACCGCCTTGCCTATTCCTGCCGCAATAGCGTCAGTGCTTGTCGCTGTCGTGTTCCGGTTTGGAGGGTAAGGTAGCCGGTAAACTTATGCATGTGGCATTAGACCTCGCCACAAGATAGCAACGCACCATTAACACCTTTGGTGTCTATAGGCGATCGTTGACTCTTTCCATCAGGAGACCCATCTGCTTGTTTGCTATCTTATGATAAAAAAAAGGTAGGACTACCTTCGATTTACGTTATATCATGGACTATTAAGATAATGGAGTTATGGAATTCATTTAGTATTGTACCAAAATAAACATAATAATTAAAGGCATTAGTTTAAATATAAACAGGTACTCAAAGGTAGGATTACCTTCGATTTACGTTATATTATGGACTATTAAGATAATTGAGTTATGGAATTCATTTAGTATCGTACCAATATAAACATAATTAAAGGCTTTTACAATCAATTATTTATTTATTACCGATACTGTTTCTAAAACAATAGCGACATTACAACTTTCAAATAATTCGCTGCAGTTGTAAGGACCACCAAGGCTAGATAAGGAAACGCTATTAGAATAAATGACTAAATATAATGTACATTACTTGCCATCGGCACTTGGTGACAATACTTCATAATAATTACTTGAATTCAAATAACTTGTTGTAATTCATGATTAACAACTATGCAATATTTATTATTAATTAAAAAGCCAACCGATTTCACATTTTACTTTATTACAAAGGCTAAAATATCTTTATCTACTATATATACTGATATACTAATCTAAACTAATATAAAGACTTATAATTGAGCTAATATAAAGTAAAGAGGAAATGTTTGTTAGGATTGGTATATGGGGTTAACTACCATCGCAAATTAGCATATGGTCTGAAAGTACATAATGGTAATAAATTCGTTTTGTCTGCCCCGCGAGAAATCTGATATAAAGTGTTAGGCATACGAGTACCAGTTAACCATACAGGTGTTTTTTAAAAAATTAGTATAGTGGCAAACCGTTACGGCACCTGTTTAAGATTCCAGTTGCTACTTGGAATGTGATTTCGTTCATACTTAAATTAATTTATAATGCAAGAGCTCATGTTATAAAATGCCATTCAGAATTTGATATGGCTGAAATTTTTCATGCGAATATGTTTTAAATATATACACTACATATAAAACACATTGATAAGTAATAAGCAAATATTTTTAGATATTTACAGCTCCGTAGAATGTGATTTGGTTAGTACTTACTTATATCCCAAGAGCTCATATCTTAATTAGAATTCAATGTTTAATTTAACTGATCTTGTAGATACGAGTTGTTTGATAAAGAGAATAAAGTTTTTATTGTATAAACAACTTTTAACTAAACTACTTTTTATTATTAAAAAATAAAAAAATCTAAAGATGAAATTAGGTTAAATAGTTTAAAAATTTGATATGTGACATTTGATATGCTACTGGAATAAAAAGTAGTGTAAGGAATGGAACAAACTACCGTAGGTCTGTAAATTAAAGGAGTTTTCTCTAAATCAGTAGTACAAACAGAAGTACATAACTTAAGTACTCAATGTTCGTTTCATTTCGTAACCGAAGCATCATCAAGAGAGAAGGTTACTACTTCACCAGGTAAAAGTAGGAGCATTATTCCATTAAAAATATTAGTATTACATTTAAAACCATTCATTAGATCTTAAATTGACAGGATTAATTAACCACCAACAAAACTTGGTGGTGTCAATAATCCCTATAGTGAATGCGTTAAAGATCTTGGACTTTATATAGACAATACACTGTCGTGGACCAAGCAGATCCAACAGGTTAGTGGGAAAGTTTTCGATTTGGAGTACCTTGACGCGTCTTAGGTATTCGCTTCCTATTCCTACCAAGATTATGCTGGCAGATTCTTTACTTCTCTCTATTTTAGATTATGTTTACGCTAGTTACGTGAATCTCTCCATTGACCAGATTAATAAACTTGAGCGACTTCAAAATCTGTGTATTCGATTCATATTTGGTTCGCGCAAATATAATCACGTTTCCGAATTTCACGCTAAGCTCAAATGGTTACCTATTTATCTTCGTCGGAATACTCATACACTTTTACAGTTTTACTCTATTCTTTACGATCCGAAGTCTTCTTCTAATTTGAAAGAAAGATTCACTTTCCGTGACAACCAGCTCAAATATTTAAGATCGGCTGACAATCGATCTCTGTTGGTGCCACCGCAAAACACAAATTATTACAGTCGGTCCTTCACCTCTCAAGCTGTTATGTTTTGGAACTCCCTTCCAGAAGAGATAAGAAAAGCACAGAGCCTTAATTCTTTCAAAATAATGGTTAAACGTCATTTTCTATGCACCGAGTAGCTTGGTTTTATTTTCATTTAATTTTGAATTAGTATACGAATTATCATTGATTTATTTTTTATATTGTAATGCTATGTTTTTATATAATATAATTAATTTGTTTGTTTTTTTTTCTTGATCATGTTAGTGCATAAAACTGTACATTTATTCGTAGTTAGCTACACTTTTTTTATAAATTGTTATCCTTTAACCAAGGGTTGTGTGGAAGAGATCGCTTTTTTAGTGATAAGACCGCCTTTGTGTATCTAACATGGTACGAAACTGTATTTTACTTTTATGTTGTCATATATTTTGGTGCACAATAAAGAGTTATTGTATTGTATTTTAGATCTTATAAAATAACCCAGGACAGTTTTTAATTCCCTATTTATCGGTAGTATAAGTCCTATTGTGCAAAAATATCAAGACAAATCAAATACTGAATACAAACATCAGCTCTGGGACTAGGTACGTAGTTAATATACAGATGTTTTCATCTGACGTATTATTACTTAATTAAGTTGCACCTGTCTTTTAAACCTTACACAACCAATATAATATAATATGAGATTATTTAAAAATGTTGAAATTTTCAGATGTCACTTTTGATTAATGTAAACAGTTATTAATAAGTATTTTAATTAAGTGTACAAGTATTTTACTTGATTAGACGTAAGGTTTTCGACAGAAATGTATGAGTTTGTTAATCTTGGTAAATTTTAACGAGGATGGATGGTATATCACTGATATAGAACGATCGTGTGTGTGATAAGAAGATCGTGTGTTAGACGATTTAACGCAACGTCAAGAAAATTAAGTACCTCAAAGCATTATTTTAGCCAAGGTATCCACTGTACGGATTTTGTACTATATCATGAACTCAACATATTTATATTTTATACTTTTTGTCGTCAGCACTTAATGAATCACTATTTTTAATTGTTAAGGCATAAAATTGTTTTGTGAAACAGCACAATGTTACAAAAAATTATGGTGTGGTTATGGTACAAAACAATTTTTATTTTGTTTATATCGCCAACCGTTTCGTTTCGCTTTTTAAGACATCTTCAGGGCTACCAGCCTTGCAGCAGCTTGATCCCTGCAGATAAAATTAAATGCAAATCCGGTAGGCATTATAAACAAAATAAAAAGTCTGTTCTGAAACAGTACAAGTGCATTTACATTACATATTTTCTCAACTGTAGCCTATTACTTTGTTTGTGCTGGTTTCGATGTCGTTCCTTTAGGGGTTGAATTTTCAATTACTTTTTTTGGTAAAATGTTATAATAACTATTTACCTATATAAAAATCTCTCCCCCATTTGTCCTTTCAAATGATCTAAGAATCCGTCAATCGGTCACTCACGTTATCCATTTATATGTTCTAACCAATCAGTAGTACTCGGGGTCGACAGGGATAAGAATTAAGCGACGAACACAAACGTTTACATTTCTGAGTTTGCGTGTTTAAAACATATTTTATGTATTATTATCATTTACTAACACCCGTATCACAAGCAAACATTTTGCTTTCTTAGGGAGTTAGATTAAATCAGGTAGATTGTCCGTTAGTATTTTATTACCTATCGACGTATATATTAATACGTGAAGCAAAAAAATGTGTGCGCCTTTTTGATAATTACGCGAAAGACGAAAGGAGTATGTAATTTTGCACACTTAAAATTAAGACGGTGAAAGAGTACAGGAAGCTAATATTTTTATATAATATACATTAGAAACACATTTTATTAACAGAAGTATATAAAATTAAACATTACACACACTACCATTCATTTGAGATATATTATAAAATATCTACATATTATGTATACAATTTTGTTTATGGTACAAATTTGCAATTAAACTCAGAATAGATTTAATTGTGCTAGTCTATGCTCAAATTTCAATCAGAGGGTGATCGCTAGTGTTGCTTAGATACACGATCATAAACAGATCTGGTAGGTACATCTGAACGTACCAAATCTATTTATGATACAAACGACAGAAATTGAACTGAATCCTCACGATTCTAAAAAGAATACATGTGAAGTTATAGAGCACTTAATATGTTTAATCTGCTTTATGCGTTAACTACTTTGCTAGGATTAGTTGGAGACTAAATTCCACCAAAATCCAAAATGCAGTGCTCCAAAATATTAGAATACTTTAATGACAACAAACTTTGTACTGATTGCATCTTAATATTCATCTCTTAAATTATAATTATACCAATCTCCTATAAATGTTTCATACGCGTATAAAATCTTATACATGCATAATTTATTAACATAGTGTACTTATTTATACGTATATAATGTATTAATACGTACCTGGATGACCGAGCTTTGAACGGATTTTATTTTTGGTGAAAACGACGTTTTTTAAAAATTAAATCTAGTTTCGCCCGCGAAACCCCCTACATACCAAATTTCATGAAAATCCTTAGAGCCGTTTCCGATATTCAGATTATATATTTATAAAAAAAAGTATCTTCACGCCCATCTCCCCGAAGAGGTAGGCAGAGGTGCAACAAGTGCACCCACGATTAGCCGAAGACACTTGGTCCCACAAATGTGATCCTATCGCCATCCATTTTCCATTTCCAATCCCGGCCAACTTTCTCTTTCTCAGAAAAACTGAAAAAATATTTTTTATGTGCCCGACCCGGGAATCGAAACTGGGACCTCATGTGGTAACTACTAGCTGGACCACTAGACCACAGAGGCGATATATATTTATATACACAAAAATTGCTCTTTTAAAGGTATGAGATGAGTATATATATAATTATTTAATAACTTATTTCATTTCCTTCTTACATACATCTCTTCCTGATGGATCCAGAAATCTTAATATACCCACAAATGGAATGCTGGATAAAAATCTAAGTAAGAAAAATAAAATAAATATTTTATAATATCGTAAATTTTTATATATAAATATATATAAAAATTTACGATCGGTATGTTTATGTCCACAGAACTCAAAACCTAGCTGATTGTATGATATTAATTCCTTACTGTTTGCTGTTGAATAATACAATGTTTTATTTACGAGTAAGGATTTTTTCCAAAGTCTCTACGGAAATGGAAAACTTCCGTAAAGACTGGAAAAAATCATTTTCGATTTACTCATAACTGAGCCACAGCGAAGCGTAGACGGGTTCAGCTAGTAAAGTATCAAAATATGTATATATATCATAATTTAATAAATGAAACTCATTATACTCGTATTATCATAATATGTTATTTATAGTATGTAACTGTACTTAAGTATGTAAGCCTAGTCCATAATCCTTAAAATAATTTAATTTTTTAGATATATTTATGTAATTTTCTTTTTAATATTTGTTCAGTAGCGGCAACAAAAATCATCCATGAAAATTTCAAGCGCCTATCACGGTTCATAAGATACAGCCTGGTGACCCGGACAGACAGACAGACAGGCAGATAGGCAGATAGACTGACGGACGGACAGTGCAGTCTTAGTAATAGGGTGCCGTTTTACCCTTATCGGTGCGAAACCCTAAAAAACAATATACCTATTTTCATTTGTAATTAACGCATTGCCATGTCGTTCTTTCGATTGGGGCGAAACTTGGCAACTGAATTAATTGGCACTTGTGAGAAGGTTACAGACATATTACAATCAACTTGTAATAGGTGGCCTATGTGTAGTACCAGTAAATTTAATAATTTTATTGAAAGATTATTTTTGCGATACTGAAATTGCATTTTCATCAAACCAATCTATACAGAAGCCAAAGACTAACACATGGATGTAACGTAAACTTTAAGTAATAAAAGTTTAGATTTATTAATTTAGGGTTATTAGTTATTATAACCGTCCCGTTGGTCGAGTAGTTAGCGACCTTGACTACGCAATCGACGGGGCTCGGGTTTGATCCCCGACGGGGACAAGCATTTGTGTGATGAGCATAACTGTTTGTATTTCTGGGTTTGGGTGTTTATTATGTACATGTAAAAGTATTTATATATGTATTTCTATGTATTAGTATCGTTGACTAACACCCTTAACACAAGCAAATAATTTGCTTACTTTGGGGTTAGATCGATAAGTGTAATTTATTCATTATTTATTTATTAGTTTAAATAATTTATTCATTGTTATATTTAAATATTCGTCATATAAACTTATTAAAAATGTAATTTGATGCATAAAAGCGATGGTTGACTCTTTTCTTAAGAAATTAATGTGCTTGATTGCTATAAAACAAAACGAAAACTAAATTTTCATCTAAATAGATGTATCAACATAGAATAATGTAGTATAATTACGTTAGTTTCCTTTGCAGTGTAGAAAAAGTGAACTAAATGCCAATAGACATTTAGTTTGACAATGAATGTTTGACCTGTTTGTCGGTTGACGAGATGGATGGATCCTCATCACGGTATTTTCTGACCCGATAACGACTATATATTGCTTCTTGTGATAACCGATAACGACTGCTTTACGCGCCTGTACACCTTCTTATTTATAGTAAGATTAATACACGTATTACACTTATTCAATACAAGCTGTTACTCTTGGTGTTTTTTTGGTGTCATTCCTATCAATCACATCGTTTACACTTTTATATTATAATTTTTTCGCACCTTTATTTAACGTGAAACATATGGACAAATATATTTAATACTACTACTTACTACGACAATAATTACATAATATGGCATACCGTTGCTCCGTTGCTGATCACAGAAAGAAAAACGAACTTATAAATACGCTAAAAATTTCTTATATTAGAGTTGATTTTTTGGACTAAATGACCTATCGTCAAAGCGTTAACATTTTTAATTTAGATAAAATCTGATTTAATTTAGATAAGTGTATGTAATGTAATAAAAAGAACAGCTATTTATCTGAAGTGGAATGGACAAAATGGCTTCAAGTTATTCGTTGAACGTATTTTGTTTCAAGTTATTTATTTTTATCACCCTTAATCTAATAATAGGATTAAAAAGATATATGTTAAAGGTTTCGATTTACGCACTTTAAGCTAAGATTATAATCAATTCCGGTGAAATAGCACTAGAATTGCTACATAACTCTATAATGTATTAAAACCAGAAATCGCATTGTTATACTGTATTGCCTTATATTAATTAATAAAGTTCAATAATAAACCACTAATAACATCGGAAATGTCAAGCCCTTAGAATTTTTTGTACGCTTAATAAATATCTGCATTTGAGAGCATGACATTGACGGGCAAAATATAGGGTACTTCTGGACAATTCGTTCTGAGCAATTTCTTAGATTATCTAAAAAACTTGCTCGAAAATAGGAAGGTGCCTGATTTTTCTCTAGAATAGCCACTTTCACACTATCAGATATCAATAAGAAATAGACACATCTAAAGGACTTAGTCCTTTAGGGACATGGGCACTACGATTTCTGAGCTCTGTTAGAAGAATAGGCCACTTGTCCAGCCCTCCAGACAATTCTTAAAAGGTAAAAGATTAAAGAAAATATCACTGCTATCACGACTATTAGGCGGTGGAGTACTGCAACTTCTCGTCCGAGTTTGGTACCATTTCTGTGGTAATCTAGCATGGCTTGGTAGCCCGTATACTTAAACTTCTGACATTTCTTCCTTTCCACACGGATGACAACGCAATAGGCGCTGATCCTCTCTTCTCACCGGGACACAGCTAGCTGTTCGTTTGATGCTCTAAAATGTAAAAAAAAACGCAAGATATATAAATGTATAAAATAAAATCTCATTACGAAAATGAGAATTCGGATAAAATTGCATAAGCGTGATTAATAGTAGTCTAGAAAAAAACGAAAGGTTGTAATCAGTATTATAATGTAATTAAATAGGAATAAGATTTTTTGAAAATATCATCACACCTAATTTTGAAAGTTTGTAATCTACTAAGTACGGAACAAATTTTTAGTATTCCGTACATCGAGATAATGTACGTTCGGAATTGAGTGATTTTCATTACATAATTCTAGCACTTATACATAATTTACAATACTATATTCTATGAGAACAACAGCAAATAGCCAGTAGTAAATTAAAAATTTAATATAACACTGTTTCAAATTCTCCAAATACGTTTAGAAGTATAAATGTGTTTAAACAATAATAAAATGAACGCCTTCTACAACAAATGATATAACTCACATAAAACTTATAAATAATTTACTTTGTTATAAAATCGCACCAAAGAGCAAAACGTAAAAATAAACGCCAGGACAGATTTGCTCAGAACAAAAGGCAGGAAGATACCAGACGCCCCATCCATCCGTTAAGCTGATTTACTGTAGACCTACAAAGCTTCACTATAGGAGATATCTTGGTGCGCAGGATTAAAATAATTCAGACTTCAAATACAAACGTGCTCTCTGTGAGGGCGCTGGTGATTAAATATAACACAGAGGAGATTTATAAGTGTTTATTTCTGGTACAGGGGGCCTACAGCCTTTGTGTACTGGTCTTAATAAAACCTTGTTTGTCGTAAGCGTATTGTTACGGGGATGTATGTGTTCAATGTGAAAAATTTATTGAGACCGCTAGTGAATAATCGAACAGGCTGTAAATAGAAACTGAATATTTGCAGGGAAATTGAAACACAAAAGGTATTATTGTAGAGTAGTTTTATATCATAATGAGCAATTCTATTAGTAGTAAATATTTATAAAATCCCAAACCTGTTAACTTATTACCAAAAAAATATTATGTTACATACCTGTTTGAATAGTTTCTTAAAATTTGCAGTAGTTTTATTAATGTTTGTAAAGCCCTTTAAGCATAGACTAATCAAATGCTAACAGAAACGGTGTTGGGCAGTCAACATTTAGCCGGGCATATAAGCAAATGCTTGTAGATACATTATATCGAGAAAAAATAGTAATATGCCCATTTTATTATGCCGAAACCAAGGTTTTAACCACCCCGTTGGTCGAGTGGTTAGCAACCCTGACAACGGGGCTCGGGTTCGATCCCCGACGGGAACAAGCGTTTGTGTGATGAGCATAAATGTTTGTTTGTATTTTCGGATTTGGGTGTTTATTAAATACTAGCTGTGCCCGCGACTTCGTCCGCGTGGGATTTTTTTAACTTTCCACTACGTATATAGATAAGGAAGTTACTGATTTTACCCCGATTTTAGAACATCGAATTTTAATGTTTGAAAAGCTGTAACTTGATTGTAAAATTTGACTCGATTTTGATTTTTGAAATTCAATTTAGTTTTTTTAGTAAGTACTAAAATATTGCAAATGATTAAAAATGATTAGTTAAAAAAATTCGAAGTATTGTGTCGAAAAAACACTTTTGCAAAATTTTTCGTGAACTCTAACTCGAACGGATAAATAAATTTTGATGCAATTTATACATTGGACGCAGTTTTTTGAGAAGTAAAGCTGATTAAATTTTCAAGAAGTCTTAGTTGAGTCCAATCGAATCCCATTAACCACATTTCGATCGGTCAAGCCGTTCAAAGTTATGAGATGTTTACATACACACATACACACTCACGCACACACACACGCACATATATACATATGTCATCATGAAAATAGTTGGAAAAGGTTCCTAGGTACTCAAAACGTGGAGATCTGGTGGTGGTATGTATATATATATATATATATATATATATATATATATATATATATATATATATATATATACTACCACTCTCGTACCTCGGAAGAACACGTAAAACTTTCGGTCCCAGTTATTGCTAAAAATAGTCGATAATCGTTATCGTGTCAGTATATGCGGCGATGAGGATTACCATTTATCTCACCAACCGACAAACCGGTGAATCGCGGTGATCCGGAAAGACTAGACGGTCGGTTTACTCTGCCTACGCCGCAAGGTAATCGGGCGTGATGATACTTTAATAAAAAACAACAACGCCACGTATTTTTTCTCACATTTTTGATCTTTGATTTTGATTCTCACAAATAAAGGAAAGTTGAGTATTTTTTTAATGAATTTTTGCATCAAAATCGGTTTATCCGTTCGAGAGTAATCGTTGACTAAAAATTTTGAAAAAAGTGATTTTTCGACGTAACTTCGACATTTTGGTTGAATTTTTCGGTATTTTACGATATTTTAGTACTAAAAAACTACGTCGAATGCCATTTCAAAAATAAAAATAGAATCTAATTTTCAAAAGTTACAGCTTTTCAAATATTAAAATTAACTTACTTAACATTTTTGAAATATTTTAACACTAATTGACTTAAAAATCTTATCAAATTTTCTTAATTGGATCGAAATCGGTCAATTTATTTGGGATTCATTAATGATGAAATTTATGAAAAAAATGCTTTTTGACAATGCTTCGAATTTTTAATCTCAAAAATTGAGTTGAATGCCATTCGAAAGATCAAAATAGATCATCGTTTCCAAAATATACAGCTTATCAAAAATCAATATAATGCCATTTTTAATAAAATAGATGTTTGAACTGAAAAAATCTATGCTTACATTTTTTACTCTTTTGAGCTTAAAATGCCTTAATTTAGCGGGAAGTTTCAGAAATGGCCAGCAGAGTCAACCGTTTATATATATTTTAATGAATATAAATAAGATGCACCCGCTGGCGCTATTCCAAGTCATCATCTAATTGTGCGCCCGTCTAAATTGGTCTAAAAGTTTTTGCGTGATTGAATAACATCCATCCATACATTCAAACATCTAAATCCATTCCATCCATCCATTGAATGTCGAGAGCACGGTTGAAGATGCAGAAAGAGCAGGAGGATGCCCTGGAGGTTTACAAGTTAGATGTAGTAATTAAAATCCAGAAGGAACAGGAGATAGATGAATCATGTAGGCATTGGTTATCCCGAGTAAGCCTTTATTATAGACATCATGTTAATAAATATGAAGTAAAAATTATTGTTTAAGAAATAATATGAATAAGATAAATCAAAATATGTAACTGACCTGTTTTTGTAAGCAAACCGGTAGAATACAAATCATTTTCTTCGCAACAATAGAATTTCTATTAATGTCCTTAATATCCAACCGTATCAAATTTACTGCACTTATTCTTATAAATAGAGGGATAAATGTAAACGGCGGTGGCATAATTTGTCACTGCACAAAGGGTTCGATCTGAAAACGTCGGCTGAACTATAAATCATACGTGCGGTTGTTTGAGTGGATATAAGACGGCTTGCGAAACGATAAGTTCGGTTCAAAGCTCAGAACAAGGCTGCGCCAGAATGGCAGCCTCTAATTAACTGTCTTGTAATTCCACGTTATTACTATTGAGACAATGTCTGGTACAATTAGTTGATAATACTAGAAATAAAATTAATTATACAATTATACTGTTACTGGACTAGCTTTCGAAAATATACAAAAATGTTAAGCGGATATCGCAAGGTTAGTAAAATATATCGTAAGATTTAATAGAACGTAAAAATTCCTACCATACAGATGGTAATGCATCATTGACATCTTCGATGTATCATATAATGAAAATTTTTACTGCAAAACAAACATATATCAATTATTTCACAATAAACAAGTGTGTGATAGAACTTACGACCCGACTAGGTACAAAGTCCATTAATATCTTTGGTGCCTATAGGCGAATTCATCTACTTTTTGGTTATCCAACGGTATAACAAGTAATTATACCTATAAAAAAAGGCTGCAACCCGATCCGAAAATATACATATATAGCTTATATTACTTACAAAATTATTAAAACTCCTCTTAAGCTTTAATCGATCAAATCGTTTAGGCTATAAAGTATAACAAAGAAATATAAATAAATATATACACTCGAAAACACAAGTAATAATAACGTAAATTTCTTATTTCTACTTTAAATTGATGGTTATGATACACCATTTTAGAATCCGCACGATGAGCCCTTTTATTTGATACCCATATTTCAATATTCATGTGATTTTTTTTCCACTTTAAACTATTGCATATCATAGACGTCATGTTGGTATTTTTTAAATTCATTTATCTAAGAACACTTAGATTATAAAGATATCTTAATTATATAAATCCGCAAGTGGGTTCAGTCAAGATGAGATAATTAAGAATATTGTATGCATATATACAAAACACCCGCGAAAAATGTAACTCTTATATTAGTAAATTGAAAACAACATGTTATGTGAACAAGGTAGGCGTTCGTTTCATGCGCTCGTTCTGGGGCCCGATTTACCACAATCGAGTCGAACCGTTTATGGCTCTTCGAGTCGAAGAGCCATTCTTCCACATTTTATCTTTATATTACGTGAATTGGATGGCTGGTCTAGCAGCTTGCGAAAAGCAACTATAGCGCAACCTATCCTTTTCAATCATCGTTATGCTATTCAGGTGGCTCCGTAAATACAAAAATAGATGAAATCATTTCAGAGAAAATAATTACAAATACACTAATGTAGTAATTAATGTAAGATATTAAAATTTAAATATTTTTAATGCATAATTTTTGTTAGAGTAAGTTGAAAAAAGTAGTTGTGGTTTATTATGTTGGTTATATCGAATCTCAGCATCTTATCAGATTATTAGCGGATCATGAAACTGTAAACCTTGTAACTCCATCCAATAGATAAAATCTATGAACACGAGATGTAACTACGTGGAGACGACAAAACACGCTGAAGAATCTTGGGTACAAGTTGTAAAAGCTTAATTGATCAGAAGGTCAAATCGGCACAAGTTCATCGTTTGCTCAGAAATACATTTTATTATAAATAAAAATTTGCATTATTATTAATTCCAACAAATTTACACAGGTCGTAGCAATATATAATTAATTAATTTTATAATATTACTAGCTGACCCGGCAAACGTTGTTTTGCCATATCAATTATTTATTTAAAAAATAGGGGTTGATCGTAGAGGGTTGAAAATTAAGGGTTGTATATATTTTTCAATGCTAAATCATAAAAAAATAAAAATAAAAATTTATGTCCGTAAAATAAAAATAAATTAGGTGTGGATAACCCTTAACATTTAGGGGGATGAAAAATAGATGTGTGCCGATTCTCAGATCCACCAAATATGCACACGGAATTTCATCAAAATCGGTCAAGCCGTTTCGGAGGAGTACGGTAACTAACATTGTGACACGCAAATTTTATATATAAGATGTATAAAATACATTTGAATACAAATATACAGAATTAGATCAAAAGTGTAATTTAATAAGTCAAAAAAAGTATTTTGACACCCGTATCCCCGAAGACGTAATCAGGTACAACCAGTGCACCCATGATTAGCTGAAGATACTTTGTCCCACAATATGATAGGTGGCAAGCCAACCGGGCACTTTCCAATCCCGAGCATCGTTGTTTTTAACAAAACTTTGAAAAAAACTCTTTTTTTTAACTGCCCGACCGGGATTGAACCCGGGTCCTGATGTGGTCAACACCGATACCGGACCACTAGACTACAGAGGCGACTTTAATGATTTTAAGTATAATTTATAATATATACTGTACCATCTCATAATTTACCAACGATGACGCCGAGTGAATTCTCTTGAATAGTACATGACTATCTTTTTATTAAGGACTAGCTGTTGCCAGCGACTTCGTCCGCGCGGAGTTTGTTTACTACTCACTGCCCGTCCCCCGTAGGTGATAGCGTGATAATATGTAGCCTATATGTTGACCCAACCTATTAGTAATATTCATACAAAATTTGAAGTAAATCCATGCAGTACTTTTTGAGTTTACCCCGGACATACATACAGACAAACAAACAAACAGACAAACAGACAAAAATTCTAAAAACTATATTTTTGGCTTTGATATCGATTGTAGATCACGCCCCAAGTATTCTTTTAAAAAAATATTCAATGTACAGTTTTGAATTTCCTAAGATTTTATTATATATATAGATAAGAAATATTCAGCATTCAATTGTCGCCTCTATCTAGTTATTCGGTGTCGGTGTTGGAAAAATGTTTTTTTTCAGTTTTCAGTTTTTTTTAAACAACGTTGCCTCGGATTGTATAAGTGCCCGGTTGGCGACAGGCTTGCCATCTATCACTTTGTAGGACTTAATATCTTCGGCTAATCGTGGGTGCACTGGTTGTATCTCTCCCTCCTTCTTCCATGATACTGGCGTGAATATACATAAGGTAGCAAACAAGCAGATGGCACTCCGGATGGAAAGAGACAACAACCTCCTGTAGACACCAAAGGTATAAATGGTGCATTGTTATCCATGTGGCAGGATGGTAGTACCAATTGCATACATTTACTGGCTACCTTACCCTTTAGTAACAAACATTGACACTGTTACGGCAATAATAAAAAAGGCGGTGGTACCAAAAACCCGGACGAGACGTTGCAGAATTCTATTACATAATAATCATGAAGTTATTGACACGTGTAGTCCATCGTTCGCCTTTTAAGAACTATCTGGTAGAACGGTAGATTAGGTGGCCCGAGCCAATACGGGGCAAATATACTTTAATTTAGCTGCAACAACACGATAACTAATAAAGAGAGTCATCTGCTTGTTTGCTATTATATAATATAAAAAAGCTGTAAGCCGGTTTACCCTGCAGGCCATCCCTGAAACTTCCCGCTAAATAAGGTATTTTAAGCACAAAGAAGCAAAAATATATCTAGCATAGATTTTTGAGCTCGAAGAGTTCACAAACCTATAGTTTGTAAAAATAATAGTATATTTCCAAAATGATGTTCGATTTTGAACTTTTGAGTGACATTCAACACAATGTTTGAGCTCAAAATTGTTGAAATGAGCTACAAAGTCTGTAGTTTAAAAAATGTCGAATAAATTTAAAAAAAAAAAACTTTTTCAAACATTTATCTATTGATAAATCAAGAATGAATCAATCGATTTTAATTCCACTTACGGTATTTGGCGCTGTTTTCAAGTAAATTACCTGACCATATTTTTAAATAAATCGGTTTATTAATCTAAAAGTTGATTTAAAAATATGAAGGAAGTTTGCTGTAAACAGTGTAATTTTAATATTTGAATAGCTGTAACTTTTGAAAATCTAAATCGATTATCATTTTTGAAACGGTATTCGACGTATTTTTAAGTACTAAAATATTTTAGAAGAAGAAAAATTAATAGTTAAAAACTTTCGAAGTTATATCGAAAAAACACTTTTTTTTTAATTTTTCGTCAACAATAACTCCCGAACGGATAAACCGATTTTGATACAAATTATGTTATAGACCGTAGTTTTTTGAGAAAAAAAAGCTGATTTGATTTTGTACTAAATCAGTACATTAATCTAGAAATTATATAAAATAATCTTTCAGCAAATTTTTTTGAGGTTATTTCAAAATTTGTCGAAATTTCCAGGACCGACTTGATTCAAATTTTCAGGAAGTCTAAATTGAGCAAAATGCAATCGAATGCCATGAATTACTTTTGATCGGCTAAGCCGTTCAAAAGTTATGAGATGTTTACACACACACACACACACACACACACACACACACACACACACACACACACGCGCGCGCACACACACACATACATACAAACATTTATACACACATACATACCTACAGGCATACTGACGTCACTGTGAAAATACGTCGTGGGGATCTGGTGAAAACTCGATTTTCGAAAGTCGGGGCAAAATCTGTAACTTCCTTATCAACATACGTAGCGGGAAGTTAAAAAATCTGTGGGCTTACCTCAGTATAGTTATTATAACACCTGAATAATTTCAGTCTATCTGTATTTTATACAAGTTTGAAAAACTAAAAGCTTCTAGCTAAGCATGAAATCTATTATCAGATTATAACTAATGTATCCAATCCTTAAAGCATTAAAGCTTCACACGTATAATATTGGTACGTAATGTTCTGAACGATTATTCTAATATATCATGACGTTAGCTGAATAATCTAATGAAACGAACACCTTTTCAAATCACGATACGCATAACGCTAGCGAGTTGGCTACGGATATTACGCATCATGCGATAGGTTTCAACTTCGGATATGACTGTATACTCTGTACAGCGTTCAGTGTACGATGATCGGATCGTTCGCACGCATATTACAGCGCAGGCAAAGCCCCGAGCAAGCTAACAGTAAACCGCGCCGTGATTAGACGCCACGCGATACAACCTATTGTCGGTACACGATCTGTACATTTTGAAATTGCGGAAATAGCTTACAGACAACCGGCGGGACGTTTCAATTGGTGGCTAAATATATGGTTGGATAGAGCGGTCATGGTTGAATAGAATTAATTACTCTCGCTTTATTGCTGTAATATGACCGTACATTACGACCGCGTAATTCTAGATGCCTGTATCTAAATATTAACTACTGAAGCGTGTTGATTAATTATTCTGCTTGCACCTTTTGACCTCTTTCATTTTCTATTTAACTTTGTTACGCACAAAACCATTTGTTATGCATTTTTAAATCTACTTTTATTTTCTAATCCTATATTTTGAACAAGTAATTCTTATATTTTGTTTTATCTGAAACGGCTCTATTGATCTTGATGAAATTTTGTTTTTAGAGAGTGTTTTATTATAAAAAGTGATTTTCACATGAAAATAAATCATGGAAGCGAAGTTCTGTCACCCAGTTTGTTTTCCAATAATTTGACATACTACTTACTGTTTTAGCATACATAATATCATCTAGTACACATTTGAAATAAGCATTATATATTAATAAATTTGATAAATTACACAGTAAAATTATAGTTTTTAGACGATCACTAGGAAATATTTCATTTGTAATTTTAGGGGTATATTTTGAGCTTTAATGCTCTATTCTAATAGTTCCAACAATTTTCTTACTTAATTATTCTTATTTAATTCGAGTAATATATTAAAAAAATTGTGTAAAAGTGAAATTTATGTACAAGTGGAATAGTAAAAGTGTCTAATAACAACAGAATTTCACCAAGTGCCGACGATGGAAAGTATAGAATATCTTATTTAATTCAATGTGTTCTATTATCATTGAATTAATAAGTTAACGCTAGAATGCTAAAAACGCTAGGATTTTATACATCTCCACAACATATTACATTTAGATAAACAAATGCTATCTCAACAAATTATAATATGTCAGACTGACAGTAGTCAAATTGTCATTTTTATTAATAAAATTTAGGTTGTTGTTTATTTACATTTTATGATTTTTATTTAAAATATTTATGTAATTGTATAACAAAATGTTTGAAAAGCCGATTTCCCTAACCTTTGAAGTCGAGTTGAGTGTAAAGAATTTAAATATGTAGAAAAAAATGTTATTATCATCAATTTTACTATCTTAAGGTATTAAAAAATAAAAAAATACGTTTTAAAATTAATAAAATGATTAACAAAAGTTATTCTAATTTCCCACAAATAGACAGCTGATTCATAAGAATTAAATTAAAAATAACGGCATTCAATAATCATAACAGTCTACGAGTTGATGAGAAGACAACTTAATATTTAAAAATTAGTTTCTTAAATGTCGTTTATGCACGTACCAATTAACAAAATTTATAGTTACCTAAAACCATTCAACAACTTAAAATAGGCAGATAGTCATAAAACTGTAACGTGAGGACATTAGTAAGCGTCGAAGTGTCCTTGTTTCCGAGCCGCCTAATGAGAAATACCATCTAAAGGCAACTCGCGCGTGACTAACTAATGCTCCGACCCTTCGGTTCAACACTGTGCTATACCAGAGCCTCTAGCGACTTTCAAGCGCTTTTACAAAAATGGATTACTTGCATACATTTCTGACGCGACATCTAACCGCTGCCTAGGATCGTTTCGAGATAGTAAGCCAAGGCTCGAATCAATTTCTCAACTATCATTATTTAACTCGATCGTGCATCTTCTGAAACATGACAAAATTCGTATTTTCAAATAAGAGTTTAGACTTATGTATATAATTGTGTTGTATGTATATGACTTATTTGTATATCACTATATAGTATAAAACAAAGTCGCTTTCTCTGTCTGTCCCTATGTATGCTTAAATCTTTAAAACTACGCAACGGATTTTGATGCGGTTGTTTGCGGTTGTTAGATAGATTGATTCTTGAGGAAGGTTTTAATATACAAACCTTTCCGATATTCCTGCGGGAACAAAAGCTACGCGGGTAAAACCGCGGACAGGTCGCTAGTATTATATAATCTGTAGTTGTGTATTTGACGAATGATTCCGTTATAATAATAATAATAATAATAATAATAATAATAATAAAGTTTATTCGGAACAAAAATCGTTACACATACAAACAGTTTTAGCGCTCTCAACTGCTAAAGTTGAAAACTGTAGCGCAGTGAGAGTGCCCCCTCTTTAAGTTATGTAAAACAATGTTCCTTATAATAAAAAAAAAAAATGGCCGCTGGATATTTAATTTTTAATGTTATGGCTAGTGAAATAACATTAAAAATTAAATATCCAGCGGCGAAATTAAAATAGCAATTTAAATACTGATTGCATTCACCCTTTACTTTTCATCTCTTTATGCATCTGAGTGCTAAGTGTGAGTATTTCTTTTCGCATTCGATCGTGAGCGCGTTTCGAGTTTACTAGGAATTTGTATGTGATTTGTACAGCGCCACCTAGTAGTAAACTGGTTTCTCACGTTTACCACTAGGTGGCGCTGTACAAATCACATACAAATTCCTAGTAAACTCCAAACGCGCTCACGATCGAATGCGAAAAGAAAAACTCACACTTAGCACTCTGTTCGTGCTCCCTTTAAAGAATGAAGAGAGTAGACCATCTGTATAAATAAGATTAGACCATCGATAGCCTTTCTGCCAGACAAAGGCGAACGATTAGCTAGTCATGTCTCTACCATCGTGTCTTCTAGGTTGTAGAATTCCGCAATCTCTTGCCCGAGTATATGATACCACCACTTTACTTATTACTGCCGCAATAGCGTCAATGCTTGCCATTCTCATGTTCCGATACCTGTAGAAATAAAAATGAATCGCCAAAATGCTTGTAGGCGCATAATTTTGGAATATATTAAACAAATTGGATAGCCCTTTTACGTGTTCTTTATTGTCAGAACAAGGTTCGTGTGAAAGAAAATACTTAAAAATCATACGAGTTGGTTTTTAAATTTCATAATAAGAAAACTGAGTGAATGAGTGAGAGTTAAAATACGAGGTATAATTTTTAATATACTACTTATGTAATTATCCGAAAATCTGTGTAACTGTTACACTTTCACCCGCTGACGGCTATTCTGATTTTGATGTAATTTTTCGAGTAGATAGTTGTAAGCTACCAGATTCAAGCTTAGGCTACTTTTTATAAGATCCCGAAGTGGTTAAAATAGGGGTTGAAAGAATAATATATATGAAATGTAGAATATATGAAATTTCTCACATTAATGACATGTTAATCCAGCTAGTATAATATCATATTTTATATTAGTATTTAAAAAATAAAACGTCTTCAAACATCTACTATGTTCATATCTCAAAAACTACTGAACCGATTTTGATGAAACTTGGAGTTTCCCTAAGTTGAAATAAATCTGATTTAAAACAAAACGAATTATCTCGATATGTCTCTTAGTTGCTGAAAATTTTATAGACAAACATGCAAACACATAAATATAGAAACTTATAACATATACACTTACGAAATTTAGTACACGTTCTTAGACGCCTAAATAGATAATCATACTGAAATATTATCCAATTCCAACATTATTAATTATTATATATCAAACTGATAACATCCGTTTTTTGTCATGAAAAAGTGCTCCATTTATTTGTAAACGTGTAATAAAAATTTAAGAGATACTCGGAAACTATGAAAATTTACCAATACTCATCTTTTGTTATGACATAATAGTAGAAAATATAAGATAACACAAAAAACTTTAAAGAAGAAGCATTTGCTAGATGGAGTAATAATAAGTTGACTGTACAATTGTGCCTGGAAGGCTTCCCGATGAAATGGGAATTACTGGCAATCGTTGTTGAGCACATCCATATCTCAACGAAGCCTACGAAATTAGATTCTGCTCTTCCCAATAAATTTTTAAAGATGAGGCAATTTAAAAAGGGATTATGACTAATCGCATGGATATATTTTTATTATATTTCCAAAAGCTCCTCGTTTTTAAACAATATTTAAATCTCAATATATTGGATCAAACATTCTCTTAAAGTTTCTTAAAAATATTGAGATAATTACTCATTCACGGTTTATAGTCTTTTAATCACACTTTTCTTTTATATCACACTACTGTGATATTATGACTGATTATGATGATGACATACTGATCCCGCAATTTAGGGGTGGCTCGAATCGTCGATGACGAGACTATTTCAAATCCGCTTGATTCTTTGGCATTACGTAGAGATGTCGCATCACTCTGCATTTTTTATCGGCTGTATCATGGGGAATGTTCCGAGGAACTGTGAGGATTAATTCCTGCCGCCGAATTTCACCATCGGACATCGCGACAAAATTTTAAGTTTCATCCTCACCATCTCGATGTCTGGAAGTCCACAACCGTGCGATTCTCGGCGGTAATCACTTACCATCAGGTGAGCCCCCTGTCCGTTTGCCACCTCTTCTATAAAAAAACTTCGTTCGCGCGTAGAGGTGTTACTCTACGCGCATCAATATAATATCTCATACAAACTTTGATTTCCTCGTGTTGGTTCTGGACTCCTTTGAAGAATAGACCAACTGCCGTTCTGCCAGGCAGTCTGTCTCTCTCTGTCGTAAAAGGCGACCGATTAGTTATGCGAGTCACTGCCATTGTGACTACTAGGTAGAGTTCTGCATTATCTCGCCCGGGTCTGGTACCACCGCTTTACCATTACATTCCTACCACAATAGCGTCAGTGCTTGTCAGTATCGTGTTCGGGTTTGGAGGGTAAGGTAGCCGGAAAACTTATGCATGTGGCATTAGACCTCGCCACAAGATAGCAACGCACCATTGATGTCTATAGTCTTTTCTTTGGTGTCTATAGGCGATGGTTGACTCTTTCCATCAGGAGACCCATCTGTTTGTTTGCTACCTTATGATATATAAAAAAGAGATCC
This sequence comes from Apodemia mormo, assembly GCA_036924255.1. Taxonomy (NCBI): domain Eukaryota; kingdom Metazoa; phylum Arthropoda; class Insecta; order Lepidoptera; family Riodinidae; genus Apodemia; species Apodemia mormo. The sequence continues at coordinate 33,944,892 of JAUPFN010000008.1, read as the reverse complement.
TCTACTTCAGTCCCTTAGGGGTGGTTTTTTTGTTTGTTCTGAGGTGTCTGTAGGCGATGTTTGTCTCTTCCTATCAGGAGAGCCATCTGCTCGTTTGCTATCTTGTAATATAAATAAACACAATGATTTCTATCATATACTCCTATCAGCTCAGGATATGTATGCTAGTAAAGTTTTGTCGATTCGTCTTCATCTTCCCGTTTATTGTAGTAACATTGCTACGCATATATTTCTATTAATACATTAAAACTCGTGCTAATAATGATACTTGTCAGGATAACAGCATTGATATAAACAACCCAAGATACACAATCAGTGTGTCAAAAACGACAAACGTCCTCCAAAAATGAGCGCACTATTTTAAATTGTGCACTCATTTCAAATAAAATCGCGTCGGTCGCGACACTGTCAATTTTATTTCTTTTCGTACATTGCTTTATAAAAACAACTATAATACTTGCGCTTAAGGTTGGATATGCAAAAACATATGTTTTTGCCATACTTGAATGAAATTAGGGACACTTTTGAGTGTCAGTTTTGTTCGGGACTGTGCATCTAGGGTTTTTTATATCAATGGATAAGAGAGATATTACTTGACAACGACAAAGTCTGTTTCTTCTAACGCGTGACTTGTCTCGTGTTGCGGCAGGAACAGGGAAAGCAGTGGTACGTTGCATGTATTACGTGCTACCACCTGGTATTTGATTAATTGACATTCATTAAAGTAGTAAGCGATCCTGACTTGTGTAGTCATAAACGAGGCTCGGCCTCGATTCCTTATAAAGACAATCATTTGTGTGATGAGCATATCTACTTGTATTTTTGAGTATTTATTGTATACTCTACATAAATATATTAATATATTTATGAAATATATTTTATTTTTTATAACAAAATGTATTATTTTCGTTAACTAAAATTATTAATAAATTATGCAAGTAATTTCTTTTTAGATGAATTCGTGTTATTCAGTGAAATTAACCTATTATTTAATGTTATTATTATTGTATATTGGTGTTTTTTTCCAATTTTTTCAATTTCATGTTTACAAAACTGGTTTCATTAGATCACTGAAGATTTAATATTCATGAGAGGATCATAAATTACGTCGTTTTTAAATTGCAAACATACATATGATATATAGTTTATACAATTGTATTAAAAGTTAAAAATAATTAAAAAATTCAAATGTTTTACCTCACATTTTAACTTACAGTAAAATTTTAAGTTTTACTCTTTTATTTAGAATAAGTTTTAATTATTTTATTAGATTATTTCGAACTCTTTTTATGATGACATGACGTTATGAAGCACACCTAACAATTTAGGCTACAGACCACATGAATACTAACTAGGCCCTTATAATTACGTCATATAAGTCGTAAAATTATACATTTCTTTTTTGTACCTTAACAATTTCCATCCTATTGACTTAATTTTTGAATACATAATATGGTTATATATATAATATATAATACTCGTATTATGATACAAATTTAAATAATATAACCTAATAAAATTGAAGTTTAATCGGATAATGACGACCAAAAATTTTTAATATGATTATTGGTATTACACGAAATAAGTTTTAATATATTAAATAGCCCTTCCATAGAAGACAAAGGTGTCAATTATAACAAAGTTGAAGGTGAGAATCTATATCATATCTAAACGAAGAACATTTATAGTCGAGAGCTGGCAACAAAAACTCCCACACCATAAAGAACAATCAATCTTACGAATTCTGAATGGAATCTCAATCAAAACAAAATGCCGGGAAGTTGGGGTCGTGTAAGGGTTCTATAAATCATAAAATCAGCCTCTATTCAATAAGATTTATTTGTTAAAAGCAAAAAATATTTTATCCTTCTGTGCCTTTGTAATGATGTGTAGGGCGCGCGTTTAATTTGTCTAGTATTGAGAAGTTAATGTTTTTATACCTTCAAATATAGATATTTTTTTATGTCAAAACTATGAATAAATCTTCTCCGTTTATTTGTGTTAAAAGATTGCTTGTTTTTATTTTTGCGTTTTTATGCAATTTAAAAAATCATTGCAAACAAGTATCTCATTAGAAGCTCCATTCGTCTAGCGGTTTCGATCATAGCATAGACATGTGTTCCTGGGTTCGTGTCTCAGGTACGCCAGTATGTTTTAGTAAAATACTCAGTTTTTCTGAAAATTGTAACTTGTTAGAAACTAGTGAGCTTATTGATAAACTTTGATTGTGTGAGTAGGCAGCGCTTATTCTGTCTTGTTCCTTATCACGCATTGCTACGTCGTGGTCAATCCAATAGAAATAGCTCCAATATACTTACTTATTGAAATAGCTTTATTAATAGCATTATAGATTTGTGCTTGACATACATACATACGAAAAACATAATGATAATAACTTATGATGTTTTTATATATCATATTTCTTATTGTATTTTTAAACTGATGGTAATTTTAGATTCCTCATGAGCCCTTTAATTTTTTACCCATTTTGCAATTTTCATGCAAAATTTTTTCTTTTAATTTTAATCTATAACGTCTCACAGTCGCCATGTTGATATTTTAACGACGTTTATCGAAAGATTAGAAAAAATTAGATTATCAAGACGGATCTAACGATATCTTAATTACTCCGTTCAGTAGGTTGAAACATATGAAGTAATGAAGAATATTACATGCATACATACAAGATACGTGCGAAAAACACATGACCCTTCTCTCGCAATCGGGTATTAAAAATAATAATTAAAAAATAAAAAGGAGATTGAGATCAAGAGTTTTTAACTGTTTGGAATTTTAAAGCGTAGCTCTTTAAAACGTGCAATGCTTTCAATACGTGCACTCATACGTCGTTTGTATTGAAAAGCGTGGGCTGATTTTAATTGAACAATTCTTTAATTTGTTACAATAAGCATGAACATTACGATACACGATTTATGAATGTTTCTTTCAATATTTATTGCGTACTATTTATTATACGTCTACTGCCTTTAGATGGTATATAATTAAAATCTATACGGGTACTAAAATGGCTGATATTAAATGACCAAAATCCAGTCAAGTATGAAACAGACTATTTATTTATTTATTTATTAATCAGAAAACTCACAGCAATTTAACACAATAATGTTGTAAAATCCAGGTAGGAAAATAAGCCAATTTAGAGTTTCTATAATTAGACAACAGTATACTTACAACAGACATATGTGTACGATGTACAAATTTGACTTGCAAGTTAATTTTCAAAAATTAAGTTCGAAAGAATACGCCTTATTTGAGTTTGTTTCATGTGGAATGGATCAATATCACTATTAACTTTATTAAGACTATCAGTAGCTCTTATTATGAAAGTGTCTTTTCGATCATTTGTAGAAGTAAATGGTACATACAGCAAAGTTGGATTACAAACAGATCTATTGGGAACATTCAAGAATATTCTGCTCAGTAACTCTGGACAGCATAGCATTTCATGTAAATGATTCCGTATAAGCGATTGATTGACCGATGAGATTCTTATTATTTGTTGCGGCAGCAGCCATAGTAACCCTAAATTTGTGATAAATGTCGGGTGTCTACTAATTCTGTCGAAGAGATAGAGCCCTGTGATCGTTATCGTATCTAGAGCTATTTTTCGGGGGGAATCTGGGACTTGACTACGAAAAAACGGTCAAGTGCGAGTCCGATTTGCATACCGTGGGTTCTAAATAAACTTGTATTTTTTGCTTTACATTTTGAACTCTTTTGCGTTAACAACTTATACTTAGGTATATTTTTTCTTCAGATTATTTTATTTTTTTATAAATTAAATGCTTCCGATTCACGGCCCACCCGGCTCCCCGTCTATATACGCCAATGCTTGAGATAGATACACAGACAACGGAGGCGTCTTATAGGGTACATTTGTTACCTATTGAAAACGGAAGTCAAACAAGTCCTGGCACTGCAACCTCACATTGACAACCCAAAAAAGCAACCCAAAAAATTCCTAACATTTTGTGGTAGACTGAAAAAAGACCTTAAGTATTATACCCCTAGACTTGTAATTTAAAGTCCTGTCTAGTCATTAATTATATTATCAATTGTAGGCATTTTGCACACCTCATAAGCGGAGCATTGAAGGAGAACTTTCCTCTCAACATATCAAAGTCAAGCATTGTTCTAGGCTGAAACTGTATATTGTATTTATATTTTACTAATATAAAAATATAAGTAAACAGATATAAATAATAGCCCTTATAAAACACGTTTAATAGTTTAAAAAGTAATATGATTAATATTTAAAAAACGATTTTAAAAAGTGGACATACAGACGTTTGTATATATGGTTGAAAATAAGTATGTATAGATGTGCCGCGATTACGTTAAAATACTTTACTATTACAATTTTTTTAACAACTAGTATATCACAGAATTGTTTCCTATTAAAATTGTTATCTTATTCAGTGTCATCATCATCATCATCATTCTTTAAGTGAAACAAACGTGTGGTGGTTATATATATATATATATATATATATATATATATATATATATATATATATATATATATATATATATATATATATATAATTTTTCCCTTAAGGTCCCTTTTTGCGTAACCACTCACATATATATATATATATATATATATATATATATATATATATACATATATATATATTAATAAACATTTTTTGTCTACGTGTTTTTAAGAGTCAACCATTGCCTATAGACACCAAAGATGTTAATGGTGCGTTGCTATCTTGTGGCGAGGTCTAATGCCACATGCATAAGTTTACCGGCTACCTTACCCTCCAAACCGGAACACGACAGCGACAAGCACTGACGCTATTGCGGCAGGAATAGGTAACGCGGTGGTACCAGACAATGCACCGGGCGAGACAATGCAGAACTCTACCACCTAGTAGCCACGATGGTAGTGACTCGATAGCCAATCGGTCGCCTTTTACGACCTGCCTGGCAGAACGGCAGTTGGCCTATTCTTCAAAGTAGGCCGGGACCAACACGGCGAGTATGTATTTTTAAAAGCCCTAGTCAAAAATATTTTATATTATGTATTAATGCTTGTTTATATTATGTATTATATTATGTATTAGTGTTCCACCTATCGCGTAAGTTACTGTACAACCACCACACGTTTGGTTTACTATATATAGTTTCGCTAAAACTCGAGTACGGCTGAACCGATTTGGCTAATTTTGGTTTTGAATTAATTGTTGAAGTCCCGGGAAGGTTTAAAAGGTGAAAAAATAATATAAGAGTAGTTATAAAGGAGTAGTTAATATAGAAAAAAAATAAGAATAGTTAAAAAGGTAGAACAACGTTTGCCGGGTCAGCTAGTACATAATATACGTGTCAAACTGATATCCTGCGTTTTGTCGTCGGTTGAAAATACAACTGAATCAAAATCCACCTACTTTTTGGGAAGTCAGTTGAAATTATTAAACTTTTTATACCTGCAATGGATGATATACCTACTATGTTTTATTAAAGATATAAACAAGAAACAAGAGTTACCTACTCGTTAAAATATAAGCTATCTGATACTGTCGTATTTCATTAAGATTTATTCCTCTGATGTATTAATAAGCACGCCTGATGTATACATGTTGGTATTTGATAAATATATTATCGGCTCTTTTGAGATCGGTTATCGTGGACGCCTTTGAAAGCTCACACTATAATGAGTTTAACTAAGCGTCAACAAAAGTACCTACAAACTAAATATTTTATAACATAACAAAAATTAATATCTTCATGCTGGTTCCAAGTAGAAGTAAACTACATATCGTTAAGACATTTTCCACGAATCATAAGTGGAATGATGTAACAATGGTGATCCTTTCACCATATTGGTACGAGCTTCCTCTGAAGATTAGTCCATTTGCTGCTCTGCCAGATAGTTCGTAAGAGACAAACGATTGCCTACGCGAGTCACCCACCCTTGTGGCTACTGATGGTATGTTTTGGAGTTCTGCATTGTCTCGCCGGGTTTGGTACCACCACCTTACCTATTCCTGTCGCAATAACGTCAGTGTTCGTCACTGTCGTGCTCAGTTTTGGAGGGTAAGGTAGCCCCTAGACCTATGTATGTGGCATTGCCATATCGCCACACGGATAGCAACACACCACTAACATCTTTGGTGATGGTTTGGTGGTGGTAGGCGATGGTTATTATTTATGCACTTGGCTTAAGGTCCCTTCACAAGGATAGCAACCCGCCACTTAATGTCTTTGGTGTCTATTGTGATATAAGAAAAAACCTTAACGACTACATTTTGTTATTTATTATGACCGAGACCGCGACCGAGATCAGATTGACCGCCCCGTTGGTCGAGTGGTTAGCAACCCTGACAACGCAATCGACAAAGCTCGGGTTCAATCCCCGACGGGTACAAGCATTTGTATGATGAGCGTAAATGTTTGTATTTCCGAGTTTGGGTGTTTATTAAATATATTCTAGTATTTATATATGTATTTCTATGTATTAGTATAGTTGACTAGCACCCATAACACAAGTAAATAATTGCTTACTGTGGGGTTAGATCAATAAGTGTAATTGTCCCGTGAAATTTTCTCCAAAGCCCAGCAATGTTAAGAAACTACCATCTTTAGACTCCGGGCTGTTATCGTACGTTTTTACCTTAGCCATACAGGCTTACCTGTTGGCTGTTACTAGTATTAAAAACAATAAGAATCAATAAGAATCATTTACGGGAACTTGATAGTTTCTTGACTTGAAGTTTTAAAACACTGTACGTGTATATAATTACAGATAATCCTCAACTTCATAAGTCTCGCTTCAGAAAATTAATTGAGCTAAAATTTTCAATGGGATGCGGATGATGAGATAATACGCTAGTAAATTGCCTCATTCATCAAGTGATATGTACTGTAATATCATCGAAAGTTACTCGCGGTCCTGGGTGCAGATTAAGGGTTGCCAGTTCCTAAAACCGACGACGGTTGCCCCAACTAGTCTGCCTGGACTCGCTTTCTTGACTGAGGCTTTTGGAAGAAATCCAGCATTCTTAATTCCTTAATAATAACAATACTTGTAACCAATTTTTAATTAATATATACCGACTCGCCATGGATATCGTTTTGTGATTCAATTTTTGTGTAAATTCCATGAATATAAGTATTTTTTGGGATAAAACGAAGTCTATGTATCAAACAGATATCTAGTAATGACATTTTTTTATACATCACTGGTACCTAGGCTTTTTTATATACATGATAAGATAGCAAACAAGCTAATGACTTCTGATGTCCTGATCAAAAGAAATATCGCCTCTATAGGTATCTATACACCAAAGATGTAAATAATGCGTTGCCGTCAGTGTAGCCTTCAAATCAAAACACGACAGTGACTAGCGCTGTCGTTATTGAGGCAGAAATAGATAAGGCAGCATCGCTTACTAGACCCAAGCGAGACGTTGCAGAACTCAAGCATTTAGAAGTCATGATTGCTAGTGACTCTTATAGGCAATCGTTACGTCGTGACTTAGAAAGGCAGATAGTCTATTCTTTAGATAGGATTCGAATCTACACCAATTATCTGTATTAGATATGTAATATTTCTTCTTAATTCATTTTTTTCTCTCTCACTCTTTCAGTACGAAGAAGTAGCCAGCATACATACTTACGTCTTATTCCTTTATAACGAGATCAGTAATTTAATAGCTAGAAGCATGGGTAAGGAAAGTACATACTTTGGGGTAAAGTAATAATGGCTTACAAACTTCTTAACACTTACACATAAATGAACAATGTTCTTGCTTGCTATAATATATAGACAGACAAAATCATCTACTAAAAACGAATGTGGCCAAAAACCGTCTAATTAAGTCGCGTAGATTTCATAGAATTCGTTTGATCATCTGGCAGCCCTAGACGCCGTGCTCATGTTGTAGGATCAAACCACATGTTAGATGTACTAGGTGATATATTGAGAACAAAATTTTTGATATGGTTTATAACAATTATAAAATTGTAACAACTAATCGACAGTCGGATATTGTTCAAGTTTTTATAGCATAGGACAACAAGCACGCAAATGAGCCTCCTGATGGAAAAAGGTAACCTTTTGTTATAGACACTTAAGATATTAATAAATAATGTTCTGCTATCCGTGTTCACATACATACATTTACTGGCTACCTTATTGGAAGGGCTATTCGGAAAACTAGAGTAAAAAGCACTGGCATTAAGTATTTCTTTCAGAAATATGTTAAGCAGTTGTACCAAGTCCAGAAAATACGTACAATACATCTCTACCATGTTGTAGTCATGATGCATGCATGTGACCTAATATCCCTGCCACATAGAAAAAGCATCATTAAAATCGTTATTTCTAAATATCTCGATGTCTAGAAATACACAATTGTGCGAAACTCGTGAAGGCACTTTTTCCACCGCACTAATCCCTTGTAGAACCAATTATTGGCGGGAGTTTTTCAAACGAATACGACTTAAAGACCTTCAAGAATAGTGCTTAATCATTCTTCAAAGACCAGAAACACAACTGCAAGACCTCTGGTAGTGTAGTTGTCCATGAGCAGCGGTGTACACTTACCATCGGGTTTGCCCCCACTTGTAGATAAAAATTATAAGGCATGTTAGGTAAGGCGACCTAAACTTTGAAGGGGCTAATAGGGTAACTGATTCTCATTTCAAATAAATAAAAAAATCATACCCTTAAATTTTAACCTAATTATCCAATTAATTCATAATTCATACGCACCGCACGCACATACGGTCGCGCGCGTTACTTGCGCGCAAAGATAATTAGGTAGTTAAGTAAATACTGTAATGTTTTTAATGTATTTGGAATAAGGATCAGATACCTTATTACCCCCTACAAAGTTTAGGTCAACTTACCTAACAGGCCGTATGTAATGGATATCTCTTACCACCTGGAGAGTCATATTCGTTTAATCATCTTAATCTATATATTAATACGTGAAGCAAAGAATATGAAATTTGAGACACTTAAAGTTTATATTGCGGAAGAGCGCAGAAACTTAATATTTTTGAATAATATGCAATAAAAACACATTAAAATAGTAAAAATAAACATTACACACACTAAATTAATTGAAAATAATGATAATATACATACATCTAATAAGAATTGCCAAGACAAATCAAAATGATCTAGAATGTAATTTAACATAAATAAATATTTAGAGAAACTATAAATAGCGTAGCATATTAATCAAAATACCAAACAGATTCAAAAGGTCAGAACGTAAATTCTCACCACGTCATCCCGAAGAGAACTATAAGTCCGTTATGTCGAACTCCATATCGAGGTACAGCGATAAGTTTATGGTGATTTGATACCATTCACTTGAAAATTATGTTTAAGTTCAACTCTCGGCTTGACATAAAGCGAATCGATCACGGGTGATGGATATTTTTAAGATCCAATAATATGATATATGTACGTAAGTATGATGAAAAAACATGTTTGTTTTAAGCAGAGTATTTATTATTTCTTGGTAACTGAAATTTTCTTGTTAAAATAAATATCCTTTTTTCTTGTGATTTTAAAAGCCAACCACCAGCTGAAAACATAAAATATTTATAGAGTTTTGTTATTAACATGAACGTAATTCAACACCACATATGCGCATATTTATAAGCTACCCCACATTCAAAGCTAGAAGTAAACTAACGCTAAGCTACTAATTAACGCTAACTGCTAGCAAGTAAACACATAATTTATTAATTTTTAAGTGCATAAAGAGGAGAATTTTTTGTTTGTTGAACTTCTGACGTAGACATAGAGAAAAGAAATTAACAATACTTAAAAGTACAGCCCATTTTCTCGATTGAGTGAACATACTATGTGCACCGAGATATTTATTTATTTTATTTGAATGTAATATAAAAATATCTTTACGACTGTATCTCTGAAGGAGTAGGTAGAGGTACAACCAGTGCACCCACGATTTAGCCGAAGATACTTAGTCTTACGATGTGATAAGTGGCAAGTGATAAGGCTAGGATAAAGTAAACGCCAACCGGGCACTTATCCAATCCCAGCCAACGTAGTTTTTGTCAGAAAACTAAAAAAAATATTTTTTTAAGTCTGGGATCTCATGTGGTCAACATCGACACTGGGCCACTAGACCGCAGAGACAATTTGCAATGGAATTACGTCGCATATCATATAGGTCAACCTATCGATAAATCGGGCATATATTCAATCCTGAAAGACACAAGTAATGTTTTTTTAGAAAACAATAATCGACCTGGATTCGATCATGATATTAGCAGGCAGATACTCATAGTTCTCTCGACAAAAAAGACAAATATCACATCAAAGGTATTAATGGTGTATTGTTATTCATTTGGTGTGAACTTTATGCCGTCCTACCTTCAATAGCGGAACACGTCAGTGTCAAGCACCGACGTTATTGCGACAGAAATAGGCAAGACGTTGGTATCAAACCCAGACGAAATGTTTTAAGATTCTACCACCTAGTAGTCACGATATTAGTGAAATATTTGGCAATAGGTCGCCTTTTACGAAATACCTGGCAGAAAAATTTTTTGGGGGACTTTTTTAAAAGGAGTCCGGACAAATTCGGGAAATATGTCAGAATGAAGTATTATCTGAAAAAAGTAACTGAAATATTTCATCTCTACTCTGTATAGCATATACAGAGTAGAGATGAAATATTTCAGTTACGTACGTTTCAATTGCCCATGTTCAGTAGCAACTAAAGTACATTTATTTTACAGCAGCAAAATATATATCACATACGGCGATGAATAAATAACACTACCAAGCAAGTTTTATTGAAAACCATAGCGAGTGCACTGCAAATAGCGATCATTATAAATACTGCTCGAAAGCAAAACTTTGTGCGAATAACAATGAAGCGGTTACATGCAATATTCCACGTAACGACATATCCGTCGGGAAATGATATTGGCGCATGCAGTCGAGGCAAGAATCTCGACCCTGACCCTAGGTCGACAACCCCGCGCGTGACACTTCGATTCTCTATCGATCACGACTAGAAATCTCGCCATCCAATCGATATTTTACTCGATATTTTTGTACTCTTATCTGATCTTGTATCGACCACGAAACACCGTGACTATGGCCACTTGCCGAAACCAATGTAATCACAATGAACCAACAGTTAACTTTTTGTATTGTTGTACCGTTATCATCTTGTTAGCAGGTGCTCTTTATATTCCTGTGATGTATCCAATTACAATAAAGTTCGGGTACTTACCAAAATTACATACTTTTGAATTCTAACAACCTGTGCACCGTTATCTAATCACTGTAAAAATGAAGTTTATTTCACGGATATTTCTTTCAATTGTTAATATATGATTCCGTAGAAAGACTAGTTGCAAAATAAGCTATATTTAACTAAATATTGTGTTCAAACATATTACCTAATGAACTGTTAATATTTTCTTCAGGTTTTCACGATAATACATATATATATATATATATATATATATATATATATATATATATATATATATATATATATATATATATATATATATATATATATATATATATATATATATATATATATATATATATATAAATTACTAACAGTTACTCGCGACTTCGTTCGCGTGACTAAAAATCATTACTTTCCTTTGATCAATTGGGTAAAACAGTAGTATAATATAATACCGGTTGGCTATTTAAATTTAAAAAAAAGTATATATTATATATAATTAGTGAATTGTGAAACAGTACAAGTGTAAAATTTAAAACAATAAGTAGTTATCGACCGGTTTCGTCAAATTCGACAAATTAATTTTAACAAGCAATTATTCTATGTTTAACAAATGATCCGTTCAACACAGATTAATTACTTGTTAAAATTAATTTGCGTTTCAGAAACCGGCCGTAAGTCATGCTTGCAGCTTTCTAAAATAGAATGATTTTTTAATCTGGCGAGTAGTTCTTGAGTTTAACCGTAACAAAGAACAAAATCATTTCTTACCTCTTTACAATATTAGGTTTTTTTTTATATCGTAAGAGTAAGATAGCAAACAAGCAGATGGGTTTTCTGATGGTAAGAGTCAACCATCGGCTATAGACACCAAAGATTTTAATGGTACGTTGCTATCTTGTGGCGAGGTCTAATGCCACATGCATAAGTTTACCGGCTACCTTACCCTCCAAACCGGAACACGACAGTGACAAGCACTGAAGCTATTGCGGCAGGAATAGGTAAGGCGTTGGTACCAGACCCGGGCGAGACAATGCAGAACTCTACCACCTAGCTTAGATTTACATAGATTAAAAAAAAATATTTTTAACAATACATCAATAAATCTATCTGGTTATTTAAAATTAGTTTCCTGTGTGTTACCTATGATAATACAGATAGTGCCTATTTCCATTTAATTTATAATATTATGTAAAGATAGTTATGAAAACTAGGCAAAATGTTACAAGAAGTATTAAAGTGGCAACATTTCTTACTATATAAATTCTGTTATTATTGATATCATTTCATCAACAAGCTATTTTGGATCAGCATAAATATTATATTGATGCCATCAATAAAAATATTTTTATAAAAGTAGATAAAACAAACATTAAGAGAAGGTATTTGAATATTTATTACAGCATCGGAATTACGAGTTGTACAAAACATATCGAGAAGCTTAGATCCATGTTATAACTAGTCACGCCTACGCAATCTACTTGTACCTCTTTCAACACTCAAATAAGTCATAAATTATAATTTTAAAACTCATCGTGCATCAGCGCTGCTTCTAACAAATGAACATATTTTGATTTTGAACTTCGATATAGGTATCAGAAGTAGATTTAATATTTATGTTTAATATAATAAACTGCCAGTATTACGTTACTGTCTTATCAATACTTAAATTGTGAATTTTGTGGATAAAATAGTATCGTAAATGGGACCCCGATATAATCTATATGGTTACGGAAGCAGTTAATTTATTTAATTTCATAAATTCTAAGTACAGCTATTTTTTTGTCTTAAAGTTGAGTCAACTTATTAAAGTTGACTTATCTATAATTAAGTCTTGAAATATACGGGATTTTAAATATATGGGTGCAAGTGAACAGGCATGATATATTTTGTTCTAAACTGTTTCTAGTCGGCTTTTGGTGAAACACTATTTAACTTTAAGTAACTTGTTATTAATAATGAAATAAATATTTTTTATAACACCTTTAATTTTTAATACACAAAACAACTAATTTCCCATACTCGGGTATTCTACAAATTATATTATATTGTAATTCGACCATATTGTATTCTACAAATTAAGCCCTTTAAATTGATTTCTTTTATTGTGGTGGCCTTTTTTTTATTAACAACAATACTTATTAAAGACAATTGTATTGTTATCAAAGTTATAGGTGTATTCCAAATTTCAGCTGAATCGGACACTGGGAAGTGGGTCAAATTAAGCTAGCAAGATTTTCCCCACACTACAACTAACACTGTAAGTTATAACAGCTAGAAAAAAATTGAATGCGTCAGTTGTAATAACGTGTACACAAATTGAAAGACAAAAATAGGAATAGATATCAAAGCTAACTAGTCAGTGTGATAAACAAATTGTATGTTTTAATATAATTTATGCAACTATAATAAGAACAATAAAAATAAACAATAAAACAATTTAATATAGCTTAGTTCTAAAAAATTATAAATGTACAATATATTAGTTTTTTGTAATAAATATTCGATATATCAGATACCTATCACTGAATTAAAGGTCGCGATGACAGCCTTATTATTTTACATTAAATAATTATAATCTTCTCGAAAGGTGGGAAGGCAAATATGAATATAAGCTTATGATCAAGTGGGAACAATGCCTCGAGCGAGCTGTGGACTCGCCTCTTGTGCGTTGATTGCACGTTCCGATGACAAGCCCACGATATCAAATAATATTTATTACAGCTGTACAAAATCAAAACTAAACAACCAATAAAATAAAACCATAGCAACGTATATTAAACAAATATTAAATTTGTGTTATCTGTACGGCATTTTCCGAATTTAAATCGAAAGTGAAGAAGTGTGATGTCATGAAGGAGATATGGAAATCGTACAAGCATTACACACACGCATTATAAATTAGGGTGTGCTTTCTTACTATTTAATTTCATTTTTGGTATTTGTTTTGAGCCCTTTTCGACGAATTGGTCAACTGTCTTATTACTAGACATCTCGTAAAAGGCGAGAGGAGCTAATACGAGTCGTTAGTGACAACTAACTAGGTGGTAGAACCACGGATTAAGACGAGGTATTTTGACGAGTAAAGTACATTCTATCATGTAATGAGTTAGTACATTTCTTACATAATATCTTCAGGTACGCCGTGTTGGTCCCGGCCTCCTTTGTAGAATAGGCCAACTGCCGTTCTGCCAGGCAGGTCGTAAAAGGCGACCGAATGGCTATCGAGTCACTACCATCGTGGCTGCTAGGTGGTAGAGTTCTGCATTGTCTCGCCCGGGTCTGGTACCACCGCCTTACCTATTCCTGCCGCAATAGCGTCAGTGCTTGTCGCTGTCGTGTTCCGGTTTGGAGGGTAAGGTAACCAGTAAACTTTTGCATGTGGCATTAGACCTCGCCACAAGATAGCAACGCACCATTAACATCTTTGGTGTCTATAGGCGATGGTTAACTCTTTCCATCAGGAGACCCATCTGCTTGTTTGCTATCTTATGATATAAAAAAAAGGTATATCGTGTAATTTTTGTAAAACCGTTATTTAACAATCAATACACGAAAATATAATTAAGCAAACCAGTTTTTTTCGTTTTTCTCCGGTGCCTCGTCTTAATCGATACTACTGGTAGAGCTCTGCAACGCCTTGACTGTCGGTACTTACTTGTCGCTGTCGTGTTCTAGGTTAAAAGGTAAAGTAGCCAGGAAACTTCTACATTTGGCATTTTATCACTGCCATAATGATAGCAACGCATCATTAATATCTCCGGCGTCTATAGGTGATGACTATTTCTTTCTATCAGATGAACCATTAAGTTATTTTTTTCGACTTTAGGAAAAAGAAATTAATTACTTGTAGTAAAACAAACATTTCTATAATTTTTGCAAAATATGATTAATATTATGCGTAAATAAATTGTTTTTGTTAAGTATCACCACTTAACAAAAGCAATTTATTGAATTATGAATCAGGCTTATGTTTATAAGTTTATAATGTTTCTATGTATGTATCAAAATAAATATAATCACACCAGTTCGATTGTGAGTAAATCGACCGGCAGGTAATGAAACACACAAACATTTGCCAGAATATCTTTTGGCGAAATGAGAGGAGATCTTAATTTCGCTTTTTACTGTCTTATGATTAACGCTGTGCGATAAAAGGGACTGACGGCTTCACGTGCTCTTACCTAGCACGCGAGTTTTGAAATATCACCAACATAGTCGAAACTGTTATTAAATTTGTTTATTTAACTCGTTGTAAGAAGCAGAGATGATGAAGGCCGAAGCCTCATGATTTACCAGATTTGATTTGATGAATTTCAGAGTCTGTAGAAACAACAAATTTTCTCGGTAATAGAAGGTTTTTAATTGTGTTGGTACTATTACTCCCAAACATATAGCAACAAAATATCGCAATCATTACATTCTAAAATCGTGTAGGTATATTATTAAAATGCTAAAAATTACACATCCGTAAAAAGACACCACCATTCAAACGTCAACTGTCACAACAACACAAGCGACGTACACTTACATTCAATATAAAGTATAAGTCGTACAATTATTGTTTGTTAATAAGATATTATAAACTGTAAATAATTTCTGTTGATGTAAGATATCCGTCTTAGATCAACAGTTACCACTGCTATGTAATTTTTTTTAAGAATTGATTTTTATTTGTGAATTCAATTTTTTTTTGCAAAAAAAGAGTTAGTGTAAGTAGTAGTCACTGTTTTTTATCAGAACTTAAAAACAATTAAAAGTTATGTGAACCTACTAACATAATTTTTTAAAATATTTAATAACATTGTAAGGATAACTTTTTGCATTATATACAGAAATATTTTTTAAAAGAATAGGGCCGTGTCATCTTAGGAAATAAGGACAACGTCGCTTACGACGGAAATTATTGACTCAAATCCCCGTAGTGTCGAAATTTTTCTTTATTAAACTAGATTTAAAAAAAATAGATTATCTTTAGATTAAAATCAGAAAGCTGTTATGTGATAACATTGTTTAAATGACGCTTCGCGCTAGATCCTTTATCATAATATGTAATATGTGTCATCACGCCCGGTTCCCTAGCGAGGTAGGTAAAGTAAACTGCACGTGTAAAGACTATTCAATTCAACACGATTCACCGATGATCCCATCGCCGTATTTTACCGACCTGATAACAATTATCAAATACTTGTAGCGATAATGAGAACCGACGGCTATACGTGCGGATTCGAGGCACGAAAGTGGTAACACCATTCGTCAGACTCCTAGCTGCTTCTGAGATTTCAGGTTTTCCAGAAAAACCTCGAAAAAAATCAATAACACTTTTGCACGACCTAGGGATCGAACCTGGGACCTGAACAGATAAGGCTTATCCCCTAAACCACGAGGCAGTCAATAATTAATATATATTTAGTGTTTATTAAAATGTCTATAAAATATAGAATAATGACCAGATTATTAAGTAAGATAAAAAGCCGTGTGAGTACTTATGTGTGCACGTAAAAAATTATACTTAGCTAAGCTACAACTCTTTGTTGGCTCTCGATTTGCGCGCCCCTCTTAATATCAGCTATCAGCTAACTTCATTTCGCTTGCTACTGGCGAGCACGCGCATTGTTTTATCAGCTACACAACAAACATTTTAGTTATATAGTCAAACAATTATATGACCTTGAGTTTTATTAAAGTTATTTTAGAATAGTTTTTTTACCTCTTCATCATGTTCTGGTGCATTATGTGTCATATACATTTTTGTAATATAATATTGTCGTATAGACGTTAAGTCGACATATTTTACAATTGTCATATAATAGCGTCTGCAACAACATTTATAAAACTCACTTAAACAACTTTTCGTCGTGTAAAGGTTTTGGTAGTGTAAACGTCATAATACTGTCAATTTTATCATATAATTAACTTTTAAACATCTACTAAACGGATAGTAATTGTTTACAAGTAGTTATTGTAACCAGTCCTATATCAGTCGAATAAGTGTACGAGAGCAACTTGTATACATCATAAAGTATCACAAACATGATAATACGACCGCTATATATTTAATACTTATATTAAAGGTTTATTATAGCTTTGTAAATAACTTCCACCATTTTGAAATCATATTTATCATATTAACATTACTTATTTTTTTGTACAACATGGAGCGAAAAAATGGAAAAGTATTACTAAGTTAGCTAGACGTTTATTATTTAATACTTTATTGTACACTTATTGAAGGATACACACTTAAAAGGATAACAAAATTGCACAAAAGGTGAGCTTATCTCTACTGGCGGAGATTTCTTCCAGCTAACCCGAAATGTGGAGTATGGATTAATAAATGGGAAGGCATAGTGCACAACAAATAAAATAATATTATAATAATAAGTTTATAATTTTATAATTGATCCCTAACTCAGTCATAGCGTACACATTTACAATTAATACGCAGTATATAGGTCAGGAAGTTATATAGTTGTCATATAACGCAGACACTTAATAAATTATTAATAAAAATATATTAAAACATTAAAATTTTAAAGGCGCATCAAAAATTTGTTAGAAAGTTACTTCACATTAATCAGTAAATTTGATTGCACAATGGTTTATAACTGATAAAATGGTTTTATCACCTCAAATAACAAAGTAAAAAATACAATAAACTCAGCTGTCAAAACATGATAATATGTATAATCTGTTATATTATTAATTCATGCAATGTGAGCATCATCTTTAAATGACAATGACACAACGAATACGTTGTTTAAAAGCAACAAAAATACATCATATTATGTGCTATTACTCGACACGTAGTCGAATTCACGCCACGACAGCTGTTATCATTAATGACTTGTAGTCAATTCGCCGACGTGTATATGACTACTATGCGACTAAGTAGGTATTTACATGACTGTTACACGAAATTGTTAACATCTTAAGTTGAATAAAATGGGCCCTAATGCCGTCGAGTAAACGTCCTTATGACATTTATACGATTATAATAAGTAACATTAGGTTATCACCGGAACGTCTACTCAACGTCGTAAATGTTTGTTGGGTATCTTCATCATCATGTCGTTTTTTGGCTGTCGAGTGTGCAGTTGTTCATGCCCATTTTAAAAATTTTACATTCATATTTTTTTCCAAACCCTCCAAAAGATGTATAACTTAAAATTATATATCATATTTTTAAAAAACAATCTGTTACAACACAGTATTAGATAACGTTTGAACTTTAAAATCTCATCATGATATTAAAAAATGTAACAATAACGAGGAATCGAAAAACAATAATCTACCGCTTACAAAAATAACAAACCGTCGCTGTGATTATAAGCGAGCAGAGGTCAAAAGATCCATATCGATGACTGGATCTTTTTAATATTATGGCTATTGACTAACAATGATATTTTATTTAGCTATTTTTATATTTAATCATTGATTGCTCGTTGCCGCATTTGTTTGGTATAGGCGGTGCTGATATGAACGCCTGAGTACCCAAGCCATGTTTAAATTTGGTCATATTTCTGTAAAAATAATCTCAAGATTAACTATACGTTTGATTTATTTGAAACTAGCTGACCCAGCAAACGTTGTTCTGCCTATTTAATTACTCTTATTTTTTCTATATTTTCTCACCTTTTAAACCTTCCGTGGACTTCAACAATTAAATCAAAACCAAAAAAGCACCAAAAGTTATTTAAAACAAATGCTGAAGTCACTGGTAACTCATATTTTAGGAATAGTAAGAAATTATATGTGCCTAACCAAAAATTAAATATTTTTATAAAAATGTGTATTGTATGTCTATTATTATATACAATCATATTCCTGATAGTCTTAAATCATTGCCTATAAATAAATTTCGCAAAAAGTTGTTAGATTTGCTGTTAGATAAAACTTATTATGATATTAAAGAATTTTTAGCCGATAAAATTAAATGTTAATGGATAGAAATATAAGTTTGTTGAATTGTCCTTAAAAAAATTTCAATGTAGTAAAAATTTTGTAAATGGTGAACATTATGTAAATTATAAAAAAAATAATTACTCAAAATATGAAACTTGTAATTATAAAAATAACTTTGTAATATGGAATCATCCTTGTGTATTTATAACAAGAACATAAAATAGAGAAAAAAAGACCAGCCCGCTGAGTTTCTTCCGCCGGATCTTCTCAGTGTGTGGCCGCGTTCCGATCCGGTAGTAATTCTGAAAAATCGATAAAATTTATAGTTTTAAATGTAATTTTATATAGTTATATTTTTTAAATATTTGCACACCATATATTGGTAGAATATGTCGGTAACTTAATTTATTTTTAACAACTTGTAACACCCATATTCTTGCAAATAAATATTTTCTTTCTTTCTTTCTTTCTTTCAAAATTAGCCAAATCGGTGTAGCTGTTCTCGAGTTTTAGCGAGACTAACGAACAGCAATTGATTTTTATATATATATATATATATATATATATATATATATATATATATATATATATATATATATATATAAGATTGATAGTAATTTTATCTTGACATTACTGTATCTAATTTAAGTAAATTTATTTGATTTGATTTGATTCATAGATAAGCTTGTTAAGTTGTTACTAATGTATACCTACATTTCAGATTTTTATATCAATGCTTCTTAATGACAACATAGTTATATTAACTTTTTTTAGCATAAGATAAGCGAAACAAAGAGACAGCACTCTAAAGACAACCTGCCTATAATCTGCGTAACAAAGTCGACGTGAACTAAGGTGACATAAAGTTGAAAGTGTTTTAACGTTAATTCTGATTAATTTTAGTTTTAATTAATTATTAACCCGGCATTGGTGACGTATATGTCTGAGAGATCGGTGCCTCAAGCACGAACTCCTTGCGAAAAAGTATTCGTATCGTCATCGAGAAATAAACGTATGAAAAATGATCAGCGCCCCTATCGTACGTAAATGGAACTAAATTTCGAAGCACAAGCAAATTATTAAACTTTCGTATCGCAAACGTATCGATAAATACGTGAAACGTAACAAAATTGCGAGCACGAATGGCGTTTTGAAGTATCGCATCGCAAATTTCGAAGGCTGGGTATCGAGAGGTGACGAATCTTTTTTCACTTACAATTTGCCAGTGAAAAAAGTTTCGAGTTGTTTAAAATTATTTATTATGCTCGATTTTTTAAAAATTAAGTAGTTTTAGTTACTTCCGGATATTAATACAATCAACGGAAAGCTAAAAAATGCAAAGACCACCTAAATTTCAACGTAATTCTCTATTATATTCTCATTGGAAGTTTACTTCAAGATGAAGAAAATAATAGACGAGATTCGATGTAAGCAATTTTTATTCTCACATTTTTATTTGTGGTAATTTTTCACTGTTTACATTTATATTACAATACTGGCTGTTGCCAGTGACTTCGTCCGCGCGGACTTCGTATACTCCACACTGCTCCTCCCCCGTAGGTGATTGCGTGATAATATGTAGCCTATATGTTGACCCGACCTGTTAGTAATATTCATACAAAATTTGAAGTAAATCCATGCAATACTTTTTGAGTTTACCCTGGACATACATACAGACAAACAGACATACAGACAAAAATTCTAAAAACTATATTTTTGGCTTCTAAATCGATTGTAGATAACGCCCCAAGTATTCTTTAAAAAAATATTCAATGTACAGTTTTGACTTTCCTACAATTTTATTATATGTATAGATTATTTTTCAGAGAAGTTAGACGTAGGACTAAACAGAGAAAAATATTTGATTGATAAATGATACCGAATTTAAAAATAAATATCGCCTCAACAAAAAGGCTCTTACATTTGTCTGTGAGCAACTCCGCCGAAAAACTTCATTGACTGAGTTCCAGTATAACTCTAGAGCTTATTTCCTTAGAGGAATCTTGTTTCTGGAAGAAAGGATCCAATCTTCACTTCACATCACGAAACAAAAAACTGCACATAATAAATAAGTTACATAAAACTTCCAGGACGTACTTTTCCATGAACTTCACCATAGTTATGTACTGCATAAAGCTAGTCTAGTTTTCATTTTATAATATTTTATTTATATTTAATGCAAGGAAACAATTTAAATGTAATGTTTTCGAGAGCCCGTACGATTATAAACAAAGTTGACCTTGTCTTTGTTTGGTATCGTATACCTATGTGAAGTGCCAAGCGGTCGTCTCGTTCAAAAACCGTAGAACAACGTAAGATCGTTGTTAGAATGGTTTCGTCAAAATAAATTTGATTTTTCTTAGAGTAGAGAATGCATTTCTTTATTTTTGTGTATTTTATTAATTATGCTTGAGTTAGGTATGATTTTAGTTATCAATAAATATATTTCTATATGGAATATAATGAAACCGATAATATACGATTAAGTTTTTGAACGAATCTAGTACCTTCCTGCTTACATTAGGATGACGTCACTAGCGTAATCGTATCGAGGTCTCGAGAGTCGATAGAAGGTGCTTCGTGCTTCCTACTATCGTCATACTCCGTTAACGTATCGAGTCCTCGATACATTGACGATACGAAAATGCTTAAATTTCGTGCTTGAGGCTCGGATGATTCGAAAGATTCGAATAAATTTTTCACCCGCCGTCGATTCGAGTTGCGATTTCGAGTAACTGCCTCATTTTAAGTCCCACACCGTTGTTGGTACTATTCATGAATTTGCCACGGATGCACATTCACAAGTATAAGCACCAACCCGGTCCGTAAGACCAGCATCATCAAATATGTAAGTTAAATATTTATAATATTTTCGTATAGTAAAATACATGTAATATTTTTTGTTACAAGGATATATATTTTTGTTTATTTTCTAAGAGTTTGCTATCTCCTAAGATTGACAAAGGCAATTTTAATAAAAAAATTAACATTTTTACTAATTTCGATTTTTTTATAAACATAATGGGTAAAAAGAATATTTTTAGTGTCGTGAGTATATTTTTTTAACCGACAGAAGTTTTGTGTTTTATTTTCTTAAATGTGTTTATAATTAAACCTAAACTAACTAAAAGTAGGATGACTAGCCAATGGTTGGCGAAATCTTAGGTTGAAAACCCTAGTCTGTGAGACCGGCGTCACCAATGTTGTAAATTGTAAGTGAAATTGACGTCCCCAAGTGCGAGTTAATAAGACCTCAAGATATTAACGATGCGTTGCTCTCTGTGTTCAGCTACGTCTGCTACAAGTGTTACTCTACTGTGTAATCTAACTTCCAAAGTAGAACACAATAACGACACGTTCATATTGACATTATGGCAGGAGGAAAAGGAACAGGTTAATAAAGTTTGGCGGTATCACCGTATCTGAGCGAGTCGTCACGGAACTCTACCAGAGAAGTACCACACAATAGTCAAGTACTTCACTCTCATCCTTTAAGTTGTCTAGCAGGCAAAGAGTTTCATGTATTCAAGAGCACTTTTTGAACTGAAGGCTGATTTAATTCTTGTGTACGAATGATCGAACTGTCTGTTGATAAATTAAAAATTTGGTAGTAGAAACAGTAACAAGCAAAAACTATAGCGTAGATACGCATGATGTTACTTGGCATATGACCTTACCATAGCTCATGTTTAAAGTCCTAAATTATTTAATTTTTTGTAAAAATGGTTACGCGATAAAGTTTTAGCAAGCCTTCACTGTGTAAATAAAAACATTTACGAAAAAATATACGTTATTTGGCCGAACATTTTGATAACGCCAAAGAACGTTATATTTCTCACGTCCACCAATTTGCTAAATTCAGTTCAGTTAGTTTAATTACATCACGTTTTCGGCAGCATAAAAAATCACTTTGTGCGTGTGAGACCTCACATTATGTCGAATTCCGTAGCTACACTGCAAAATATACTATTATGTTGGCGAAATTTCTAAATTTCCTGTATTTCCAGAATCATATATACGATTTGCACTAATTCAAGAGAAACGGTTTTAAATTTTTTAAGTGTTTTTCATGCAAAGAATAACAAATATCACTCAGCAATTTGTCTTTGCAATTTATACAACAAACACGATAATATTAGATAATCATAGGCAAATTCTTAATTATTATTATTATCATATTATTTAAATAAATAAATGTCTCTGGACAATTTTTACACGAATTGATCTAAGTAATCAAATTGTTTGTTTGTGGATATGGGTGTTAGTTACGAAGTAACTATTTAGTAATCTGTGGTGTTAGTTAGTCAACGATATTAAAACATAGAAAAACATATAAAAATACTCAAATATATTTAATAAAGACCCAAATCCAGAAATACAAACATTTATGCTCATCACATAAATGCCTGCCCCTGTCGGGAATCGAACCTGAGCCCTATTGATTGCGTAGTCAGGGTCGCTAACCATTTGACCTACTGGGCGATCAGATATATATGAATGTAAATTTAAATGAATTTAGATCTAAGCAAATACTTGAACTTTTATTTTATTATATTAATACACATATTTTTTGTAATATACGCTCCGAAATTGATTGAAAATATGTATGATGAAAAAAAACACAAGTACAAAAAACACAGTTATGAAATGTGTTGTTTTTATTATTTTTATCGCAAGTTTTCAATGTTATCTCAATAAAAACCTTCTGCGGAATTTAACGACACATTTAAAAAAATAGCCGTATAGGTTTTTCCGTTTTCTAGTTTTGCGCTTAGTAACACATTTAGCGATTGATTTTATTTATATACTAGCTGTTGCCCACGACTTCGTCCGCGCGGACTTCGTTTACTCCGCACAGCTCCACCCCCGTAGATGATAGCGTGATAATATGTAGCCTATATGTTGATCCGACCTGTATTAATATTCATGCAAAATTTGAAGTAAATCCATACAGTACTTTTTGAGTTTACCCCGGACATGCATTGACTTTCCTAAGATTTTATTATATGTATATATAAATAAAAATATAGGAGGATTGCTGTGCAATGAAGCCAAAGGTTACGATGTATTGTATGCAACATATGAGCAGGGCCCATAAATCATAATAGAATCTCTAAGATATTTTTACCACATCCGTCAATGTATACAAATTAAAATTTTCAAGATTCTTGCTACAAAGATTAAATTATTGCGGTATTAAAATATTCAATTATAATATTTAACTATAGTAATAATTTAACTTTTGTAGCGGTTGTGTACGTATTTATAGGGAACATCAGTCATTTAACATCAGGAGGTCGTGTTTGTTCAAATCATGACTGTGAGTATTTCATCAAATACGAGTACGTCATAGCTCAATTCCGCTTTCTTAATTTAAACACCTATCATAATAACTTCGTGGGAAGTACAAACAAGCAAAAATGGAACCGTTTTAGTTCTTGTGCAAAATAATTGGAAAATAAAAGAAAGCCGTGTTGGTCCCGGCCTCCTTTAAAGAATAGGCCAACTGCCGTTCTGCCAGGCAGGTTGTAAAAGGCGACCGATTGGCTATCGAGTCACTACCATCGTGGCTACTAGGTGGTAGAGTTCTGCATTGTCTCGCCCGGGTCTGGTACCACCGCCTTACCTATTCCTGCCGCAATAGCGTCAGTGCTTGCCGCTGTCATGTTCCGGTTTGGAGGGTAAGGTAGCCGGTAAACTTATGCATGTGGCATTAGACCTCGCCACAAGATAGCAACGCATCGTTAACATCTTTGGTGTCTATAGGCGATGGTTGACTCTTTCCATCTAGAGACCCATCTGCTTGTTTGCTATCTTATGATATAAAGAAAGCCATATACAGGTGCCCGGGCAGTTGACGTTCACGATTAAAATTTAGATGCCTTATATTAAGGGTTATCACAAACAAAACAATCTTTTACCCAATTTTTCATAGTTTCGGAAGTAATTTTATTATGATTTTTTTTCGTAATTTTCGCCTAAAAATCATTTTAGATGTCAACTGCCCGGTCACTCTGTATAGCTTGTTGTTAATTAAATTATCTGTAATAAAAGTAAAAAGTAAACGGTAGCCTATCTACCGTTTACTTTTTACTTTCATGATTAACCTTGAGGAAAGCGATGGTATTATGGATGGTATTATTGGATGGTAAGGTATTTATCATTTTATGTAAAAATAGCTCAATATTAATTTAAACTTACACTTCAACAGGTTGGATAAATTTTTTAATTTTTTTTTGTGAGTTTTTCTTAGGTCGGAAATAGTTTATACATCCTTGTTTTACATATACACAAGTATCTAAAATTATTGCACTGATAACAGGTACATGCACCTTTGCAAAATCAATATGTCAGCAAATACCTTGTTGTATTTATGGCTAGACTTTTAAGTCTATGCATGTAATACCAACTAACATATCCTCCGAAACTGAACTCAGCTGCATAATTGACATCATAGCTGTAAAAATCTACGCGCATAACTTCAGAATAAATGCACCAAATTGAGTAATTCTTATTTAGTTTTTTTTTTTGTTGCCAGGAGAATTTTTGAATAAAACAATGTGTTTTAAAAATTATACAAGATTTTTTCAAAACTCTGATAATATGAAAAGTGATATGAATGAGACAGGAGATAGTGGGAATTAAAGATCTTTTTAATATATTGCCAAAAACAGCTGACAATTAAAATTTATATTTTTAACTACATGGTCGTACTGTAAATAGAAAGATTTTGTCTCATTATTTTCATCAATTACACCACCCGTCTAAATACCGGAGCAGACTGATATTAATATAAATATATAACATAATAAATATCACCGGAGTAATTACGCGAATCGATTAATTCCCAGAGACTATTAATCGCCTAAAAATAATTAGGCGATGTTAGTTAAAAGATTTAAGAATTTTATCCTAACGTTTTTACTTATCCTATACCTTTCAGTTTCAGTCAAAAGACTTTCTCCTAAAAATTAACAGTACAACAGTATTTTGGCTCATACTAATAAATAATATGGATTTTATTAACTGTGGAAAAAAATATTATAATTGATTTTTGCCCTTTTTTCTGAATTTTGCTAAAAGTATTCTTCAAATTCTCTTTAATAATCCCCTAAGGTACATAACAGTTTGCGTGCTACCAACGCGCTGTCAGTGACCTAGGTTCAACCGGCACATTCCTTCTTAGGCTTAATAATACACGTGAGTCCGACGTAACGATCTCTACCCGCCCTCATTAAGTACGAATCCGAGCTATCTTGCCTCTGTTGTGATATACCTATTACGTTTCTCGGATATTGCAAGCGGACCCCTTACGAACAGGTAATGGAGATCACTTACTAGTATTCACATAGCGTTTATAACATCGTAAATCATTATTGTCTTTGTTAAGTGATATTTTGATTGATACAAGCTCCATTCTTAATTCAAAGAAATCAAAATTTATCCGGCTCTTCGTTTATTATATCGAGGCAATATACACGGACGAGTACTTTTATAAAATAAAATGACTGACTCGGCAAACGTTGTTTTGCCATACAAATACTTATATTGAATATTTTGGTGGGGTACTTGAGAGGGGGGTTTAATTGAGATAAAAAGTAACCTAGCTTTTAAGTTGAACCAAGCAGTAGATCTACAAAATTGCCGCATGAAATTTTTTATAATAGCTTAACTTACTCCTTATTTTATAAGCTAACTGCCAGTGAAAGTCCTGTTAAAATCGATCCAGCCGTTTCAAAGATCAGATGGAACAAACAGACAGACAAAAATTTTAAAAAAGAAAATGTTATTTTGGTATATGGTCCATGTATACATCTGTTACAAACAGACACTCTAATTTTATTTATTTGTACAGAAGATTAAACTCTTTAAGATTATTGTCTTAAATGTCATGTCATTAGTGGCGTTGATACTGCATCCACAATCTTAGCTAGATTCTGTCAAGCTTAAGAATTAGTTTAGTCTAGGCCACAATCTAGGCTATATCGGTTCAGTCTATCCGATGTAAGAAATGTTAGTATAGCTAAAGCTAAATTATTTTTTCCTGAAATTGAGTTTGGCTGGTTACATATATTTTTTTTACAATATTCAGTTCCTGGTAATGTATTGATAACAAGAAATTGTAACGGCCGGTTTCCGAAACGTAAATTAATTTTAACAAGCAATTAATCTGTGTTTCACATAATATTTTTAGTAGTCTTTTAGCTTTTTTTTTAACATTAATCGAAAAGGTTAGTTAGTTTAGCTAAAGTTATCGACTACAGAGTGCTAAGTGTGAGTTTTTCTTTTCGCATTCGATCGTGAGCGCGTTTCGAGTTTACTAGGAATTTCTATGTGATTTGTACAGCGCCACCTAGCGGCAAACTGATTTCTCACGTTTACCACTAGGTGGCGCTGTATAAATCACATACAAATTCCTAGTAAACTCCAAACGCGGTCACGATCGAATGCGAAAAGAAAAACTGACACTTAGCACTCAGATGTTTAGCTACAAAATATTTTTTAATATTTTTTAGCCCTACTTTTGGTTCGGGACTTTTTAAGGAATTCATAAACTGACATTCTGACAGACAATTAATAAAAGGCGAAAAAATGCTATACGAGTCACTGCTATAGTTCCTACTAGGTGTAAGATTTTTATATGTCTCGCCCAGGTTTGTTATCAGCGCCTTACCTATTCCTGCCAAATTACATTCAATATACATGCTTATCACCGACATGTATCGGTTTCAAAATATAATAGCAAATAAATGTATGCATGTGGCATTAGCATCCCGTTATATGCATAGCAACGTACCATTAACTTTGATGGCTATGAGCGATGGTTGCATCTATTCGCAATAGCGTCAGTGTCTGTCGCTGTCATCTTCCGGTTTGGAGTGTAAGCCAGTAGACAACTGGCATTACCAGCCCACCTCATGGATAGCAACGCACCAATATTATTATTACGATACAGTAAAAACAGAACAGAATATATTTTTATCATTAATGCTGGGTGACTTATTTTCACCGACCACACAGCCTATAGACGGCTAATGTTTGATTTTCCGTATTGAATGCATTCTGGCAACTAGCTGAGGTAAGACGAAGTGGGGTTGCCACGGCGTAATTGGCTAACTCAAGGCCACAGTGAAAGATAATAATGTACAGAGCATCTGATTGGTCGACACTGATTACCCAATCACTACTCATTGGCGCGTGGATATTTACATCGGAACTATAAGTCAGATGTGTTGACACAAGTCATTCGCCTATTATTAGGTATCTATGGGCTGTGTGGTCGGTGCTTATTTTCTATCTTACGTCATATAAAAAATAACTTTGTCATATAATAAATAACAAAGCGCATGTACATAAAATTAAAAAAGTTTTTAACTTATTTCAAAACTTAAAGAGACATCCGATTCTATTCTAGACTTAAGACCGGACGAATATTCTTGCTTAAATATTCATAGAAATACTTGTATTCATATTAAACGCGAGAAACGCGTAATGATGATTATTGTTAATAAATATGAAATAATACAGCTATCAATGGTAATACATTACATAACTTAAAAATAAATATTCATAAAGTAAGTCCGGAAATATGAATAAAGACGCTTAAGATAAAGCGTAGGATGGTCTTAAGAGTCAATCCAAGACATTCCAAGAAAGATATTTGAAATAAAACTGTTATACATTGTGGGCAGTCTTTGTAATACTTAATTTATTGTAACTAGTCGTTTTTATTTGAATACACAGTTATATTGTAATAATAAATATACGTAATATTGAAGTGAGAGAGAGATTAGGCCTGAAAAAAGGTGTTGATGTAAAGATGAGAAAGGGCATGCTCTGTTGGCGCGGACAAAGTAGAAAGAACGGTAGATGAAAGGTTAATAAAACAGATATCATTGTGGATGTGGAGGTACCAGGGAAGATAATACTGACATACCATGATCAAATTGATCGAATTCTGTCCAAAGGTGGTGTCAAGAGTCTTCGCAACAGGCGTGTTTGTGTAAAGAGAGTAATGAATGTGGAGGAAACGAGACAAGTCTGCAAGAATCGTGATGTATCGCTCTCTGTTCTCTCTGCCTACCCCGTAAGAGATCTGGCGTAAAGATATTTTTGTATGTATGTAATAAATATACTTTTTAAAGTCAATGTAGCATTAGCCTATTAAAAATATTTCGTTATACATAGTTCTAAAATAACATTACGATAATGCACTTGTTTATCGATTATCTTCGAATGTAGGAAAGTTTAGTTGCGAATTACGATATCTGTTTTAGAATACACACACAGACATATAAATAAAGCAAGCCAACTTTCATTTATGCCATCAAAAGCAAGAAATTCTTACTTATAACATGTTCATCGCAACTTAGTCAATATAATAAAGCTTTTTTGGTCCAGCACCATAAAACTGCAATAGACTGTTATATAATACTAGCTATTACTCGCGAATTCGTTCACGTGACGCAAAATCATTGCTTCCTTTTGCTCACTCGGGTATAAAGTGCCGGGCCTATATCTTGCCCTATAAACTCGTCTTCTTTCAGTGATAGTTCTACCAAAATCAGTCTGGCCGCGCGTTGCAGAGATTACCTCGTATAAACGGAGTGAAGGACAGACAGAAATTTTAAAAATGGTTTTTAGGTATTAGTATTGTAAAATATACCTACACTGCACTTGAAAAAAACCTAATTATTTTGAAATCAAAAACAGAAACTTCAGTTTTATTTATATGTACTCGCGACTGTCTGTGGTCGAAATTCGACTAAAGACTAAATAATAAAATTTCTTTTAAGTTTGACAATAGACTTTATCCGTAAAGAAAATAGTAGGTATAATGTGTGTATATTATGATGTATGTCATATGAATGTAGTGTGTGTAATATTTATTTTTATTCATTTGAGGTACCTCTGATGCATTTTATTTAAAAATATTAGGAGGAGGAAATTTACATTTCGAAGAAACTGAAGAAAGCAATCCTCCGAAATGTAAATTTTAACTGCGCCAAATTTCATATTCCATTATTCGCGCAATTGTCTTCAAAAGGGGTCCAAAGTCTTCACTTCACGTATTAATATATAAGTAGATTAATATAGATAATGTCAGGTAAATCAAAGTGCATGAATTGTATGCATTTTTCTGAAAATTGATAGCCTAGTTCTCGATTAAACAACTTTTACATCTGTATGTGTATGTATAGTTTTGAATTATTGTAAAGTTGAGTTGTGTGTAGAATAGATACCATTAGGCTTTAAATAATATAAATTATTCCTCCGTGTTGGTACGGGCCCCTTTGAAGAATAGGCTGCCGTTCTGCCAGGCAGGTTGTAAAAGGCGACCGATTGGCTATACTTGTCGCTACACTAGGCGGTAGAGTTCCGCACTTGCCGGGTATTTTGAACAACATCTTGCCTATTCCTGCCGCAATAGCGTCAATGCTTGTCGCCGCCGTGTTCCGGCTTGGAATATATATATATATATATATATATATATATATATATATATATATATATATATATATATATATATATATATATATATATATATACGACAAACGAACAGGAGGTGCACCTGATGATAAGTGATTACCGCCACCCGTGGACATCCGCATTTACCGCATTTATACCAAATTCTCTCTCAATACTCTCACTTGGACTCAACTTCTGCCCACCGATGTGCTAGGTATACTAGACGATTACCAGCTGCGCGGCCACGATCAAAACTGTACTGATGGTTGCTAATCATCTGGTGCCTGGTACTCTTCTAAATACTTTAGGAGCTTAGAGTTGATGATTGTCACCAGTATTTTAAAAAACAAGGAAGTTATGGAAATAAGCCGAAAGTTAGACGGATTAGAGCGATCTCCTTTTTTGGAATGGGATGCACTGAAGCTGTCTTCCGTGAATTCCGAGTAAAACCGGAATAGGTGTGTTAATAATGGTGTCAATTTTGAAGCACACACTTTAAGTACAATCGGAGGGACGCCATCAGGCCCACTCGACTTTTGGACGTCCAAAGAGAAAAGTGCTTTACACGCGGAAGATTGCAGGAGTTTTAATTCCGTCATATAACTATAGCATTGCGGGATGGTAGGCCGTGCATTTCCTTGGTCGTCCAGAATCGAGTTGACCGCAATGAACGAGCCCAGAAGATCGGCCTTCTCCTTTGTGGTATGGGTCAAATAGTCATAATATCCGTGTAAGGATAGAAGAGAAGGCTGTGAGAAATTTCCGATGAAATGAAAGAGAAAAGAAATTTAAATTGAATATAATTTATATGTTTATATTGTTGTAACACCCATAAACAGAGCAATATACTAATTTTATTATTTTTGTTGCAGGTAATTGACATTTTCATCTAAGTATGTACACACATTATGTATAAGGTACCAATATATATTTTTTTATATATCAAAGGATAATAAACGGCTTGTAAAACATACTTGGCTCTCTTGACGGAAAGACGAGATCATTGTCGCCTATAATACCCAAAAAAATTTAATAGTGCGTTACTATACTGGTAGCGGGATGCCACATGCCATTTTAAGATCTGGTAGTAGGTTATCAAATTAATGCTAATTGTAACCGAACATTAGTCGTCTTCCAAGTTCAACACAATTTTCTGATTTTTCAGCTTGCTACTAGTGGTGAAACCGATCACATTTGACAACTTTTTTATTTTTTACTGTGGCAATCGGTACTGACAGTTTTACATGCTCTTCAAGGCACGGAAAAATAATTAAAACAGCAGAATCGAGACAACTACTGATATTTTTCTTTTCATTGATAAGATAGGAATAATAAATAGATGGTCAACGCCTATATATACCAAAGATAATAGTGATGCGTTGCCATCCATGTGAGTGGGATGTAATACCACATGTATAGATTTACTGGCAACCACACCTGCCAAACCGTATGCGTGTGGCATAAAAACTCGCCACAAGATAGTTGACTCTTTCCATCAGGAGACGCATCTGCTTGTTTACAATCTTATGATATAAAAAAAGTTGCATAGCCATCCCGCCACATGGATAGAAAAACCATTCGCTATATAAAATGTAATTATAGACGATTTGTAAACAAATAACATGATTAGGGACACTTATTAAACTTCAAGAAGTTTTATTAATATATAAACAATATTATTTCAGTAGCTACTTAATAAATGTAGGCTACAGCAAATTTAATATCTGAAAAATTATTAATAGCCCAATTTTTTGTTAAATACAGAGGGTGCCAAGGATAAAACGCAATACTTCCTTTCTTCTGAAATTCTTGATGACCCTTAAACCTTTGTAAATTTTTCCTAATGACAATTTATTTTTAGTCTTTAGTAGAGCATTAAGCCTTGTAACGAATGTTATTTTACTAGTTTTAGCTCTAGTTCAAAATAAAATATCGAATCACAAAACACGTATTTTGGATTTTTATTATATTACAAGATTGACAAGTTGCATTGATTTGAAAAATCCAAAACCGATTGATAAGAGGCGAATTCTGCCACTATAAACGCATTTTGGTAGAGTAATTATTTAAATCCAGAGATATTTTTTCGGTACAAAGTCAAATTTAAAATATACCCTAGCGTTTAATATAATATAAAAAAATTTAGAATATTACAAACATAGATACATGCGAAAAACATAAAATCTTTGATTATGGCATCGGTTCCCTCAAAGCAAATCATTTGTTCATTTAAATGCTTACAGTGAATTTATAAACAACTTACCAGTCATAAAGCAGTTTACAAAGTAAAATGCCATGACGTAACACATAGATTTAACATATACACAATGTTGTAAACAAACAATCGTTTGTAAAACAGCTACTATTATTTAAATACACAAATGAAATAGCAATTATATGAAAAGCCATTTAAATGTTAGAAGGCGGCATTGGTATGAAAGATACTATGTGACATAGCATAATCGAACTCTGGCCCATTAACGTCTCTAAAGTGAATAATGTCCCGAAATTCCATTAGCCGGTATTCTCACGGGACTCGCGATGTGTTAAATGCCATGTTATTATTCTACTCCGAATTCAAATTTTAATTAGAAACTTTGATTTATACTTGCCGCTTTGCATTTTGTTTCTGACATTTCATCGTGTTTGTGGTTAAATTTAATAACTTGAAGGAAAAAGAAAGGATGTTGTAGAAATTTTGGCTGTAATTAATGGGAAAATTTTGACGCAAAAAGTATGGTAATGAGCCAAAACATAAGTGGTTTGATTATTATATCTATCTTGTAGATTTTTTTATATTTAGTTTTTAAATACACTGCTAATAATAGTAGTGCTGGCAATATTATAATTATCATAGTAGTATTTTTTTTATTTTTATTGTTGTTATCATCTTTAGACTTTGAGGCCGTAGCACTATCGATGACCACGATAACTAATTTTAGCATAAGTCAAAATGCTAATAGACTTAACGAAAATTTGTCTCACAAGTGAAAGCTCTTTCTTTTTTACAAATAAAATACAATAAAAGAAAGAGCCCATATAGCAGACGTTAGTTAACTTCTGGCTGAGTTCTCTCCTCGGCTACTAGTTCGGTATTGCTGTTGTAGCCTTTCAAATTAATAGTTTCTATCATTTTCAAGAAAAATATGAACTAGAACACCTATTAAGGTTAAATCTTGGTATGATCACATAAGTTAAATGTAAACTAAATTCTTTCACATTTTGTTCGGTTTTTGAAGCCAAGGTAAAACTTTTGAATGATGAACACGAATGATAAAAAAATTTAAATAATTAAATATACGTCAATATATATGTGCTTTAACTATTCTAGTGTCAATAAATGTAGTTAAGTCTAAATTCAAATTCATACTCAATACACGTAATATGTTGCCAGCGACTTCGTCCGCGCGGGGTTCGTTTACTCCACACTGCCCCTCTCCCGTAGGTGATAGCGTGATAATATGTAGCCTATATGTTGACTTGACCTATTAGTAATATTCATACAAAATTTGAAGTAAATCCATGCAGTATTTTTTGAGTTTACCCCGGACATACATATAGACAAACAGACAAAAAGACAAAAATTCTAAAAACGATATTTTTGGCTTCGATATCGATTGTAAATCACGCCCCAAGTATTCTTTTAAAAAAATAAAACTTGAGAGCTGTCAAGGAACACCCGGATGGAACGAAGTTCCCTTTATTATTATTTACAAAAAACCTGTATACACTCAACAAAAACACCACACTGTTCAATGCGAAATAGAAATGAAAATATCTGGCTTGCTTTCTATAAGAGGGAGAGAGAGAGAGAGAGAGAGAGAAACATCCGCACGCCGCACAGCTTACAATACCTTACTATAGCAAAAAGTGTAGTGACAACTTTTCGTAAGAATTTTTTCCGTCTAGCCCCCTTTCACAACGCGTGATAAGGAACTTCGTAGAATTTCGGTCGAATTTCGGAACCCGGTCGAATTTAGACCCACGGTCGAATTCCGGCACCCGGTCGAATTTCGACCCGCGGTCGAAAATCGACCTGCGGTCGAAACTCGGCAACCGATCGAAATTCGACACTCGGTCGAATTTCGATACCCGTTCGAAATTCGACTGTCCGTCGAAATTCAACTTTTGGTCGAAATTCGACATTCGACCGAAATTCTGTATAAATGTCGAACATTTGGCACTAGAAAAAAGTAAACTCAATCAAATAGTAGATAGACTCACTTTCAATGCACGAGCTAAAGGGAAGTGGCTGGATATTTCTGTGCTTACAATACCTTACTGTAGCAAAAAGTGTCGTGACAACTTTTCGTAAGAATTTTTTCCGTCTAGCCCCCTTTCACAACGCGCGATAAGGAACTTCGTTCCAATATTCAATGTACAGTGTTGACTTTCCTACGATTTTATTATGTATATAGATTATTTGAGTATTAATTAATTAAAATCAGCTACACTCACGTTTAATCGGCATAGGTTCCGACTAGTTTCGGACCTATATGAGGTCCTTCCTCAGGTGAGTTAGACGTTCGCTCGGTAGTTTATTTGAGTAACGACCGATTTTTCAATGATCAGTTAAACAATGAGATAACATGAATGCCACAGTTAACAATATTTTAAATTTTTCAATTGACAGATAGGCTCTAACGGTTAGTTGAATACTTTAATTGGCGAATAAACTTAACTGACTCTTTACATCCCAGTTAGCTTGTTAACTGTGGAGTAAGTTGACTTTCTAGTCAATGTGTGCGCCATATGTTTATAGATATATTCGTGTTTTTGCTTTTATACTGTGAAACTATGGATATTTTATTTTTTACTAGCTGACCCGACAAACGCCTTTCTGCTTTTTTAACTACTCTTATTTTTTATATATTTTCTCACCTTTTAAACTACCCTGGACTTCAACAATTAATTCAAAACCAAAATTAGTCAAATCGGTTCAGCCGTTTTCGAGTTTTCGAACAGCAATTGATTTTTATATATAAGAAGATTATTCTGCGATGATTTGCCACCAATTCAGTTAATAATCTCACTTCACTCGTACTACTCCTCCGTGTTGGTCCGGGTTTTGAAGAATAGACCAACTGCCGCTCTGCCAGGCATTGCGTAAAAGGCGACTGATTGGTTATTTGTGTCACTAATGTCGTGGCTTTTAGGTTGTAGAATTCCGCAATGTCTTCTCCGGGTATTTGGTACCACCGCCCTACCTATTCCTGCCGCAATAGCGTTAATACTTGTCTTTTGTTGTGTTCCGGTTTATAGGGTAAGGTAGCCAGTAAACTTATGCATTGCCTTTCCGCCATACGGATAGCAGCGCACCATTAAAATCTTTGGTATCTATAGGCGACTGTGTCTCTTTCTATCAGGAGAGGATAGCAAAGTAGGTACTTTGTGACAGCAATAGAAATTATTCGAACAAATAAAGAAATTACAACACATAGTTTTCGATTCGAAGTTCGAACGAAAATAAAATAATAACAAACAGAGAGGCCAAGCCGACATCTGAGTGCAAAGTGTGAGTTTTTCATTGCGCATTCGATCGTGAGTGCGTTTCGAGTTTACTAGGAATTTGTATGTGAAACTGGTTTCTCACGTTTACCACTAGGTGGCACTGTACAAATTCCTAGTAAACTCGAAACGCGCTCACGATCGAATGCGAAAAGAAAAACTCACACTTAGCACTCTGGTTACAATTTACGACTTACGTCGTATTATGACAGCCCCTATCATTCTTCAAAATTCTCTATCTCTTTCTAAAATCTGTAAACGTACATAAGCGCGTCTCGCTCTCGTAGATATGTGTGAAGCTAGGCACAATAATCAGCCAGGTAGCTAACTACATGGTATCTGTGCTTTGAAAAATTTTAACATTTTATCCGTTTGTTAAAATCTCAGTTAAAGTTATTGAATAGTTAGCTCTGACGTTTTAAGTGGCTATTGAAAAATTGAGCCTTAGTAATATAATTTATTTTTATCTTTTTCGAAATTCCATTAGCCGGTATTCCGGTAAATCTTGATGACACTCGACTTCTGCAACACCAAAGGGGTCAGAGATGCGTTGCCATACTTAAGGCTGGGCATCAAAGCCTCTTAAGCATACCTTATGGTCTAGATCGAAATTTAACGGTGGCAGACATTAACAGTATGTCAATTAAAATAAATGCTGTGGTATTCTTTCTTAGTTAAGTTTTGGGATATAACTTGTGTTCATTCAAAATTTACAATTTGAGTAATATGTTAATTAGTTAGTATACGGCACGTTTACTGTAAAACCGAACATTGACTTGAAACAACTTTCTGATGTGTGTCGTTTCGGAATACGTGCTTGGTGAAAAAAAGGTTTTTACATTTCTACCATGAATCATTTACCAATGTTATGTAAAATTTTAAAAGCCCCTATATTTTAATTCAAAAGAAACTTTCCTCATCACGCTTATAGAATTTTGAAAGTACAAAAAACTTATCAAAAACATCAGTGCTTATCACCGCAACAGTCTACGTGATCTAATGCCACAAACGGTATCAACTTTTAGATGGCCCAAAATATAAACTCACCGGCAGATTCACATTTGTGAGTTTGTTTAACAAGAAATGAACTTTTATATGTTTACTTTAAAGTTGCTATTTCGGTAACTTTTATCTCAATTAGGTGTTCAAAAATGTACAAAGGTTCTCGTTAGAAGTACATAATGGAACTTATCAAAGAAGCATTGTAAACTGTGGGTCTCTCCAACCCGAATCGGCCCGATTGTAATCGGTCTGATTCATGTACCGATACAAACAAGCAACACATATTTGTTTACAAGTTTCTTATACTCTTGCTCCTTTACATTGGTGCCACAGTTTCGAAATTTATATTGTTTCTGTAATTTGCTTCCCTTTGTGGTTTGAAATTACAAAAGTAATAAAGTTGTTTTACTACGACGTAAAATTCTTTGCAAAGCGTATTGGTGTCATTTGTGTTATGAGGAAAGAACATTTTATATTTACGTATCTACAAGCAATTTTACAGAGCATAAGAACGTTTTAAGGAACCGAAATCTACACGTAAACTTTATAATTTCGCTATGTCCGTCCGTCCGTCCGTTCACAGCTTAGCTCAGAGAACTAAGTCTACTAGAAAACTGTAATTGGTACAA
Organism: Apodemia mormo; assembly: GCA_036924255.1. Classification (NCBI taxonomy): domain Eukaryota; kingdom Metazoa; phylum Arthropoda; class Insecta; order Lepidoptera; family Riodinidae; genus Apodemia; species Apodemia mormo. Next base: position 33,907,157 of record JAUPFN010000008.1, on the reverse strand, counting down.
ATATACACATTAATCACGCCGACTAAATGTCAAAATAAAATATTGAATTATAATTTTTTTAGGGTGCCTCAAATAATTCACGTGAAGGTGGGAATGTTTATTTTTTCTTGCATAGCCGACAGGGGGTCGAGTGGGATAGGTTTTTAAATAACATTGCGGGTTTTTGAAAACAACATTTCGATTAAGGATTCGTCTTTGAAATATTAAGCTTTAAAGTGCTAATTTTTGTTAGAGTTGATTGACCTGCATCCTGGCAGCTAAATGATTGTTTCTGAATGTAATTCATGGTAGTAGGACATTTATAAAAGGACAACTATAACAGCTGAGTAGATTTTATAAGTTTACGAGAAATAGTCGGCAAATGTTTTTGGAGGAGTAAAAGCAAATATATTCGCCATTAGCGTTGAAAAATTGAAATGTTATATATAAAAAAAATTAAAAATACCTCTTGTTAGTGCAAATTGTTGTAATGGGCAACCGCGGAATCCAAATTGCGCGTGGTCCGATACGTACTTGGTTACTTATTCACCAAACTTATTTAGGTTGCTATTCTCAAAAAGATTTAGACTAAAGTACACAAAAAGAGTAATAAAGAAAGCGTGAATATATATCTTCTGTGTAAATATATTAAAATAAATAAAAATAAATATTGCTCGAGAATTTACATTAATCTATTTAACCCAAAAGTAAGAAAACTATTTGGTTTTAAACTTGTATCCTAATACTGCGTTTTATTCTCGAGGTCAGCCTGCATCTAAAGCTGAACAAGACGCAGTACGAATATTATGAAGTATCGGGTAAAAAAATATAGGTCGAAAAAAAAATATTTCTTCGAGAAAAAACTAAGAGTTGGTGATATGGTGGTAAAAATGTATGTATCACAGATGAGCACGTAAAACGATTGCGGTAAGCCCAAGGAACAAAGGCATATTAGCCGTTACAGTTGAAGAAAAAGGATGATGAGGATAACCACCTATCTAGCCAACCACTAAACCGATGAATTATAATGACCTTAGAGCACTTTTTTATAACATTAGGTAACAGACAAGCAGATAGGTCTCCTGATGGAAAGAGTCAACAATCGCCTATAGACACCAAAGATGTTAGTGGTGCGTCGCTATCTTGTAGCGAGCTCTCATTAGACCTCGCATGAATGCCAAATGCATAACTTTACCGGCTACCTTACCCTAAAACTGGAACACGATAGTGACAGACACTGACGCTAATGCGGCAGGAATAGGTAAGATGGTGGTACCAGACCGGGCGAACAATGCAGAACTCTACCGCCTAATAGCCACGATAGTAGTGACTCGTATAGCCAATCGGTCGCGTTTTACGACCTGCCTGTCAGAACGACAGTTGGCCTATTCTTCAAAGGAGCCCGGGACTAACACGGAGGTATATACAGATTCACTATTGCGGCAGGAATAGGTAAGGCGGTGGTACCAGACCCGGGAGAAACAATGCAGAACTCTACCACCACATAGTAAACGCATTTTCACGTTCGTTTCATTTTGCCTATTCTGCACTGGGAACCGTTAACATGACATATTTTATTTTTTTTATACGCACTTTTTTGTCTACCACTAATTTTTTCAGACAGGAGAGCGGGCAGTTATTATACTGTTAATAGTTGATAGTTATAAATAATATAAAGTCGCTATAAAACTGCTAAAGGTTTTTCTTCATTCAAAACTTCTATATTATCAAATTTCATTTAACATCATAATATTTTATTTTATTAGGTGCTACTTTTTGGTTCATACATTACGAGGCACTGGCAGTATCACATTCACAGCATTGTAAAATGTGTGAATAATAGTCATAAAATGTTCATTATTTTATAAGATAAATTCGAATGTATTAGTAAGTTTTATTTATTTTTTTAGTTTCCTTGTGTAAGTTCGGGCTCTCTTTGAAGAATAGATTATCTGCCATTCTGCCGGTTAGTTTTAAAAGGCGAACGATTGCCAAACATGTCACTACAATCGCGACTTCTAGGTGCATCCTTACCGCCTCTTACATATAAAGATGAATTGGTTCTATAACACTAGGCATGACACATTTTACGCATCACAGGTTATATCACTTATTGTAACATAATTCACGTGCCAAACCAGTTATATGCATTGAAACCGTCTGTTATATAATAATAACACGTGCGTGATTTAATTTCACGCGGGCCAAACTACAACTTAAGCTTACGCAGAATTCCATCGTGCGAAAGAGACAAAGCAACAACATTTGAGCGACATTATTATTTCACTTTGCTTATCCATACTAATATTATAAATGCAAAAGTAATTCTGTCTGTCTGTCTGTCTGTTACGCTTTCACGGCTAAACCGCTGAACCAATTTGGATAAAATTTGGTACAAATATAGTTTGAGACCCAAGAAAGGACATAGAGTAGCTCTTATCCCCGAAATCCCACGGGTATGGAAACTATGCGGGTTTTTATTTTAGATTTTTTTTTACGCGAACGAAGTCGCTAGCACAACTAGTTACTTATAAATTGTAAAAAAACCAGGTAAACTAGTTTATGTTCATCGGTAAAAAAAAAAATTAGATATCGCTTCAATTAGATAACCTTCGGAACATACATGTGTGAAGTTTTAGGTTCGAATTCCAGGTTAAACATTTCGTTCTGAATAAGTTTTTCAGATTCGCTAAAAGATAGCATGCCCGATTAAATCCTATGAATAACCAGGTGGACTATTTACGGTCAGTCAGGTGGAGTTAGGGAATTTAATACTGTTAGCAAAACATGGATGCATTATTTATAGTCTTTCCTTTCAGGGATATAGCTATAATAATTTATTAAAGTAAATAAATAAAAATAGATATCTTCACACCCATTCTACATAATTGTTAGAGTATATAAGGAGAAAATTCAAAGACATGGTTAATTACAATTTACCGACTTGTCGAAGGGCAAAATATGTAATGAAAATAGGCGCTTAAAATTGTTATTTCACCAGGATTTCCAGCTTTACGTACTTTTCCAAGATAAAAGGAGGAGTTTTAATACACTACTCTCGGATGCTGAGCTACACTAAGATTTAAATAATGGAGTTGTGAAGTTTGTAAAATAAAACATTGTTATGTTCGAGATATAAAGGTAAAATTTATTTTTCCGAGATCTGGAGATTTTCAACTTATCGAGGTTCTACTTAATAAGATTTTACTGTATATAGCGATATTTCGATCTATGGTATATAAATAACATACTTGGCTAATGTGTTGTATTTTACGAACTGCCGGGCAGGAAGGTAGACGGTTTTTCTTCAGAAAAGCCCATACCATCACGAGGAATACAATCCACTTTCCCCAGCTTATCTGAGAGAACGCTTTGAATTTATTTCTAGTCAAGGTAGATCTCAGCACTCTTGTCATCTCAGTACGCTGATATTCCCGGACCATAATACTGCAACTTATTTTAATTCATTTACTGTTACTGCAATTCGTTTATGGAACGCTCTTCCATCCGATCTACGTGATGCTCCTTCCCTCTCTATCTTCAAGTCTCGAGTTTGTGATTATTTCTTGAAACGACAAATTCTTAATTATCCTATTGTTCTTCTGTTATAGTCACTGCTGTATGTTCATTTATGTTGATATATTGTGTGTATGTATGTATATGTATATGTGTATATATATATATATATATATATATATATATATATATATATATATATATATATATATATATATATATATGTGTGTGTGTGTGTATGTGTATATATATATTTGGAATATGTATAATACAGTACTTAGTTGTTTCCTTATGCAATGATACAAACGTAACTAAGTATCTAGTTAATTGTGATTAGATTTTATACTTCAATTCGCAATAATATGCTCTTACGCACTACCCAAGCTTTTTTTCTCAGCATAACTAAGGTAAACTGTGAGAAAATGCTTAATAGCATTATGTTACGCCTGTTTTACTGATTTGTGCAATAAAGTGTTTAAATAAATAAATAAATAAAATATTTAAAAAGAAAATATGTATCTAGCTAGTGTTACTTATTTACTCTACTTAATGTTTTACTTACACATGTTCAGATAAATACCTTATGAAATAATTTAAATAATCTACAAAAGGTAACTCAGCTGTAAATGAAGTTGAGAAAAGTGGAACATTACATTTTAGACTTTGTAGAAATACATTGCTATGTACAATATTAATAACAGAACTTGTACAACTTTATGGTATTGCAACAGTAACAGCTGTAAATTAGATAACTCGATAGATAAGCAAAAATGTAAATACAAAATGGACAAAGTTTTCATTGTTTCTATTCACCGAACAAAGAACACAAAGATCTGAGTGGGCAGTATGTAAAAAATATGTTAGGTAACTCGAGATGGTCTAACAGATTGAGTAATATTGCTTTAAGAGCATCCAGTTTATTTTGAACTGTCTCTCAAGTAGAAAGTATGAATAACAAGAGATCAAACTAATTAGATGAAAATATAGGACAAATTCTTAAGTTGAATGCTTTAAGTTTAATAACTAGTAGTGTTTAATAGTGTAATATTAAGGAAAGAATGCCTTCTTGGTGTAGTGGTTAGTCTTTTTGTCTGTCAATCATGAAGCTTCGAGATATAGGTTCTAATTCTTGATCGAAAATTTGACGCCTATGTGGTACAAAAAAAAATGTTAACTTCCCACTACGTATGTTAATAAGGAAGTTACTGATTTTACCCCGATTTCCGAAAATTGAGTTTTCACCAGATGTCCACGTTTTGAGGTCTTAGGAACCTTTTTCGACTATTTTCACAATGACGTCAATATCTCTGTATGTATGTATGTGTGTATATCTGTGTGTGTATGTGTGTGTGTGTGTGTGTGTGTGTGTGTGTGTGTGTGTGTGTGTGTGTGTATGTAAACATCTAATAACTTTTGAACGGCTGGACCGATCGAAACGCGGTTGATGGCATTCGATTGGATTCTGCTCAACTTAGACTTCGACAAACTGAAAATTTGAACTGATTCGGTCCAGGAGATTTTGTCAAATTTTGAAAAAAAAACACCAAAAAATATTTTTTTAATATAACTTCCAGATTTATGTACCGATTGAGTACAAAAACTAATCAGGTCTATTCCTTTAAAAATTTCGTCTGAAACATAAATTGCATCAAAATCGGTTTACCCGTTTGGGAGTAATCGTTTACGAAAATACTGTTACGAAAGTACATGTTGAAAAAAGTGTTTTTTTGGCATAGCTTCGAAATTTTTCAACCAATCATTTTTTTGGTATTCTACGATATTTTAGTACCAAAAAAACTACGTCAAATGCCGTTTCAAAAATCAAAATCAAATCTAATTCTCAAATCTTATAGCTTTTCAAATATTAAAATTACATGGTTTTTAGCAAACTTACTTAATTTTATTTAAATAACTTTCAAGATAATTCTCCAATTGACTTAAAATATTATCAGCTTTTCTCCTTTAAGAACTGCGTTAAATACCGTTAATTCAATCAAAATCGGTCAGTTTGTTTGGGATTTATCAATGAAGAAAATTAAAAACAATATGTTTTTTGACATTACATCGAAATGTTTCCACCTATCGATTATTTAACTAAAGCAATATTTTAGATCTCTATAAATGAGATGAATGCCGTCATCGTTTACGAAATATACAGCTTTTCAAAATTATTATAATGCCATTTTTAATAAAATAGATGTTTGAACTGAATAATCTATGCTAATATTTTTTACTTTTTTAACCTTAACTTAGTGGGAAGTGTCAGGGATGGCCCGTAGATCAACCGTTTGTACATTTTTTTTCGTTTTCTTTGTACTGGTGCGAATATATTTGCCTACCATGCAAATCATAAAAGGAAAAATATTGGCTAAACATATTACTATTATCGTAAATGTTAGGTAATAGAATCCTGAAGCTTTTTGCTTGGGTTTGATATTACCACTTTACCTTTTAAGCCGCAAGAGACTATGCTTGTTTTTACCGTATTCCGGCTTAAAGGATAATTTAGTCAGGAAAGTTATGCATGTGGCATTACATCTATGCTACAAGGATGACAACGAACTGTTAATGTCATTGTTTTTGGCTCTTTTTCTTCAGATAAGCATGCTTGCTATGGTATAATACATAAATCATGCCGTACATTGGCTCACGCAATATATGACATAGTTTGCTTTATAGATATGGGTATAACTGCCGTGTAAGCCTAAATCGATGTTGAATCTTAATCTATCAGCTCCTCACTTTGACAGAACCTTCTCTTTGCCTCTGTAGTAATGAAAAAAGAACTTTTGAGTTTATCAAATAATGCTTTTCATCACAGAAATAAATGAGATCTGTTCAGGACTCATAATAATATAATAAAAGTAGCTCTAATATATTCAAGTTGAGTTGAAATTTCCATATTCATTTAAACCCGCAGCTGCAACAAGAATTAGAGTAAAATAAAATAGTTTCAGCCTCGTCACGATGTTTCAGCGTACAGGCTTTTCTTATTTAAAAATTGCATACGTTTGTATGGGACTTTTTTAAATCATAATACAGCAAACGAGCAGATGATTCTCCTGACGAAAAGAGATAATCATCGCCTATTAACACCAAAGATGTTAAAGTTACTCTCCTTGTGGCAGGGTCTTAATGCTATGCGCATAAGTTTACCGGCTACCTTATTCTCTAAACCGGAATACAATAGTGACAGGCACTAACCTTATTGAGGCAGGAATAGGTAAGGCGGTGGTACCAGACCTGGGTGAGACAATGCAGAACTCTACTACTTCGTACCCACGATAGTGGTGACTCGCATAGCCAATCGTTTGCTTTCTACGAACTGCCTGGCAGACTGGCAGGTGGTTTAATCTTAAAAGGTGACCCGGACCAATAAGGGGTAACTACTATTATTGGCAATTAATTTGATAATTTTTAAAACATGTATTCGTTAATTTTTCGTTTTGTAAATTGTAAGCTGAAGCTAGTAGATAAAATTTCACTATGATAAGAAATAGGGTTACTAATTTAAATGATAGATAATAGGGTTATTAATTATTTACCATATTTATTTTTATATGTTTAAAATATTATGATTTATTGTATTCAACAAAGTAACAACCAAACATTTACAAGCAAGATTATATTTTTTTTATTAAATTCAAACATTTATTTCAATACCCATATACCACTTACATAAAACTGTTGATAAAACTAGTCCAGAAAACACATTAATCTTGATAAATTACATTTATTTTACTTGTGTAGTTGTTAATACATATAATATCCTTCATTTTAATGCAATTATTTTCTTTTCAAGAAGTTTTCGATAGATTCAATATCGTTTTATATTCTTGTTAATGACATTCAACAGATCCACTTATTTACACATCAAGTATCAAATAAAAATCGTTCAAGTTGACTGCCAGAAATGTAATGAATATCAATTCCGTGAAACCGTTTAACCAAAAGTTAAGGCGGTATCCCAATCACACCACCGACAAACAGGTGCCAATTCGCGCGATTTAGTTTAAATTTTAACGGCCTTACCGTTAAAATTTAAACATCCGTTATTATTAAAATATTGGTTAAAATACATTTACTTTATAAATCATATGCATTTACACACAGTTATTAAAAATATCCTATCAAAACGAAGTTTAATATATCTATGCATAAAACTTTAATCTGTATAAAATAATCGTATGTATCATTATTCGCTGGACACAGTATATAATGAAGATCTTTAATGGACTGAAATCATTTATCAATTCTCTTCCTCATAGCTTATAATGACCACATTATGAAATGTTACCTATAAATTGCTTTTGCAATACATTTTATAGAAATAGCTAATATGGGTCGGTCCAGTCATGTTAAATAAATTGAACTAATCAAGAGGAAACATGCCGGCACTATACGAGTAAATACCACACGGAGAGTTATCTTGCGAGTTCGAAAAACTGTTAACTATAAAGCACGTCTATTTTTGAATATCAATTTCGTAAAATTTAAAATAATCAAAATAATCTTTCGAATACCTCGTTTTTGAAAAATTATATTCTCGCCCGTATCCTTGAAGAGTAGTACAACCAGTGCACCCTAGATTAGCCAAAGATGTTTTGTCCCACAATGTGATAAGTGCCAAGTCTATCGCCAACCGGGCATTTATTCAACCCTGGACAACGTTGTTTTCAACAGAAAACTGAATAAAATTTTTTTAAATATAAAATAAATTTTTTATTCAGCCTGGGCTCAGGCTCAAATCGAAGTTCAGGGAATCGAACCCAGGAACTCATGTGGTTAACACTGACAATGGACCACGCGCCATTAGGAGTGACATAATATAAAGGCAACTGTTTACATGAATCTTTGCCGATACTACATATACGAAACATGCAGTATTTTGGTATACAAAGACGCGACTAGAGAAAGTGGTTCTATGAGTATTTATCATAAGTCGGCTTTGAACTATTGTGACACAGGCCGTAAAAATAGGTCGAAATTTTATTCCGCTTTCCTTATTATAATTCCACTTCAAACTTTCGTGTATATATTATGCCTAATACTAAAGGAATAAGAACAATACGTTTGTCGAGGTTTATACAGCTTTATCTAAGTTTGACAGTTTGAGTTGGAATAATAGCTAATACAAACTTGAATTTGACGTTCGCGTATGAATCTAACATAAGTAAATGTGTCGGATAATAATGTATACATTAGTGTCAGTACTATAGTATACATAATGTAATGTATACATTGTTAAGGGTAAAATAAGCAAATGTATATGTTAAAATTTTCTTTGAAGATTTTTTTAACGAATACACTAAAATAAGTACTTTTTCTATTTCACATTTTTATTTTATTACAAAAGTTTCAGTATTGATACGTGTATACATATTTCCATGCTGGTCCGAGTCATCTTCTGCTTCCTACTAGGCAATTCGTAAAAGGCAAGATTGTGTCACTACTATCGCGACTACTAGCTGGCAGAGTTCTGCAATGCCTCGCCCGGCTTTGGAACCACCGTCTTACCTATTCCTGCTGTTATCGCGTCATTCCTTGTGACTGCCGTGTTCCAGTTTGAAGGGTAAGGTATTTGATAAACTTATGCATGTGGTATTGCCCGTTACATATATAAAACGCATTATTAACATCTTAGGTGTCCGTAAACCATGATTGTCTGTTTCAATTAGAGAGTCATATGCTTATTACTATCCTATAATATAAAAAAACTCAAATGTGGTGGTGGTATCAACTTGTCAAGGACTCTTGACCAGGAAATTCGTCGTTAATGGACCGAAACAAAGAATTTCAACACCCTAGCTTTGATAGTGATGTGTATGTCAATTGTGAATTGTGTGTATATGTTGTGATTTGATCATCAGGATCGAGTAGGACTTGACATGACCTCCTAAGTCTATCGGCCGATTTCTGAAATGCAAATTAATTTTAACAAGCAATTATTCTATGATTAAAAGATCACTTCTTTTAAAAATTATGTTAAACACAGATTAATTGCTTGTTAAAATTAATTTGCGTTTTGGAAACCGGCGGTAAGTCTTGTCAAATTTAAAAGGTAAGTAAAAGTAATGTTAAGAATTTTATTTATAAACTAGCTGTTGCCCTCGACATCGTTCGCGCGGACTTCGTTTACTCCGCACTGCTCCTCCCTCTTAGGTGATAGCGTGATAATATGTAGCCTATATGTTGACCCGATCTGTTAGTAATGTTCTTGCAAAATTTGAAGTAAATCCATGCAGTACTTTTTGAGTTTAGCCCGGACATACATAAAGACAAACAGACAAAAATTCTAAAAACTATAGTTTTGGCTTCGTTATCGATTGAAATCAAAAATCAGAAATACTTTATTCAGTAAAACTTTTTACGAGTTATTTTGACACGTCAACATATTTTTTTTAAAAACTACTACCGGATCGGAAACGCGGCCACACACTGAGAAGATTCGGCGGAAGAAACTCAGCGGGCTTGTCTTTTTTTTTTTTCATATCATTGATTTTTTTACATTATCACAATATTAAAAAAATATATATGAGATCGGTATGAAGAGCAATTAATCCCAGGCTTTTTTGTCTTCTAAATAGTCGGAGATTTTATAATATCCTTTTTTACACAGTTTTGTTTTAACACATTTTTTAAATTTATTGACTGGTAGATCTCTTATAGTTTCGGGAAGTTTATTGTAAAAGCGTATACATTGCCCCATAAAAGAGTTACTTATTCTGTGGAGATGAGATGCATGCACAACAAGATTGTTTTTGTTCCTTGTATTAAGTGAGTGTACGTCACCATTTTTTTTAAAAAGCAAATAGTTTTACGAACGTACGTCAAGTTCTCAAATATATATTGGGATATGACAGTTAGAATATTGATTTCTTTGAAATTTTCTCTCAGGGAAACCCTCGGGCTAAGATTGTAAATTGCCCTAATAGCTCTTTTCTGCAATACAAATATAGTATTTATTTCAGCAGAATTTCCCCAGAGAAGAATTCCATATGACATAATGCTGTGGAAGTAACTAAAGTATACAATTCTTGCTGTGTCGACATCAGTTAACTGTCTCATTTTTTTAACTGCATAAGCTACTGAACTAAGTCTATTTGCTAAATTATTAATGTGCGGTCCCCATTGTAATTTCTTATCTAAAAAGTAATACCTAAAAACACAGTGGAATCTACCAGATCCAGGTTGTTTCCATCCAGTTGTACGCTGGTATCTACATGCCTTACATTAGGCAATGAAAATTTAACACACTTAGTTTTGTTACCATTTAATAAGAGATTGTTCGTACTGAACCAGTGTACAGCTTTTTAAATCGCATTATTTACTTCGTCATACTTACCAATTCGTCTTTTCACTTTGAATGAAAGTGAAGTGTCATCCGCAAACAGTACGATTCCATGCTTATTCCCTACATAGTAAGGCAAGTCATTTATTTATATCAGAAACAGAAATGGACCAAGTATGGAGCCCTGCGGGACACCCATGGTTACAACAGCACCAGGGGACCTTTTTCCATTAATATCAACCCTCTGAATTCTTTCATTTAAGTAAGAAACCAGAAGATCGAGAGCTTTATTTCGAACTCCATAATGGTGTAACTTCCTGATTAAAATGTTATGATCGACACAGTCAAATGCCTTAGACAAATCACAGAATACTCCAAGTGCATCCTGCGAATTCTCTCAGGCTTCATAAACGTTTTTGAGTAATTCGATACCAGCATCTATGGTTGAGCGACCCTTCGTAAAACCGAATCGTTTATTGTGAAATAATGTAAATTTATCAAAATGTCTAAACATTTGGTCTAGTATAATTTTTTCAAATATTTTACTTAGGGTTGGCAAAACCGAGGTAGGCCGAAAATTAGAGGGATCACATTTAGAGCCAGACTTGAAAACTTGAATAACTTTGCTGAATTTCATTAAGTTAGGAAAAACACCATGTGTTATGTGCAAAATATGGTGCAATAACATTTATTACTGAAGCAATGATTCTAACAGAATGCCCCCATAAATCTAAGGTTTTTTTCGGTTCCAATTTTTTAAAGGCATTTAAGATATCTTTGGTATCAATTAATGAAAATTCAAAAGTTGTACAAAAACATTCAATGTACAGTTTTTACTTTTCTTCGATTTTATTATATGTACAGATAAAAAACTTAGGAAACTGTCGAATTTTAATTTAAAGCTCTTAATCTTTACAACGATACATGGGGTAGAATGTAGAAAAATATTTCTCTCTACTATATTTTATGAGCCATCTTGGTTTGATCAACATTAAATTATTTCATTTATCTTCAACATTGATATAAAAAACCCAAGATGCACATTTAGTTTCCCAAAATCGTCCTCTAAAAACGAGCGCATATTTTTAAATTATGCGCTCATTTCACATAGAATCGCGTCGGTCGCGACACTGTCAATTTTATTACTTTTTTAACATTGCTTTGAAGAAAACAACTAAAAATCTTGCGCTTAAGATTGGATATGCATAAACATATGTTTTTGCCACATCTAGGTATAATTCTCAGATGATAGTTATTACTCTGAGGTATAATTACTTATGTAAAACTAGCGACAGTTTTGAGTGTCAGTTTTGTTCAGGACTGTGCATCTTGGGTTTTTTATATCAATGATCTTCAATGAATTGAAGAATTCATTGAAGACAATCGAGAATTGAATCTACTTGCTTTTTTACTAATCGACGTCCTCTTTAAACACGATAATTTGATGCTTTGTAATAAAACTTTGTATTTATTCGTTCTTCGATTATTATTGCTATACAACTGACTTGTGTTACGAGCACATACGGAAAAAAAGGACTAATCTAGGTTCTAATTTTGGCATTTTGATTACAGAACTATAAAAAACTCTTTGAACCTAATTCATTTGTTAGTAGTAGACCTACTTAATATGTCGCAATTCGTTCCCGATAAATTATATACACTGTATGTTTTTATGTTATTACCGGTTCCATCACAAACATCGAAAGTAAAAGTAACGAAGACAATTGCGTGATCAAATCGCTAAAATCGTGACATGAACATTGCCTAAAACTAGATTAGGCCCCACACTCTATTGTGGCCTAGTTTAATTAAGAAATTATATTAATAAATTATAGTCCATTTGTCATATTGCGTCCCCTATATCATAGCAAGGTGTACATTTTGGTCTATATTCGCATGTGTGTATTCTTGGACATTCTACGCTTTTAATTTGATTCAAGAATCCGAAGAAGGTCTATACTCAAATAATACCTGACTTATAAATGTTAATAAAATTTTGAGTAGACGCAAAATACGTTTAATTATGCACATCGATATAATATGTACAAAATCATTTTCTAACTCTATTTTGTGCAAATAAAGTATTTGTATTTGTATACAATTTAAATTTTTAGCTCTTTAACGTAAGTAATAATTTTCATTACGTATTATGCGTGTGTACCTCACCGGATTGTAAAGACAGTAAATAAAAGTGTTCTTGTATTTTTCGTATCCATTATTTATCTCAAAGAGCGCCAATGTTTTTTTGGTTTTTATAAATCAAAGCATACTTATTTTTATGCTTACAGGACTTCTTGAGAGCTATATAACCTGATTTAAGCATTTAGACCCGTTTTCTCCATATTTACAATTCCCATAATATTGTCTAATAACAAGTGACTAATTTGATTGCGGTACGTATTTCAAAATTTCCCATGAAGCTGAAATCAAATATTTTCCCCTTCAATTTGAATAACAAAAGAAATATAAACAAAATGAAATGCAAAACAAACATGACCAATACGTCTAACATTCTATCCGTATTTGATTGCTAAAACCCAGCCGCTTGAAATTAACATAAATCTAATTTAGCTCGATTTAATTTGTAGCGCCAGTTATAAATAAGCGTTTCTAATTCTTAGCAAAATGTTTTTATAACTTGATTAGTTTTCGGTTTAAATTGCTCAATTTTGGTAACATTTCATTTATTTCAGTTATTTTCATGGCCTATTTTGTATTATACAATTTGTTAACATACGTGTTTTGAGAAATTTTAGTACCAAGTTATAAAACTACATATGTATACATTAATCAATATCACTGGAAAAATTACAGGTATTCATTTAGCCCCAAAAGTAAGAAAATGATTTGCTTGTGATATGGTTGTTAGTCAACGGTACTTATATATAGAAATTAAAAATACAAAAATAGATACTGAAATATACACATATCTTAAATAGATCGCAAAGGGACTGATCTATATATTTAATTAATCGACTGTTGTAGCTACTTATAATCATTTCAACTATCATAATATAATACTTGCATTAAATAATTTTTGAGATATTTTGTTATCATTGTATGTATGATACCTAACCTGAGTAATCAAGACGAGAATTTACTTATTCAATAGTCAACGATAAGCGAATGCTTGATAATTTAAAAGTAGTTATGTTAATAAATACCTAGCACGCTTTGTGTTTATTCTAACTAACCCTGTTTTATGGAAAGAGTCAAAGGGTCAGCTCGCGTGATCCTCGCTATAAAGGCAACTTTTTGTACCGATTTACTGCGCCACGATATAGCCTTATAAGGGTCAAAGAGTCAAATACACCATATTAATAAACCTTAATAAGTCATTCTAAGATCTAGACGATTAGCTGTAACTGTTATACAGTTTAACTAACTTTAAAGCTTATCTTTCTAATTATCTCGTGGTAATTGTGTATCACAATGCAGATATGTTTTATACAATTGAAATATTTAACTTGTAAAGTGAATTCAAAAATGCACGTTCAATATATATTTTTTAAATCCAATTTTTCGTATCTAATGTATATGAATCATATTTAAAAATCTCAAAATTTGTTAATATAAACACGGAACATAGAGAACCAGCGGAGATGAGACAAAAGTATTGTTATGTTAAAAGTATTGAATATCATGTTGAAAGTATTGAAATCGCTGTCATCGAATTCATATAAATAGGAGTTTTTTTTTTTATATATATATATACAGAACAGATTCTGAACAAATCTGCCGAACAGATTCAAACAATTGTTAACTCCACTTAGTAAAAGGTATAAGATTTATTTAACTAAACCACAGAAATAAACAACAGCTGATAAAAACAGAACTATATTACCTAAATACAAAAACTGATTACATTTTGTTGTATATTACCATACTTCACTTCTCAATTTCGCAAACACGAAAGCCTCGAAAACATATCTATCACACCCTTTTATAATTTTTGCTTAAATCGATTATTATTGACTTAATTATTACCTTAATCTTTTTTTTTACTGTAGATAGGGAAGCGCTTGACCACGATCTCGCCTGATGGTAAGCTAAGATGCGCCCTAAGATAGAACGCGCTTCCCTAGAATGTACCTGTTCACTCTTCTCTTGAAGATCCCCAGGTTGTATCCGTCGGGGGACACAGACAAACACAGCATATTCCAGTCTCTTGCAGTTCGGATCAAGAATGTCGAGACGAACCGCTTTGTTTGGGTACAAGGAACTTCCACAACATGGCGATGCCTAGTATCTGTGCGCCTCAACGATCGATAGAAAAATAGGAATGGCGGAATTAATCAAATACTTGACTTTATTTTAGGCCACAAGTTATATTACATATTATACGAGTTTTTTTATTAATAAATAAAGAATAATACTTCAGCTTTATTTTGACAACTGTCTAGAAAATGATGGCTGCGTCATTTAATGCATTATGTTTATGCAATATTGACAACACCATTTAATTAATTATCTATTGTATTTTATTTTAAAAATAAAAGTTTAAATGAATATAAGCATACAAATACTCAGACACCACTCGAACATACACAAACATACACACACAAATGCTCTGGTACTCGCACCATATATCTTTCACTCACTCAAACGCAATAAATATAATTGATATTTAATATGCCTTTGTGGGACACAAATTAGTAATACGTGAAAGAAAAACTTAGCATCCGTTTTTAAGACAATTACGCGAATGCTGGAGTATGGAAATTGCTAAAGTTAAAGTTTACATTGTGGAGGACTGCAAAAATCTAATTTTTTTTTAAATAATATGCATTAGGGTATATTTTGGTAATGAAAATTGGACTTATAAGCGGATCCCCTTTAAAGAATAGACTAACTGTTGTTCTGCCAGGTGGTTATAGGCGACCGATTGGCTATACATGTCACTACCATCGTGACTACTGAAATAGAGGTCCGCAACGTCTAGCCCAGGTATATGATACCACAGACTTACCTATTCTTACCGCAATGGCATCAATGCTTTTCATTGTCATGTTCTGGTATGGAGACCAGTAGACTTATGCATACGACATTGCTATCCCGATAGAAAGCGATAGTTTTTCTTTCTATCAAGGGACCCATCTGCTTGTTTGCTATCTAATGACATAAAAATCATTTAAACGACAAGTAAAAAAAAGTCATGCCCGTATCCCTAAAGAGATAGGCAGATTAGCTGTAGATACAAGTAGTCTCACAATGTGATAGGTGGCAAGCCTACCGACCCGGGATCAAATCCAGAACTTCATATGGCCAGCACCGACACCGGATCACTAGACCACAGAGCTGACTTAACGGCAAGTAAATAAATAAAATTTAGTTAATACTTTTAAATATATATAAACATATATGTATTTAAAAGTATTTAAACTCATGAATTTGCTCATTCATTGACCGTTATGCGGAACGAAAATCGCCGGGTCAACATATAAAATGGCCGTTTACACAGATTAATAAAGATGACTGTTCTACGCCGTAGCCTCTGGTCAATAATATTGATTTATCCTACATTTTACTACACGACTTTTATGTTACGCTAGAAGCTTTACCAGCGACCTCATTTTGTTTAATGGGTAGAGTTTTTGTAACATAGCGTTTGATCTGGTATAAGGTTATTTTCCTGTGATGATCCTGGTCCCTTCTGAAGAATCGTTTACTGCCTTCCTGCCAATTTCTTGTATCCAGGCGAGGGTAAATATACTACTTCAGTTATGATTACGATAGAGTTCTGCAGGTTCCCGCTTCGTTTGATATTACCGCCAGACTCATTCTTTACCCCATAACATCTTTATAGTATCCATACTTCAATACTAGTCCATACTATAAATGCGAATATTATAAATGCGAAGTGTGGTCTGATTGTCTGTTTATTGCGCTTTCACGGCTAAATTGCTGAACTGATTTTGATGAAGTTTGGCATGGAAATAGTTTAAGACTCGGGGTCAGACTAACACTACAATTTCTTTCAAAAATCAATCCCTAAGGAGATGAAAATATGGGATGAAAGTTTCTATAAAGCATTATACTGATGACGTGTTACTGCAAAGCTGTGCGGGTCACCTAGTAATATTATAAATACGATAGTTTGTCTGTCTGTTACACTTTCACGGCTAAGCCGCTGAGCCGATTTTGATGAAATTTAGCACAGACGTAGTTAAAAGTCCCGTATCAAACACTATTTTTTTTCAAAGGCTATTTTTTTCAAATATCGAACCCTAAAAGGCTGAAATTAGGAATGAAAATTTGTATGAAAAATTATATTGTCAACAGAGAGATTAATGTACTACATACTATAGAAGTTATGCTGAGCAGAAGTCGTGTTGCATTCCGTTAACAGTGTAAACCAACGGGTGTTTTACATCAATGGACGTGAACTAAATTTATAATATACTAGCTGACACGGCAAAGGTTGTTCTGCCTTTTTAACTACTCTTATTTTTTTTTCTATATTTTCTCACCTTTTAAACCTTCCCTCGACTTCAACAATTAATTCAAAACCAAAATTAGCCAAATCAGTACATATATGTATATATATATATATATATATATATATATATATATATATATATATATATATATATATATATATATATATATATATATATATATATATATAGATTGGCAAAAAAACTTCCATGTTTGTAATATTATAAATGCGTCCATCTGCCTGTCTCTTACAGTTGCTTTCACGATCATGCCAAACTTTATCAAAATCGGTTCAGCGTTTTAGCCGTAAAAGCGCAAAAAAACAGACAGACAGACAAACTTTCCCACTTATAATATCAGTATAGATATGAACTAGTAGGGATGGAATTTTAGCTACTGGGCGCTTGTTCTTAGAAATGTATACATAATATTATAACATTATAATATCTATCCAGAAATAAACATCAAATCAGTTTTATCAGAAATATTTCAAACAAATCAAGAGATATCTGTCATTTTACATAAAATTATTACGAAAATGAAACATTGAAAAGCACTCTCAGATTAAACCCGATCATGGGCACCGGGACTCATTTCCCAATATGGGATTAAATGCGGATTAACATAATCTGTTTAATGAATCCATGTCTTGCTTTGAAGACTCCAAAGTTATAAGATTAAAAAATCAAATGAAGCTTTAGAAATATGGATTGTGATAGCTTTATGAATATTTATAAGTAGCCTTCATCTCTTTATTTATTGTCGAGCATAAATTGTAAAAATATGTTGAGAGTTTTTCTAATTTATTCATCACGAGGTGTAAAAATCGACATATGTTAATTTTAGTAATGGCAGCTATTATAATGCCAGAGAGATTATAATTGTGTGAATGTTAACAATTTTACTACAATAACGCCTTTAAAATACCTATGTCCTGAAATACTTGACGTGCTTTTTACACATAATGTGTGGAAAATGTATATTAAAAATACACTGGAATATATGGTAGCAAACAAATAATATATGTCTTAGCCTTTAGTATTGAACATGAGTTTTTATCGAAGTGCATGTTTCGCAAGTGCCGGAACATGCATTATTCCAAAATGGTCACGACCGCAGAATTCACATTAATGTCTAGGGAATAATGAACCAGTTCCATTATATTCAAGCAATTGAAGCGCTTTTGGTTTCAAACTCTTATCAGGACGCCACTGAATTTTACTTACAATTGTAACTTCACTCGCTTTGACGTTTGTTAGGAGTAACGAACAGATATTCCTACTCGCGCATTCAAGCAATTGAAGCGCTTTTAGTATAAAGCTCATTCTAGGATGCAACTGAAATTTACTTGCGATTGTGACTTCACTTGCATTGAGGATTGTTAGAAGTAACGAACGTATATTTCTATTCAAGCTAATAAGTGCTTTGGGTTTAAAAATTTATTACGCTACTAATGTTGATTAGTAACTTTATGGTGTCCCATTAGTCTCGTGGGTTTTTATTTTTAATTTTTAGTTTGACAATAGTAGGGTAATTATTGTTGTTGCAGCAATTTTCAGTTCTTATCAGCAGGCTTAGACTAAAGTATTATATTTTATGTTATTTATTGGTAACAACACAATAAGAAATGATCAAGTGGTTTTATTTGAGGCTATTGGTATCGGATCTAACTTTTTTGCATGATTATTATTTAAAGTAACTGGCATTCTTTAAAAAATTCTGGCAGATAGACAGTGAAGGTATATTAATAGGTCTCAGTTTGTCACCTTGCCTAAACAGAGCTAGACTTACTGGTAGACAGACAATGAAGGCATATTAATAGGGCTCCGACTCAAATGTCTTTATTTTTTAAGAATAAAAATAGATTTATTTTTCTCTTTCTCTCCCTTTTTCTATTTCTCCTTATAATTAATTGAGTTTTTTAAGTATATTTGGAAGATCGTATTGTTTCTCTTACTTGTTTCATACAATATATTTAATAAGCGTGTGATAATACACGTAAATTATAATGTAGTGTTGCGATAAAAATATCTTCATGCCCGTTTGCCAGAAGAGGTAGGCAGAGGTACAGCCAGTGCACACACGATTAGCCGAAGATACTAAGTCCTACACGTGAAAGGTGGCAAGCTTTTCACCAACTGGGCACCTATCTAATTCCAGGCAACCTTGTTTTATCAGAAAACTAAAAAAAAACACATTTTTGATTTGCCGACCCGGGATTCGAACCAAGACCTGGACCTTATGTGGTCAACACAGACACCGGACCACTAGATGACATATCCACGAAAGTATGTATGACATGATGTAGTATTGGTATCATTAAAAAACATTCCTCTATGGTTAAATTCATATAAGACGTATTTAAAAAGTTTTGTGCAAGCGGACGTAGCGTGTAGTTGCGTTGCGAACAATAACTAAAAAGTCTTTCCATATGATATGACTCTTAGTTGTTACCTGTCTTTCCAAGGTCTAAGAAACTAGTTACATTTATACATTCTAGCTATTCAAGCGCGTTCAATTCGAATTCTTATCTATGCGCCGCTGGGTTTACTTCACTATTGTAATTTAGAGTATGAAGTGCCAAGCCCTTCGTTAATGCCTCCTTGTTTTGCCAGCCACATCACAGAATTAATAGTTCTCTCGGTGGTAGTAATTCAAATAGTTCATTTAGCTGAATACTCGTCATTAAAGTTAGTTAACTTCAAACCTCTAGTCGTTTATTTAAGTGAGATAATAGGCAATAATTTATAGTTAATTCTAGTTCATAAAAGAAATGCATATGAGAAATGGTATTGTTAGCTTCCTCTAAATCATACAAAACAATTGCACTAGATTTGCCTTCTTCGTTTCACTAGATACAGGATCCGGAAAACGTTAATGGATTTTTCTACCTAAAAATATCATTTGCACTTCTAAGTCTGGTGCTGCTTTGTTATCATCCCCGTGCCTTGAAGAGAAATGTAATGTTATGGCATTTAAAAAGGCAAGGTCGTTTATATTAGCAAAAGTGGCTATCGTGATCACTACTCGACATCTCACTAATATACCCGTGGCCCATCAGTAATTTACGGTAAATCAGGTATTTTTTTAACTCGTGTTTAATGGTGTTATTTCTGGGCTCTGTTGAAAAATTAATTAACAACTGAATAAAGCACTATCGTCGTAACTGAATTTGATACCACCGTTTTACCCACGGATTAAATGGATACCATTCAAAGCAATTTCTTATTT
Organism: Apodemia mormo; assembly: GCA_036924255.1. Classification (NCBI taxonomy): domain Eukaryota; kingdom Metazoa; phylum Arthropoda; class Insecta; order Lepidoptera; family Riodinidae; genus Apodemia; species Apodemia mormo. The sequence goes on along the minus strand of JAUPFN010000008.1, from coordinate 33,886,702 downwards.
TGTCAATGTATCTTACAATTACACACAGAAATACAGAGGTATACTATTTACCGATGAAAAAAATCACTTTACGGCCAATTTTTAAACCTTCTCATCTCATTCGGTACGATAAAACAGTACAACATGGATTATTTCTATTTTTTCACGACATAATATATCTGCATGATGACACTTTTGACAGTGACAGTAGCGTTGCTCATATGCGGGGCGATACGTATCCTTCCCAATGGTGTGTCTATTAGAATTCATGTGGTCTATGGTTTTATCTATTTCATTTGCATTAGCGTAGATGTTTAGCTGGTTAATTTATGTTTACAGAATTAACATTAACATTTTTTTAAAATAGGTGATGGCTATCTCTGTTCGTTGGAGGAACGATAACAAACAATTCACATTAACTATATAGATAATACGTGAAGAATTTTTTCCCCTTTTCTGACAATTACACTAGCGGTGGAATATAAAATTTGGCACAGTTAAAGTTTACATAGCGTGCCTGCAGAAACCTAATATTTTTAATTAATATGCATTAGAAATATGTACATACATAAAGTTAATAAAAATAAATATTCATACTACATTCATTTGACATACATGATAATATACACATATGTATACTATTTTCTTTACGGCTAAAGTCTGTTCTCAAACTTAAAATAGACTTTATTGTTTAGTTTATGGTCGAATTTCGACCATAGGGCGTTTGCTAGTATTGTTTAATACATGTTAATTTATTTGACAGAGAATTTTAATTTTATCCACTTTTATAAACATAAATCTTCAGTTTTAACGACCAAATTATGTGCAAGCTAGAAATGAATATTGCAGATTAATCCATATTCATTTATTTATATAAAATTAAAATGCTTCCGATACCTAGTGTTGATTTGAATATAGTTCGCGAAGTACACACGCAACAAGATTTAAAGCCTTGAACGAGTTCTCTCTATACAAATATTTCAATATGGTTTGCTGAACCATGGAGTCCGGGTCATTGCAACGGCCAATGGTCTTATCTGTTCGCCAGAACTATAACTATTTGTTTTTTTTTTGCCATTATGCAAATTAAAAATACTTTCGACAATATTTCCAAATTGTCATCTATATATTAATAGGTGATAAATAACATTGTACCCTTTTTAAGACGATTACGCGAACGGTGGAGTATGAATTATAGTACAGTTAAATATTATACTGCGGAGGATTGCATAAACCTTATATTTTTAAAATTTATGCATTAGAAATACATTCAATTTATAAAAGTGAACATTACACACACTACATTCATATGACATATATGATAATATACACATATCCAAAGAAAGGGCTAAAGTTTGTTGTCAAAATTAAAATCAATTTTATTGTTTAGACTTTAGTCTATTCGACAACTAAACTACCCTGGCTTACCCTGGATGATTTCTGAAACAAAAGAAAATAATAGGAGGATGAAACCCATTGATAATGGAAGGAAATAACGTCAAAATAAGAGGAAAAATAAAGTACGGGTGATTTAAGTTCGAGAAGTATGGGGGGGGGGACTTAGAAGGGGGAAAAACGGTTTATCGCGACTTCCGGCAGAACTACGAATCCTATCGAAAAAAGTTGTATGGCAAAGTCGTCTGCAATAAGAAGACCTGCAACTTTTATATTTGTACTTTTTTCATACGAGTATAACTTCAAAATTATGCGAAAAATTTGAAAAACTGACTTTTTGGTTTTTTATTTTTATCTCCTACAAAATAAGATTTTTATCACGAAACTTCCTGAAAAAATCTTTTTTGTATCCCATAAACACTGTATTTTTTATTTTAAACATTAATTGTTACTCCTTATTTGACTTAATATTAAAAATACATCATAATTTTCAATCGAAAATTCACCCATCAAAATATCTGATATTTAAAAAACAATTATACTAGTGTTTTTCTTTGGAATTTCTACTTTCTAATGGTATCAAAAAAATATATAATACTGTGCAAAATTTTCGCAGAAGATGAAAAATAATAAAAGAAATCGGACTTGAAAATTATTTTTTCGTCATGATGTCAAAATTTGAAGCTATTTATTAAAATTAACACTTGAGTTACTCGAAAAATTTAAGGTCCCATTTTACATTGATAAATGAAAAAAATCCATGAAACATAGAAATTGCAAAAGACATGCGAAAATAGTCAATGTCATCGTGTCAATCAAACATAAGACCTTAAGCGGATTTTATTAAAATACCTTCAAGAAAATACTATTTCTTAAAAAGCCGACAACTCAACTACAAGACCCCTGTTATTCTATGGGAGGTGGTAATTACTTGTGTAAGGCATTAACATTATTGCAAGAGAAAATCTTAATGGGGTGCTACCGAACCCAGACAAGACGTTAAAAAACTCTGCCAACAATCAGTCTCTATAATAATGACACGTTTGGCAAATCTTTCGCGAGGGGGGTTAAGGGGGTCCGTAAACCCTAACCCCTTATGTACGCCCATACTTGCACCAGCACAGCGGTTCACAGACGGCAAAGATCGTTTACATTCAGGTGAACTAGTTAAATCTTTGCTTCTAATTTTATAAAAGGTAATATTAGTCTCCATATTTCTAAAAGAACGTGGGAAGAATAGAGCCATGTAAATCCTAGATGTAAAAATAAGTAGACTAAAATATAACAAAGTAATTGAATTTCTAACAAGACGAAGGCTTTGCGAGTTAGCGCTCGTGCCAGTGAACTTGTTTGTCGGTTACTTACACAACTGTAGGAAAGTAGATAACGCAACTGGCTCGCGCGGATTTACCATCTGGATATTATAATGCTCAGCGCCTTCGGCATAGATCACGTTTGTTATCTTAGATAACTATAATCTGAGTATCTTTTCTCACATGCCTGCTATGGAATGGTTTATCTATGTTGTGTCTTGTATTTTTTTATTTGATAAATCATATACAAAAAAAGTGATCGTTTTATAAATAGCATACTTAAAATAAAAATTTCTTTAAATTGCAAATATAACTGTATTTTATAAAAATGTTGCTGCATGCTGCTTTGTTTAAATGAAATTTGTATTTAATGAATCTTACGGAAACAATATATTCTTCTTAAATCAAAGTATCACATATATTAAGCCTGTAGTTAGACTACATGTATAAAAAAAAAACAGTAGCAGTCGTGGGACTGCCGATAGAAGTGAAAACGGAACTATTAAGTTGAGAGTAATTAAAACTATATGCAAAACATAGCTATAGATATACTATTATCATTAGCATGTCGGTGACGCGAACCGAGGATTTTACCCTCTACCAAAACGCTCAACGCGCCTAAAGAAGTTTTCACTTCAAAAATGTCACATATTTCGAACGATTAGATATTTCAGAATGATTAAGTAAAATGTATTTTACATTTGGATCATCCAAACAAACTTTCACATATTTACTATTGTTATGATAAAGATTTACCGTTAACATATTAATTAATTATTTGTTAATGTCATTAATATTCTGAATGTAAAAGGTTATGAATTTATATTTGTATGTATTTCTACTGTTTTATGCTAAAATTATGTACGATGCCAAATAAAAAGAAAATTCTACGCTATTGCGACCCGGTTAGGTAAAGCGGTGGTACTAAACAAGGGCGAGAGTAAGCTGAAATCTACCACCTATTTGGTAGTCACGTTGGTTGCGTATCAATATTTATTTATTTATTCAACTTTATTGTACACCTTAAATAAATTTGTACAAAAGGCGGACATAATGCCTATTGGCATTCCAGCCAACTTTTGGGCAAACAGAAAGTATGTACCTAAACGTTGCCTCAGAAAATACATAAATACGATGTTTACTCACTACATTTTTATATAATCTCATACATAAATAACCCTTCAAATTAGAAGTCTAATTGATATTTGCATCACTATTGCTTCCATGAAGACAAAAATAGAGATATACAACTCGAACTTTGGACCCAAAATTCTAAATTTTCAATCATCTTTATACTAAATACAAGAGATCATAATGTGATTTAGAGAATAAGCGGTGATAAAAATATTGTGTTTGTTTTTAGTTGAGTTCGGTAATTATTTAAAAGATTTAAATACTAAACAGTGGTTAGCTAATTTTAAAATGAAACGTTTATTTTCAGGCAGTAGAGTACATCTACACAATGGCATCATTAAAGTAGAAAGTGGAACTCTCATTATTTAAACATTATAGTCCCTAGAACGCGTCTCGTTTTTTCCGTTTATCTAAGATTATTCAAGTACTTATTAAGATAATTTGAACATGACTTATAGCTTATTAGTATTTAAAATTGTAATTGTTTGGTTTTTGAAATGCTAAACAATTTGCTTAATGAATCAGTAATAAAAATGAGTTCTAATAATGGGCATTTCATGCACGAAATATACTGCTAATAATTTTTTTGAATAGTATTCATACTCAATTTGAGATGAATCATAACAATAATAAATGTTTAGGCTAATTTATTTTTTAATTTTTTGTTTACGACATTGACAAGTATATTAACATGCAATTTTAAATAAGGAATAAGTGCTTTAATGAATGCTAAATATAGTAAAAGTATAATTAGTATATAAAATATAGATTAATTTTTAATTCAAATATGCAATAAGTAATTATTTTTTCAATACAACAGTAGAAAATATTTTTTCAAGCTAAACCATTTTATGATATTAATTTTCTTTTATTTTGCATATAATTGAATATTTTTTAGACGTGACTTCACATCATTGAGCATATTTTGTAACGTGACTTTTTTAAATGAAATTAGAAAGGGCCCATCCTTTCTCGATCTCATCGGCCTAAAAGTTCTACAAGAATATGACCTCAGCTAAAATTATTAAATTAATTTAATGGACACTAAGCCCATATTAGAATGCAACAGACACTTTTAAATAGCAAGTAGGTATATTTTAAAACGACCATAGCTGGAAATCATGAAAGTAATCAAACTTTTACATTTCTTCTTATTTCTAAATCAAGCGAAGTTTTTTTCTTGGTATAAAGTTGACACTTTCTTTTATTTATGATCAACCAAACAAGTTAGAAAAATGTTGGACAAGTAAGACGTAAAATGTTAAACAAGCTATTGTATAAAATGCAAAAAAGGCAAGTATTTATTATGACTATGGTCGAAACTTACAACATAAGCTGTATAAATAAGATAATCTTCATGTCTTCCTAAAAAAAGAAAGAAAACAAATGTCATTTACTTAATTCGTAATCAAAAAACATTTTGCTTTGGTATTGTAAACAAAAGTTGGTCACCAACTTTTAGGTGATCAAAATTAAATAATCTTCATGTTGAGAGATATAAAAACTTATTATATCTTTGTTGCCGAATTATGCGACGTGAATGCTTTAAAGTAGTATGTAATAATTGTGAATTCAAGTAATCATAATCCCTTTATATTTTTTGTTAATTGCAGCATTAAAATAAGTGTCCGTGATATAATTTACATTGCAGAAGAAATTAATAATGTATTACAATATGATAAGCAATAAGCATCTATAAACATCCGATAGTTTCTGTGCAAAATTTGCATGAACTTTCATCATTCTCCTTTCAACTTTCAATAGTACTCGGCTTCTTTAAGATATTGTTAACAAATTGCAATCTGAAAAATAAGACATAAGTGTACTGCGGACTATTAACGATCGAGTACGACCGCTTTTGGTTGTTTTTTTATTTAAGTGACTTTTGGCAAATTTATTTTATCACTCATCTGCTTTTTTATAGATGAAGATTTAGTATACTCGTAACATATGGAATATTTTTTACATATGGTATAGCTTGTAGATTGCGCCATAAATGCAAAATAAGAAAAGATGAGATAGTGCGAAAGTGTTAGCATAATATGACAAAGATCACACTCGTAAGTTCAAATCACAAGGTTCAAGCAAAGAAGAATTATAGATAATATGTAACTAAATAGATAGAGCATAATTAAAATTATATCTTATAGCAATTTGAAAAGAAAAACCATTATTTATCACAGTTACTCTATCCCTAACTGAAAAATTTTATGAACTAAGCATGTTTTCTCTCCCATTTCGGAAACGAAGAGTAATTAGTAACAATTGGAAAAAGCACACTTTAAAGACGAAGTTAAGGTAATCGATTTGCTACTTTCTGTGAAATCACATACCTGTGTATGAATTCCGCAACGCTACTAAAGCAAAAAATTTGTGAGAAATGGAACAAACTTTACGAAATTCTAAAAATTAAATGACATTTCAACGGCACAATAGTTCAGCCAAGTTCACTACAATTCCCTCATATCTTTAACACAAACAGAAATACACAGTTTATATAATTAAGACCTATTTATTCACTATGCAATCGAAGCATCCTCAGGAGACTCAAAAAGCATTTCCCTCTATTAGAGTTGAAGAAACATAATTCGTGTTTCTATTTACATATTAGATTCATGTAAAATTGTAAATAAGCCTTAGTTTCGTCTTCGAATTATGGACGCCTGAATATTTTAAGGCAAGGAATATTTAGAGCCATATATAATGGTCCAGGTATACTTAGCTTGCCTGGTGGTGTCAAACAAATACGTCGGTTTCGTAGACTTAAGGCAGCACTCAACCAATTTGATCGAGGTATTGTAGTAGAATAGGTTTAGATACTAAATGTCTCCCTTAGTACCTACACCTATTCACATTCGAAATATTATATCATATCTGTATTGTCAATCTTTCATCTGCCATTCTTTCATCTTATTCGAACCAATAATGCCCTTCTTATTATACATCTACTTACAAAAAAAAGTTATAATTCGGCTATATTTTTTTTAATGTGATTTGCCTGTGATGAACTTGGTCATTTACTTATCAATTTGGTCACATATTATGAATTTGTGAAGATCCCAAGGCTACAGATAGGTATGATATTGAAAGTCAGTTGAGATCGGAAGTTTTACTGCATAATTGTTGGTCCAGGCCACATTTAAAGAATATACTATCTACCTTCTGCCAGGCAGTTCGTAAAAGCCAAACGGCTATACGTGTCACCATCATAATGACATTTCTCTTACCTATTCAAGCTTCAATGCTTGTCATAGTCGTGTTCTCGTTTGGAGGGTAAGATCGCTTAAATGCAAGTAGCATTAACACGTCACCACATTGATTGCAAAGCACATTTAACAAATATTATAACGATCACTGTGACTAAAATTCGACCATAGACTAAATAATAAAACCTTTTTTATATATTTATATAAAATACTATACATGTGTGTATAATAATATGTTTGTTACATAAATGTAATGTGTGTGTTGTTTATTATAATTAATTTAATATATTTTTAATGTATTTTATGTATAAATATTTGGTTTCTGCAGTGCTCCGCGATGGAAATGACTTTACCAAATTTCATACTCCACGGTTTACACAATTGTCTTAAAACGGGGCTCTAAGTTATTCCTTCGCGTATTAATATATAGATGATGCCTACAGGCGATGGCTGTCTCTTTTCATCAGTAGAGTTTATTTGTTTACGATGTAATAATTTCAAAAAATACATTGATACTTTTTTCAAATCCAGTACCCCCATGTTACAAATGCGATCCGAGAGTGTTACACCACTGATCTTACTTCACAATTAAAAATCTGTAATCCATTACAACTCGTGCTTCTGTTTACGAAACTTACCGTCAGCTTACATTCGATGCAGCCTCGATTCAATGAACCACTGCACGTTTATATGTTAAACCACATTAAACTGATGCGGTAGGTGTCAAGAAAGTCATAGTCGTGACGGGGTTTCACAACCTTTGCCCCGGAAAATATTCACCGAGCGGTAGTTAAGCCGGTCTATATTAATTTCCTTATAAACCATAATGACCTACATTTGAACATAAGTATTGGTATACTAGCTATCTACGCGGCCACGCCTAAATATTAAGGTTATAATCTACTTATTATGTTTGATGTCCGTGGTGGTACGAGCCCTTTTGAATAATAAATAGATCGCCAGGAAGTCTGTGAAAGCCAAATTATTGGCCAAACATACACGTCAAATTCGGATTAAATCTCCCTTCTCTACTACCTGTATTATAGATATTTGTGCGAATATAATGGTTAGCTGAAAAGTTTATTTTGAGATTTTGTGCTCAAACGAACGAAATCGTAAATTTCTGCTCGTATATAGTAATTGAAAATCATACAAACATGACACATATAAAAATACTATGCAATTATATATTATAACTATTTTGAATTCCGGAAGAAAATTGATTTCTTGAAGAACATTTTTTTTTTAAATATATATCATAAGGCAGAAAACAAGTAGATTGGTCTCCTGATCGAAAGAGTCAACCGTCGCCTATTGGCAGCAAAGATGTTAATGGTGCGTTGCTATCTAATGGTGAGGTCTAATGCCACATGCATAAGTTTACCGGCTACCTTACCCTCCAGACCGGAACACGACAATGACAAGCACTGAAGCTATTGCGACAGGAATAGGCGGTGGTACCAGACCAGGGCAAAACATTGTAGAACTCTACTACCAAGAGTAGCTACAATGGTAGTGACTTGCATAGCCAATCACTCATCTTTTACGACCTGACTGGCAGAACTGCAGTTGAACTATTTTTTAAAGGAGCCCAGGCCAACACGAGGATAAAAGACTTGGTTAGGGTCTTGTACCTTTTATTAAAGCATAGGTCAGCAAAAAATCAAATGGATTTCCTGATGAAAAGAGATACCGTCGCCTAAAGACATCAAAGATGTCAATGATACGTTTCCGTTCACATGTTGAATGTAATTTTTACAGCTTACTGGCTATCTTACTCTACAAACTGTAATACGACAGTGTCTAGCACTGATTTTACTGCGACAGGAAAAGATAAGGCAGTGGGACCAAACCCACACGAGATGTCGGAGAACTCTACCACATAGTAGTCACGATGATAGTGATTTTATTACAAACTATACGTATAAAAATCTACAACCCCTCGTTTCTCTAGGCACTTTTGTCTCTACTCCTCTGTGGAATTAATTACTGATGAGAGTATTACCGAACGAATATGATTCTGGAACCTTTAAAAAGGTTCTTACTCTTTCTTAAAACGTTTTTCTGCTGATTTAGTCCTGTTTTTGGTAATAAGCTAAAGAGTTCAATCAGATTACTTTACCATAAATGAGGAATCAGCTTAAATATATTTATTTATCCATACTAATATTATAAATGCGAAAGTAACTCTGTCTCTTCTTTACGCCTAAACCACTGAACCGATTTAGACAAAATTTGGTACAAAGATAATTTAATACTCAAGAAAGGACATCCCACAGAAATCCCATGGGAACGGGAACTATACGGGTAAAATCCCAGACTATCTTTCTTTTAAACCATGGTAATAAGGTGCAGTGACGTAGGCTTCTTTTATTTTATAAATTTATCCACGTGAACGAAGCGCAGGTACAGCTAGTAAATAAATAAATTGAAAACCAAGTGATCCCGCGTGGTGGTTCGGGCTTCTTTGAAAAATAGTATACATGCCATTCTGCCAGACAGTTTGTAAAAGGTGAAAGATTAGCTGTACGTATCACTACCATAGTGACTTACTAGGTGGTAGAGTTCTGCAACGTCTTGCCCGGGAATAAGCGCCGCTTTTAGACACCAAAAGTATTAATTATGTGTTGTTACCCATGTAGTATGGTAATACCACGTGCATAAGTTTACCGGCTATCATACCCACTAAACCGGAACGTGACAGTGACAAGAATTGACGTTTTTGCAAAAGGGATAGGTGAGGCGGTGGTACCGCTTGTCAACATGTAAGTGACACATACTAGCCTTTTCTCGTCTTTTACGAGATGCCTAGCAATAAGGCAGTTGATCTATTTTTCGAAATAGTCCGGATCAACATGTGGAAAATAAATAAATAGGTACCTGAAACTGCAGCATTACATGCTGTTCTGTAACACGGGTTTCTTAATACACCATAACTACACTTCGAACTTAATATACCACCACCAAACTCCGAACTGCTACTGATATTTTAATTTTCGAGAACAGCTCCTAATACGATAATAACACTTTTTGACTTGAGAATCGAACCCTCTCACTCACCAACTCCTCATGATGTGTGCCAAATATTCAGATGTATAAAATATAAAAACATATAATTTTGTTATATATAAACGTGTCCATTAAGCGATAATAGGGTTGGATACCTAAGTAAAATTGAATTCAGGCAAGTTATTACCTACAAAGCTAGAAAGTGGAGGCTTCCTGGTCTACAGAAGCGAAGTGATTTCATAACACAATTTTCTCTTTCGCAAGTTAGGTCTGCGGTATTCTTGACGATGTGAGTAATTCGCAATTGATTATAACTGCTATTTTTAAATTATTATTGTGTAACCATTGTTCCTTAAATAACTCAATATCAGAAAATAATTTAGAAACGTCAATCCATAAAAAGAACTTATTATATATAGATATTCGAATTCAAGATAAAACCATGGTTTAAATATTACTTAGAATCTGGTCTTAGATCCGCTTTTATCACATCAAACATAATATATATTCTCTACTAGCTGCAGCGTGCAGCCCGCAGCATTATAAAAGTTTTGGCGAATCCCGCGGGATCACTTAATTTTTCCGGGATAAAAAGTAGTCTATGTTCTATTCCAGGTCATCATCCATCTGTGTACCAAATTTCATTCATCTGTTCAGTAGCATTTGCGTAATTGAGTAACAAACATCCATCCATCCAAACAACAAAACTTTCACATTTATAATATATAGATTAATTTTGAATTCCTCTTGTCCCGTAGTTGAAATCTTATGAAGAATATCTGTTTTCCTGGTACGCTGCTTAAAAAGGCAAGCGAAAGCTTCTAACTTGAAACTTAATACCATCGTAATTATTAGGTGAGACCTGCATTAACTCTTCTGGGTATGGAGATATGCAGTTGATTTCCAGTTTGAAAGAAGAATACATATCCATTCTAGGTTATAAAATAGCAACTCCATCATAATACTTACTGTAAACATAAACATTTGTAATGTTACAGAATTTGCACATTATGATATATTTGTTATTAAGTAAGTGGCAAAATGATTTCATATTTTACAGCATTATCAATGCTAGAATTTAAATTAAAATCCTAACTAATCAAACAGTCGGCTTGTTTGCTATCCTACGATATAAAAAAACGGGCACATCTAACGACCCTACAAGAGACCCGGCGTTATTACTACGAGTAAATTATATTTATTTACACCCACGTATAACAGACAAAGCCACAGTTGAAAGTAACTTTATATTAAATTTAATTCAAGACTGACCTTTTATTTTTGATACAACTTCAAAAGAGCACATTTGTTAATGTAAAATTCAATTGGCATGGTGGGTTATATAACATTCTTCCAACGCAATATTCCGAAGTGAAAAACATGACTTCTTTACTTAAATTAATTATTAATTAAGCATTAACCTTTTCTTAAAAGTGTAAGGTTTCCTCAATGGTGAAAGAAATGTTAATTAATTGACAAATCGTTCAAGAAGCTGTGAGAAATGGGAATAACTTTTGCTTTATAAACAAAATTTTTAAATATTTCATAATGCGTTTTTATTGTTCGAAAAATAACGATTTATTGATATATATTTCTTGCCTTTCATACGATTTTATGTGAGATTATGTCTACATAATATAGGCTTATTAACATTCCTATAAATAATTATACTAAAGGCAACTTGCGTTTATCTTTTCTTTTGAAAATATTCGTTTTTTTATATATATAAGAGATATGGTAAGTGATCACCGCTACCCATGAACATCGAAATACCAGAGGTCTTGCAGTTGCGTCGCCGGCCTTTTAAGAATAAGTAAGTAAGCTCTTTTCTTGCAAGTCCGTAAGTCGTATCCGTTCGAAAACACCCCCGCCGGTAATTGATTCCACAACACACTAGTGCGAGGCAAAACGTGTCGGGAGAATAGCACAGTTGTGGATTTCCAGACATCGAGATGGTGAGGATGGAATTTTAAATTTTGACTCGATACCCGATGATGGAATTACTTACCACATTATGATTGATTTAATAATAATAATAAATAATTCCCGGGACAAATTACACTTACTGATCTAACCCTAAAGTATTTGCTTGTGTTATGGGTGTTAGTCAACGATACTAATACATAGAAATACATATATAAATACTAGAATTTAATAAACACCCAAACCAGGAAATAGAAACATTTATGCTCATCACACAAATGCTTGTCCCCGTCGGGGATCGAACCCGAGCCCCGTTGATTGCGTAGTCAGGGTCGCTAACCACTCGACCAACGGGGCGGTCATTTACCACAAAATTCATGATTAAATGTATTACATTATATGAAGCGCTGAAAAATTCCTCGACATTTTTAATTAAATTAAAACAGAAGATCTTCAGAAATCGACCTACGCCTTTTCTGTAGAAACGTATACGTGAATTACGATAATTACAGTGGTGTATAAATTAAATCGTAGTGTCATGTCTGTAGTACTGCATACATCTAATAAATCCATGTTAGAATTAATTTCATCTTGTGTTACTGTGGTTAGCCTTTACGACTCAGATAATGAGGTCCTGGGTTCGGATCGAGTCACACAAATGTTTTATTTAGATTTTTCCAGATTTTTTGAAAATTCAAAATGTCAGTAGCAGCTTGGAATCTAGTGGGTAGCGCATTACATCTACGAGCCTCGAATGAGCATCTAAACCTGTCGGTCCTGTTTACCGCTAGAAATAGTGGATAATTGCTATTAAATCGATAAAATTTGATGATGGGGATCACACTCATCTCGCAAACCGACAAATCGGTGAAATGTGGTGAACCAAAAAGTTAGTTCAATTTGTGTACTTGCAAGCAAATCAGCAAGAACGCTTGGAATATATTCGGATTGTGTTGGTTAAATTCGATGATAAATTATCTTAGTTTTACTTTCCTTGTTATCTTTTACCCTCCATCTTTGTTATATGAAACAAAAATTTTAATCCACTTTTGAAGTTATGATACAACTTTTATGGACCATAAAGGTGGGCTTTAAATACACAACAGTAAAATCACTCAAATTACATCCCAATATTGCGTAGGATGTTATTACTCCCACTTAATGTCGCGCCCTTTGGAGTAAATCTTATTTTATATTTAGAGATTTGTTCTTATCTAAGTTGTTTTTTGTCATTTTATTATTATAGCCTTAATATGATTATGATAAGTGATGCTGGACGCTTGTTAGGAAGAAAATATATTGCTTTTGCTTTTGAGTTTAGTATCTACATTCCTGATCCGAGTCGTTTGAAGCGATGATTTGTTGTTTTAATCCTTCAAAATAAAATTCATTCCAAAAGAGCACTTTGTTACGAAGCAAATGTCACAACTGAATGTCTCTTATTATAAACCATGAAGTATTAGGTATAGGTGGAGCTAGAACTAGTATTAATCAATTGAAACAAATATTTACGTTCTCTACGTATTTTTGTCTATGAAGTCTCCCCATCTCTATTTATACAGCTGTGTTAGAAAGAGAGGGTTAGACCGCAGAAGATGACTGCAGTTTTGAAATTTGGTTTCAAATAGGTATTAGAAGTGTTGCCTCCAGATATAATATAGCTTCATGTTATAAACAGAATATATTTAGTAAATATTATTACGCCGATTGCCTTGCAGTGTGGGCAGAGTGAACAGAATGTCTATACGCTTTCCGGTTCACCACGATTCAACTTTTCATCAGTTAGCGTGATAGCTGGTAATTGTATCGCCACCTTTTATCGATTTAACAACGACTATCACTTATGTCTAGTGATAACCGGCACCGATAACTACGTGCTTAACCAAGAAACAAGGGCATATCTACACTACCATAAGATTCCGAACTGCTATTGAAATCTGGCTTTTCAGAAAAATGCTCGAAATAACCTCACTAAAACTTTCACCCGACCCGTCTTTTACACGAGGCGGCAATAAAATAAAAAAATAATTCGTTATGACTCGCGCTCATATCTCCAGAAAGGTATGCGGAGATGTGCTAGATGTGCGTACCTAAAGTAAGCCTGAAAGTATTAACATTCCACCGTCAAATTTCAAGGTACTACTGTTATTTGTCTAAATAGTAAAAACATAACCCTTTGAAAATCGAACACAGAACTTCATTAGTAAGCTAACCACTGATAAACAAGTCCGTTAAACATAGGCCTTTCAAAAGCAATGCAAACTATATTAATAATTTTGTTTTGACAGGATGACGGTCACAGTGATGCTGGTGTTGCTTCCCATCCTGTTCGTGGCGGTGTGTGGTGACCCGGTGTTTGACCCGAGCACCCTGATGCGGCTAGTTCTGGTCCCGGCGGACGCGGCGGTCGGCTCAGTAATATACCGAGTGCGCGCCTCTGATCCGGACTTTGACTACCCGCTGCACTTCGAACTGATCGGTAAGCAACTTACCATCGATAAGAAACAAAAATACTTTTGCGTTATAAATCTCGTCTTCTAAGAGTAAGTAACTTTTCAATGGAGCAGAAGTACTTTGGGTCATGTAACATCCAATCCACAAGGAACAAAAACGGTGTTGCTGTATATATATATATATATATATATATATATATATATATATATATATATATATATGTATATATATATATATATATATATATATATATATATATATATATATATCGTTTCATAAGAGCAAGCAAATCTTTTGTGGAGCAGGAGAGCGTGCCTTTGGTCCGAATTTCGTCAATTTACAAATACTCTTATCGTACATGCATCCGATTTTCACAAAACGATTTTCACAACAAGTAACAAAAACAAGTAACTTTTTTAGTTCATATTATCTCTAACTCGGACGTCGGCAACTCGATACACTTTGATTTGGTTGATTTGCATACACAGAAAATTCTTTCTGTGTATGCAAATCAACAGAAAAAATAAGTAATTCAGTCAATAAACTCCCGATGTAATTCGAAGTTATAAATAAAGAAAAATAGATAAAATCTGATTGGTCTACCTAATTAACACCACTGCTTTCGGTGGAAAAGAAGCTACTACTTGTAAGTTGTTGATCAATATTAAATCAATGATAAATGCATACAATTTTAAAAAAATATACAATAATCAATTTTTTTTTATTTTTATTTTTGTTCCGGGCCCCTTTTGAAGAATTTGGTAAAAAATCTATCTGCCATGCATAGTTAGTAAAAGGTGAAGAATTGTCCAAAAGAATTGTACCGTGACTAATAGATTCATGTAAAACCATTAAATTAAGTACAAGACATCTGGTAGTGTAGTTGTCTGTGGGCGGCGGTAACCACTTACCATCAGGTGAGCCTCCTGTTCGTTTACCCTCTCTTGTATAAAAAAAATATATTATTTAGTGATTCGTTTCTCTAACCGATCCCTAAAAGTAATGACAATTATCAGACTTGATTAAAAACATTCGTTTGCTATTACTAATTACCATTCGAGTGCTCGATGAATTTTTTTAAATTCGTTTGTGATACTTTTATACACATAAACACGTATTAACCACACAAGTATTAAATATTTTTATGTTAAGTAAGTAATAAGGTTTCTAATATAAAAATATTTAAGACAAAGAATATATTTTGTTATTATTGTGTGTGTATGTGTTATTAAGAAATTAAAAAATATATCATATCGGTATGTTCTCAAATGATTTGTAATGAACATAGATAAATAAATAAAACAAATAACATACTGTTATGATTAGGTCAAATGGGTCGCCTAGACATCGGCATCGAAACACTTCCATGCACCCGCTACAATTCCGTCTGTCAAGCGAACGTGATCCTGCTTCGGCGACTGGAGCCTGGCCGTTATGTGGACTTCAGGCTCTCAGCTCGTAACACCAGAGGTCGTAGCGCCCGCATCGCTAGCTCCATCACCGGCACCAACGCAACAACTCCAAGAGACACAATATTTCCTCATCAACCTGGAATCATCCTAGTAGCCGAGGTAACAAAACATTATACTTCTAACATATTGACATTCCCTCATCGTTCTCGTTTACAAAGACGTGGTCACGAATTGAAAGCCGGAGTCTAAATATGAAATTTTCTACGAGTTGAGTTTCAAGATCGCAAAGATCACATGGCCCACTACGAATTGATTTTGTTTTAGAATACCTGGAGCATATGATTTATTTGGAAATCATAATACTAATTCACAACTATCCTTATCTCTGTTACAAGCACAAAATTTGATAATCGATCTGACGATCAAATCGATAATTTTAGTGGTCAAAGGAAAATTTTTAGTTTTTAAGATGTTACTTGTCCTTTTACATTTTTTGTGACTTGATCGTAGCTCGAAGGCTCTTCGCCTTGAACATGGTACAGTCCTCGGGAGGCAAAATTTTCTCATCATCTCTCGTTTCATTTTAATAATGTTCTTCTGGAAAGCTTTACTAAAAATGTATTGTGCGTTGTTTCCGAAATTTATCTAGACCCATTTTGAAAATCAGATCATTTTACTTTCTGACAAGTTGCTTGTAAAATGTGAGTAATAACCGATGTGATAGTACAATCGTGTCTAGTGAGTAATAAAGTTGTGTAACGTCTTATCGAAATTGGTGCTACGTTCTTACCTTGGCCTTATCTACATACTATTTCTCCCGCAATATAGTTTAGTTGTGATGTCGATGGGCAATGGGCATTTAACTATTTGCTAATTTTCTATGTTGTGCTGCAAAAAATGTTATGTTTATGTATTTTTAAAACTTTACTCGGTTCTAATGGCAGAGGCTGCCGAGACTTCACTCATAGTTTTGACACGATCTGTAAATCTTATCTATACATATTATAAAATCGTAGGAAAGTCAAAACTGTACATTGAATATTTTTTAAAAAGAACACTAGGGGCGTGATCTACAATCGATATCGAAGCCAAAAATATAGTTTTTAGAATTTTTGTCTGTTAGTCTGTATGTATGTCCGGGGTAAACTCAAAAAGTACTAAATAGATTTACTTCAAATTTTGCACGAATATTACTGATAGGTCGGGTCAACATATAGGCTACATATTATCACGCTATCACCTACGGGGGAGGAGCAGTGCGGAGTAAACGAAGACCGCGCGGACGAAGTCGCTGGCAACAGCTAGTATATATATAAAAATCAATTGCTGTTCGTTAGTCTCGCTAAAACTCGAGAACGGCTGAACCGGTTTGGCTAATTTTGTGTGTGGTGTTATATTTATTCAACATAAATGGTTACCGTCGTGCTTTTAAAATTCTTAATATCTCAAGATGATGGTTATCACTTTCTAACTGAAATCTACTTGTTTGTTATATCATGATATAATATAATACAACAAATTCATTGATAAAATAAGTCGCATATAATTATAACCTTTTTTATTATAGGTATTCAAATTGCTAAAAAATTATATAAAAATACTCTCTACCCGGCAAACGTTAATTTTTTTTAATTTTAGGATTTTTTGTTATAGCGGCAACGGAAATACATAATTTTTAAAAATTTCAGCTTTCTAGCTATCACAATTTATGAGATACAGCCTGGTGACAGACAGACAGACGGACAGACAGACAGCGGAGGCTTAGTAATAGGGTTCTGTTTTACCTTTTAGGTACGGAACCCTAAAAATGTATTCCTTTAGTATTTTATTAATAACAATAAATTTTGCATCTATGGGTATAGAAGAATGAAATAATTTAAAAAATAGTTTAAAATAACGAAGAAAACTAGTTAATTTGCAAATGTCTGCGAACTTTTACGGGTAGTTACACTTGGGATGCCATTGAAAGGGGAAAATAAGAAAGGGATGTAGGAAATGGAACAAACTCACCGTAAACCTGAAAAATAATAAAGAACCCAGCGGTACAGTTATCCACTCTTGTCCACCACACTTTACACCACGACAGCAGCAAACACAAAAGCTAACAATATACGTACTAAACGCACATTTCACTTCGTGGGTCTCGTTGATTGAAGTAGTGTTCATGTCTCCTGCAGATGCTTCGGTTGCAAAGCACGGCGTTGACGTAATACAGCGTTGTGACTTATTCCCAACAGATGGGTAATCCATTCAGCATGTACTTCAATTGGCGAAAAAAAGATCTTCGTCGATGAGACTAGCAGCGCTGATATATTTTCGAGCTGATTTTTATTTAAATTATGATCTCAATAGGTATATGTATATGTATGTAAAGCTAAACAACTTCACAGCTTACTTAAACTTCGTAGAAATTACATCGCCATTAGGTGAAACGAATTTATTTTCAATTTGCGGTTTAGTGAAACTTGATGGAGCAGCAGTTAATTTTGATATTTCATTTCGGCGTGGAAACGAGGGCCTCATCATCATCAATCACGCTGCATCACGGCGCCCAGCCACATATGACGCATATTTTACACACACCTGAACCTTTGCCACGTGATATTTAGTTTTCGTTTAGTAAACGTTAATTTAGTATATTTAGAGATTTTGAGGAGATTTTTATAAATATTTTAAGTATATACTTGTTGCGACCCGTGTCTTACGTATATAATTTTTATGAATTTTACTAGAACAATAAATTTTCCCGGAATAAAAAGCATAATGTGTTGTTGACATATACACATATTAGGAGAAGTAAAAAATATACACACGCATATACAAAATAATGTATTTATGATGATAATAATAGGATATGATAATGATGATAATACTAGGTTAACTGGTAGAAAATGTCTTTAGACGTTAAGTTCGCCTGTTGTATATTTTGTGCAATGAAGAGTTTAAATGAATAAAAAAATATATATATAATAATATATAATTACGCCAATTTCTTTGCAGGATAAAAAGAGTTTACTCTATTACGAACATCATTTACTAAGATTTACCACTATTTAAATTTTTCTAGATAGAAAAACTTGATTACTTTTTTGTTTGACTAACAATTTAAGCCCGGAATCGAACTACAGCTGAAAAAACTGAACAATTATTAGTGGGAGGCAATCATGTGTGTGAGATGATCATAATGGAATCACAAGAGAATTGCTGTAAATATTGTCTTATAGGTACTTTTATTTTTAATTGTTATTTACATTTTACAAAATAAATATACTTTTTTCTAACCAGGATGCTAAACGGGGAACAGATCTTGAGATAGTAATTGCAAGGAAGAATCCGTTGTCACCAAAACCGCTGGAGTTGGAACTTTGGGTGAGATAATTTATTTATTAAAATGTAATATTTTAATATAAATTGAGTTGATGAGCTCACTGCTAAACGTATTTGAATTTTGATGTGCATTTAAGTAACATGCACTATTCACACAAAACACAAAGCGATCGTACTTGCACAAAATTAAAAATATAATAAAATATATCATCACGCCTATTCCATTACAGGCTTACAGACAAAGTGTACCAAATAGGTTTAGATATGTCTGTTTACCGCGATTCACTCGTTTACGAATGGAAAGATTAATGGTAACTCCCAAAGATTATTGCTTGTACTCTGAGATAGCTGAGATCGACAATTAAACATGCTTTTCCAAGCATGGATTATTAATAAATCATCAGTAGACTCTAGGCTGCTATTAAGATTTTTTTTGATTGCAAAAATATTGTGAAAAATAAAATTGATTTATCAAACATATGTTGTTGTTTTCGGGATCAAACTACAAAACCAACGAGACAATAGTAAAATATACTGAAGCCAGCTTAAAGCCAGAAAAGGCACTCTAATAATTAGGAACTCTAGCATATTTCTCATGTAAACACAAATTAATAATCTTTACTGGTACCCTCCCTCAATTAAATACTTACACTATAAAAAATCACACCAAAGATACGTTTCTACGGCTCTGTGTGAATTCATTATAAATAGTCCCAAGAAACCAAGTTTCATATAAAATATACGGCAAGAAAAAAGGTGCAGACGTATACACTTATATCATTTTCACTTGCTTGCTAATTCTATGCTTATATTCTCACTGTCCTGTGTGTAAATGGAACATAATAGCGTAACGAAGTTTCATTCTCGTCACTAATAGGACTCACTTTCATCGCGACATCGTGCTGTCAACGCAAAACTCATTTATCATCCCATTTGAATTAATGTGAAACCGCAAATATCATACATAACTCTATCTCTAACTTATATCATTCAACTCAGATTTGAATATAAATTTAGGCATTTTGAATATAATGTTTTGAACAATGCGTCTCGAACCAACTAATTAACTAGCTTTTATAAAAAGATCCTTATAAGTGTCGAATAACAAACAAACAGAGAGTCCCGACAGTAAGCGATAAACGCTGCATTTATACTTGTACTAGCTGCAGCATGCAGCCCGCAACATTATAATAGTTTTTGGTGAATCCAGTGGAATTATCTATTTTTTTCAGGATAAAAAGTAGCCTATGTGCTCATCATCATCTACCTGTGTGACAAAACTAATTCTTATTATGATTACTTACATGATTAAATAACAAACAGCTCATCCAAACATACAAACTTTCGCATTTATAATATTAATATAGATTAAAGATAATGATTTATTTACATGCACAAATTACTGCTTATCTTTTTCTAAATTATTTTATTTATATTAATATTAATATTCTAAGCCACGGAATATTCTTGTGGTCTGTAGTCGAAACGAATCTTCGCAAAACTTTATCATCTCGTAAGTTGGTTTCTTTTTACGGTAGACAAAGTGAATCAAACACCTAAAAACGCTTCAGTTCCCCACAATTCCTTAGTATATCATCTTGCGACATGAGTTTCGACTCCCTTGGTCATATTTTGCCTAATACAGTGACTATAATTTGTTCCAACAGCATTACATGGTCATCTACGGCACCGGGCTATTACCGGCATAACCATATTCAGACTCCAATCTAAGCTCCAATTTTTGGAGCGAAGTTCCTAATGGGACGCTGCGAAGGGTAACCTAGTCTGCAAAAGCCGTTCATAACGTTAAATAAAAGCATAAATTTTTTATGTATATTCTACGATGATAGCTACTCAGTGACTAATATCACTATAGAATCACAATAGAATCACTAATGTATAGTCTACGTGACGATTGTTATTATTACTGCAGTTTGCTATTATTATTATTATTATACATTTTTATAAATCATTGTAAATAAAATAAAAGGTTTTATTGATAAAAAAATCGTAATAAAATGTATACCCAAATAATATTTTCTCTATACCTCAAACATAAATTGAAATTAATATTTTTATAATAAAGAACTTCGTTCCTATCTGGTACATCCCGAGACATCACACGGTTTTTTTAAATGTTCCAATTTTAGTTTGACTTAGAAATAGAGTCTGATTCCTTATTATCTGACTAAATGTAGTAGCAAACTATGAAGTAAAGTTTCAAAGAAATAACAGCAAAGTGTTAAAAATGGTAGGTGCATTAGGTACTTAAGACAATAATGAATTTAATTATCTCAAAAATATATACAACATTTCTTAGGGTTATAAATATATTACTAGCTGTGTCCGCGACTTCGTCCGCGTGGAAAAAAATTATAAAATAATTTCATAAGCCTAAATTACTCCTTATCACCTCAACTATCTGCCTATGAAAAATCCCGTCAAAATCGGAAATTAGCCAGAATAAACAGACAATATTTTTATAAAACGTTACTTTAGTTTATTATATACCGTGTATACATCCATATTATGCATTTAGTAAAAAACAGTTATTTTAATATTACAAATAAATACTCCAATTTTATTTATTTATATAGATTATAGGGCTAAATAAAGGATGTCTAAAAACTAATTTCATAAAAGTTTAAGAAATTCTGAAAAAAATAAAAACATAAATTAATAAGTATAAATCTATACATATAATAAAATCGTAGAAAAGTCAAAACTGTACATTAAATATTTTTTTAAAAGAATACTTGGGGCGTGATCTATAATCGATATCGAAGCCAAAAATATAGTTTTTAGAATTTTTGTCTGTTTGTCTGTTTATCTGTTTGTTTGTCTGTTTGTCTGTATGTATGTCCGGGGTAAACTCAAAAAGTACTGCATGGATTTACTTCAAATTTTGCATGAATATTACTAACAGGTCGGGTCAACATATAGGCTACATATTATCACGCTATCACCTACGGGGGAGGTGCTGTGCGGAATAAACGAAGTCCGCGCGGACGAAGTCGCATGCAACAGCTAGTTAATAAAATAAAAATGTTCTTAGCATTGTTTTATATACAAAAAGTCTAGCTTATTAAACATTTTACAAATGTAATCGTTAAAGCATCTTCTGTAATGAAACATAAACAAATAACACTAATTTGATGGACTTTTAATGTATTTTGTTTTAAAAGGGATCTCCGCTCTTCGCGATTCGACAACGACGCGTCTCCACAGAAAATACCGAAGGAACAATATTCTTGGTTGGTCCGTTGGACTTCGAGGCTCAATCTATGTACCACTTAACCCTTTTAGCAGTGGTAAGTATTATTTATATATTGAAATAACAAACATTCACGTGCAAATGTTTCAGCTTAACATCCTTAGAGGCGATATTGGACCGTCGCCACATCCTAAAATTTCGCCACATACTGTCAATAACTCTACAAAGAAAAATTTCACGATTTTATACTAATGATGTTATATATTAGGCCAACTGGTTTCGCCTTTACTGGCTATGTAAGTGCAGCTTTATAATATGTGTTACCACATAATGACATAACTATTGTCAGTCAAGTGTTATAGAGCGGAAAAACGTCTCCTTTAGCATTAAGAATTTTAGTAAGTACCTACACCATGTAAATTTTGTAATAATCCTTAGCAACTGAGATGAATACTTTCTGTACCATTTCAATAAAGAATTTCTAATATTAATTGTAATAGATTCGTTATTTTTTGCGTAATGCTTTTCCAGCAATTCTGTCAATCTTCATTATAATCTAAATCATTTTTTTTGATTGAGCACTCAGGAAATATGTACGTTTAATTTGCAATTTTTGAATTTTACATCCTTTGTTTGAAGCTTTTTTAAATGATGGATAAATATAAATTATACGCAATTATACGATTATATTTCTAAACATAAAATGTGTATGTAACATATACACGGGGTAAAAAGAATAACCCGGTTTTCTTAATAAACGTTGGTTGAAATGAGTTAGTCGATTTTTTGACTTATATTAAGAATGAAACTAGTTTAATTTTATCTAGACTTAGACCAAGACTGTAAGTCGCAATATATGGTTATTCTTTGTTATGTCAACATTTAAATATGTTTATCATATTATCTAAAGCAATAATGCAGTTTGTTTGAATTTGCATACAACCTAAACTAGTATATTATTCCTGTATTTATTTATTAATAATGATTAGTAAGCATGATGAAGTACACTATGATTTTTTATAATCATATGCTATAAAAATATTATATTACTTTTAAATTGCCCTCAGGATCCATATGTCGAATTGGGAAAAGATACGCGAAACATAGCAGCGTTAGAAGTCGTCGTTGTAGTCCAAGATGTTCAAGACATGCCACCTGTTTTTACGTCAGCTCCGCCTATTACCCACTTACCTCGTCAAGTTGTTCCTGGAGATATGGTTGTCAAAGTACGAGCTGAAGATGGAGACAAAGGAGCACCAAGACAGATTAGATATGGCTTGGTATCTGAGGGAAATCCATTCACTCCCTTTTTTAACATCAATGAAACAACAGGTATGTTTTACTTAATTTTAATTAATTAGCCTCATTATAAAAGTGCTCTAAGTTTCAAAAATGAGTAGCTCAATTAATATGTGCCAGTATAATTAAATAAATAAGTATATACAAATTACACAAATCGATCGAACTCCGAATTAAGCATATTGTTTGCTTGTAGTGTCGGTATTAGTCAATGATACTCATACAAAAAAATACATATATAAATACTGAAATATATATTTTAATCAACACCCAAACCCAGAAACACAACCATTCTTACTAATCACACAAAAACTTATCCCTGTCGGGAATCGAAACTAAGCCCACTCGATTGCGCAGTCAGGATCGCTAGCCATCCGACCAATAATTACAGTAAATATACCGCTTGATATAGAACACGTAAAATAGATAGATATGTCACCAATGCTTAATAAATTGCTCCCTTATTACATACATAAATTTCAATAGAGCGGACTTAAATCTGTACCTATACGTTATGTGCACGTGGAATGCAAATCAGATAAGTTTGCTGTTAAATACGAGGCGTACACTTTTTCACTGATTGCGTTTCTCCAATCACCCAATGGAATACATATTATGCAATATTAACATTGAATGCTACTGCTGCGTTTTTTCGTAGCATCCACGAGAGGAATATTACGTTTAAATGAAAGAGTTAATATTAGCACTAAATTACAACCTTAATCTCACAATCGAATCTAGTTTTTTGCTAAAACCTTAAGTAGCAAACTGATTTATTTTATTTTTGGTATCAGTATTTTTTAACCTTTAATCCCTTTTTTAGAAAATGTGTTATAATAGTTAATATTACATTGTTATTCTCTGGCAACACAAAAATTTAAATTTTAGATGTAACTAAAACAAAAATTTGCGAAGCGATGTTATTATAATTTAGGATTAGAAAATATTTTTGTATAAAATATCTGAATAGATAGACTTAAAGATAAAAAAACTTTATAAAGAAATAGAGAAAGAAAAATGTTATCACCTAATTACTAGTGGTAAACTCGTTTAGACCTTGTTTGTGTGTTACAAACCAGCGGAAATATAATTAGTAAACTAAGATTAATTTTCAACAATGGCCCAAACTAACATGGAAAAATTATCACCACATCCGGTTTCTTTGCGGGATAGGCAGGGTGAACCGAACGTCTCTATAGACTTTACAAGCACGATTCCAAACACGATTCACCGATTTGTCACATGGCGGGATGAGTTGTGATCTTCATTACCGCATTTTACTGACTTGATAACCATTATATCCATCAATAATCACCACCGGCATCTTAACGTGCTCATCCAAGTCAAGGGGATGGTAGGTAACTTACTACCCGTTGGACTCCGATCTGCTATTAGTATTTTCGGATTTTCAAGAAAAACCTCAAAAAATCCTGAATGACACTTTTGTCTGACCTGGAAACGCAAGTATCTTCACGTCCGTATCCCCGAAGAGGTAAACAGAGGTATATTAAGTGCACCTACGATTAGCCGAACATACTTGGTCGTACAATGTGATAGGTAGCAAGGCTATCCAAATCCCGAACAACGTCGTTTTTATCAGAAAACTGAAAAATCACATTTTGAATTGCCCGACCTGGGAATCGACCCCGAGACCTCATGTAGTTAACACTGACACCGGACCATTAGACCCCAGAGGTGATCATTTAGTAAAGTACTATTGATCATCTTAAAAAGTATAATATCGGTCTTCTTTTACCATATAAGGTATCATTTACTTGGCAATGAAAATATTAATTATTTTAGGAAAGTTATTAAAAATATCAGGCCTATTGGCATAATATATAGACATTGGATACTGTAAAAACATTATTATGACTGGAACGTAATCCTCGTTTAATATGCACATTTCATTCCGGACTGAACAGATTTTATTACCGTCAAAGCGATAAAACTTTTCATTGCCGTAGTCCGCGCTTCAATTTCTCACTTCCAAATCAGTATTGGTATCTATAGTCTACAATTATGATTACATAAATCTGATAATAAGCATTTTCAAATGAAGTAATTAATATTTTCAAATAAAATAATAAGTATTTTCAAATAAAATAATCTATAGTACATAGGTACTACTTAATCTATACATATAATAAAATCGTAGGAAAGTCAAAACTGTACATTAAATATTTTTTTAAAAGCATACTTGGGGCGTGATCTACAATCGATATCGAAGCCAAAAATATAGTTTTTAGAATTTTTGTCTGTTTGTCTGTATTTATGTCCGGGGTAAACTCAAAAGTACTGCATGGATTTATTTCAATTTTTGCATGAATGTTACTAATGGGTCTGGTCAACATATAGGCTACATATTATCACGCTATCATCTACGGGGGAGGAGCTGTGCGGAGTAAACGAAGTCCGCACGGACGAAGTCGTGGGCAACAGCTAGTATTACATATTTAGATATTACAAATGAATAAAATTGGAATCCCTGTTTGTAATATTAAAATAACCGCTTTTTACTGAATGCATTTAGATGTATACAAGGCACATCGGTATACCAAATTATTTATTTTTACATTTTTATTTGTTTGTCTGTCTGTTTGTTTCAGCTAATCTCTGAAACGGCTGGACCGATTCTGACAGGACTTTCACGGGCACATAGTTGACGTAATAAGGAGTAACTTAGGTTACTTGTATTTAAGATTTGTTTCTACGCGGACGAAGACGCAAGCATAGCTAGTTTCATGTAAAATAATAAGTGTTTTCAAATAAAATAATAAAAAAAATTAGCTTGCTGACGTTTCGTCCACAAAGCTTTCGTCCACAGTGGACGAAACGACACCTTTTCATATTTTTTTTTTCACTGACGATTCGTCCACCAATCAAAAAAGTTGTTTTATACAGTCAGATACAAAACTTTAATAATTGACTTTTCTTAATAATAAACTAGCAAAAAGCAGAGCTTTGTAAGGGCTCGCAAAGTTATACTACCTAGTAGTATTGTTAGGAAAGTATTTTTATGAGAATTACATCTTTTAATGTATGGATTTTATTTATAATTATCTACTTAATCTAAAAAACCCAGCGCATTTTTACCTAAACACTATATTCGCATCAAAGGCGTCGCCAGTCTTTGGTTAGGTGGGCGCAGGAAAATAAAGCCAAAATAAAAAAACATGTTTCTAAGACTAAATTTTTTTAATACTTACAAGAAAAATTCTTTAAAATTTTCTTGATTTATTAAAAACACGATTTTTATTATTATCAATGTTATCTACATAGAACAAATATAAAGTTATATACCTACTAAAATTTTACACCATATTTTCTGGTCTACCTATAACATAGTACGGTCTATCTATAGTATGTAGTAAGTCCAGATCCATCTCGCGCCACCACTTCGCTCTTAAGTCTAATATTGATAGAAATCAATTTTTATATATGGTAGCTTTCTTGTAAAAGAGTTTTCAAGAAAAAATGGGTATGAAAAATGAAAGTTGATCTTATAAAGAAAAACACATTTTTAACATTTCGCTAAGTTTTTATTCTAAAATCGGGAATTTCCTGGTTTTACATCGATTTTCGAAATCAAAAAATGTTTTATTTAATTACCCTTCAAAATTTTTAGGATTGATATTGGACATACCGCAGGCACGAAGAATTGGTGGTTGAAACTCAGCGAATAAATTTTTCGAATTTTTCTCTCAATGTCGGGTCGGGGACGGGGTTCGATTCTCGAGTCAGACAAATCAAAAATGTGTTTTTTCAATTTGGTAATATAAACACCCGCCCGGGATTCGAAAAGCGCCCGGTTGGTGATAGTCGACCGTAAGTGCATGTTGGGTGCAACAGAGAAAGTCGCGCCCAAAAATTTGCACCTTTATTTTTGGCGCTACAAAAAAATTAAGTCGATCAACATTTTCTCCATCTCTCTTATAGATTTATTGTAGTGTCACAAATAAAGGTGCGAAAATAGTCGAAAAAGGTTCCTAGGACCTCAAAACGAGGACATCTCTCGAAAAAAACTCGATTTTTAAAAATCGCAGCAAAATCAGTAACTTCCTTATCTACATACGTAGCGGGCAGTTAAAAAGTACAAGTGTATTAATAGATTAATATTGTATTAAAATGGAGTGAATGAAAATGAAATAAATCTACCGCGCCAAAGCAGCATTTTAGCTCGTTAGCATTTTAACATTTTAAATCGTTTAATGTTAGCATTTTAACTCGTTACTTTTATAATAGATGGCGTTAGTAGTAATAAAATTTTAATACAACATGAATCTTCAATTTTATTTTTATTGTGCATAAAATTGTATTTTAATGGTAGATCATATCTAGACATGAATTTAAACTACCACGTCAAAGCTCAAACCTCAAAGTGCGATACATTTTCAGTAAATGATACCACAAAAGTGCATAGAAAGTAGCCTAGTGTAGGGCTCGCTTCGCTCGCCCTAATAATGCCAAATCAATGTGACTGTTGTTACATACCTATATAGATATTTTTATCTGATTATATTGTTGATTAGCTGTTGCCCGCGACGTCGTTCGCGCGGACTTCGTTTACTCCGCGCAGCTCCTCTCCCGTAGTTGATAGCGTAATAATATGTAGCCTATACCTTAACCCGACCTGTTAGTAATATTCATGCAAAATTTGAAGTAAATCCATGCAGTACTTTTTGAGTTTACCCCGGACATACATTGACTTTCCTACGATTTTATTATATTTTATATGTTATTTACATATTAGCATAAACCAATATTTGTAAGATGTTGATTTTTATATTAAACTAGTTGCCCCGGCAAATCTTTTTTTTACTCTTATTTTTTCTATATTTTTTCACCTTTTAAACCTTCCCTGAACTTCAACAATTAATACAAAACCAAAATTAGCCAAATTGGTTCAGCCGTTCTCGAGCTTTAGCGAGACTCACGAACAGCAATTGATTTTTATATATTACTAGCTGACCCGGCAAACGTTGTTCTGCCTTTTTAACTACTCTTATTTTTTTTTCTATATTTTCTCACCTTTTAAAACTTCCCTGGAGTTCAACAATTAATTCAAAACCAAAATTAGCCAAATCGGTTCCGCCATTCTCGAGTTTTAGCAAGACTAACGCACAGCAATTGATTTATATATATATATATATATATATATATATATATATATATATATATATATATATATATATATATATATATATATATATATATATATATTCAGTTTACTCTGCCTACCCCACAATAGGACCCCCTAATAGGATATTTATACATAGCTCGAAATAGGCACTACATAACTTGTTACATAAATATTAAGTAGGTTTGTTAAGTTGCCTTTAGGTTCCACGCCTAGAAAACAAATCCGTTGGCTAGGACCTTACCTGACTTGTTAAATAAAAGAGTGATTGATTAAGAAGCGGTGGGAGGGATGCGCTGTGCCGCGCTCCCGGTGACATGGGTACCATCATCTTGCTTGTTTCTCCCGTGAAACAGCGTTGCTGTGTTTCGAAAAGAAAGGCAAGACAGGCAGTGTTATTAATGGCTTCGAAACCCAACATCTTATGTCTCAGGATAGGCAACACATAAATGAGTTACCTAGGCCAGTTCCAGTAAACTAGTTTCTGTTCATGGACGACGTTGACAACTTACCATCAGGTGGTACGTCTGCCAGTATGCCTATCCAAGTAACATTAAAAAAGGTTAATATGCAGTAGGTTTATTAGGTTACCCTTAACACTGTCGTCGAAAACTGAATATGTCACTGCAAAGAAAATTATTAGTTTACAGCACTTCAAACCGTCGTGTAAAGCCATAAATAACCTGCCTATGCTTAACGTTCGTCATGTATAACAGTTTGTGATACAGTACCGCTAGCGGTTCTTAAACTCTTTTGAATTTTGCAAACAATGTTTAATGATCGAAAACAAATATTTAAAACAAGTTAACTGCACATTAAAAAATACATAATTCGCTCAGTTAAAAATCCTTATTTTACGTCAGTACTAGGTTGAGACTGGTACTTAAAGCGCTGCGTATATAAATATTCTTTTTTCATTTCCCGAACTCCAAATAATGAATATATTCATTTTTATATTATTTTATGATAAAGTGTCCTGTTAGGCCCCTTTTAAAAAAGGAGGTTATCAGTTTGATATGTATTTTTGTAATATAGACGGAATTGGATAATATTTGAGTATGATAATCTATTTAGGCGTCCAATCATGTGTACAAAATTTCGTTAATGTATGTATATTTATATGTTTATATATTATTTTATATCATAAGTTTTTTTTATATCATAAGATGGCAGTCAAGCACATGGGTCTCCTGATGGAGAGTCAACCATCGCCTATAGACACCAAAGATATTAATTATGTATTTTACACTATTTATCGTCGGCACCGGAGCACTACAGTGACAAGCACTGACGCTATTGCAGCAGGAATAGGTAATGCGGTGGTACAAGACACGGGTGAGACCATTCAGAACTCTACCACCTACTATCGACGATGGTATACCTGGTAGCGACACGCATAACCAATCGCTCGCCTTTTATGACTGGCTTGGCAGAACGGCAGTTAGACTATTCTTCAAAGGAGGCTGGATCAACAAGGGGGTTGTATGTATGTTTGCATGTTTGTCCATGAATTTCTCGGGAACTAAAAATCATATTATCTAGGTTATTATTTTTGTATTAAATCTGGTATATTTCAACTTAAGTGACAGTCAAAGTTTCAAAATCGATTCCGTAGTTTTTGAGGTATTTAAAATTACTCATATCTCGAAAACTACTGAATCCGACCTGAAATATCTGGCAATTAGTGAGATATTTTAAGTCGGTTTAATTTTTCAAATTTAATTATTATTAAAAGTAACCTATCTATCTATTTGTCAGTTAGTAAAAACCATAGATATATTAAATACTCAAAGGTAAAAGGTAAGCAAAGGCTAAACGAGTCACTTCCTATATTAATAGTAACATTACGTAATTATGATTTGAGTTGGTACCTTACCTATACCTTACCTGTCGCAATAGCGTCAGTAATTCTCATTGTCGTGTTTTTTTATATCATAAGATAGCAAACAAGCAGATGGGTCTCCTAATGGAAAGAGTCAAACATCGCCTATAGACACCAAATGTGTTAATGTTGCGTTGCTATCTTGTAACAAGATCCAATGCCACATGTATAAGTTTACCGTCTACCTTACCCTTTAAACCGTAACAAGACAGCGACAAGCACTGACGCTATTGCGGCAGAAATAGGCAATGAGGGGGTACCAGACCCGGGCGAGACAATGCAGAAATATACCACCTAATAGCCACGATGGTAGTGACTCGCATAGCCAATCGGTCGCTTTTTACGACATGCCTGGCAGAACGGCAGTTGGTCTATTCTTCAAAGGAGCCCGAAACCAAACCGGGAAGCCCGGAACTAACACGGGGAAATGTTCATCATTAGAAGAAAAGGTAGTATGTCAGTAAACATATGCATGAGATATTTCAGCTCCGCTAGACCAAAAATAATACACAACTAACATAATATATTTCATACTTTTTGTCATCGACACTTGGTGAAAAGTCATTTTTTTTTAATTATGTAAATACACTTGTACTGTTTCACAAAACACTTTTTATTTGATTTATATCGCCAACCGGATTCGCTTTTACGGCATCTTTCAGGGCTACGAGACTTTTATAATAATACTAGCTGACCCGGCAAACGTTGTTTTGCCATACATATTGAGAATCCATTGCGGACAAACAACGTGACACGCAATTTATATAAGTATACGGAATTGTCCTTCCAGGCAGCCGAAAGGGCATTGAAATTTATATGGTGGTTAAGTATTCTTAAATTTTCTAATTTTCCGCGCAATTTTCTTAATGTTTTCTCTTATAAGAACCTTCTGACAATTACAAACACAACAAAAAAAGAATTAGCAACATCGGTCCAGCCATTCATAATATTTTCTCTTGTAAGAACCTTCTGACAATTACAAACACAACAAAAAAAGAATTAGCAACATCGGTCCAGCCATTCACGCGTGATGTCGTGACCACAGAAAATAGGGATTGATATTTTTACATATACATATACGCTAATGCTATGTTTATAAAAGTCTCGTAGCCCTGAAAATGTCGTTAAAAAGGAAACCTGTTGGCGATATAAATTAAATAAAAAGTGTTTTGTGAAACAGTACAAGTGTGTTTACATAACCACTAACACATTTGGTGTCTATAGGCAATAGGAACTATCTGCTTGTTTGCTATCCTATAATAGAATCAACAAAGAATTGTGTATGTGATATTTCGACATTTTAGAGATTCGAAACAAATCCATACTAATATTATAAACGGGAAAGTGTGTGTGTTTGTTTGTCCGTCTTTCACGGCAAAACGGAGCGATGAATTGACGTGATTTTTTAAGTGGGGATAGTTAAAGGGATGGAGAGTGACATAGGCTTTCTTCTGTCCCTTACTTTACACAAGCGAAGCCATTACCGGTATCATTTTTTATCTTCAATAACTACTTGTTAGATTTTTCTCGATAAAAAGTTATATTCAAGTTTGTTATCTATATATACAATATACTAATCACTATACAAACTGTTTACTATCTAAACATAAATTATATAAACAAATATGTAAACTATTTTGTAACTTAGAATTTTAAAATCATTTGAATACATCACTAGTTTATCTATACCTTGGATAAAACGTTTTACATAGAATAAGTAGGAGGTTCCATGTAATATGCATTTCTATTGCACCTTTAGGTATATCCAAGTCAACAGTGCTATTCGAATCCAGGTGTTTGTTTGCTATCAGATTCTCTAACACGCATTGCAAGATCGTTGTTCCGCTCCAAATACATTACATTTAACGGGCAACTGTATACGATAAGATCTTTAATAAAAATGTATGCAATAAACTCGTAAAGCTTACCCACGTAAAGTTAAAGGAAACTCTATTTTCGTTTGTTACTCTCTATATAAATACTATATAGGTATATTTAATACGTGCAGTAAAAATGTTATCCCTGTTACGATAATTATGCGGACGGAAGAATATGAAATATATATTTTATTTATCAGTTTACATTTTATTTAAGATAAAAAGCCATTGTAACATATTAGTGATAAGCAAATTAAAATTAGTTTTTTTTTTGTATTATATATTTCGTAATTAATAATTTGTACACATGTATTCTACATTTCTTTCACGCATTTTCCCTCTTTTGAGTTTGCTGGAAGAAATCTCTTACAGTGATAAGCTTACCTTTTGTAGTATTTTCACAAATAAAATTGTGATTTGACTTATGTGTACAAAAAGCATCAAATAAATAAATAAAATGAAATTAGACGCAGTTAACGTTTACATTGTGGAGGAGTGCAGACTCCTTTTTTTTAATAAATTTAATATGCATTAAAAATACATTACATTAATAAAAATAAACATTACACACAACATTTATTTGTCATACAATATAATGTAAACAGATGTATACTATTATGTTTATAGCTGAAGTCTTTTGTCAAACTTAGAAGAGATTTTGTTTAGTCTATGGTCGAATTTAAACCACAGGGTGACCGCTAGTTTTTATAATTACGCGTCAATAACTGATTTTACATTAACATTTAATATACAGATATACATAGGTAGTGACGGGTTGTTACAAGACAATAATTAGTAATTAGTTATTATGCCATAATATATAGCTAGACGCTACAGATTTCTAAAATAGTTTAGAATGTTTTATTAAAATAATAAGAGATCCCTTAGCAAATTTACGTGGATTAGCATTAGTTACTTTTATAAAGTAAAGCCGAAGGCTTGAAAGTATATAGAACAGACTGAAAAATTAATTTTACTGTTTCAATAACATATTTATCAGGAAATAGAAACCCTCATTTAACTTGATTCAACTCATGATTTAGATGGCAATTTCATATTGAAGTACTAACAATCTAGTTCGCAGGGTGCAATAAAGAGTCATATGACAACTGACTTCGTGCCGGAACCAAGAACCTTGCGTGTAGCAAATGGCGTTTATGTTTATGAGATCCATTTTAAACTGTATCACATTTAAATGTAAATGCATTGAATGGCCCATCTTAGACCGCTATGTGTTAGCATATGCCTCTTAAGACCAAGTTTATGTAGTGACCCGTACTGATATCAACATTAGGTACATTTTTTCAATTTTTTAATTTTGGAAACAAAGCAAAACGAACTAAATATAAACGAAATAAATGCTTAACTTTATGTCATAAAATTTCTTCGTAATTCTTAACTCGGGTAGAAATTAATTTATACTATCGATCGCTAATAAAAATAACAATTGCATATAGAGTTGCGAAACACGAAATAAGAGGTGATATCCATATGCCAGGGGTTTAATGCTAGATGCATAAGTTTGTCAGTCATCTTATCCTGCAAAGCCATAATATAAAACGATAACCTCTAACAATATTTTAGCAGAAAAATTTAAGGTGGTCTACCACCCAGTCCGGACGAGTCATTTCAACTCACCACCTATCATTCACGATTGTTATTATATTTTGGATCAACCATTCAGTTTATACAAACTTCATGCCAGAGCCTGCCAGAGAGGTAGATAGTCAATTCTTCAAAAAAGACTAATTAATACTTACAAGCATTTTAAAGTATAAGAATAAAAATAGTTTGAAAAATCTAAAAGTTCACGACTCATTATGCTTATTCCATCGTGAAAAAATAATGTCAGAGAAACAACAGCAAAATATGATATCGTATTTTCAAGCTATACAATTTTTTTATTGCTTGACGGGAAAGACTGTACATGCCTTTTACGTAGAAAAAATGTTCATATTTGTTAATGTTGAAAATTAAAGAAAATACCAGATTTATTTTTCAATAATTTAAATAAACAACACAGAGTTAGTTATTTGAATTAGAAAATCCTTCTAGAGCAAAAAGAAAATAGGTTGAATTAAATTAAAGGTTCGCCGTGTTGGTTCCGGCCTCCTTTGAAGAATAGGCTAACTGCCGTTCAGCCAGGCAGGTCGTAAAAGGCGACCGATTGGCTATCGAGTCACTACCATCGTGGCTACTAGGTGGTAGAGTTCTGCATTGTCTCGCCCGGGTCTGGTACCACCGCCTTACCTATTCCTGCCGCAATAGTGTCAGTGCTTGTCGCTGTCATGTTCCGGTTTGGAGGGTAAGGTAGCCGGTAAACTTATGCATGTGGCATTAGACCTCGCCACAAGATAGCAACGCACCATTAACATCTTTGGTGTCTATAGGCGATGGTTGACTCTTTCCATCAGGAGACCCATCTGCTTATTTGCTATCTTATGATATAAAAAAAAATAATGTTTTTTCTCAATCCAGTATCGTGTTTTCAATCTATACGATATTTTACTGCCCAACGGTAATTTTTTTAAACCTATTATAATGTTTTTTTCGCTTTTCTGTTACGCTAAATTATTATTTTTTAAATTGCAGAATTGATTTTCATTAAATTACTTATATTTATTATAGTTAAATATATAAATTAAGTAGATTTTGTGTGCTTGCATGAAAATTACAAAATAATTAGTAAATAAAAGCAGAGAAGAAGTGTAAAGGTTTTCAAACTTAGAGCACTCGTTTAGAACACTCCGATGCTTTGCATTATAAGTCGTGCAATTTATGTACATACATTTTATATCATACAGTGCGAGAAAAGCTTCCACCCTAGAACGCAATGTTGTTGATATAAAGCTGAAGCTTTGATTTTTACCTGATTCTTCAAACGCGCAAGGCGGCACGAGCGTTTGAATGCGATGCTCAATGCCAGATAATGTTATTATACTAGCGATCCTCTTCTTGATGAAATTTTCTTAGGAATCCCTCAGGAACAATATATTTTTTTAACTTCCTACGTATGTTAAGGAAGTTAGTGATTTTGCCCCGATTTTCGAAAATCGAGTTTTCACCAAATCTCCACGTTTTGAGGTCCTAGGAACCTTTTCCGACTATTTTCACGATGACGTCAGTATGTCTGTATGTATGTGTGTGTATGTGTATTTGTATATGTAAACATCTCATAACTTTTGAACGGTTGAACCGATCGAAAAGCGGATGAAGGCATTCGATTGGATTCCAATCATATAAGACTTCCTGAAAATTTGAACTAAGTCAGCTCAGGAGAGAATTTTGAGAAATTTTGAATAAGCCCAAAAACTTTTTTGGAAAAACCTGTATTTTTTAATAAAACTTTCAGATTTATATTCAGGGTTATGTTGAATACAAAAACTAATCAGCTCTATTCCTCAAAAAACTACGTCTTATGCACACATTACATCAAAATTGGTTTATCTGTTTGGAAGTAATAGTTGACGAAATAAGATAGCAAACAAGCAAATGGGTCTCCTGATGGAAAGAGTCAACCATCGCCTATAGACACCAAAGATGTTAATGGTGCGTTGCTATCTTGTGGCGAGGTCTAATGCCACATGCATAAGTTTACCGGCTACCTTACCCTCCAAACCGGAACACGACAGTGACAAGCACTGACGCTATTGCGGCAGGAATAGGTAAGGCGGTGGTACCTGACCCGGGCGAGACAATGCAGAACTCTACCACCTAGTATTAGTTATTTTGGGTATTCTACGATATTTTAATACTAAAAAAACTACGTCGATTGCCGTTACGAAAATTAAAATTTAATTTAATTTTCAAAAGTTACAGATTTTCAAATATTAAAATTACGGTGTTTTTAGCAAACTTACTTAATATTTTTGAAATAACTTTCAGGCTAATACAAACGTAAACAATACGGATTGATTTAAAAATCTTATCAACTTTTCTCCTTTAAAACTTGCGTCAAATACAGTTAATTGGACCAAAATTGGTCAATTTGTTTGGGATTTTATCAATGACGAAAATTTATGAAAAACAAAGTTTTTAACACTGCTTCGATATTTTTCAACCAATCGATTATTTAGCTAAATCAAAAATATTGCTCTCAAAAATTGAGTTGAATGCCATTCGAAAGATCAAAATCGATCATCGTTTCCAAAATATACAGCTTATCAAAAATCAATATACTGCCATTTTTAATAAAATAGATGTTAGAACTGAAAAAATCTATGCTTAAAGTTATCTTTTTCGAGCTTAAAACGCCTTAATTTTGCGAGGAGTTCCAGGGATGGCCTACAGTGTCAACAGTTTACATATTTTTGTTTTGAGGTCCTAGGAACCTGTTCCGACTAGTTTCACAACGACGTCAGCATGTATATGTAGGAAGTGGGTCAGATATGATAAATAAAATGCGGATGTGGTAATATAACAACTCTTTATATTTTGTTCAACTTGTATCAAAAAAATAACATAAAATCACTATTAAAGCTTTCCATCACTAATGACTAGTTCTCGTTTAACAATTCCAAGTAACTTAATTATTCCTTATTACAAATAAGTCATAATTTAAGCAATAGATAGTCCATTATAAATTGTACTGCGACTAATTTATAGTTGACAATAACAATTAACTTGTTTGCACAAATTAATTATCCAAGAGTCAAGGATAAGCTACTAGCAAGATACAACAAGTGTACCGAGCCACGCCAGAGCCTAGACTGCCTTATCGGTCGTGGACTTCTCGCGCCCCCAGCAGAGGGAACGGGGAATTGTCATCGGGGCTTTGGCCCCCTGGACAAGGTGTCAATCGCTAGCCCTAAATAGGGCTAGGTCATTGGGGTAGGAAAATTACCTGATGGTAAGTGGTTGGGATTATGTGGTGTTAGTGTTGTGTGTGTGTTGGTGATGAAGGCTACGTCCCCCACCCCCCTCTTTTGTCCCCCCTCGATTTCTTCACACCACCAGGGGCGATCGCCCCGCCGGGTTAGACCCATGGGGGAAGCCCAGCGAGGTGACCCGCGACCCCAGTGGTGACTTTGGTGGAGAGGGGGAGGAGGGGGGGGGGAAAGCAGGTTATGAGTTTAGGTTTTCCTTGGGGACCTGTGGTCCGTAAAGGGCCAGCAGGTCCGTTATCCCCCTAAGGATGGCCGGAACAGGGTCTATTCCCTCTCTAAGTGCCCCCAGCACATCTTGAAAAACCTGCAGTGCTCTCTCGAGCACCGCAAGTTTCCCTTCGTCCGGGGACACGGAGGGCGTCGCTCTACTCTTTGGAATATCCCTGTTTGGTGGGATTAGGGTCTCTGTTTTCTTCACCAGTTGGATAGTGGGATGGTCCTCGACTTCTGTCTCCAAGCCGCTTACTTGGGTCTCGCTCTTTCTTTTTGTGGTCCGCTTCTTTCTCTTCCTTCTTTCCCCCTCCCCTTGGAGACGTGGTTTGGGGTCGTTTGCAGGGGCCATGAGGGTAGAAGATGTCTCTGGTTGGGGTCTCTCTGGTGGTTGGGGAATTTGGCCACTGGTAGTCCGGTTGCCGGAGGTAGGTGTGGGTGCCCTTAGTGCCACCGTCCCTGCTCTCTTATTTCTGGCCTCGCGTTTAAAAACGGGGCAGGTGGTGCTGTTTGCGGTGTGAGGTCCACCGCAATTCGCGCATGTGGGGGGATCCTCACGTGGGCGAGGGCATTCCTTGGCGCGGTGTTCGTCGCCACAGCGAACGCACTTCTGGGGCCGGTGGCAATTGTGAGAAGAGTGGCGGAATTGTTGGCACCGGTGGCACTGGGCCGGTCCCTTCTTTCCCCGCCACGCTTCCACTT
Organism: Apodemia mormo; assembly: GCA_036924255.1. Taxonomy (NCBI): domain Eukaryota; kingdom Metazoa; phylum Arthropoda; class Insecta; order Lepidoptera; family Riodinidae; genus Apodemia; species Apodemia mormo. The sequence goes on along the minus strand of JAUPFN010000008.1, from coordinate 33,848,340 downwards.
TGACCCCTGGCATTAAAAGAAGTTCATTGATGGTGTATATGTTTGGTAGGGTGTCTTGCTTCCTTTTCAGTGCTGCCAGAAAGATGCAGCCTGGTCGTCCGGCGCGGGCCCTAATGGGTCTCACGTACTCCACCTCGTGGCCGAGGGAGGTGAGTTCTTGGGTTATCTCTTCCGGTTCAGTGTCGGCCGGGAGTCCCCTAATCGCCACCTTGATGCTGCGTTCGCTCGGAAGCGAGTAGCAGAACCAAGAGAGGCGCTCGGTTCTTCCTAGCTCGGACAGGTATTTCTGAACGACCCTGTATTCAGTTTCGTCTTTAGGTGTAAACCTAACTCCCCGGCCAAAGGGTCTGGCGTTGGGGGTGTGGCCTAGTAATTCCCGTAGAGTGCGGAAGTGTTTAGCCCAATTCGGTAGAGACTCAACTACTAAGGGAGGGTAACGTCCCTTAGGTGCCGATGTTTGGGGGTCAGTGGTGGGGGTGTCGTGTGAGGGTGGTGAGGTCTGCGGTTGTGTCGCCGAAGGTGGGCGAGTGGCTGTAACTGTGGCAAAAGACAGTGTTTGTGAGGCTTGTGTGGGTGTAGGAGAAGTAGGAGAAAGAACTGCTGGGAAGCACTTACGTTTAGGTTTCTCTCGTCTGCCGTTCTCGTCTCCTTCTTCTCTCTTTCTTCTCATCGGTGTAGGTGGCGGCGGCAGGGAGATGGGCGTAGTTTCCATCTCTTCTAGGGCAGCTTGTTCCTCCGCTGTGGTGGGTTCAGGTGGCCCTTCTGCGTCTAGGGCTGCACTGAGGTCATTGAGTTGCCGCGCCATGGCTTCAATCAGAACCTCGTCCAAGAGCTTTGATTCGGCCAGGCGGGCGAGCACAATGTAGTTCTGCTCGAGTCTCGTCTTGGGCGAAATCTTTCGGGTTGGTGCTTGGTTTTCCTGCCTTTGGGTGGCTTCGTCTGCAGAAGTGGTGTCGTCTGCTGGATAACATGGGTCACTCGCGTTATCGCGGCGTGGGTCGGTCGCGCTAACGCGGCGCGGGGCGGTCACGCTATCGCGGCGCGGCTCGGACGGGCCAGCGCGGCGCGTGGAGGTCGCGCTATCGCGGCGCGGGGCGGTTGCGCTGTCGCGCGGGACATTCGCGCTATCGCGGCGCGTTGCGGACTCATCTGCGAGGCCCGGGACGGTCGCGCTATCGCGCGCTACGGTCGCGCTATCGCTGCGCGGGGTGGTTTCACTGTGGTGCGGGTCGATCGCGCTATTGCGGCGCGTGGCAGTCGCGATGTCAAGGCGCGGGGCGGTCGCGCTATCGCGCGGTACGGTCGCGTTTGCGCGGCGCGGGGCGGTCGCGCTGGCGAGGCGCGTGGCGGTCGCGCTATCGCGGCGCGGGGCGGTCGCGCTGTTGCGCGGGTTGGTCGCGCTGTCAAGGCGCGTGGAGGTCGCGCTCACAGAGCGCGGGACAGTCGCGCTAACGCGCGCTACGGTCGCGCAGGCGCGGCGCACTGATGGCTCGACGCGAGCAGTTGACGAGTCGCTCTGCGATGTGTCGCGACACGTATCACTGCTCGCGGAGGACTCTCGGCGGGCTGATGAGTCACGCGAGGCTGAATGGCGTGACGTGAGGTCGCGCGCGCGTCGCTCGAATGAACGGCGATGCGTGCGCGGGTCTCTGGGCGGGCTCCGGGGTGGAGCCGACATCGGTGGTGTAGCTTCGGCTGAGCCAGCTTGTGCCAGCTCTCTGGGTGCATGCGCGGTCTTGGGAGACCTGCGCTTGCTTTTTGTTGCCGCCTTTTGAGAACCCGGTGGGCTCTTTACAAAAGCGGTGTGCTTTGTTGGTGGTTCTCGGTGCGCGGGCGTGCGCGGTTTTCTCGGCTGCACCTCTTCCCAGCCAGACATCTCACTGATGTCCGACTCAGAATCAGCGCGAGCACGAGTCCTGGGCGATCCCCGGGTGGGGTCGCGATTTGGGTTTTCACTACCCGACATCTTTTTCTTTTTTGGAGAAAATCTCCAAGTACCCTCCTTGGCTCGGAGTGCCTCGCGTTCGTTCCGGCGACCGTCAGACGGCCGCTGGGCGCTTCACGGGCAGGGTTATCCCCTCACTGGAGGTTTTCCCAGCTACTTTCTAATGAAAGTAGTGAGAAAACGTAAATTACACTTAAACTTGAACCGAGCGATTTACATACAAACGTTTGCATGTACGCACTCTGAAGCAATCCACTGCCTTATCGGCGGGCGCTCAGAGCCTTTTATACAGGTAGCAAAACAAGTTGAGTAGTAGGGGTATCGAACGATGCGCTTGCCGGCCCAGGCCGTGCATTTGTTGTTTACACTTTACAATATTCTTGCATTTGACGACGCGGACGCCGTCATATATATTGTCAAACCATTGTTTAAAAAAGGAGATATGTGCGATATGAACAATTATAGACCTATTACTTTAATTCCAGTCATTTCAAAAATATTTGAAAAAATTATGTATGAAAAGCTCTATAATTATTTACTTGATTTTGACCTACTAAAAAATAATCAATATGGATTTAGGAAAGGTAGGTCTACTACATTAGCATGTTTTGATTTAGTAAAGAGCATAACTGAATGTCTGAATAAGAAAATGTATCCACTTTGTGTATTTTTGGATATAAGTAAGGCATTTGATTTTGTTTCACACAATATTTTATTATCAAAACTTGAAAAATATGGTATTAGAGGGAAGTCTTTAGATTGGATAAAGAGTTATTTAGAGAATAGAAAACAATGTGTTGAAATATCTAAAATATGCGGAAACCGTAAAAAAATATATACTTCAAACTATCTTGTTAACAACTGTGGTGTACCACAGGACAGTGTTTTAGGACCCTTGCTATTTTTAATTTATATCAATGATCTTCCTGATAGTATACAACATGATTGCTTTTTATTTGCTGATGACACTACCCTACTTATTAAATGTAAAAATAAAAAAGACTTGGTAAATGAAACAACCGAAACCTTATTCCAAGTTTCAGACTGGTTAATTAATAATAATTTAAAAGTTAATGTAAACTAAAACAAAATTAGTTGAATTTCAGAACTACCACAGTAATATTACTAAAAACACAAATATATTTTTAAATAAAGTAAATATAGATGATGTAGATTATACAAACTTTTTAGGAATAATTATTGACAAATATTGTAATTGGAAAGCACACATTGAATCTCTATGTAATAAGATTGATAGATTTGTCTATGTCTTGAGAAGACTAAGGGAAGTAGGAAATGAAAAAGCCTCCCTATTAGCATATCATGGATATGTCTCTTCTAATTTAAAATATGGATTTCCTATTTGGGGAAATTCTGTTGAATTGGTACGAATTTTTAGAGTCCAAAAGAAATGTATTCGAGCAATATGTGGTGTTAATCAGTTATATTCCTGTAAACCAATTTTCAAGTCTCCCAAGGTACTTCCCTTACCATGTTTGTATATTTTAGAGGTATGCGTATTTGTAAAAAAGCACCAAAAGTTATTTAAAACAAATGCTGAAGTCACTGGTAATTCATATTTTAGGAATAGTAAGAAATTGTATGTGCCTAACCAAAAATTAAATATTTTTACAAAAAATGTGTATTGTATGTCTATTATTATATACAATCATATTCCTGATAGTCTTAAATCATTGCCTATAAATAAATTTCGCAAAAAGTTGTTTGATTTGCTGTTAGATAAAAATTATTATGATATTAAAGAATTTTTAGCCGATAAAATTAAATGTTAATGGATAGAAATATAAGTTTGTTAAATTGTCCTTAAAAAAATTTCAATGTAGTAAAATTTTTGTAAATGGTGAACATTATGTAAAAAAAAAAATACTCAAAATATGAAACTTATAATTATAAAAATAACTTTGTAATATGGAATCATCCTTGTATATTTATAACAAAAACATAAAATAAAGAAAAAAAGATCAGTCTGCTGAGTTTCTTCCGCCGGATCTTCTCAGTGTGTGGCCGCGTTCCGATCCGGTAGTAATTCTAAAAATCGATACAATTTGTAGTTTTAAATGCAATACTATATAATGATATTTTTTTAAATATTTGCACACCATATATTGGTAGAATATGTTGGTACCTTAATTTATTTTTAACAACTTGTAACACATTCTTGCAAATAAATATTTTCTTTCTTTCTTTCTTTCTATATGTATGAATTTGTGTGTAAGTGTATGTGTGTGTTTGTGTGTATGTGTGTGTGTACGTGTACGTGTGTATGTAAACATCTAATAACTTTTGACCGATCGAAAAGTGGTTGAAGGCATTCTATGGTGTTCCACCAAATTTGGACTTCCTGAAGATCTCAATCGAATTAGGCCAGAAGATTTGAGAAATATAAAAAAAAAGTCAAAAAGTTTTGGATTTCTTTATAATAACTTCTAAATTAGTCTACCGATTGACTACAAAATGTAATCAGTTCTATTCCTAAAAACACTGCCTCGATGCCGCAAATTGCAGTAAAATCGGTTAATTCCTTCTGGGGTTATCGTTGATTAAAACTTTTTGAAAAGATACTGCGCTTAGTGCCGTTATAAAATCAAAATCGAATCAAGTTTCCAAAAGTTACTGCTATTCAACATCAAAATCATGTTGTTTATAACATGTTTACTTCACAATTTTAAAATAGCATTTAGTCTAACCGTATGATTTAAACATCTCATTATCTTTAAAAAACCTACCTCAAATACCGTAAATTGAATCAAAATCGGTAAATTTATTTTGGTAATTATTAATGACAAAAATTTCAGAAATAAATGTTTTTTGACACTACTTCGACATTTTTCTACCTATTTATTATGTAGCTAAAACAAGAAATTGAGTTAAATGCTTTCAAAACATCAAAATCGATCATTATATCCAAAATATACAGGTTTTCAAATACCAATATACTGATTGAACTGAAAGAATCTATGCTTATAGTTTTTCTCCTTTGAGCTTAAAGCACTTCAATTTAATGGGAAATTTCAAGGATGGCTTACAGGTTCGGGTTTACAGATTTTTTTTATTAATTTAAGATTTATTTTCAAAAGTAAAAATTAGCTCGCCCATCACAATTAATTTATGTTTTTTTCTTACTTTTGCAATATTCTGCGCACAACATGATTACATAATAAGAAAAAAAACTGTCAAAATGCCAGTTTCGTTGCAGGATAGACAAAGTAATCCGAAAAATCGTCAAATATACAAGATTCCTAATAAAATTTGCACACCGTATTGGTAAACTATGTGGGTAACTGCATATAAATTGCAATAATATTATGTTACACCCATATTCTTGCAAAACTTTCTTTCTCTCCTTGTCACTTTCAGTTTAGATTGATACATTCTAGCACCTACTTAGGATTTGAATTTTATTTAGTAAGTTATTTGTTTCAAAATTAAATCCGTTAAGACGGATAGATATCTGGGCTGTGCACCTGATGAATTGCAATTATACTACTATATTAAAATTGAATAAATTTCCATACAATTGAATAATAGTAGCACAACTGTCTGCTGTCTGCTAGTTTTTCACAATTTAGATACGCAGTAAATGCCAAGCCTAGACACCTGGGTTATTTCTGTCATTGTCTTAAAAATGGAATTCTCATAAGATTACATAATCTTATGAGAATTCCATTAAATCATTCGGGCAGGTCTAATTTTTCCTTGAAAATCATTAGATTGCAGGATCGCCCTAACCTGAAACGGTATCTAGTGTATATACCATATCGTCTAAAGAATAAAACCAAGACTGAATTTCCATGATCAAATTGATCAAGTACTGTCCGAAAGTGATGTCAAGAGTCTTCGCAACCGGTATGAATAAAGATGTAAATCGATATGAATAGGTTAATGAATGTGGAGGAAGCGAGACGGGCCTGCAAGGATTTTAATGTATGGCACTCGGGTCTCTGTCTACACCGTGAGGGATCTGGCGTGAAGTTGTGTGTGTGTGTGTGTGTGTGTGTGTGTCTAAAGAATATACCAATTTGCTTCGGCCAGGCAGTTTACAAAAGGTGAACGATTGGCCATACCTGTCACTACTAGGTGGTAGAGTTCTGCAACGTCGATACCAAACATTGATTTGATTAAACCCATCAATAAAACTTATATTATCACTAGCTACAGCATGCAGCCAGCTGTAATATATGTAATATATATATATATATATATATATATATATATATATATATATATATATATATATATATATATATATATATATATATATATATATATATATATATATATATATGGGTCTCCTGTTGGAAAGAGTCAACCATCGCCTATAACAACCAAAAGTGTTAATGGTGCGTAGCTTCTTGTAGCGAGGTCTAATACCACATGCATATCTTTACCGGCTACCTTACCTTCCGAACCCGAACACGGCAGTGACAAGCATTGAGACTGTTGCGGCATGAATAGGTAAGACGGTGTTACCAGACCCGGGCGAGACAATGCAGAACTCTACCACCTAGTAAAACGATATATCAAGTTTTGGCGAATCCCGCGGGTATTTCCATCTATTTTTTTTTTTGGGATAAAAAGTAGCCTATGCTATTCCAGGTTATCATTTACCGGTGCGCTAAATTTCATCCAAATCCATTTAGTAGTTTTTGCGTGATTGAGTAACAAATATCCATCCATACATCCATGGATGCAAACTTTCGCATTTATAATATTAATATAGATTGTAAGCCGTCTAATAATTTCAGAGATATGCATGGACAAACTAACAGATAGGCTAACAAAAATATTGCTATTTTATGTTTACCCACCTCCTTTTTAGAGTTCCGAAGTAAACTAGGAATTCTTATAGTCTATGTATAAACGTCCGTACGTTCTTTATTCCGTCCGCGCTCCAGCTCAGAGAACCTTAGTACTAGAAAACTGTTGTTTGTGATGAATAAACTTACATATTAGTCACAACAACAAAGTGGTAACATAAAATCTTGGAAAAAAATCTTCTTAGGGTAGCTCTTCTACATTTAAAGTCGGTATATTAATTCTTTCTCTCACTTACCACATAGTGTGGGTATCGTTGGTGCGTGCTTATTTTAGAGTCAAGTGCCCCCCCCCACCCCCCCACTCTTCAGCTAAACGGTTGGTTTTAAAGGTGTGAAAAAGTTCACGGTAGTAGTAAATATAATAAAATTAAAGGGAAAACTATCATGGCTTAGAAAGCTTCTTAAGTTTTCGAGTAATAGTTGAACTTAGTCGTAAAATGTACTTGGAGAATTTTTATAGACGGTGGCCGGTGAAGGACACCCATTAGGAGTTAAATTTTCAAAAAAGTTTTTAATGTATGTTAAATTTCCCCTACTAAAGTAAACTTATAGGTACATGTAAAATTTCCATCGCGCCACACGGATAGCAACGCACAATCAACATTCTTGCAACATCTTAAGGAAAATCTAACACGAATGGAATGAAAGATTTCCCAGCGTTGGCCCGCGCCCCTTTGTAGAACAGACCAATTGCCGTTCTGCCAGGCAAGTCGTCTTATTGGCTATACGTGTACTACTACTAGGTAGTAGAATTCCGTAACGTATACCTGCCATGTAAAAAAATAAGCATGGGGTAGCTAGTTGTACATTAAATGCTCATTTACTATATTTTATCGTAATTCTATTCCTAGAATCTACTTCCATTCAGTCACTACATTTGATAGATTTACAAGACATTTTAATCAATGTACAGTTGAATTAAGACAGATTTGGTTCCCTTCTAACAAAGTTGCAGTGATCTAATCAGTTCTTTTATAACTGTATAGTCTCTGAAGAAATTCAAAGCCTCATTTAAATTAGATTTAGGTACGAAGCAGTTCAAACTAATGACCACCTATAGAGCTATGGAAATCAATTGAATATATTAATGTCTCCAACCTAATCAATTCAGTTGATATGGTTATTAATGCTTATATTTGACATAGCGCTATTCAATGACAATCTGAGTAAGACACTCCATCGGTTAGAGCTTTGATGTGTCATACGTTTGTTCATGTATGCATGTTACATTAAACATTTGTAATACGGAAGTTTTGTTATCCTAAAATTGTAATTTACAATAAGCTGGATATTATTACTCTGTCAATCTTTGCGGACAATTTATTAAGTAACAGCATTATGTGCTTTAACTTCAGATTATCTGAGTGCATGTGTGTGTGTTTGTGTATATCTGTGTATGTGTGTGTATGCTAGTCATGATACAAGACTGGATGTAATTGGATTCAATTCTGTCTGAACTCAACAATTGGGCTACTTTTCTTTCCTTTTTTACGCATTCTTCCCGTGAGGTTCACAAAAAACTTGTACTTTATATTTACCTATACTTCAGTTAGACTAGCAGGTACCCCAGCCCTATGACCTGTTGTCGTTTGTGAGAAATTAAAAGACTTAAAAATATTGTTAATTTGAATTATTGCCAATATTTTATTCTTATGTGAGAGCTGGTTTAGTGTACAATTTCGTAAAAAGCCTATTTATAAATAAGCGTACTATTTGTATGAACGAGTAACAATCATCATCCATTCGCGCAAACTTACAGACATTAATATCTAAGTAATGGAAATTATTGTATGTCGCTAGTACGATGACGTAATATAATATGTACATATTTTGATCTCTCTGACTACTACAAGTATATATCTGAATAGTCTTGTTTTTAATTAGCTGCTACCTGCGATTTCGTTTGCGTGACCCTAAAACATTATTTTTTTTGGTCGACACAAATTTAGCCTTTGTTACTCCTGGACAGTGTAGATTTTTAATGGCGAAAATAGTTAACATCGGTGGAGTAGTACTTGAATTTTTTCATTACAAACATGCAGTTATTTCCTACAGTATATCTAAATAAGTAGATTTCGCGGGTTTCAGCTTAGTTCCAGAAGACCGTAACTTCTACTGGTTAAAGAATTTGCGGAATCTGTTTAGTAAATCCAGAGATTATTCCCCACAAACTCACAAACTTTACCTTTTTATAAGTGCGGATTGCGGAAAAGTGTAGATAAAAATTAAAATAAATATCACGCCCACAAAGTACTTTGTAATATGATCGCGCCCATATCTCCGAAGAAGTAAGAAGTGCAACTAACGTATGAAATGTTAACCAAAGTCCTATAATGTGACTGCTGGCTTACCTTTAATCAAATCGGGCACATTTCAGTTTGGGGCAAATTAATTTTTCCAGGAATACTGGAAATCCTATTCAGAACGATTTGCCTTACTCTCATGTGTCATAAACGAAGTCGGTAAGTACAATTAGATCATTCAGGCAACAATAAAAGCATGGCAAAATAAAACTACCTACATATCTAATCAACATGTATTCGGAAAATATAAATTGCATGTCTATTATAACTATCGTTATTTCTGACTAGCTGTACCCGCGACTCGTCCGCGTGAAAAAATTTCTAAACTAAAAAAAAACCGCATAGTTCCCGTTCCCGTGGGATTTCCGGGATAAAAAATATCCTTTCTCGGGTCTCAAAATATCTTTGTACCAAATTTCATGAAAATCAGTTCAGTGATTTAGGCGTGAAGAAGAGACAAACAGACAGACAGACAGAGTTACTTTCGCATTTATAATATTAGTACGGATTCATGCTAGTGTTACATTAATAAAAATATACACAAATTATTTATTCCATAAATAAAATAAAAGTATCTTCACGCCCGTATCCCTGAAGGGGTAGGCATTGGTACCACAAGTGCACCCACGATTAGCCGAAGACACTTGGTCACACAAACGTGATATGTATCAAGCCTATCGCCAAACGGGCACATTACAATCCCGGGCAACTTTATGTTTATCAAAAAACTGAAAAAACACTTTTTCTTAAGTTGCCCGACCTGGGAATCGAACCCGGGATTTCACATGGTCAACGCAAACACTGTACCACTAGACCACACAGGATATTATTTATTTACTTATCTTTAATTTATTTTTTTTTCATTTTAATCTTTATTCAACTACTAGCTGCAGCTTGCATCGCGCCGCATTTTAAAAGTTTTTGGTAAATCCCGCGGGATCATCTAATTTTTCCAGGATAAAACGTAGGCTATGTGCTATTCCAGGTCACCATCTACCTGTGTGCCAAATTTTATTCAATTTCGTTCGGTAGTTTTGCGCGATTGAGTAACATCTATTCATCCATCCAAACATCCAAACTTTCTCATTTATAATATTAATAATAAAGATTTACTACCAAAACACAGAGAGTAACACCATAATTAAACTAAAATCCCGGCCAATAGTCGAGTATCGCAGTCGTATTTCTCTTTTATCATCCGTTTATCAAGCGTGTACTGCCAGTTAACGTATTCTCTATTGAATACGCTCCATGCATTAGCATCTTTGGTGTATCATATACATTTTATGGTGTGGTTCTATTGAACCAAACCGCATCAAACCAAAATGGACCTAACAATAAACCAACTGACCATTCTAGAACATTGGATGTTTAAATCTTGAAGATAGATAAACTTAGTCGGGAAAATAAAACCGCGCTTCTTTTGTTCAAATAAATAAGTGATGATATAACATGTTCTACCTCGTAGCCACTAAACTTAAACTTATTAAACACTAGCTGTTGCCAGCTACTTCGTCCGCACGGAGTTCGTTTGCTCCGCACTACCCTTCCCCCGTAGGTGATAGCGTGATAATATGTAGCCTATATGTTGACCCGGGCTATTAGTAATATTCATACCAAATTTGAAGTAAATCCATGTAGTACTTTTTGTGTTTACCCCGGACAAAATTCTAAAATCTATATTATTGGCTTCGATATCGATTGTAGATCACGCCCCAAGTATTCTTTTAAAAAAATATTCAATGTATAGTTTTGACTTTCCTACGATTTTATTATGTGTATAGATTATACTATATAGTTATACTATAATAGTTTTTGGCGAATCCCGCGGATAACCCATTTTTTTCGGGATAAAAAGTAGCCTATATGCTATTCCAGGTCATCGTCTTCCTGTGTGACCAATTTCATCCAAATCCATTTAGTAGTTTTTGCATGATTGAGTAACAAACATCCATCCATTCAGACATCCATGTATCCGAATATTAATATAGACTAGCTGACTCGTGCTACTTCGCCCGCGAGTAGATTAATATTTCGGCAATATAGTTTTTCATACAAATTTTCTTCCCTAAGTCCGGTTCTTTAGAGGTTATATTTTTGAAAAAATAGCTTATGTACCCCGAATCTTTACCTATTTCTAAGCTAAATTATATTAAAATCTGTTAAGTTATCTAGCCGCGAAAGCGTAACAGATAGACTTTTGCATCGCATTTATAATATTAGTATATATTCCTATTTACCATGAATTCTCTTGTAAATTGACGGATTCTTATTATAGAATAAAATAAAATAAAATGTTTCATTTATTTGAGTTTGGAATGGATTCCATGAAATAACATCACATTTTAAAAAATACTACTGGATCGGAACGCGGTCACACACTGAGAAGAATCGGGATATATATACGATATTATTTTTATACCACATACGTAACAATATTACAAGAATTATTCCATACTACAAAAAATATATAAAATAACCTCGGTTTACTAATTATCTTCTTGTTAACCGATTCCCAAAAGACAAACCAAGTGTAAACGAGTAGTTTTGAATGAAGATAGATATATATATATATACATATATATATATATATATATATATATATACATATATATATATGTATATATATATATATATATATACATATATATATATGTATATATATATATATATATATATATATATATATATCAGGCGCGTGCGCTCCTTGTAGGCAGAAAAGCAGTGCTTTACTTGCCATTCACAGATATTTTAATAAAACGTTCGTACGTTTTAGATGATTTTAATTAATAATAAGTAAATGAATAAAATGTGTTATAATCATGTGCACGTCGCTGAAATCTATAAAAGAAATAGTTTTTGTGGCCGAGTACTCCGCCGCATATATATATATATAATATATATATATATATATATATATATATATATATATATATATATATATATATATATATATATATATATATACTTCACTCAAAACTACTCGTTTACAAAAGATATGCATGTGGTATTAGACCTCGCTACAAGAAGCTACGCACCATTAACACTTTTGGTTGTTATAGGCGATGGTTGACTCTTTCCATCAGGAGACCCATATATATATATATATATATATATATATATATATATATATATATATATATACTACCCCGCTGTTTACCTTGCGAGATATGTAAAGTGAACCGAACGTCCACAGACTACGACTCACGAATCGTCTGGTGCTGAGATCCACCGTACTTACATATACTCATGTGATAAGTTAGTTCGTGATTTAATATCACTAAATGATAACAAAAACGGCTGTCTGATTAACCCAATGGTTAGGTAGCTTGGCTATAGAGCATAAAATCCCGAATTTGATTCCCAGTTCGAGAAAAAAAAAGTTCACGCCCATATCCCCGAAGAGGTGGGCAGAGATACAACAAGTGCACCCACGATTAGCCGAAGATACTTGGTCCCACAATGTGATAGGTTGCAAGCCTATCGCCAACCGGGCATGTCCAATCCCGGGCAACTTTGTGTTTCTCAGAAAACTGAAAAAAATTGAATCAAAGTGGTCACCAGTGTACAAAAATAGTGTGCGTGCATAAAAAGTTGTTGATATGGAAGAAATAAGGCAAGTATGGCCCTATAGTTATATGAAATATGTAGATACATAAAATAAGGCCCTTTAGTTAAAGAAAAAAATACGATAAAAGATACATGACATTAAAACTTTAGGATAAAAGATACATGACATTAAAACTTTACGATAAAAGATATATGACATTAAAACTTTATGTTTACATTTAATTAGTGTGTTAATTTGACATTTAATATAATTATTGCAAAATCAGATCTAACTACACCGGCACACAAAAAAAAAAGTTGTCTGTGCACCGGGCGCCACCTATCTACGGGCATGTTTTTTGACCCGCTGAACTCGAATTTCAAGTCAGTTTAGGCCGTCCGGGCTTCAATTTCGAATAAATTGCAAAAAACCCCAAAAAAATAGTGAAAATTCGATGTTTTGGTAAGAAAAAAATTTTGAAATCTAATGCAAGCATATTTTTCATGTATTTTGATCTGTTAAATACTAATTTCGATCGTACTTTAATCATAAACCGTTTTAAATCTAATATCTCTAATCTAAATAAAAATTGTAAAAAATCATCAAAAATTACAAAAATCGAAGAAAATTGGAATTATCTTGGTATAAAAAATTTTGTGGATCCGAATTGATGAAGATTTTCATGTAATTAGTCTGCTTAATCTGATTCTACAATAAATTTGGCCCATAGTCTCCTCAAACATTCATAAAATTGCAAAAATCGATTAAATAGCAGAAAACTGCTGCTGAAAAAATAGAAAAAAATCTTTTAAACACAATTCAATAAATTTCTTGTATTTTTTATTTACAAGCATCCTAAGTTTTTGTAATTTGTCACTAATTCTTCGACTATTGTCCTGTAATTTTGACTTTTATTATTTCCTAAAATTAATATTTTTTGGGTTTTTTGCAATTTACTCGAATTTTTTTTTTTTATATCATAAGATAGCAAACAAGCAGGTGGGTCTCCTGATGGAAAGAGTCAACCATCGCCTATAGACACCAAAGATGTTAATGGTGCGTTGCTATCTTGTGGCGAGGTCTAATGCCACATGCATAAGTTTACCGGCTACCTTACCCTCCAAACTGGAACACGACAGTGACCAGCACGGACGCTATTGCGGCAGGAATAGGTAAGGCGGTGGTACCAGACCCGGTCGAGCCGATGCAGAACTCTACCACCTAGTAGTCACGATGGTAGTGACGCAAATAGCCACTCAGTCGCCTTTTACGACCTACCTGGCAGAACGGCAGTTGGCCTATTCTTCAAAGGAGCCCGGGACCAATTGAAGCCCGGACGGCCTAAACTGACTTGAAATTCGTGTTCAGCGGGTCGAAAAACATGCCCGTAGATAGGTGGCGCCCAGTGCACAGACAACTTTTTTTTTGTGTGCCGGTGCTATTATTTTATCATCGTTAGAAGAATTTATCAAACTTCAAGAGTATCACAAATTTAGAACGCGTTCTAATTCCAACGAAATGAATAATAACCCACTTTGGATGATCTTGACTGCCCTGAGATTACCTTAATCTAGTAAAAGTATTTTTTAACCTTCATCGGCGAATGCTTATAATACATATTAGGTAAGTGCTTCCGTTCACCTTCTTACTAGGTCAATATGCAAGTGGTAACTTAATTTGATAAAATCGTTATTTCAGCTTAAGTTTCTTATGAAACCTTACTTCCTTAAATCTACGCTTGACCTAGTTGACCCGACCGTTATTCGTTTTACCCTCGTGTGGCCCATATTGCTATTTAAATTCAAACTAACTATGTATTTTTTAATATTTAATCTATCTCTGGTAACCAACTTTGATAATTAACTACTAAGCCAAGCAAATTTCCTGGTACGTACAAACACAAATATGTTTTATAACTTAATGATAATTACAAAAATATACTCTAATACTTGTTAATAGGGATGATATTTATGCAGGTAAGTTTATATTCTAGTATAACTAAATTCCAGATAGAATTATGAGGTTTTAAATTGAAAGTGCTTGATAACAAGAATAACACAATGTTTGTGTTGTGAAAGGTGGTATTTTAAATGGGCGCGCCGGCTTAGTTGCACCAATTATTTTGTTCTCCAAAGAGCGTTATTGTTCTTCAATATTTGAAATGTTGATACTATTAGTGCATAACTTATAGTCGTCTTGGAATGGTATTGAAGATCCAAAAAACGTATCTTAGAATTTACTATCCTGCATAATACCTCATTAGACCATACTGGTCGGCGTAGCTCTATAATGTTTTACATTGTTTGTGAATACGATTTCATTTTGTTTCTATTTATTATGCTTATTTTATCCTTATATATAAGGTTCCAGTGAGCATGTTTTCGGTATTCTGTTTCTAAATGTTGTTTCAGTTCCTTTTTCAAGAACAGACCACCTGTCCTGCTTTCAGGCAGTTCGTAAAAATTGAATGGTTGAGCAAACCTATCACAATCATCATGACTGGTAGTAGAATTTTGTGACAACTCACTCGAATTTAGTACCACCTTTTTACCTTTTCTTGTCGCAATTACTTCAGTATCTATCACTATTGTGTTTCAGGTTGGAGGATTAGTACGTAGGTCACACTATAAGTTTTGCGTAACTTAAAAAACAACATGTTATAACCAAAATATTATGTTTATTGCTTTTCAAAATAATCTCGTTTTAAACATTTTTTCATGCGATAGAACCATTTTTTAAAACCGGAGGACCATAGATCTGAAGGCATGTTTTCTACGTGCTGATTGAACGCTATCACTGCCTCTTCGGAGTTGGTAAAAGTAAAACCTCTCATCAAATCTTTGATTTTGGGGAAAATACAGAAATTGCAGGGTGCTAGGTCGGGGCTATGCGCAGGATGAGTGACAAGATGTACCTTTTCGGAAATTAAAAATGACTGCTTTGTTGGCCGTGTAGGAAGAAGCGTTATCATGGTGTAGGAGAATGCGGCTTTTGGGTCATCTTTCTCGAACTTTTTCTAACACCCTAGGTAAACAAATGGTAGAATACCACTCGGCATTAATACTCTTTTGATCTTCAAGGAAATTATACAGATGGGACCCGTAGCTGAGAAAAAAAAACGCGATCATTTTTTACCATCGTTTCTTATTTTCAACTTTTGTTGGCCTGTTCTCATTTTCAAACACCCATTCACAAGATTGCTGTTTTTCTCGGGTTCAAAACTATAAATCCACGTTTCATCTAATATGACAGTATCATGAGCAGCATTAGAATGTCCATGGTCGTACTTCAGTAGCATCTGTGAGCTCCATTTCACGCGAGCGCGCTTCTGCTCCGCTGTCAGTTCATGAGGCATCCAACGACAACAAAGTTTCCAAACTTTAAATTCTTCGTGTAAAATTTTCTGAATTTGGCTCATACCAATCCCCAATAGTCCTTGAATTGTCTCGTAGATAATTCGGGGGTTTTCTTCAATTAACCGCTTAACAGTAGCCACATTATTTTCGTTGATGGCAGTTGAAGGCCGCCCTTCACGAAATTCGTCATGTAAAGAAACTCAACCTCTCTCAAATTCAGCAAACCATCGCCTCACGGTGCTCAAACAAGGTGCTTCTCTCCCAAAAGCATTTTAAAGACGAGCGGCACAGTCTTGCCGAGAAAGAGAACTTTTAAAATCATAAAAAATCATCGCTCTAAAATATTTTCGACTTAATTCCATTTTCGTTGCGTACGTAGAAATTTGATGTGTGATAAAAAAAAACAATTGGCAAATCATTTCCCGCTAATTGTTTTTTTTTATTTCTAAGAAGGTAGCAACGTTTTAAAAATATAACATTCGAAATTCAAATAGCTCCGATTAGCTAGAAGTGCAAAACTTTTAGTGTACCCCATGTAGTAAACCCCAGCCACAAACATAAAGACTCTTCATTCACTTTTTTGTAATCTAAGGATGATAGTTATCTCTTTTCATCTTGAGAGTCATCTGTTTGTTTGCTTTCCTTTAATATTTGATAAACAAGCACTGCGTTACCTTTTGCTTTGTTACTGCCGTTCGATTTTCAGTACTTCGATACTTTGAATGAGAAAATTTCATGCAATTACTCGAACTTGCCCGCCGCCGCAAAACTCCACAAAGTCATATTTCCGTCTCCTAGGAATAACTAACAGTCACCAATCTAATTGATTTATCTTGCCAATTGCACTTCTCATTTATTTTATTTGCGATTTGGGACTTAGCGAACCTCAAGTTAACCGTTAGTTACATAACCCTTAGATGCACAAACTAAACTGGAGCACGCACATGGAACATATTATCAAAAAACAAACATCACCTTTTGGCAGTGTAAGCATGTAGTAGGGAAAAAATGGGAAGCTAAACCCAATATATTCCTCTGGTTATACACTGCAGTGATACACCTAATAATTAATTACGGCATCATAGTATGGTGGCCCAGAACAAACCAAATTACGGCTAAAAACAAACTACATCAGCTACAAAGATTAGCTTGCGTGGCTACTACGGGTTGCATGAAAACTACACCAACAGCAACATTAGAAGTTCTGCTAGACTTAAAACCTCACATCAAATCAATACATATAACAATACATTTGCTGAAGTTCTGCTAGACTTAAAACCTCTACAGCCAGTGCAGCTCTTCGCCTAAAAACCTTAGGTATATGGTGCTAAAACAAGGAAATTCCCTATACTAATATTCTAGAGGAATTTATCAAAGAATGCTTAAGGCATTAAATAACAGAATACCAAAAACTGTGGTTCAAATCAAAACTACAAAATCAAACTAAAAGAAGAACCTACTGACTACTCAGACATACACAAACTAAGAATCTACACCGATGGATCCAAAACCACATCAGGAACTCGGAACCCTTAGGAAAACACAACACTATGTTCCAAGCGGAATGTTTTGCTATCAGTAGGGCTACTAAGGAGATCAGTGCAAAGAAAATAAATGATAAAAACATTCGAATTATTTCTGATAGTGCCTCTGCCTAGCAGCTTTAAAAAATAGCAGCTTTAACTCCAGCTAAGTGCTAGAATGCCATAAATTTCTGGAAAATGCAGCAAGAAACAACCAAATAATCCTACAGTGGATTAAAGGACACAGCAACTCACAGGTAATGATGCAGCTGACATACTGACAAAAAACGGAATCAAATGGAAACTATCAGAGCCGGAACCTTTTGCCGCCATACCATATGGCCAACTCATGACATGGCTAAAAGAAATAACATATAAACAACGTGAGGCGTTATGGCTAGCTACTGAAAACTGCAAGCAGACTAAAGAGATAGTGCCCTCTCTTTCGAAACACCTCACACAACACATCATGAAATGTAACAGAAATGACATGAGAAAAATCGTAGGCACCATAACAGGACATTGTCATTTAAATCTCCATCTGTACACAATTGGTGTAACAGATAGCTCTCTGTGCCACGGCTGCATGGAGGAGCAAGAAACCACCGCTCATGTTCTCCTTGAGTGCAGGAGTGTGGCTGTGGTGACAACGGACACACATCCTGAATAATCCAGCAACTCTTGAGGAAGCTTGCCTCAACATAAGCCGTCTTGTGGGTTTCTGGAGGGAGTTGGGATGGCTGGAGTAATTCGACCAGCTACGTACAATGGCCCAGGGGGCTAAGTGCGGATACAGCAATGGTTAAAAAAAATCAATTGGACCGTGCCATGCTTTGCTGTGGCTCTGTTACAACATATAAGTATTTTTTGTATCATAAGATTTATATGGATCATAAGATTCTTTACATACAAACTTTACAAAGTACGCAAAAATTGACTTACATAACACAAATGGTACTTGTTATATATGTGGCGGGGTGTTAACGCTGCATGAATAGGTTTAAAACTCCAAACCATAACACAACAGTGACAAGGGTTGATGCTATTGCGATAGAAATAGACGGAATTCTACCACCTTGTAGTCACTGTACTAACGACTCGTAAATTCAGTTTTTCGCCTTTTATGAACTGCTGGGCAGAATTGTTAGAATTTGCAACAAAATCGCTTAGATTTTCAGTTTCCATTGGAACTCCGTAATAAATAATAAATAAAAACATTCTTCTGTTCAATACTTATATTGTGAATAAATATCAAATTAATCTATCGGCTAGTTTTAAGGATATGTATGTAAACTTACGAAATCTAAATTTTTATAAAAATATTGACAAACAACAAGAATCTTGCGTTTATTGAAAGTTTTGTAACTGACTGTCCTTAATTTAAATAGACCCCAGGAAGGCTCTAACAATACACATGGCTCCTGAGTCCAGACATTATCAGCTCTCTCACTAGCTTACTTCGTAACTGTTAATATTTATCTTTCTGCATATAAAAGCTTTAGAACCAAATGAATACACCTTCGTTATAAGCTTAATTTATGTTCTTGATTACTTGCTTAGTTAAATGTAAATTATGTTACTGTTTTTGTAATGTTACATATTATGAAAAGAAATTCGACACGGTATCTTCAAAGCTTTTAATAAATAGGTACATATCTATGGACACTATTATAAGCCATACGCCATAGTGTACATCTGTACATTCTTCTTTTTTCGTAAAATTTCGTGATAAATAATAATATCGGTGTGCAAATTATACGACTTGATCTAATGCCAAAATAGGCAATTTATTTGCTTCTGATATAGATGTGTCAATGATATTAGCCTATATATTAATACGTGAAGGAAAATTTACGGCATTAGCCCTGAAGATGCCGTAAAAGGCGAAACCGGTTGGTGATATTAATTAAATTTTAAAGGGATTTGTGAAACAGTACAAGTGTATCAACAAAATCGCAAATGGAGCTTCACCAAGTGCCGACGATAAAAAGTGTAAAATATTTTTCTAATGGCTAAATTCAGTTGTGAAACTTAAAATTATATACATATATAAATACTGAAATATATTTAATGAACACCTAAATCTAGAAAAAAAAATATCTATACTCATCATATAAATGCCTGTTCCTATGGGGAATTGAATCCGAGTCCTATTAATCACGTAATCGAGGTCGCTAACCACTCAACAAACGGGGCGGTCAAAATATTCATTTTTCATCTCTGGCATGAATTTTACTATTCTTAATTTTTTTGTCAGTTTGTCTGTCTCTATGTTAGTATGTCTCGTTATATCTCAAGAATGGCTTGACCAATCATAATGCAAATTAGTATACAGTGAAGCACGTATTTGCGCAAATTATAGGTCATATAGACTCCTTTATCGTCAATAAATCTCCGCTCCGCGAACTGGCTAGGTGTTAGTTAGTAATAGGATATACATATATGTTCAGAACGAATCCCTTACGAAATAGGTAGAGATAACCATACATCCCAATCCCGACAGTTTTATCTACTCTTAGCTTTCTCCACATTCACAACTCTATACAAACAGCCGGTCTCGGAGACTCTTGACGCCACCTTGGGAAAGCATCTGACCCATTTGATCTTGATCTCCCTTAGTCTTTACTTCTATCCACATTCGCATTGTATATCGGTTTTTAATCGGTTTTCTGCCATTTATATACATTTGTATATGTATTTCTATGTATTAGTTTTGTTGACTATCGCCCATAATACAAGCAAACAATTTACTTGCTAGGGGGTTAGATGAATACGGATAATTTGTCCAAAGATTTTTTTTCCTTTCATCATGTCCAAAGATATTTATCCCCGTGTTGGTCCTGGGCTCCTTTGAAGAATAGTCCAACTGTCGTTCTGCCAGGCAGGTCGTAAAAGGCGACCGATTGTATTGTATATTTGTATACGAATCACTAATATCATGGCTACTAGGTGCATTGCATTATCTCGACCAGGTCTAGTACCACCACCTTATCTATTCCTGCCGCAATAGCGTCAGTGCTTGTCACCGTCGTGTTCCGGTTTGGAGGGTAAGGTAGCCAGCAAACTTATGCACTTGGCATAAGATCTTGCCACAAGATATCATCGCACCATTGACACCTTTGGTGTCTATAGGCGATGGTTGACTCTTTCCATCAGGAGCCCTATCTGCTTGTTTGCTTTCTTATGATATAAAAAATGTCCAATTTAACGGAGCTTCATTTTAACATTGATACTATCGTCAAATCTAACCTTTATGTCATTTCCGTTGGTCATTTCAGAATACTTACCGAATACGATTCTCAAAATTTTTTTCAATGTAAGCAGTATAACTTTTATCCTTGTCAAAAGCACTTCCGAGATAAACAAACTCATCTGCTTATTTAAACACTTCGTCATCAACTACAGGTTTTACTGTCCGTTTGTAAACTATACTTGTGATTTAGTCTAGAACTAGAAGGTAAGGTAAACATATGCATAATATGTCATATGATATGACTCATATCCTTCCCACCTTATGGATAGCAACTAATCATTAACAACTGTGGTGTCAACTTTGGCGCGGATGCTGTGATAGACGTGCTGCGACAAGGAATGGAGTACTTTATTCCTTTCTCCGACGTAGCCATGTCCAGCAAAGCTCAGTCCTGGTTCAGAGCAGATTGTAGACGCGGTGAGACGCTCAAGCGTAATGCATATCTAGGCTTGAGCAGATGCTCGACACCGCAAGGCCAATGATGTATCGGAGAAGAAGAAAGCCTTCAACCGGGCCGCCAAATCCTGCAAAAAGAAAGAAAGAAAGAAAAAAAATATTTATTTCCAAGAATATGGGTGTTACAAGTTGTTAAAAATAAATTAAGGTACCAACATATTCTACCAATATATGGTGTGCAAATATTTAAAAAAATATCATTATATAGTATTGCATTTAAAACTACAAATTGTATCGATTTTTTAGCTTAGATTAGATTTAGATTACTACCGGATCAGAACGCGGCCACACACTGAGAAGATCCGGCGGAAGAAACTCAGCGGGCTGGTCTTTTTTTTCTATTTTATGTTCATGTTATAAATATACAAGGATGATTCCATATTACAAAGTTATTTTTATAATTAGAAGTTTCATATTTTAAGTAATTATTTTTATAATTTACATATTGTTCACCATTTACAAAATGTTTACTACATTGAAATTTTTTTAAGGACAATTCAACAAACTTATATTTCTATCCATTAACATTTAATTTTATCGGCTAAAAATTCTTTAATATCATAATAAGTTTTATCTAACAGCAAATCAAACAACTTTTTGCGAAATTTATTTATAGGCAATGAATTAAGACTATCAGGAATATCTCTTATATATAAAATTCTCGTGTCACAATGTTCGTCCCCATACTCCTCCGAAACGGCTGGACCGATTTTGATGAAATTTCGTATGCATATTCAGTGGGTCTGAGAATCGGCCAACATCTATTTTTCATCCCCCTAAATGTTAAGGGTTGTCCACCCCTAAATTATTTTTTTTATTTTATGGACAAAAATTTTTATTTTTATTTTTTTATGATTCAACATTGAAAAATATATACAACCCTTAATTTTCAACCCTCTACGATCAACCCCTATTTTTTAATTCAATAATTTATGTGGCAAAACAACGTTTGCCGGGTCAGCTAGTGATTGTATATAATAATAGACATACAATACACATTTTTTGTAAAAATATTTAATTTTTGGTTAGGCACATACAATTTCTTACTATTCCTAAAATATGAATTACCAGTGACTTCAGCATTTGTTTTAAATAACTTTTGGTGCTTTTTTACAAATACGCATACCTCTAAAATATACAAACATGGTAAGGCTCAACTGAAAGCTCCATTCAAACATGTCAGCCGTATTGGGAACAAACTGTCTTCATACCCCTCAGGTAGTAAAGCGTTCTGGTCCCTGGCAAAGTCGGTTGAATCGAATTTCTGCCGCCCCTCACTTCCTCCACTGCTGAAACCGGATGGGACGCTAGCTCACACAGTTGTAGAGAAAGCGAACCTATTCGCTACTCTATTTGCAGAAAACTCACGTCTATATCCCGCCAACGCTAAACCTCCCAGTCTACCTAGATGCGAGGTGAAAATGCCGAAAATTTGCATCCGTTAGACTGAGGTTCTTAAAACGCTGCGGAATCTGGGTGTGAACAAAGCCAGTAGCCTAGATGGGATTCCAGGCATAGTACTTAAAACCTGTGCGCCTGAACTCACTCCTGTTTTGACGCGCCTGTTTCGCCTTTCGATGACGACTGGAAAAATACCAAAATCATTGAAGCTTGCTAACGTGCAGCCTGTGCCCAAAAAAGGCAGTCGAGCCAACCCCTCCAACTATAGGCCAATTTCAGTAACGTCCATACTTTCTGCTACATATTAACGGTCTGCAAAAGCCGAGAGAGAGAAGATACGCAGACTAGCACTGTTCTGTTGAGAGATACGCATTCAGCGCGCGAGTCAGTTCGGCACAGATCTGGTCTCTCAGAAAGTCGATGGTCGATCGTATGAGCCTGTCTTACAGGCAGTCTCCGATTGGGGCGATGCCAATCTGGTCAAGTTTAATGTGGCTAAGACCCAGGCGTGTCTATTCTCCGCTAAACGGAATCCATTCCACCTATTTCCGTCTTTTCAGGGTATGTCCGTGCCGATAACTGACCACATCGAGCTTCTTGGTATCACCTTAACGCCTACTCTTAACTTTGGTTCATACATTGAATCGAAAGCCCAAGTTGCCTCAAAAGCTTGGTATTCTGGCGAAGGTGAGACAGTATTTCAGCCCGGGGCAGTTGCTCAACCTTTATCAAGGACATAATATAGCGCATAATAGATGGAGACACTAAGGCGATAGAGAGGCATACCAAGAGGCTCATTACGACGATGATCTGGTAGGCAAAAAAGTCCAGAGCCTCGCTCATCACCGCTGAGTGGCTAGTTTATCGGTCTTCTATCGGATACACTTTGCACTGCGGAATTGCACGACTTAATTCCACCATCCCCGTTTTTCTACCGATCGTCGAGGCGCACAGATACTAGGCATTGCTATATGGTGGACATTCCACCTACCCGGACAAAGCAGTTCAACTTGACATTCTTGATCCGAACCGCAAGGGACCGGAATATGCTTC
Source organism: Apodemia mormo (assembly GCA_036924255.1). Classification (NCBI taxonomy): domain Eukaryota; kingdom Metazoa; phylum Arthropoda; class Insecta; order Lepidoptera; family Riodinidae; genus Apodemia; species Apodemia mormo. Next base: position 33,824,662 of record JAUPFN010000008.1, on the reverse strand, counting down.
CTGAGTTTGTGTTCTCCGACGGGTATAACCTGGGGATCTTCAAGAGAAGAGTGAACCTTCTAGGGAAGCGCGTTCCATCTTAGCCCGCATCTTAGTTTACCATCAGGCGAAATCGTGGTCAAACGCTTCCCTATCGATAAAAAAAGTCTACAGGCGACGCTTGTTTGCTTTTTCGCTAAAGGGTAATTAATCATTCTAAAATATTACTTATATAATCTGCGTAATCTATTGTTAAAACTAGACACGTTCAAAGCTCTATGGATTAAAATTGTGTAGTGATACTTAAACAGGATTAAATGTTAATTACTAGGGTGTTATGATAAATATTTAAGGATTATAGTTCGCGAAATTTGGAAACCTTACTCTGGTTCGATAAAAATGTATCTTTGTGGAAAAGTCATTACTTTAGGCGTAAAAGTTTTATAATGCTTCTGTTAGGTTACCGGAGAAAACCAATAATAAAACATGTGTTAATCTGGTTTGGATCTTGTCTGAGACTACAATAATTTTTTTAGTCTCCCTATGTGCTCATTTGTACGTTCATTGAATCGTTTTGTTAAGCAGTGAATCTATTGTTTGGTAGAAACCTCTTCTGATTTCTTCAACGTTCTCTCATAAATCTCTAAGCTTATCTGTTGTTTTCGGAAACACAAGTAGGTAGTTACAATGTACGAGTCGAACGTCCTGGTGACGGTTATATGCTGCAAAGACGCTTTTTTGACAAGCCAATATTCACGTACCAATTTTCAATCAGAATTCTATAATTATTAAAACTTTCGTGAGGCATTAAAATATAAATGATTAAAAACAGTTACATTAACGAATAATCGGCGTAGGTTCCGACTAGTTTCGGACCTATATGAGGCCTTTTCTTCTTCTTCCTAGCCGTTTTAATCATTTAGAATTCTTTTACTTTCTAGCAACGGTAATGTGCTGGTAACGTAAAATAACGTCATCAATGTCTAAATTCTCTGAATGACAAATACATAGCGCTATAGAGCTTAATCATCAAATGTCAATGAAGTATTTCGCAACTTTATTGTCGCTCAAGCTACAACAAAATCAGGGGAAATAATTGAGCAAAAATGTTCAGGAGTTAAATTTATTTATTAGCGCCATACAAATATTTAAAGAACGCTACAAAGAAAAACACAAGTGACATTTTCGCAGATAAAAAAAACTGTGTAAACGGTTGACCCTGCAGGCCATCTCTGAAACTTCCCCTATAATAAATCGTGCGAAACAAAAGAGTGTATCGGTTGTTCGCTCCACTTGGTTAAAAAGTATAAGATTTATTAATTTAAATAACAACTGACGGAATATCGAATTATATTAAATACTAAATATGAAACTGATTACACTTTATTGTATATTACGATGTTTCACTTCTCAATTTTACAAACACGAATGCCTAGAAAACATATCTGTCAAACCTTTATATACTGTTTTATTCTGCTAACTTACTAGATAGAATACAATATTCAGACCTAAATGGTCCCAGTTTAGCTGTCTGAAGATGTGCTCGAGTGTGCAAATACCGTTAATTTAATCAAAATCGGTCAATTTCTTTTGGGATTTTTCAATGAAGAGAATTAAAAATAAAATGTTTTTTGACATCGAAATTTTTCAACCTATCGATTACTTAGCTGAAGCAATATTTTAGATCTCAAAAATTATGTTGAATGCCATCATTATTTTCAAAATATACAGCTTTTCAAAAATTAATATACTGCCATTTTTAACAAAATAGATGTTTGAACTGAAAAATCTATGCTTATATTTTTTACTCTTTTGAGCTTAAAATACCTTAATTTAGTGGGAAATTTCAGGGATGGCCCGTAGGGTCTACCGTTTACACATTTTTTCTATTAATCTTCTTTTATTCTATACACAAAAATAGTTGTAACCACGGATTAAATTGAATACGCCTTTCAAGACAATTTCCTAGATTGTCAGTGTCACTTGCATTTACAACTAGAAATAAAGAGTTATAATACTTACCGATGAAATAAAATCACTCCAGAGGTGTTGTTTAAGCCTTAGTTTTTTATCCGACACGATAAAATAGCAGAATATGACATATTTCTATTTTGTTAACGGTATAATATATCGAGAAGCGTTTGAAATTCACATATATTTGCTCATATGAGCGGCTACGCATTTTGCGCCCAACACCGTGCCTATTAGTATTTATGTGGTCTGTGGTTGTAACTCAAAGCCAGGGGTGGCACATAACTCTATTGTTACTTCTACTAGAATAATTTTCCTGTCTCTCTGGAACTCAAGATCAGATCTTCACCAAATTTATACAGAATTAAATGGAAAGCAAGCCCTCGCAAACTAAAGAAGATTTTTTTTAAATAAATTTACGTGTCTTTGAGAAACAGGGAAATATACATAAAAAATCATTCTGACGAATTGAATGATTTCCCCGTGTTGGTCCGGACTCCTTTGAAGAATAGACCATCCTCCATTCAGCCAGGCAGTTCGTAAGAGGCTATTGAATGACAGTGCGATTCACTTCCATCGTGGCTGGTAGGTGGTAAAGTTCTGCATTATCTCGCCCGGGTCTCGTATCATCGCTTTGCCTATTCCTGCCGTAATAGCGTCAGTGCTCGTCACTGTGAGTCTCGGTTTGGAGGGTAAGGTAGCTGGTATACTTATACATGTGGTATCAACACCTCGCCACGCGGATAGTAACGTATCATTAACATATTTGGTTTCTATAGGCGATGGTTGTCTTTTTCCATCAAGAGAGCCATCTTCTTTTTTTCTATCTTATGACATAAAAAGTATTCTTTTTATGTCGCTTAAAACTTAAAACTCCGCAGTCTCAATTTAAAACATCATAATCATCATCTCAAAAAACGAATCAATTCACCTACGAGATAAAATACGACCTTACATCAAAATGTTAATATATTAATCATAAATTGTCATCACGATGACGTGTCGTTGCCATTGCTCTATGACTCCAGTATTTTGAAATTGTAATTAACATACAAACCTCCATATTATCATAGCGTGACACATTCACTTTCAATAAGGCGTTTAAATCCTCATTAATTATGTGTATGTAGTCATGAATAAGAAATGAAGACATGAGTGGATAAAGGGCATATGTGACGCTTTTGAATTGCAGGATTTTTTCAACATATGAACTAGAAATGAATAAATTTAACAAAAAGTTAAACCGACGAATCATCCGACCGAACATCAGTGAGTGAGCAATCAATCACACCTTGTTTACGTACCCTTATAGTTGGAATTTAAAAAAAATGGAAATACTCTCGGGAAAATCCATTCCAATAAAAAAATAATTATCAAAATCGGATTACTCTGTAAAAATTAATGTATATCATGCATTAATTTTAATAAAAAATATACGCGTCGAATTGAAAACTTTTTTTAAACCTCCTTTTTTGTGGTTTGAAAATGGCATGATCCGATAGTTCCGAGATGTAGAAAGAATGTGCTGCCATTCTTAACAATCAAAAAGCTTAACAAAACAGATATACAATGTGAGTGAAAGTATGTAGTTAGTTACCGGGGAAAACCAAGACTGACATTCCATGATCCAATAGATCGGGTGCCGTCCAAATGTATTGTTGAGAGACTTAAGAAGCTGTTAAGACCTAACTTGTTGAACTTGATGTTATTTAAGCAGTTTTTTTAAAAAACTATTTGCTATAGTACATGACAAAAAATAACATTTAATCTATATTCTATATTGATATTAATATTATAAGTGCGAAAGTTTGGATGTTTGGATGGATGTTTGTTAATCAATCACGCAAAAACTACTGATCGGATTTGAATGAAATTTGGCACACAGATAGATAATGACCTGACATAGCACATTAACTTTTATCCCGGAAAAATTAATTGATCCCGCGGAATTCGCCAAAAACTCTTATAATGCAGCGGGCTGCAAGCTGCAGCTAGTATTCATTATATGTCAAAGGCCGTGACCGGACTCGATGTATTATAATTGAACAAAATTGGGTCGATAGAAAATAATTACGAAAATAGGTCTTAAAATCATTATTATAGGGTTCTATATCTTTTTTTTTTTTTGACTTATGGATCTGAAATTAAAAACATGAAGCCACCATATTCATACCTAAACCGCTAGTGAATCATATTTGACAAATAATCTACACTTTTTTTATTTCAATATTTATTTATTATAAGACCTGGCCGCCCAGTTACAATGACAGTAGGCTCTCGTTTACTTCGATAATATAGAGTGCGCGTTTTTTGGTGTTGACAGCATCTTAACAACCAGCGTATTAGTATGAAGTGAGTTATGATGTGGAGGAAGCAAAGAAAATCTGCAAGATCGTGATATATGACACTTGGTTATCTCTGTCTATTAAAAACTTATAAATATATGTATGTAAATCAAAATAGGCAATTCACGCTACAACGTCTTATAAAATATGAATATTCACATTATTACTATCATCACACCCAGTTCCCTTGCGGGTAGGCAGGTAACCGAACGTCTGTAGACTTTCCAGTTCACCACGATTCACCGGTTTGTTAATTGGTGAGGTAAGTAGTGATCCTCATCGCCGCATTTACCGACATGTTAACGATTATTGAATATTTCTAGCGATAACTGGGACCGACAGCTTTACGTGCTCATCGGAAGCACGGGAGTGGTAATACATCACCCGCCAGACTCAAAGCTGCTACTGGGATTTTAGATTCTCGAGAAAAACCTCGAAAAAAATCTCAATAACAAGCTATGTACGCTGACCTAGTCAGGTTATTGCAGCATATCACCATCATCTATTCGTTCTCATAGGAAGATAGAAAATAAATACGGTCATGTCCATATTCCTCAAGAGGTAAGGGTGCTTCCAGTGCACTTACTGTTTTAGCCGATGGTACTGAGATTTGAATCCCATAATGTGGCGGGTGGTCAACCAAATATTTAAAAAAAATGCCCCCTGGGAGCCAAACCTAGGACGTCATACGTGATACGTCGGTACATCTAGGCCATTTAGGCGACACGATAATCCTTCCGCATTTATCCGGGGTTCTTATTAGGAATTAATTACTATTACTTGAGGGAATGTTACTACTGTCGTGATTAATAAGTTGTTCGAGTTCGATTTCTTCTCTTATCTCTTAGTACGGTGGTACCGTTTAACATATTTTAGCCCTGTCGTGTTCTGGTTTATTTTTCGTAAATTTAATCATGCTGCGGTGGGTTTTTACCGTTAAATGAGCTACCTTATTACTATCCTTTGCTAAAAAAGGGAAAATCTGTACATGAGGAAATGTTCAGTTTATAATTAATTAAATTTAAAAAGAAAAGAATGCGATCACGCATTCGAATAATATTTTCGGAGAAATAAACGGATAAATATACACGTATTTGTACAAAATGCTATATTGTAGGTGGGCAAAAATTCATAGATTAATTATTATTATATTCATGATATCAAAAATTGGAAATTCTTCGCTGCATTTTGTTTAGCTCCATCTAGGAGAGGTGTTTCGTACCATCGTTTTTACCGAGACTACAACGCTTTTACCGAGTAGCTTCAACTTCGTTTAGAGAAAATGTTACAGATGGCGTTAGCATCTATTTGTATATGTATATTTAAGGTTTATTCCAAAGAGTAGGTATACAATCACTAAGTCGCGTACGTAAAGCCCCGTTTTCACTTTGATTAGTACGAGTGTGAGTGTTTAATGCAGGTGCTTAGTATTAAGATAAAAATACCTGAAGACAGCCGTTGATCAGTGTGAGTGATAAGCAATCAACATCTATTTACTTTTACTACGCTGATTACGAATCACTCGCACTGATCTACGGCTATCTACAAGTATTTTTGGCTTAATACTAAGCACCTGCATTAAACACTCACACTCGTACTAATCAAAGTGAAAACGGGGCTTAAGTTTATTTCTCAAGTACGAGGAATCATTGCAGAGATGAGAAAAATCGCAAGTCATCGACAAAATAGTACTGGTGTTTTTTTAATTAAGCCCTTATTTTAAATTATTTGTACCCGATAGAATTTTTGTAGGACTGATAAGTCATGATGATAGAAGAATAAAATTGGTACCATGACTCATAAGTCATAGTAACTTCCGCTTTTATAAAAACTCCACACTCGTAGACGTAAGCTCATAAGAGAGATGGCACAGGAATTAATTCATAGTAAAAATTTAATGATACTTTATCTTTGATTAAAAAGTAAAAATCTTATGTAGGTACGCACCATTAATATCTTTGGTATCTATAGGCTATGTATGTCTCTTTTCACCACGAGACCTGCTTGTTTGTGATCTTATAACATAAAAAAATTACAGCGTTATTTCATTTTACGCATTTGCGATTATTTGACTTCATGTGGTAGAAATGTAAAGCCAAACTGAAAAGAATTTCTGGCTACTTTAACCTTAGCCCAAATAAAGCAGTAGCAAGTACTGACAATATGGCTGTATGAATAGTTAAGGCATTATTTAAAAATATAACGCGTTATTGGGATCTTGAACCTGTAGCAGGCAGCAGCCCGAAATCAGGATATCTACGATAAGGGTCACCTACGATTTCGTTAGTCAATGGAGATGAACTGCATTGAATTTTTATTTAAAGTCAAGTTAGTTATGATTTGATTTACTTTGTCTACTCCACAAGAAGGTTGGCTATAAGTTATTTATTTATAAAATTTATTTACAATTTTCCAGGTGAAGTGACACTCGAGAGGCCGATAGAAGAAATTGCAGCTATATCTCACGCAGGCGCGCCCATCCTCCTTACTGTGGTCGCAGAAGAAGTGCGACTGTCTAGAGAAGAGCCCGAAGCTATGTCATCCACAGTACAGCTAGCTTTCATCCTTCCAGAAAGGGACAATTCTCCTCCGTACTTTGAAAATGAATCGTAAGTACTATTTTTATTATTCTTTAGAAAATTTATTATTAGGCGTGTTCGACAGAACTAAGTTCTAACTAATCTAAATTATTTACTCAGAATCCTAAGCTTCTCCGCCTAGACCCTTTATAGATACTCAGAAACGTCACAATACTGCATTTTACGTAGTATCAAAATTTGATACTACGTAAGACTAGCCTGATGCGTTGACAGAACAGTTAAGTAGTTTGTTATTTGGTCTCTAGTCTGTTTAATGAATTAGTGTACTGTCCCCATTATCCTAATTACACTTCGTAAGCAAAGTGTAAATGGGATCATGGGGAAAAGTGCATTAAGTAAAGTAATCGAGTACGTACAGTACCCGGCGATAAATATTGCACATCGACCTTTGGAAGGAGACAATCGGCTAATTTCGGCTTCGTAGAGCGTTATCTCTGTCGCACAAAATACAAACAGTCCGGTACCTATTAGGAGCTGTTAAAACAAGTATGATTTGCTTCTTTTGATATTTTTATTCTTTGTATAAAATACACTAATTTTTCTATAAGTGATGGCTTTAGGTTGGGGTAAAATAAAATAAAAAAACATTTTTACATTATGTTTACGTATTTAATTATTTTGGAACATTACAGCTTTAGTGTACATAATAAACACCATTATACCTATTGCTAAAATGAGACATTGCAATAAAAATAATAATAATTCTAATTCTCAATTACTTCCATTTCACTATCTGTGCTCTCAAAGAGGTCAATATCACTGTCACTATCAGCCGTATTTATTACTAATCTATCAGTGTAATTGTCTAAACTGTGTTGAATGCTTCTATATTCATTCTCACACTTGACTGCATGATCGCAAACCTTTTTCCACTCTTCAGCGCCGATCATGTTTACTTTTTCAGTCAATAATGTTTTTACTGTAGTTAAGTTCATACCCACATTTCTAGAGGCTACATAGCCTTTCAGTTGAGACCATATATTTTCAATTGGATTAAAATCCGGATGATATGGTGGCAATCGCAACACAGTGTGCCCATGTTCGGCAAGTATTTTGTCCACAGAAAACTCTGTATACCTCTCCTTGTGCTGACATATAATAGCGTAAATCTGGGTTTTTGTTAATTTTGGATCAACTGGAATTTCATGTCTGTTTAACCAGTTGATCATTTCCCGTTTAATGGTGTTTGAGTTGGGGGGTCTCTCAACATACTTGTTGTGATAGGGTGCGTTGTCGATAACTAGAACAGAATCACTGGGTATATTTGGGATTAATTGGTTAACCAGCCATTTCTCATAGTTATCGTTATTCATTTCATTGTGATAGTCACCTGTAGTGTCCGTGGATTTATACGTTAAAAAAGCACCGGGTACAAAGCCTTTTTCATTTCCCGCATGAACTATTATCAAACGTTGACCTTTTGAAATTGGCTTTTTTACTCCTTTTTTCTTATCGTCACTCCAAGATTTCCCTTTAGTGTGGGATGCATGTATATATGACTCATCCATGTAGACGATATTTTTTCCTGTTTCGCGAAATTTGCGTATTTTATCAAGGTATTCCATTCGTTTGAGACTAACGTCGTGCTTTTCCATTAGAATTTTTCGATTATCTTCCATTTTAGTGAACTGAAATCCCATGTCATGAAGTATTTTTCTCAACGTTTTTTCAGACCCATTGTAATTAATAGCTTCAGATAATTTAGCTTTTAATGATTTTATTGTTGGCAGTTCATTAAATCGTAAGTGAAAATCATACACCATTCTTCGAACAACATCGTAATCAAAATCGTCCATATCCAAACGAAATTGCTTTTTTGGTCTCCCTTTTTTTGGAGTGCTGAACTTAATTTCAGTCGAATGTGTTTCAGTACTGACTTCGTTTAATATATTGTTCAAAGTTCTTCTTGAAATTCCAGTGGCATTTGCAACTCGCTCTTGAATCTTCTTAAAATAACAACTTACATTTTCATCTACTTTTTTTTAAAATCTATCAGCTTCGCTTACAAAGTATTTATAAACATTGTAGATAATTTCACGTGACTGACCTCGTAAAGGTTTCCCTCTTTTTCCGAAAGATGCCATATTACAACTTTAAATTATTTAAATTTGTGGGTGTTATCAACTCTAAATATATATTTTTTTTCGGGACGCGACTGCACTCTATCGTACTTGAACAACGACTGACTAAACGTCACATAGGTAGTGTGGGACAGAGATAACGCTTTACGAAGCCGAAATTATCCGATTGTCTCTTTCCAAAGTTCGATGTGCAATATTTATCGCCGGGTACTTGTAAAAGCAAAACGAAGAATAATTAATATACGTATGTATTTGTTTATACTAAGTTATTAGTATGGTCAAAAAGTGGTGCACAATAGTGGACTATTTTGTTGCTAGTATATTCTTTAATTTGAAGGCGTTCGGTGAGTTTGGACCTATTTGTTACACTGTTTTTTTTTCAGTGATACTACTGCAGTCTAACACATAAAAATCAATATCTGTTTGTTTTTTATTCATAATTATTAGATAGCAAATAAAAAATGGCTCTCCTGATGGAAAAATAATGGAATGATGTCACGGAGCAATTGTATAATTCTGACACTTCTATAGATTTTTCACACTTTTAAGTTGCAAAAGATGGAAAATTTGTGCAGGCCAAAACCAGTTACGCTCAGACACTATGAAACAAAATTTTGTTTACTCTAACATAGATTACTAATTAAGATGTTTCGTCAAATACATCCATTGTACCTACGCGCGATAGAAGATGCAAAGTGAACGGTTGCATCTGATAAATACTGGTTATAGTGTCTGGTAAAAGCTCGTCTTGGCAGTAAGGTAGTTGCTGATTCTTCCAAAAGGCCCAGATTAGCACGGGGAAACCTTAAAACAGGTTGATTTTTAGAAACAGGAACGAACCAGAAGAAACTAAAGATCATTACACCGGTTCCGTCGTGAGATATGCTGAGTGAATTGAACGTTAGGCTCATCACAATTTATCAGTTTATCAATTGACTTGATAGTCTTATATGTAATAATGTAATTAGCAAATGCTATAACCTTGAACGACAGCTTAGCATCGCCCCTGAGATACGGAGTAGTTAAAAGATCAGCTGCAGATGCTAAGAGCTGCTAAGGAGATTTGTATAAAAAAAAATTCAAGAATTTTTGCTTAACTCGAGGGTCAAACCCGGGAAATCATTATGTACTGTTAAACAGTCCAACCATTAGACCAATAGAGTGCAGGCTTTTTTCATATCGTAAGATAGCAAATAAGCAGATCGGTCTCCTGATGGCGTCAACCATCGCCTATAGAGAACAAAGATGTTAATGGTGCGTTGCTATCTTGTGGCGAGGTCTAATGCCACATGCATAAGTTTATTAGCAACCTTACCCTCAAACCGGAACGCGACAGTGACAAGCACTGACGCTAATGTGGCAGGAATAGGTGAGGTGGTGGTACCAGACCCGGACGAGACAATGCAGAACTCTACACCTAGTAAAATAAGTGTTAAATTCTTAATTAAAATATTGTTTTTATTTTATTTCAGTTACATCACATATCTGGATGAAAATGCCCCACAAGGAACAGCACTTGTATTTAACGATCCTTACATTCCGCAAGTGAACGACAACGATGCTGGGAAAAATGGAGTATTCTCTCTATCATTAGTCGGTAACAATGGAACATTTGAAATTTCACCAACAGTTGCTGAAAGACATGCTCAATTCATCATTAAAGTACGGGACAATTTATTACTGGATTTTGAAGCTCGTAAATCGGTTATATTTCAGGTAATTTACTTTGGCATTACTCGATTTTCTTATATTGAGTGTAGTAATTGACAAACTACACTAGACTAATTATGTTTGATTTTTTACACCAAATTAATTCTTTCAATAATCTGAGGCGTGGGGAAAAGCAACACTGTGTTCCGTTTGGCTAATTCAAAATCGGTATTTTGTTGCGCGTGTACAGCGCACTGGATTGGCTGACATCAATTATATCGGATTTCTATAAGATCTCCTACACTGATGCGTTGACAGAACAGTTGGTTTGTTATTTGGTCTCTAGTCTGTTTAATAAATGAGTGTACTGTCCCTATTATCCTACTTACACTTCGTAAGCAAAGTGTAAATAAGATCATGGGGAAAAGTGCATTAAGTAAAGTAATCGAGTACGTAAAAGCAAAACGAAGAATAATAATTAATATACGTATGTGTTTGTTTATACTAAATTATTAGTATGGTCAAAAAGTTGTGCACAAGAGTGGACTATTTTGTTGCTAGTATATTCTTTAATTTGCAGGCGTTCGGTGAGTTAGGACCTATTTGTTACACTGGTTTTTTTTCAGTGATACTACTGCAGTCTAATACATAAAAATCAATATTTGTTTATTTTTTATACATAATTATTAGATAGTAAATAAAAAAATGGCTCTCCTGATGAAAAAAGAATGGAAAAAGAGACCATGGGCTATAGACACAAGATGATAATATGACAATGACAAGCGTTGGCGCTCTTGCGCTAGGAATGGGTAAGGTGGTGGTACCATATATCCGGGCGATACGTTACGGAAGTCCACCAGTTAGAAGACACTACGGGAGTAACTCAAATCTACCATTTATTAGTCACCATGGTATTAAATCGTATAGCCAATCGTTCGCCTACTACGAGCTGCCTGACAGAACAGCAGATGGTCTATTCTTCAATAAAAGCCCGGACCAACACGGGGAAATTCGTAATGTTCGTGTTTAAAACTGTGTCATACCATTTGTCCACTTGGGATGGTGCTTTTTAAAATTATTTCTTTCATTTACGGAAAAGCTATAGGAAAAATACAGTCAACTTATAATAGACAGCGCTCGTGTTGTAACGGTAAATATAATATTTGAATTAGCTTTTATGTGGCAGCAGCGCGCCACGTACTAGCCAATTAATACGATAAATAATATGCTGATAGAAACTATCGCGATTGATAATTAATAATATGTTATATAATACAAAAACTCCTGTCAATAAAGCATATTCCATTGAAAGGAAACGTGACTGGTTTGCTCGTAGAAGGTGACTGTTAATCTATCAACTGTATGGTCACTAATATTAATAACACCTCTTTCGGATATTTTAATAAATATGTAAACAAACTAATATCTTCACGCCAATAATTCACTTATGGAGCAAATAGTAAGCCCCGGACGTCTATAGTAATTCCTATTCAATACGACCCACCGGTTAATCAGTTGTTGAAATGGGTGGGTTTCCGTCGACCCTTTTTACTGACCTGATAACGACTATCGCTGGTTCTTTTACGATAATTAAAATCAACGCTTTTACACGCTTTCCGAACGCGCGGGGTGTTAATATGACACACCCCGAGCTGCTACGGAGATTTCGAATTTTAAGGATAACCTTTAAAAAATTTAAAAACAGTTAAGACGGACTAGAGGTTTATCTCAAGACTATATTATCTGAGTCATATAGCCTTACACACTGAACCACGAGGCAGTAGATACTAAAATAAATAATAAAAATGGTTATTCATGTTTGATATTTAATCTTAATATTATCGGTTTTCAGATTTTGGCACAGGAACTCGGACCAGCTACTAATCTATCAGCAATAGCCAATGTGACTGTATATTTAAACGATATTAATGACAATGCACCCGTGTTCTTGGCTTTATCTTATAATGTAGAATTACCTGAGAATGTAACTGCTGGATCCCGGGTTGTACAAGTTGCTGCTGATGATGTTGATACTGGAATGTTTGGAAAAATTCAATATACTGCCATATTAGGATATTTAAATACTTCGTTAAACTTAGATCCACTGACGGGATCAATAACAGTTGCAACTGACAACCATGGCTTTGATAGAGAAGCCATGCCAGATTTGCATTTTTTAGTAGAGGCTAGAGATAATGATGGTGTAGGTTTAAGGGTTACAGTGCCATTAATTATTAAGTTATTAGATGTAAATGATAACCCACCACAATTTGAAAGAAATTTATACGAATTTGTATTATCCCCAAGTTTAAATAATTTTACCTCAGCTGCTTTTGTAAAAGCCATTGACAAAGACGCTGAACCACCAAATAATGTAGTAAGATATGAAATAATTCAAGGTGATGCCGATGGAAAATTTACGATTAACGATGAAACAGGTAAAAATATTTAAAACACTTCTAAAATATTTTGTAACTTTTGAGGTGGATAAATACTCATATCTTCTAATTTTTTTCAGGTGAACTTTATTTATTAGCAACCTTAAAGAGATCTAAAAAACAAAACACATACAGGCAAAAAAGACAATACGACCTTCAAGATGAAAGTGAAGTTTTTGTATTGACTGTTCGAGCCTACGACCTTGGTGTGCCTAGACTACACTCTACGACAACAGTTAAAGTTTATCCTCCGGAGAGCAAAACTCGAACGATGTCATTTATTGTTCCTGGTGCAAATCCAGACAGGAAAAAGTTGGAGGAAGTTCTTAGTACCCTTTCTGGCGGAAAAGTTACAATTGTTGACATCAAACCTTATAAAGGAAGTGACAACGTTAATAAAGACATTATTGGTGAAGAGTCTAGTCAAGAAAAGTAAATGATGTTTTTTATTATTTATTTACATAGTAGCATACAAGCAGAAGGTAGTCTTCTTAGAAAGAGATAATTATTGTCTATAGACGCCGACGAAATTAATAGTGGGTTTGTTATCGCAGATTGTAATGTCCGATGTATGAGTTTACCGGCTGTCTTAGTCTGCAAACCAGAACCAGACGATTCATATGAAGAAGATATAATACATGATTTAATCAATTAAACCCCCTATCGGACATCACAGAAATAACCATTTACGTTATTGTCATGACGGTGGTATAGTAACAGTTAATATTCGTTCTTAGCATACAATATATGAATATTTTACAGGTTGAAAAAAGGTATTCAGTACTCGATTCTAACACTAATTTAGTTAAGGTTTACTATGCAGTCATTGACATAAAAAACCTATATATCAATGTATGCAGTAAACCAATATCCTTATTTTATTATATTTTTGTCGATTACATAGTTTACGAGCATTAACTATCGCGTCATTCAATGTGCACAGTATTTTATCAGTCAACCTGTATAGATGCAATTCCTTGTGGTTTACCGTGTGTGGTGATTATTGAAGTTTAGTTCATGAAATCCTCGAAAATTAAAATTTTAATAGCAGCTAAGGATGTTGCTGTGTTCACTTCTAGCACTTCCGCGTCTTGGATAAATATGTAAATCAATTAGAAGTAATCCATATCAGACTAAAAATCACAACCCATATCGTCAACTGCAGAAAAACCAATATATTGTGGTATACTGAAAGGTCTATATTGACGTTCGACTAAGTATTTATGCAGATTACAATTTTTTTACAAATTAAGTCTGCTTAATCAACCTATCCGTTTTATTTTTTGCTTGCGTAAGTATGACCATGTATAATTTTACCGGAACCAGCTTCGCTGGCTTACTATTACTCAACGACGTAATCTTAGGACTTTATGTACTCTTTCCACAATACTGTTTGATCCACTCGACCCTAAATACTTAAAATCTAAATTTGAATTCCTTTGTAATACCCACAATTTGAACCTTCGATCATCTGACAATCTCACTCTGTCCATTCCTCTACACTGTTCCAATTTTGTCTCAAACTCATACACAGTGCATGCTGCTCGAATGTGGAATGAACTGCCCTTAACGTTGCGGCAAGCGAATACTAAGTTCACGTTTAAACAAAATCTGAAAAAGTATTTGCTAAATTGTAGGTAGTCATTAGCATATTTTTCATCATCTCATGCTTCATTCATATCTAATATGTAGGTATAATTTATTTAAGTATTTGTAAGTCTATATGTATTTATAAGTATTTGTGTAAGTTTGAGCTATGTGTAGGTATGTATTATAAATTTCAATATTAGTTTAATTATATTATATTACGTAAAGTGTATGCAGTATATTTTAGGATTTGCTTAGGGCTACATAATATATCTCCTTACAATTTAGGGACACCGCATACGTACTCTCTGTTGGCCTTAAAGTTGACTGGAGGAGAATGCCACTAGGCATTAAGTTCGTCTTTTGTACAAATTAATTTAAGGTGTACCATAAAGCTAAATAAATAAAATAAATAAATAAATTACAACATGGTAGTATTACGATCATAAAGTATAAGGTATAGGCGAGCTAGCACTTATATTAATCAATTGAAACACAACACAGTTACATCTCTCTTTATGTGGTCTCACCATCTCTTTTTATACAGCTTTGCTAGAAAGAGAGAGTTAGACTTCAGAAGATGACAGCAGTATTTTAAATTTAGTTTCAAGAAGATATTATAAGTATTGCCTCTAGATATAATACAGCTTCATGATTACGATAATGTGTTATTGACTATTCATTTGACGTTTACAGAAGTGAGGTGACTGCTGTAGTTCGAGTAGCCGGTAATAATGCAATTGACGTTGCTAAGCTTCAAGAGCAATTAACGAAAAGCAAAACAATATACACAACAGGAACCGTTCAAAAAGATCAAACATCTTTATCCACTGATGATAAAGACTCGGTAAATATTTTGAAGTATTATCCACTTATGTATTTATAAAATAATTATTACAATCCTAACTTTTAATTTTATTATGCGTAAAAAATTATTTAATAAAAATCTTATTTTAATACTTAACATGTTTCAAAATATAAAAGTAAATTTTATTACATTGTTAACCAGTTATTATTATTTATTGTTATATGACTATTATTGATATAATATACTAATAATATTTATTTAATTTTAGGGTATCTATAAAGCAGAAAGCAGACTTTTGTTCTGGCTACTTATTTTGCTAGCTATATTAGTCGCCTTAGTATTACTTTTGTTAATATGTTGCTGTATATGTGAAGGATGTCCTCTATATATGCCACCAAGGTAAAGATTTTTTTATAGCTACGTAACATGTACCAAAATTGCTTAATCACATGTTTAATATTAGACGTTCATTAATCCATGATCTAAATTATGATACACTATGTATTTAGAAATCATTCGATACACTGTACTTCAAACTCTTCACTTACAAAAAAAATTGACATGAATAAATTTGCACTTTATAAATAATTAGAAAATCTCACTTGCACTAGTGTTTATTGAACTTTTAATCGTAACAAGTAATTAACATTAGCCATTCAGCTAGGTACATAGAAATCCATTAATAAATTCTAGGAAAAGAGTGATACGTGTCAACTCCACAGAGGACGACGTGCATTTAGTGGTACGCGACAAAGGAGTTGGGAGGGAAAACAAGTCGATGCAAAATACAGAAAATAAATCGAAACCATCCCCAGATTGGAGAAGACGGGAGGCTTGGAGCGCCGAACAAGCAGATTTGAGAACGAAACCAACGCAATGGAAATTCAATAAAAGAAACTACCGATCAAAAGATTTAAACAAACCTGCCTCTTCGCCTGGTGATATGCGTCAGGAATTTGTGGCTGCTGCTACCGACAATGATTACAAATATGACGATGCTAGGCAATCCTTTCGACACAGGTAATTTAAAGAAATTTCTTTGCTACAGATCTTATTGTAGTTTATTATTTACATTAAATGGTTTTATGTATACAGAAATATATGTTTATACGTATATTCCTAGTATTTAATACTAGGAATATTCGTATAAATATACAATCTTTTTAAAACAAGCAAAACTCAGACTTGTAATTCAATATTTAATCAACGAGTAGGGAATGGTATGCTTGTAAAGAACTAAAATAAAAGCAATCTTAACCCGGACTAAATTAAAGTAAAGGTGCCCCCTCACCGGGAGCATTCGCGTGTAATATAACATTATAGATTCGTCTTTGAGCATTACATTGCAATAATACCTTCCTGACTCACGAACATTCGCGTGTAATGTAACATTATAGATTTGTTTTTTGAGCATTACATTACAATAATAACCTTCTGACTGACGAGCATTCGCGTGCAATGTAATAACGAGCATTCGCTTGTAATGTATGCATCAGTTGATTCCATAATGTCAGACAAAGCGGTCGTTGTGCCGAGTGCGGCAATATTAATTCGACTTTGTTATCACGTAACAAATCTGTAACGTTACATTACACGCGAATGCTCCCGGTGAAGGAGCACCTTAATAATTAGACACAATGTGGTCTGAAGTCTCTTACAACAGCTTAGGCCACTTAACAATTCATTAATATAACATTGTTACAGTTACGGGATCGGTACGTTGATATGTTTTTATCATAAAAGAATAATAATAATAATAATAACGATAATAATAATAAACATTCACGGGACAAATTACACTTACTGATCTAACACCAAACTAAGCAAATTATTTGGTTGTGTTATGGGTGTTAGTCAACGATACAAATACATAGAAATACATATAATATAAATACTAGAATATATTTTTCGCCGTGTTGGTCCCGGCCTCCTTTGTAGAATAGGCCAACTGCCGTTCTGCCAGGCAGGTCGTAAAAGGCGACCGATTGGCTATCGAGTCACTACCATCGTGGCTACTAGGTGGTAGAGTTCTGCATTGTCTCGCCCGGGTCTGGTACCACCGCCTTACCTATTCCTGCCGCAATAGCGTCAGTGCTTGTCGCTGTCGTGTTCCGGTTTGGAGGGTAAGGTAGCCGGTAAACTTATGCATGTGGCATTAGACTTCGCCACAAGATAGCAACGCACCATTAACATCTTTGGTGTCTATAGGCGATGGTTGACTCTTTCCATCAGGAGACCCATCTGCTTGTTTGATATCTTATGATATAAAAAAATAATAATTAATAAACACCCAAACCTGGAAATACAAACATTTATGCTCATCACACAAATGCTTGTCCCCGTCGGGGATCGAACCCGAGCCCCGTCGATTGCGTAGTCAGGGTCGCTAACCACTCGACCAATGGGGTGGAAAGAATAATTAATCATTGGCAAAGAATAATAATATTAATCATAATTTTTAAAAAAATTGTATAGCGTTACCGTACCTAATGTATACGATAAAAAATTATAGGAGCTGTGTGAAAGTAATTGACACTTGATATCAATATATAGCAATTGAACTGTGACTTTTTTCCCCGCGTTGGTGCCAGGCTCCTTAAAAGAATAGGCCAACTGCCGTTCTACCAGGCAGGTCGTAAAAGGCGACCGATTGGCTAAACGAGTCACTACCGTCGTGGCTACTAGGTGGTAGAGTTCTGCATTGTCTCGCCAGGGTCTGGTACCACCGCCTATTCCTGCTGCAATAGGGTCAGTGCTTGTCACTGTCCTGTTCCGGTTCGGAGGGTAAGGTAGCCGGTAAACTTATGCATGTGGCATTGAATCTCGTCACTGAATAGCAACGCACCATTAACACCTTTGGTGTCTATAGGCGATGGTTGGCTCTTTCCATCAGGAGACCCATCTGCTTGTTTGCTATCTTAAGACATTAAAAAAAGGGATAGGTTAAAACAAAGAGGCAGATTAAGTTTTATTAAATCACAAAAACTAGCAATCACATGACAAATTCTCAAATTTTAAAAGCATTAGTATATTGTAATACCAAAATATAGCTAGAAAAGCATTGCAAAAAATGGAACCAAATGGGTCTGAAAATCTATATCCTAATTTGGTACGGTACTGACGGATCCTCCTAGCAAAGTGAAACATACATCGAGTACGCATATTGTGATTTTGTTGTACTGCTTATATAGGTAAAAAGTATGGTAAACGAGAAAATACATATATTATTGGGGTATTCTTGACCGCCTTATTGGTCGAGTAGTTAGCGAACCTTACTACGAATCGATGGGGCTTGGCTTCGATTCCCAAGAGGGACAAACATCTGTGTGATGAGCATATAGATGTTTGCATTTCTGGGTCTGAGTGTTTATTATGTATCTAACAGTATTTACACATGTATTTCAATAAATTAGTATCGTTGACTAACACCCATAACACAAGCAAATAACTTGCTAAATTTGGGTTTATATCAAATCGTGTGATTTGTCCAGCGATTTCCAGACTTTTGCGCAGCAATTAAATACAACCAACTGGTTCCACTTGTTGCTAAATTTCATATTAAATGGCTTCAATATAATTCATAAGTGAAAATCGGTGGATATTGTGTATCCACCGATTTTCGAAAGTTTTTAGATGGATAGAAAATTGTCTTTTTATTTTAATAGCATGGGGGTAGAATTTCTACATTATTAAAAAATAAATAAAAAAAAATCATTATTTTGAGGTAACCCACTCTAATCATCTAAATGTCGTTGAATATAATTTATTTACTCCACTTTCATTATAATACAAAAAAGAGGTAAATTATTAATTTTATAGTTTAATTGTATTAAAATGAAAGTTGAGTTATAAAACCATATTCAACAATATTAAGATGATTTCCACGATTTTGACCAAACATTTTTTGGAACTACGTCACTTGATTAATTATTTATTTGAAAAACGAGTCGGGAACCTTAAAATATTGAGTAATTTTTTTTGTTGACAATTTTTCTTTTTTAAAAGGTACAAATTTTACCCCGTGCTAAGAAAATAAAAAAAAATCGACGCATTCTAATATACAAATAAAAATTCCATTCTCCTTTTATATGCCATAAGAAAAAATTATCTTAAAAAATGCTATTGATGCATTGCTATCACTATTGGTGAAATATTTTGCGTTAATGGCCTTGTTTTTAAATGTGTGAACACGACAGTATCAAGCTATTATGTTATGGAAGCATAAATATGCAAGGTGGTAGTATGGTATCCAGGCATTCCCATATGTATAAAAAATAAAATCAAGTCATGTTCAGGATACTAGTGTCACCTAAAATGATTGTTGACAACCTCTAATAGATATGTACTTATCGTAAGACTTAAGTTTGAAAAAAGATACATTTATTAAAATATAATTTCTTTTACGTTTTAGGGATGGCCCAAATGTAATATACACTAAAGAAATGCAACTTCAAGAAGCATTTGCAAATAAACACAAAGAATATATAGAAGACTTAGAGAATGGTTATGATAGGATAGCAACACTTCATTACCAACGAAAAGACCATGATAATGATGACTCACTCCGAAGGCATGAAATAGACCGAGGCTCAGAGGTTGGTGTCATTCTCAAAACTGATGTTGATAGAAATGGTAATGATAAAGAAGATTCCAAAACAAAACGAGATTATAATGAAAGTAAGCATGCCCCGTCTTCTCTTGGTAGAGATCAATATTTTATAAAAGAAGGCAACACTGAAATATTAAGATTAGTAACACGTGGTAAAAATGACGAAGACCGTTATGTCAATCTCCCCATACAACAGCAACGCCCAGTAACACTTGTACCTCATACTCAATATGTCGTAGTTGATAAAGGCAAGGAATTACTAATGGAAAGGTTTATAAGGGAACAGGGAGAAGAAGCAAGTCATATAAGAGACAAAATGAGGGAAGTCGTTACGGATTTAGACGATATTCCAAATGAAAAGAATATTAAAGGGGAAAAGTCTCGGATAGGGACTGGCACTTCCAATCAAATGCACGAATATTCCAATTATATTCCTGATGTACCCGGAATTGTACCATTAAAATCTGAATATTTACAATCTGCATTATTGGAAATGCAAAATAAGTCCACTATTCAACAAGAGTTACTTGAGTCATCGTTACGTAAACAAAATGAATTACTGCATCAAATTCTTATAGAAAGAGAAAGAATGTTACAAAATCAGGAAACAGCGTCTCAAGTCGAAAGTAAATTAGAGACTCAAAGCCTACCTGGTCACGCTGTAATGGCGACACAAACCGAGTGTCATATAGGAACTCAAACTGAACCCCAACTACTTAATGAAGTAAAGAGGAAGTCAAGGAGTGACAATGATTCATATAGCGAAGATGATTCAAATTCTGTCACAGAAGAAAATTCTAAAAAACTAGCATGGATTAAAAAGAAAAAACCGAAGAAGAAAAATAAATACAAAGATCCGAAAAGAAGTATACATTTTTATGAATCAAAACGAAAAATTAAAACACCTATTATTGAAGAAAGTGATATCTCTCCTTCGTTAGAGAGTGAAAAACATGTTAAGATAAGCAAAACTAATGAAAGAGAAGAATACACAAAAAATTATGGTGATGTCACTAGAAGTACAGTTACTAGTTCTAAAAACGAAACTGTTTATTCGAGTCAAATTAAATCTTCAGGGGGTAACACGCATTCGCAACTACGGAAAGATGTGTTACTAGAAATCTCAGACTCACTAGATGACTTATCAGACACGAAAGTTAGAGATAGAAAAATAAAGTTAAAAAAACATTCAGATGATTTAAACCACGACATATCTCAAGAAATGCTTGCCCTTGATCAAGAAAGTAGTAGCAATATTCAACAAATCAGTAGTTCTGATAGTAATAAAAAGAAAAATTTGGTATTTTCAAGGCAAGGCTCAGGAAAAGAAGATCTTGAGGATAGCAAAAATTCAAATGAAAATTTAAAAGAAAACGCAGAAAATGTTAAAGATCCAACCAGAACAAAACAATTCGGAAATAATAGCAATGGTAATGGAACAGATAATTCAAGTAAATTGTCTGAGAAAGAAAATACACGATCTTCTGAAAATAAGGTAGAAAAGAAAAGCTTACCGAGGTACATGCAATGGTATGCTAAAAAATCTGCTACTAATACTAAACCTTCATCAGAGAAACCTATTCCTGATAAACCTAAGAGACCTTCAAAAACTAAAATAGAATTAGAAAAGGATAGAACTAGTCGCTATGGAAAAATTGCAAGTAAAGAGCAAGCAAGTTCGGGGGAAGTAAAAAAAAACCTCAAAGAAAAAGAAAATGAATTTATTCATCCCCGTATATTAAAAGAAGGGAAAGTTACACCCGTTCCTGAAGGGCCATTACCTGATGTACACCCATTATTACAACATTCTGAACACAGATATGAACATCAGTATGAAAATCAAAATCCGCTCTGCTATATTCAACCTACGCATATCCCCAAGTATTTAGGTAACCAACCTCCAGTTAGTGCACTGCCGCGGAAAAAATCTGCGGATCGACAACCAATTTATGCGAACCAAGAAGATGTAAAAACTAGTAATTCCAGACAAGATATTTCCGAGAGTGCATTAACACATAGTATATCAATTTCAAGTAGTTATAAAGATCAAACGAAGGTAGTTCCTGAAGTTCATGTATCTAAAATAAGCATCGGTGGTGATGCTGGCTCAGACTTAAATCCAAAGAATGCAACGTTAAACGTAGATGATAATGACTCCGGCATTGCTATGAACACGTTAGTTCAACAAGCGAGTAACATTAAGAGATTACCTATAACTGAGAAAAAGAGTGTTTTTACCATTGCCTATGACGACGTTCAAACAAAACAACTAAGACCTGATAGTAGTTCTACTTCGTACTGAATATTTTATAATTTTTGAAAACCGTCCATAAAGTGCCTTAATATTTTATAGTTTTTTAAATAAAACTGTATTCCCGTCCCGTCTTTCAAAAAATTTGGAGTTAAAATTTGTACATAATCATATTTTAAATACTGCCTTAATTTCACGACTTAGATTAAGCAAAATTATATATTTTAATGTAAATAAGCATGTGTTATACGCTCATAATTATTTTTAAATTAATTATAGCTTTAATAAATAATTGTAAATATAATTTTGTCAATCACAAGGGCCATACTGATTCAGTATGCAATTCTATATTTGTTATAAAATATAAAAATATTATTAAACTTGGACTTAGTTTTAATTCCTTAGTGTTATATCCTAAAAGTATAAACATATTTTCTTTTCTTACTTATCACATACCATACACAAACATCGCAGAAAGAACCATTCTCAACGAAACCTTTGCTTGTATAATTAATTATTCCAAGACTAGTAACATTTTTTTATATCACAAGATAGCAGATAAGTTATCACAAGATAGCAGATAGAGATAGCTCTGCTGATGGAAAGAGAAACCATCGCCTACAGTCACCAAAGATGTTAATGGTGCATTGATGTCCGTGTGACGGGACTGCAATACCACATGCCTAAGTCTATCGGCTAACTTACCCTCAAAACTGGAACACTACAATGACAAGCATTGACGCTATTGCGACAGGAATTTGTAGAGCGGTGGTACCGAATACCCGGACGAGACGTAGCAGAACTCTACTACCTAATAGTCATGATGGTAGTGACATGTAAAGGCGATCGATCGCCTGCCTGCCAGAACATCAATTAGTCTATTCTTCAACGAAGCCCAGATTAACACGGGAAGAAAACTTTCTAGTAAGTTACTCGCATTCAAACCTGGTATTGCTGACTACTGACTAGTAACTAATAACATCCCGACGAATACTTTTCAACTAGTTTTAAAATAACTTAACGACAACTTCAATATGATACGCATTTTTAGTATAAACTGAAGTTGTTTGGTTAAATAAAACAAGAACTAGGTTATTAGAGAAACTAAACCTATTGATCTTAATTAATCCAGGTTAGATAATTTACCTGTTACTTGGGTTGCCTATTAAGTTTTTTTATCTGTATTAGTAGACAACATTTATACGTAAAAATACAAAAGGACTGAAAGATGCTTAATGAAGATTATGAAACACAATAACAAATATATTTTACGGGCTGCACCATGCAGTCCGTTGTATTATAAAAGTTTTTGGTGAATTTCGCGGGAACAAATTTTTTCGGGATAAAATATAGCTTATGTGCTATTCCAAGTCATCATCTACCTGTGTGCCAAATATTATCCAAATCCGTTCAGTAATTTTGACGTGATTGAGTAACAAACGTCCATCCAAACATCCAAATTTTCGTAATTATAATATTAATATAGAAAAAAATAATATTATAGATGCTTGTTACATAACTACGTGGCTATGTCCGAAATCGACAGTCGAAATCGAAATCCAATCGAATTGGCTGAAATAGAGGAGGACAGTTTGCATGAAACACTATATCAACGACATGTAACTCTACTTGCGATCGAAGCGGCGCAGTTCAACTAGTTATAAAATACTAATTATGTTAATAGAGGCATGTTAAAATATCAAATAATATATTGGAAATTAAATTTACGTCTATGTAATTTTCTTTGCAAAAAAAAAAACATACACTCTCCTATAGAACTTCGTTTTCATATACACTCTTACATTAAACATACTAAACATATCAGAGTGCTAAGTGTGAGTTTTTCTTTTCGCATTCGATCGTGAGCGCGTTTGGAGTTTACTAGGAATTTGTATGTGATTTGTACAGCGCCACCTAGTGGTAAACGTGAGAAACCAGGAAAAATATAAGGTTATATAATGTTTTTCATTTCAATGGTGAGGAAAAACAATCTAAAGATAAAATAAATTAAAAAAAAAAAAACTGTGACATGGAAACATTAAATCGCGTCAGATTGAGATATGGTGGATTAACTGCCACTTAAAATTTAGAAAATCTGCTGATTCAAGTGCAGCGTTAAGGAATGTAAGGGTCACAAAGCTGCAAAGAAAACGTTGTTTTGACATTCTCGAGCACGTCTGAATTTGCTTTTATTATATAAGAAATGATGTAAGAATAACATTAACTTAAGAATAATCTATACAAATAAATAAAATTGGAGTGTCTGTTTGTAATATTAAAATAACCGCTTCTTACTAAATGCATATGGAAGTATACACGCTACACATACCAAAATAATATTTTTTACCATTTTTGTCTGTCTGTCTGTCTGTCTGTTTGTTCCGGGTAATCTCCGAAACGGCTGGACCGATTTTGACGGAACTTTCACTAGCAGATAGCTGATGTAATAAGGAGTAACTTAGGCTACTTTTATTTTTAAAAAAACGAAGTCGCGGGCACAGCTAGTAAAAATATAATCTAACAATTTTCACAAGCCGATTTTATTGAAATTTTGTTTTATTTCTGCCCTAGTTACCCGCCTCTATATAAAGGGCTAATATTTGGTGGAGAGCCTCAACAGTATGTGAGGTACCTCCCTATGTTAATCTGACGCGCTCAAGTAAATGCAAAAAAAGCCCCTCTTATATATTTTAAAAATATAAGATGTTTATATACACACATACACATACACACACATACATACATACATACTCACGTCATCGTGAAAATATTTGGATATGTTCGTAACGCCTCAAAACGTGGAGATCTGATTAAAAATTCGATTTTCGAACATCGGGACAAAATCAATAACTTCCTTATCTACATACGTAGCGGGAAGTTAAAAAGTTGAAGGATATTATTTATTATACTCCAAAGGTATATTATACTTGATTTTATGTTTAAAGCCTCTCAAAATGTTGCAGATGTTTATGCATAATAAATTTGACTTATCATCAGGAGACTTCTACTTGAAAGCTTGCTTTTGCTATAAAAAGTATACCTACCTAAGGATACACCTTAGGTTAAATATTATTTTTTATTTATTTACAGATTTACAGCTTTACATGACGTGACAGTTGGTTGCTCTGTTATACCGTAATAAAAATCTCATCCGGTCATTGCTACAAATTGTTATAGGTCCTTTCTAATTTTTAATTAGATTTTTTGTCATAAGATAGCAAACAAGCAGATGGCTCTCCCGATGGAAAAGAAACCATCGTCTAAAGAGAGCAAAGATGCTGATGGTTAGTTGTTATCCGTGTGGCTGGACGGCAGTGCCACATGCATAAGTCTACCGGCTACCTTACCCTTCAAACCGGAACATGACAATGACAGGTATTCATGCTTTTGCACCAGCAATAGGTAAGGCGGTAGTACCAAATACACAGACGAGACGTTGCGGAACTCTACCATCTAGTAGTCATGATGGTAGTGACACGGTAGTGGCAGAACGGCAGTTGGTCTGGTCTATTCTACAAAGGAGCCCGGACCAACACGGGGGAATTAGTATCAAAATAACTTGAAATGTCGTATTTATGCTCTGCAATACAATTTATAAATACACATTTTAGTATATTTGAAATTTTTCCCCTTAAAGGGGTAAAAGGAGTATTAAGTTTGGTTGAAAAGTAAATACTTTGTAATCAAAATCACATGCAATTTTATATTTATTCTTTTCAATACAATTTCAAAATATGTGTTTATACAATATAATAGGTTTTTTGAATTTCAATCCCTTAAAGAAGTAAAATGAGGTTCTATAATTGTCATTATCGAGGTGAAAGGTTTCTCGTCTTGTCGATACGAATAGGTAATTAAATGTCGTAACCAATTTAATAATCACTGAATGCCATTAGCTGGCTGAACTTCTGAAGTGCATTTTTCAATCAAGTTGCAATTTCATATATAGATTAACTGGTAAAAGATTGCACATATTGAACCATGGAACATAGAACAATTTGTTCTATGTTCCATGTATTGAACACCCTCCGAGTTCTGTACTCTATTCTATACTATATATATACTGACCTAATTTTCCAATAATAGTGTTGTGTAACGACTCTCCCTGGTAAGAAGATACCACCGTCGCGTCGTTCTTGTTCAATTGTCACGACGACAGAGCTTATCATTTTTCAACCTTAAATTAAACTAGGTGACATAATTCCTCATGTTTCCTACCGATTTTATACCATCGCCACACTTATTCTGTCGCAAAAGCGCTTATTCTTGCCAATATTACAAAACATTCCGTTTGGAGAATAGGTCAGCCGGTAAACTTATGCGTGCGACTTTTCTATCTGCCACACGGATAGCAAGGCATTGTAGTGTTTTCTAGTGATTGATGATTGTCTCTTTTCGCCTGGAAAGCCGTGCGCTTGTTGGCTATTCTACGATGTATAAAAAAACACTTTTTTCACAATTCGCTTAAAATAGGTGGCCGTGGCCGTAGTAGGCCGTGTTGGTCCCGGCCTCCTTTGTAGAATAGGCCAACTGCCGTTCTGCCAGGCAGGTCGTAAAAGGCGACCGATTGGCTATCGAGTCACTACTATCGTGGCTACTAGGTGGTAGAGTTCTGCATTGTCTCGCCCGGGTCTGGTACCACCGCCTTACCTATTCCTGCCGCAATAGCGTCAGTGCTTGTCGCTGTCGTGTTCCGGTTTGGAGGGCAAGGTAGCCGGTAAACTTATGCATGTGGCATTAGATCTCGCCACAAGATAGCAACGCACCATTAACATCTTTGGTGTCTATAGGCGATGGTTGACTCTTTCCATCAGGAGACCCATTTGCTTGTTTGCTATCTTATGATATAAAAAAAAATAGGTATATTTGTAATTTGTCGAATATGTAGTACAGCCAAAAGAAACTGAGCAAGGTTTTACTAAGCTAGCTACCTTACTTTCTAGTCATTGACGGGGCTTGAACCCGATATAAGGAACGCT
Source organism: Apodemia mormo (assembly GCA_036924255.1). NCBI lineage: Eukaryota > Metazoa > Arthropoda > Insecta > Lepidoptera > Riodinidae > Apodemia > Apodemia mormo. Next base: position 33,797,364 of record JAUPFN010000008.1, on the reverse strand, counting down.
CCGTAGCTTTACTTACTCAATTTCGAACAAAGCAATAAAATTATCATGATACAATATAACGTTGATAAAGCGTACCGTTGTAACGCTCTCGTATTAACGGGAGAAAAGTGAACGTTGTCGCTTTGCGCAAGAACTATGTCGTCACAAAGTCCAAAAGCCGCCGCGGCGGCCGTCAATGTCGGCTGTTTTGACGAAATAGTACTAGGATATCAGAAACTTGAAGCATGCTAATATTATGTTTAAGGATTTAATATAGCTATTTGGCTAGAGATGTCGCATTAAGTTTTGGTAATTATGCCATCTGTCGACGAATGGATGAACTATAGAGGAAAGTTAAAATTGCTAACATGAAATAGTATTAAGCTAACGCCCATGCCTATAAATATTATGTAAATGTATTTCAAATACTCTTAAACACTTTAATAATAAAATATAGTGTTAGTATTTGTGCTTTGTACGCTAGCTATCAAAATGTATTAATACAATGCGAGTTGTCGTTTACATAATAGGATGTGGAATTCATCATAATTTATCTTAGTTTTGTCATTGTGTCACTAGATAGAGTTATCAGTATCGATAGATGTAAATTATAATCACTATGCAAATGACGCACTAAGCATAAATGTAACTGGCAGTAATCGTGGCAAAAGACCAAGTTAGCAAAATTCTAGCGATTAAAATCGGTGGAAAAAGATATGCACATTATCCTAGACTTTAATAGATACTTTCATTAGTACCCAGTTATTTTGTGACCGGTCGAATAAAGATTGTAATGATTACTTGAACGAATTACCTACTCTATTAGAAATATAAACTCCTAGGTGTCCTAGGTTTATATTGAATTAAGAACTGCTATACCAATGTAGTACTAATCATAATAGTAGCAGTGACAGTTGCTTACTTTTTTATCAATATAAAATCTTACAATTTTAAACAATGCAATTAATTTGAATTCTGCCATTGGCGTGGGATAAATTCTTTTTAGATTAGCAATCAACTTTGTCGATATAAACTTAAACATTGTTTCATCGCGAGCACTCAATCATCCGCCTGAGCTGCTCTTCATTCAGCTCATTTGCACAGACGACTCGCGCGGAAAATTATTTCTTTTCATATTCCCATTTTTCAAGTCTTATTTAAAGTTTTGCGCCCAATGACTGGGGAGTTTAGAATTCCTCTGTTTATTTTATTTTTTAAAACGGGTGGGCGATGTTTCAACCGGGATTGTATGTTTATTTAATTCTGTAAACAATAAATATTAAGTCGTTACTATAAATTAGAGTGTTACCTTAGAGTGTCTCTTGTGTGAGCAACTTCAGCTTGTCTTGACTGGTATTAAGTCGATAGTAGCGATCGTACAATCGACGTAATCGATCATATAGCAAAGAAGAATTTCGCCACATCGAGCCTGTCGACACTAGCTCAGCGGAAGAGCGTCCCGGCTTTAGGCAAATGGTCGCAGGTTCAAATCCCGCGTGTCGATATTTTTGTTGTTTTTAAGGTTTTTCCAACTACATTTCATACACCTATTGAAGAGTTTCGTATGCGAGAAAAAAATTAGGTTCCCCTTATAATTAAAATCCTTGATTTACAATAATGGTTTATTAAAATACAATTATTTGAATAAAGAACACGCGAAGTATCGTAATTATGCACAAAGAAAAATTAAAATCGATGCCGACGTGTTTTTAGAATTCGTTGCTTGCGTTCACGTGCTGTATAGCCACAAATGCGTTTACCTTTCGGCACAGTCGGAGATAAAATAATATTACGGTCAAGCAAGGAGTTCGTCTCGGTATCTATTCTTACTTTAATATTTTTTTTATCATAAGGTATCAAATAAGCAGATGGGTCTCCTGATGGAGTCAACCATCGCCTATAGACACCAAAGATGTTAATGGTGCGTTGCTATCTTGTGGCGAGTTCTAATGCCACATGCATAAGTTAGTTAATAATAAACATAATTAAAAATTAGTTCCGACGGTTCAGAAAGTGAAACGGATACCTATTGACAGCAGTCCACCATATATAAGATTGGAAGCCAAATTAACAATGGGAAACCTGCTTACAGTGACGTCAAAACATCAATAAGCAAATTAAAATAATTACCTAAAAAGTATTCAAAGCATTTTTTTGGGAAAAGCACTTTACATGCCTCGGTAGAAATGGCAACTGCCTCGTCAATGTTAATTGAGCCTTCGCCTGCGGCTCGGTCTTCAAACTCATACTTGACCTGCAATTGCCTGTACTATTTTTTATATCATAATGCTGAAGCCGCACTTGGGTCTATCGTCCCGAAGTTATATGCGCGCTAAGGCACACGCAGTCCAGAATGTATGCGAAAATAGCCGATAATAGGCGGTCACACCTGCATTTATCGTGTTATTGCACGAAGCTTTGTGTCTATAGACGTAAGTGCGACTGAGCCATAAGAAGAAGCATAGTCATTAAACTTTAATGATTAAAGCGACAAAGTATAGTGATATTGTGAACTATAGAAATATTGGCACATAATATATAATACATTGATGGGGCGTCCGCCGTCCGTCAAGCACCGTTTTCACTTTGATTAGTACGAGTGTGAGTGTTTAATGCAGGTGCTTAGTATTAAGATAAAAATACGTGAAGACAGTCGTTGATCAGTGCGAGTGATAACTAATCAGCATCTATTCACTTTTACTATGCTGATTACGAATCACTCGCACTGATCCACGGCTATCTTCACGTATTTTTGTCTTAATACCAAGCACCTGCATTAAACACTCACACGCGCACTAATTAAAGTGAAAACAGGGCTTTAAGCAAAAAATACGTGAAGACAGCTGTTGATCAATGCGAGTGATTAGTATTCAGCGTAGTAAAAGTGTAAAGACGAAAACAATGATGGTGCAGTTGATCAGTGCGAGTGATTAGTAACACTTAGTAATCAGCGTCTCTTCCCTTTTACTACGCTGAATACTAATTATTCGCACTGATCAACGGCTGTCTTCGCGTATTTTTTCCTTAATACTAAGCACCTTCATTAAAAACCTGCACTCGCACTAATCAAAGTGAAAACGGGGCTTTACTGTTCGATTTAATTTGCCTACCCTGTATGCAATTAATTATTCACACCAAACAGTATCGGACTCCTAGTTTTTATATTTTTTATTTTTATTATTTATTTATAAGCTGTTTTATTTCTTGTAACAATAATTTAATAAAGCAAGTACAATTTAATACATGGGGCACACTAAAAGTTTTGCACTTCTAGCCAATTGGAACTATTTAAATTTCGAATGTTATATTTTTAAAACGTTGCAACCTTCTTAGTAATAAAAAAAACAACTGGCGGGAATGATTTGTCAATTGTTTTTTTAAGCAGCAGCGGGCTCGCGTGGAATGGTGCTCACAGATGCTACTGAAGTACGACCACGGACATTCTAATGCTGTTTATGACATTGTCACAGGAGGCGAAACGTGGATTTATTGTTTTGAACCCGAAAAAAAACAGCAATCTTGTGAATGTGTGTTTGAAAATGAGAACAGGCCAACAAAAGTGCGACAGGCGAGAAACGTTGGTAAAAAAATGATCACGTTTTTTTCTCAGCTACGGGTCCCATCTGTACAAATCTACTTGAAGATCAAAAGAGTGTTAATGCCGAGTGGTATTCTACCATTTTATTTACCCAGGGTGTTAGAAAAAGTTCGCGAAAGACGACCCAAAAGCCGCATTCTCCTACACCATGATAACGTTTCTTCCCACACGGCCAACAAAACAAAGTCGTTTTTAGCTTCCGAAAAAGTACTTCTCGTCCTCATACTCATACTCATCATCCTGCTCAAAGCTCCAACCTAGCACCCTGTGATTTCTGTATTTTCCCCAAAATCAAAGATTTGATGAGAGGTTTTACTTTTACCAACTCCGAAGAGGCAGTGATAGCGTTCAATCAGCACGTAGAAAACATGCCTTCAGATCTGTGGTCCTCCTGTTTTAAAATGTTCGATCGCGTGAAAAAATGTTTAAAATGTAAAGGAGAATATTTTGATAAGCAATAAACATAATATTTTGGTTACAACATGTTGTTTTTTTATGTTATGCAAAACTTATAGTGTCACCTACGTATAAGATAAAAGTCAAAATGTGGGTTTTTTAACAACAACATAAAAAAGTCGTTTAACATTTTTGTTTAATTTTGCAGAACTTTTATTAAGAAAGTACAAGGGCGACAGAAACAGACATGAGGTATGGAAATTACGTCTCCCCGCGGCAACTTGCTTTCACGGTCCACTGAGCTGATCATAATAAAAACTCGCGCCGTCGCCTTCATACCAAGTTTGACCATAAATTCAGTGGCCGCAGTAATCGCCCAGCTCGCCGTCGGCGAAATTCCTTCCCGACCCTAGATCTGCTTTTAATATAATAATAAATATCACTGGAATACACTACTTTTTACGAAGTTTTTTCTCTTTGTTTTCCCTAAGGGCGAGCCAAACCATTAAAAAGGTTTGGGGCGTACGATATTTTATGCGATTTTAAGTGTGTAACGTTTGTTAATGGATGTTGTTGATAGCGAACTACGGTTAGATTTCTAGAAATTGTGGAAACATATAAAATATCTCTAATAATAAAATAGTCACTGTCGTTACAGTTTATTACATAAGAAATATTAGGTTGAAGGTATTCCTAATGCAATTTGGTTTTTTTATATTCTTTTGTCGAAATTTATTATTTACCATTATTACGGTTTATAATATTTATACATAATGTTAATTTTATAATTTTTATTTCTTCTCAAATATGCTTATTAAAGTTTTAGCAATATTTATGTCTAATATTTACTTACTAAAAATCAATAAAAATCATTAGACAAATCGATCTAACTCCAAAAATAAGCTAATTATTTGCATGTATTAATTAGTATTGCCGAGTAATCCATTTCGGAAATGAATCAACGATACTAATACATATTAGTACATATTATACATATAAATATAATTATATATATATACCTTAACACTTATTGCTTAACCCTCCAAAACTAACTATGTTCAGCACATAAATTCTTATCCCCCTCGAGAATCGAACCCAAGCTCCATCGATTGCGTAGTCGGGGTCAATGATTACTCAACCAATCGATTCTTTGTATAAATAAAAAAAGACGTGTCGGTTCACCACGTCACACCGGTTTGTTAATTGGTGGGATGGATAGCGATCCTAATCGCTGTATTTTACTGACCATAACAATTGCTTGTCCTTGCGACCGGGACCAACAACTTAACTTACTTAACGCGCTTATCCGAGGCAAATTCACACCACCACCAGACACCGAGGTGCAACAAAGTTTTGGATTTTCAAGAATAATCTTAGTATAGGATCCCACTATAGAACGAATTTCACCGAACTGGTTAATGGATGAAAAGTATTTTATATCCAATTAAATAATTATGTCAATAAAGCTCATCACATATGGCTAAGATACTATAATATTTGATCTTAAGATGCCTTAATATAATATATCTTAAAGCAAATTACAGAAATCGCTCACCATACAAATCGTATGAACCGTCACACACGACTTTATAATATATATTTTACCTTTAGTATCTTATGATACCCAACGATATTGAAATATATATTTAATATCTTAAGAAATGATCTTAAGACACGAAATATATATTTCTTCGCATCTTAATATAAATACAGAGTGTTTTTATTTCGGGATATGCGCGATAGCAGTGGCTCATAATCTATAATATTATTTATATACATAAAAATCAATGTCACTTTTCGTTGTAATTTTATAACTCAAGAACGGGCTCACCTATCCAAACCAAATGTTTTGGGTTTGTTTGGACTATTTAGTAGATGGTTTATGTGAAGTTTGCACAAAATCGGTATAGCGGTTCTTCATTTATCACATTTTTTATAACAAATGAATTCAATAAACAAAATGTTTTACCTATGTTTGCTGTTTAGTTTTGCCGTTTGTTTATTTATGCTCAAAATGGAAAAACAAAAAATATTGTTTATCCAAATGTTTTGAATTAAGTTTTAAAATAGCCAGATAGCTAATTTATAAAATATTTTTTGTTTGAATAAATGAATTTGATGTTCCAATTTTTTTTTAATATTTCAATTTATACATAGCGAAGCACGGACAGGGTTGCTAGTAATGTTATAAATGCGAAAGTTGGGATCACAAGTGTGAAATTAGTAATGTCAGCAAAAAAACATTTGTTCAAAATTATTGCTGATTTATTAAAAAACATATTATAACTTTTAAATAATATTTTCATCAATAAAAAAATTGTAAAAAACATCAATAAAGTCGTGTTACTTACACCACTTATAAGTCAATAAGGATATTTCATATTATTCTATACCGTTCTAAATTCTAAATCGTTGTCTAAGGAGCTGTCTAACAAATCAAGAAGTAAGGCCGTATCACTCATGGTTAACAACCTGTATATAGAACTCCAACGACGCAGACTAATATTATCAAATATCGTATCTTAACCGTGTGTAATACGTTAAGATACTGTAATATTTTATATTAGGACATCTTAAGATCAAATATTATAGTATCTTAACCGTGTGTGATGAGCTTTAATATATTGCAAATGGGTTGACTAAAAGCATGTCAGTCCAGAATACGATTAATTAACAAATTTTTTTGAACATTTCACTGATTTGGTCAATAGACACATTCCAATCGAAATTATGAAGCCTTTAGAATATGCAAACGTTAACTATTTTTTCCCGTCACACCTCTTGGGTAGGCTAACCCATTTGCAATACATTTATCGACATATTTAATTGGATATGAAATACTTTTCATTCATTAACCAGTTTGATGAAGATCATTTTATAATGGGGTCTTAGACTACCTCGGAAAAATGATATCACACTGATCCGACCGGCAAATTGACAAACACGTAGGCAATTCATCATCGTAAACAATTGATTGATTAACAAACCTCCAAATACACAAACTTCAAAATTTATAAAATAAATAGGATATAGATTTGTTACTTAATCTTCTTTGTGAAATTAGTACAGCTTAAGAAGCGCACACAAGTGGCGAGCGATATCTCTCATTATGCCGAGCCGCGCGAGAGGGTTAACTTTGAAGTATCATTGCCATTTATTAATGGTCAAGTTCAACCCTGCCACGAACGCCCCAATTGAAAATGATTGCATAAAATGAATTATTAAATTGACATCATTTATTATCAGGTTTCTTGACTCTTGGGTTGAATATCTTTATGGTTATTCGTTTTTGCGTTATTTTTGATTAGTTGATGCTTGCTTTAAATTAATTAATATCATTTGATATGAAGTTTCTCGATTTTTCAGCTTAATTTCTTTGATTATTCGTATTTCTTTTAATCTTGAATTATTTTTTTATTAATACCCGCAATTACGTCCGAACTAAGTGTTTTTTTTTCAACCAACTTCCTAAAAAGGAAGAGTTTCTCAATTCAGATATACATTTATAAGAAAGAAAGAAAGAAGAAAGAAAATATTTATTTGCAAGAATATGGGTGTTACAAGTTGTTAAAAATAAATTAAGTTACCAACATATTCTACCATTATATGGTGTGCAAATATTTAAAAAAATTATCATTATAAAATATTACATTTAAAAGATTCTATCGAATATTTAGAATTACTACCGGATCAGAACGCGGCCACACACTGAGAAGATCCGGCGGAAGAAACTCAGCGGGCTGGTTTTTTTTCTCTATTTTATGTACTTGTTATAAATGTACAATTTCATATTACAAAAGATTTTTTTATAATTACAAGTTTCATATTTTGTGCAATTAAATTTTTTATAATTTACAAAATGTTCACTATTTACAAAATTTTACTAGGTACATTGAAATTTTTTAAGGACAATTCAACAAACTTATATTTCTATCCATTAATATTTAATTTTATCGGCTAAAAATTCTTTAATATCATAATAAGTTTTATCTAACAACAAATCAAACAACTTTTTGCGAAATTTATTTATAGGTAATGATTTAAGACTATCAGGAATATGATTGTATATAATAATAGACATACAATACACATTTTTTGTAAAAATATTTAATTTTTGATTAGGCACATATAATTTTTTACTATATATATTTTTGTGTACGTTTGGGCATAATTACATCATAATAAAGATGGATTTGCATTTTTATTATTTTGTTTAGGATTGTTTAGGAAAGTAGTAGGTAGTTCTTTACTATTTGTTCCATTTAAAAAAGGCGATCGGTTGGCTATAGGTGTTACTACCATCGTGACTACCAGGTGATAAGAGTTTCGCTACGTCTATCCTGGGTATATGGGACCACCGCCTTACCTATTCTTGCCGCAATATCGTCAATACTTGTCGTGTTTCATTTAAGAGAGTAAGGTAACCAACAGAAGTTCGTTTGTGTCATTGCCATCCCGCCACATTTATAGCAACGCACCATTAACATCTTTGATGTCTATCGGCGATGATTTCGTTTTCCGTCAGAAAAGCCATTTGCCTATTTGCTGTCTTATAATATAAAAAATGGTACAAAATTAGTGCCTATGCACAAGCAGAATCAAACGTATTTTGTGAATAAAACTGGCGGATATACAATTTAATCAATAGAACTCAGATTTGATACCCCACAGAGACACCAACATATGTATGATAAGCATACATTTTTATATTTTTTGGGTTAAGGGTGTTTATCAAATATATTTGTTTATTTATATACAGCACGTAAGGGATGGTCTCCATAAAAATCGAAAACATAGTTTTAGACCATGATTCTGAGATGAAAACCGAGAGGAAATGATGTGGGAATATTTTATATTTGTTTGATGAATTTTTTACTTTACTGTTGTATAATTTGATTTATTGCGCCTACAGTGCAAAAAATAGTAAAATTTAAGGAAATACACAAAATGAGCAATGCGTTATGCGCCACATGCCGCATGAGATGAACGGCTAGTTAGTGCGACGACTTAAAACAATGTATGCTTTACATTGATTGGCGTAAAAATAAGAAAAAATCATTAGACGAAAATGTTGAATTTCCCACAAAAATAGGAATTACAATCATGACTTGAACGTAAAAATTGCATATTTTCTTAATTTTACGGTACACTCCCTACACACGCTGTATTTATTTCTATGTATTAGTATCGTTGACTAACACCGATTACTAGTAGAGGGGAATTTGTTCGGCCTATAAATATACAAAATAAATAAAAATATAAAAATATCGCAAGCAAGTAATTTGCTAACTTTGGGGTTATATTATTCGTGAGATTTGTCCGACAATAACAAATAAGTTTAACAAGAATTTAACGCCATATATTAAAACTAGCTCTATACTATAGTCACAATTATTTTAAACATAGACCTTAAACACTACCTACATTTTAAAAAGATGTCTTACAGTTAAGGTAAATGTCAATTCTGTAAACAGGAATAAATGTTGCCTCGATACAGGGTTGCCTAGTGAGGCAACCAACAATAATAAGGTTATTTACTAATGTATTGATCACTAGATATTTGAGATCATTAATCCCAAATATCGGGTGTCTGGATAGAATTTCTAAATCGATGATTGTTGTTGATAAAATAAAAATTCATTTTTTTACGATAAAAATTTTTAATTGTAAAATAACTGGATGTTAATAATCTTACAAATAGACATGTCAATCTTAATACTAGTTATTTTACCCAAACTGGATCGTTCTTGGCGCAAAATTGCCTACCACACTCGCCACGTTACCGCATTGAATCGCGATGACCAACCTTTGCACCAAAAACGATCCAGAGCGGGAGTCCCCTGTGATTTCGCTAATTAATTAGAGATGAAAATATTTTAATTTTTTTTTTCATCTTACCTCTGAAATCGGAAAACGAGCGATGGTGACAAATGTAGGTCCTTGTCACTTTTGCAATGGGAATAAATAAGGCAGTGTCACCAATGCAGGTGAAACGCGTTATGTTTTTGCTATGGTAGAGATACTTTTAGCTTCTACTTAGTCTGGAAATGTGGCAGATGGTCTATTCTTTCAAAGGTCTAAAGCTCACGTACTCAGAAACAAACATGGAGGCAACATGCTTACCAAAAGGCTAGTAGTCACTTGCTCGTACTTGTATGTATAAGATGAATATTATTTTAATTACAAGTTTCTTTATTAATTTTTAAGCTAAATTTTCATTACTGTAAAATTGACACTTATTGCTTTTGGCCAAATTTATTCCAAAACCAATTAATCACGTCGCCTCTGTCCAATAAATTCCCTTACGGACTTTAATTATTTTCTTATGATTTTAATTTCAGTGCGTCAGACCGCCCCTCGCCAAAACCTTAGATTTGCGAACAACTGTCTCCACTCTGATTTTTCCAACTCTGAAGTTCGCGACTTTTATTAATAAAAGAAGATAATTAATACTACTTAAATTTTGTTTAAGCATCTCAAACTTAATTAAGATCTTTTTATTAATCCTACTTTTCGCGTGCCGGCGTTTGTTTATCTAACGTAAATGTTTATTGAATTCTTGTTTATTTAAGACAAAGGATAGAGTTTGAGAAGTTAGGGCTTGTAGAGTAAGGGCGTGTATAGTTAGGCACTTGGTTCTACATAAGATCTGATATTTTTTTGACCATATTGCCTCGTTGTGGCAACATTTTACACGAAAATGGTTTTGGTGGGATTTCACTACTTTTTAGGGTTTCGTACCTAAAAGGTAAAACGGAACCCTATTACTAAGCCTCCACTGTCTGCCTGTCTGTCACCAGGCTGTATTTCATAAACCGTGATAGCTAGAAAGCTGAAATTTTCGCAAACTATGTATTCACGTTGCCGCTATAAAAAATACTGAAAATATTAAGGGGGTCTCCATACAATAAACGTGTTTTTTTCGTATTTTTTTGCTATGGTACGAAACCCTTCGTGCGCAAATCCGACTCGCGCTTAGCCGGTTTTGTAAGTTGCCTTATGAAATTATATTTTGGTACACGTATTATTTTATTTGTAATTAGAAGTCTGTACTTGTGTAACTTTCAGATCTTTAGCATAAAATTAAGTTTCTATGGGAAGAAAACCCATACAAACTTTAAATTCCTAATCCGCAGTCCGTAAGTTCTGCAACATATATTTTTGTAGAGATGTGTTTTTTATATTAATTCAAATTTCATGCTCTTTGTGATATATTCATACATAAACATTGGGATAAATACAGAATTATATAGAGCAAGACACAGGCGCGGATTCGAAAAAGGTTGTGGGCCAAGCCATCGAAAATCGGCCAAGTTCGAATCGACATATGTACTTGTTCATAATCGATATAGTGCATTCTTATTAAAGATATTTATATAATACTGGCTGACCCCACAGCTTCTATATTATTGATGTATGTTATTATTATTGACACATATATATTGGCATTATAGATATATGATATCTCAATAAGACAGTGAAAGTGTGACGTCAGAAGTCTATTAAGGTTGTGGGCATGCCCATCGTACCCATAACGGCGGATCCGCGCCTGGAAAGACAGGTAGTCCGAAAAAGCTGTGTTTTGAAACACTGCGTTCAGTCTATTTGCTGCACGCATTCTTCTCCTATAGTAGCAGTATACCTACCCTCCCGGCTAAAACACATCCAAGATATATAAACTCATCCATATTCATATACCACGTTATTAAAGACAATTTTTTAATTTAAAATAGTGCACTCTATAGTAGGTATGTTCAAACTGTAATCCAAACCTATTACCGTTTTTTGTGTACCTATTTAATTTTTTTTCGTACTTCTAAAACTTTGCGTCTTGCTTTGCGAACTCCTTTAAAAAAAACACTTGCCTTCTAGTCACGTAGTTCCTAAAACACGAATGAATAAACATCATCGATATGATGATGTTTATTCATTTGTGTTTTACTTCTTTTACTTTATTTATCGTGACCACTAAATGGTAAAGTTATGCAACGTTTCATCTGGGTTTTGGTATCACGTCTTATCTGTCTGCTGACACGTAGCATCAATGCTTGTAACTGTCGTATTCTAGTCTGAAGTTTAAGGTAGCAGGTGATCACTTGTGTATGTAAAATATGTTGGCTTCATATTCCATCCATACGAATAGCAACGCATCATTAATATTTGATAATTACAGGCAATGGCTACTTCTGTTATCAAGACATACTCTATCGCCATAGACACATTTATGGTGCGTTGCTCTTTACATGGCCTTTTTCCAAACCGGGACGCAACATTGAGAAGCACCGACGCTATTGCAACTAGAATCTTAGACTAAGGAAGCTACCTAGGATGCATAAGATGGTGTACTCAAACGCGAGCGAAACGTTGCAGAACTCTACAAATTAGCAACCAAGAGTAGAGTGACACACTTTTACGAATTATATACGGTTACTTTTAAAGGTCCAGCCAAATTTTAAAATTAGAACTAAATACTCAATTGAAAGTGCGTTTTTTTTATATCATAAGATAGCAAACCAGCAGATGGATCTCCTGATGGAAAGAGTCAACTATCGCCTATAAACATCAAAGATGTTAACGGTGCGTTGCTATCTTGTGGCGAGGTCTAATGCCACATGCATAAGTTTACCGGCTACCTTACCTTCTAAACCGGAACACGACAATGACAAGCACTGACGCTTTTGCGGCAGGAATAGGTAAGGCGGTAGTACCAGACCCGGTCGAGCCGATGCAGAACTCTACCACATAGTAGCCACGATGGTAGTGATTCGCATAGCGAATCGGTCGCGTTTTACAACCTGCCTGGCAGAACGGCAGTTGGTCTATTCTACAGAGGAGCCTGGAACTAACACGGAGAAAATTTGAAATATTTTTACACATTTTCACAACAAAGGTCCAAGCATACATAAAAATCTTTTTGAAATTTTGTCTTTTATTGATATAAAAAGGCTTATCGTCAATTTTGATATGGGTATAGTTTCGTAGCACACATATACCGAGGTAATTACAAGAAAACTACGGTATACCTAAGTCAATGAAAAAATACCATATTTTTAAGTTTATATTTCGAGAGCAAAAAAGCATTAATACTAGGTAGGTAAGGTAGTGTATTAATTATATTATTGTAAAATTATTGCAAGATAATATATTTGTTTAAAAATATCCCACTAAATTCATGAATTGTGTACACCGAGTCTTGTGATTGAACTTTGTAATGCTGGCAGTTGCCATTTTACATCATAGTAATAGTATAAAACTAAGTTATAAAAACTAACTAACTTATAAAAAAAATATATGTAATAGTATAAAACAAAGTCGCTTTCTCTGTCTGTCCCTATGTCCTTATGTCCCTATGTATGCTTAAATCTTTAAAACTACGCAACGGATTTTGATGCGGTTTTTTTTAATAGATAGATTGATTCTTGAGGAAGGTTTAAGTGTATAAACCTTTCTGATATTCCCACGGGAGCAAAGGCTGCGCGGGTGAAACCGCGGGCAGGTCGCTAGTTTAGTTATAATTACGATAGTAACTATTATGTATCGCCTCTATGGTCTAGTGGTCCAGCGTTGGAGTTGACCACATGAGGTCCCAGGTTCGATTTCCGGGTCGGGCACTTTAAAAAAATAAGTGTTTTTCATTTTTCTGAGCCCGGGATCGGAAAGTGCCCAGTTGGCGCTAGGCTTGCCACCTATCACATTTGTGGGACAAAGTATCTTCGGCTAATCGTGGGTGCACTTGTTGTACCTCTGCCTACCCCTTCGGGGATATGGGCGTGAAGATACTATTATGTAATCTGTCGCTCTATGTACATTTTTTCCGATCACTTTTAATTTGATTGAAGGCACTAAAATATTTTAGTTTGAAATTTGCGTAATTGACAACATTTAATTTTTTAACACCCTTATATTATATTTTTAACTGAAACTGGATTAAAAAATAGGATACCCGTATTTTTTATTTTCTCAAAATTATAGTATATAAAGTAAAGTATATAAAGATAGACGTAAGTGCCAAATGACATCATTTATACGTCTGAATGATGCCTTTGCTTTTTGTGACCCGACCAAAAAGCATGTGTCACCTATGAGATTTATCAAATCAACATCAAGTGTTGTAAATCATTAAACCGTTGTTTACATGTTTTAATCATATTTCTATAAAACGTTCTAGTTTGCAGTAATATAATTGCGAAATATCAAAAAAAAACCAGGTGTTGATTACAAATAAAACTGAGTGGAGTCGCTAAAGCGAGTTTTTGATATAATTATTTAACACAAATAAACAATACGGAATATTTGACATTATCGTATGATGACATTCCCATTATACTTTTTAAACTATATGTTTTAGAAAAGCAAAGTAATCACCTTATTCTGCCGTTATGTGACATCATAATACGTTTTTTCATTACAATTTTTTTCTCTACTATCGAGTAACAAAAAAAATAAAAAATATATGTATTGCTAATCAGGATTGGAAAATAAAGAAATGGTAGGTATTTTTATTTTGGCGACTTTAACATTTTGAAATGTTGTTTTTTTTATTTTTGTTTTGGATGAAAATAAAGTTTTGAATATATTAAATTATTTTTTATTATATAAATCGAACATATTGTTACGAATAACCTAGAAGCGTGTAGAGTTGGAACGCGCGCGTGGTAATTATCTAGAAATAAAAGAAAGAGATAGCTACTCCTATTGACAAACAAATAGTTGACGTGGGCTATGCCATAATGGTCTTTGTGGAATATAGCATAAGGTTGAAAGTAGCGTGTACTAGGATTTATGACTCATAACATGTTTACGATAAGAAGTGATTCATTGTTTCCCGATACATTTAGATTTTTCTGGATCCAGCTAGGACTTTACACTGCCTATAAATAGAGAAGTGTTGACAAACACAAGACAGTTTTTATCAAGCGATCGAGAGTGATACATCAAGTGACCAGTGCGAAGCGAGAAGTGTTTTATTGTGTAGTGTTCTAAGTGCAGTGATAGTACAGCGAGTGACTAGGGTGTAAAGTGTATTTTAGTATTACGTTGTGTTGTGTTGTGTAAATACACGGATTTAATATAAGTGGTGTTTTCTTACAAGTACGAACCCGAGTACGTAACAATATTATCGATTCTGAACAGCTTCTAAAATTTGCCGGATATTTAAAAGTAACCCTGTATGGATGAAACGTAGATGGTCTACTTTTCCAATCTAAAAAAAGCTCAGACCAACACAAATATTATTTTAGATAAATAGTAATCAATTTAAGTATTCATAATCATTGATAATCGTTTGTGAAATTGCTTGAATCTGACTTAAAAACCGCGTAATTATGGCGCCATTTGTCCACAACAATAGAAGATCCGATCCCCTTTTATACCGAAATTAGTGATGACTTCAATAAAAATAATTCTTGTCTTTTAAGCAAATTGCATTGCAAAGTCCAAGGAAAGCCTTTAATTAAGGTTCACCCTCCGCCACCCCGTAAACACCATTGCGGCCGTCACCTTTTATTTTTGTTAATTCTTGGAGCTCTTTCTTCGCCGCATAAGTTACTTTCACCCCTTCTCCGTGATTCTTTACGCCTTTTTGTCACCGTTTGAATTCTTTTGAAGAAACCCTTTCTTCCCATCTGCTACGCCCGTCAATATTAACTCCGCCGCGACGAGTTAAACTTTTTAATATCCGCTAAATTTTGTTACTTTGGGCGTAATACTTTTTAAGAGCAAAAAAATGTGAGCACTTAGTGACAATCTTGTTAAGTTTATAAGCCTTTACAGAATTCTATTATTGTATTACAGCAAATTCGCACGGGTAAAAACGCTACAAATATTTAAATGTAAATCTTACCTTGAAACCTTGAAACATTGCGATTTTAAAAAGTGTCTGTGTAGTGTGTATGTTAATATTGTTAAGAGAAAATATTTCTTCACTTACAATGGATAAACACGTGATTGATATGATATTTTTTTTCAATTCTATCTATATTTAACTACTTTATCTTTTAGTAACTTTTTATTTTTCAAATATGAAGGATCTACATATTTTAAGTCGCGTGCATCGGTTACGTTAGTATTATAACAATAATCATCTCATTAGTTTATTGTTACTGGCATAAATATTAGATTAGATTCCGAAATTGGCCAATTCCACAAAGATATAAGCCCTATTTGTCATTAGACTTGTTATCTATTACATCATAATATAAGTACGCCTCATAAGCAGAGCGTTGTAATATTTCTCTAATCTCAACATGTCAAGATCAAGCATTTTTCTGGACTTAAATTGTATCTATTGTATTTATATTTCACTAATACAATAATATAAGTAACAAATATAAGGAGTGACCCTTTTATAATACTGTTCACATTTAAAAAAAATATATTTCTCAAGTAACTATAATATATAAAAAAATCGATTCAAAAAACTTTTCATAAACTCAAAATATTTAACGTATCGGAACCATTTTTAATAGCTTCAGTGTGCTACGGGATTATTTCCTATAGAAAATTACTATTTCTAATTCAATGTCGCTTAATATACTTTTTTCATTAAATTAAAATTGGATTTTCGAAACTATTTAATCAAATATCCGTATTTTTATTGCTAGAACATAGACATTAAATGATTAAATGGATGGCTATGATAATAGTAGGGGAGCCCAGGTTTTGGTATTTACTCGAGCGCGTCAGATTAACATAGTAGGGGGTACCTCGCATACTGTTAAGGCGAGGTATTTCGACGCGCGTCAATTCTACAGAAAATGGGTGGCACGGTATGTTCTGAAACCGCTGGTAAACGTGTTAATTTTCGGATAAATAAATAAAAGACATCAGCTGAAAACTAAAATTTAGCACATTCTTTTTTGTATTTACAACGAAATATCACCATATAAAAATAATGTAGAAGATTAATATTATCAACAAATTATTTGTTTTAGAGATTTTTTTAGCCTGTTTTCGAAATTTTATATGATCGAGTAAAGTACGTTCTATCATGTTATGAGTTAGCACATTCCTTAGATATTATCTTCTGGTATATCGTGTAATTTTTGTAACATTGTTATTTCACAATCAATGCAAAAAAAAACCGTGATTTAACAAACCAGTTTTTTCCCGCTTGTCTCGCTTGTCCCGCGATGCCTCGCCTTACGGCACTGTACCAAATGTAGCCCTTTCTATAGAGACTAAATTATAGCAGGAAAAAAAAAACAAAATTAAGATAACTTCGGCTTGTGGAAATTGTCAGATTATACTTTTTCCGTAATTCTTACCATGAAGCTATAAGTACTTCATGATTCTTACATAATTTCCTCCATAATAAAAGAAAACTCAGACGCGCTCAAGAATGTCAAAACAACATTTTCTTTGCAACTTTGTGACCCTCCCACTCCCTTACGCTACACTTGAATTGTCAGATTTTCTAAATTTTAGCTGGCAATTATCCCACCATACCCTAATCTAACGCGCTTCAGTGTTTCCATGTCACTGATTTTTTTTAAACATTTTTTATCTGTAGATTTTTTTCCCGCCATTGAAAAGAAAAATATTATATTATATCCTGTATATATTATATTATAACCTTTTATTTTTCCTATAATTTAGTCTACAAAATCCAATAAGTCCCTACGACGCTCAAGTAACTACCCATTTATCATCCCCTACTATAAAGAAAATCACATCCTATTTACATTACCTAACAATGATTTAAATGGGCCAACATTACGATATCTATTTTTATTAATTAAAAATAGTATTACCAAAATACATAAGATATTGATATAAATATTTTACAATTAGTTCTCTTGAGAGGTAGGCAGAGTAAACCGAACGTCTATAGAAGCTCTATACAACAACGATTTATTGGTTTGTCGGTAGGCGAGGTAGTTTGTTGATATGATACCGACTATCGCTTATATTCGCGATATCCAAAATCGACAGCCTTACTTGCTCAGCTTACAGTTTTCCAAGCCAGCTACTAAGTGTTTGGATTTTCGAAAAAACAAACCTCGAAAAACTCCAATAACACTTTTAAGCCTGTATCTGATCGAATCCGGAATTATGTATCTAAATGGATCATAATTGTAAGTCGAATTTGCTAAGCACCTAAGCACTAAGATGAAATGTCTAATTGCTTATAAACGAAGATTAATGTTTATAGGATCGTAATATATGGCACTCTGTTGACTCTAAATCCGACCAAAAGATATATTTATGTATTCTTACATATGTAAAAGTTTCATTGATACTTATTTTTATTTTATTTAAGTAAACAATTTTGGAATTCCAATGATCGTAAAAATTAACTAGAAGCAATAGTTAATGTTTGGTCCGTTCTGCCTACAGACCACATGAATACTAAAGACACGACGTTGGGAAAGAAACGAATCGCCGCGCATATTATAAGCAAAAGCTTCTATTACTGTTAAAAATTTCATACATATTTGTATTTGTGTTTACCGGCTACCTTACCCTCCAAACCAGAACACGACAGTGGCAAACACTGACGCTATTGCAGCAGGAATAGGAAAGACGGAAGTACCAGACCCGGGCGAGACAATGAACTCTACCACCTAGTAGCCACGATGGTAGTGACTCATATAACCAATTGGTCGCCTTTTACGACCCGCCTTGTAGAACGGCAGTTGGTCTATCCTTCAAAAGAGTCCGGGACCAACACGGGGAAAAAGTCGCCCCAATTACTTGGAAATCCACACTAATATAAATATGAATGTAACTCTGTCTGTCTGTCTGTCTCTTCTTCATGCCTAAACCATGCCTAAATCGATTTAGATGAAATTTGGTACAAAGAAAATTTTGAGACGCGAGAAAGGACATAGGATAATTTTTATCCCGAAAATCCCATGGGTATGGGAATTGTACTGGTAAAGTTTTACCCGCATGGTAAAACGCCGGAACTTTTATTTTAGAAATATTTCCACGCGGACGAAGTCGCGGGCACAGCTAGTCATAAATAATATTATTTTAAAAATATAAATAATATTCTTTTAAAATTAATAAATATTACGCTATACCTAATAAAAATATATTCTCTTTATTTCTAAATTATTGATTATATCAAATTAATTTTCATCATCACAGTCTTGGTCATCAATCATATAAGTTGACACAGGATATACATTTTAGGATATTGATTAAAGTTGGAGTTGCAAGGTACGATCGACTAATTTGGATTATTTCTCTGCTTTTAACATATTTATTTATTCCAACAAAAATAAACAATTAGTTATAAAGACACAAAATATCCCTATAAATACCTCTAAAACTCCCAACCCACTTATTTACCCCCTAAATTTAGGTGGAAACCCCTAAGTTCGGAAATCTGTTATGACTGTCACACCTTTTATCTGCTAATGATGAATATTGTAAACTTATTGCTTACACTTATGTAAAGGTTATGGGCACAGTGATCTATACAAAAAGGAAAACTTTGTATTATTTTTGTAAATAAATATTGAGAAGAAACTGTCTTCCACAGCACAGATGTAACGAGAGTTTAACTCTATGTGGCAACGGTTTGGGAGAATGAATATATTATCATTACGTTAGTGTTAGAGAATAAATATATTATCTTACTTTAAATTTTTTCATCTTGAATATTCTAGTTGGTGCAATTATACTATTTACGGGTCAAAGCCAAAGAAATTATTATTAATAATAATGACAGAATTTGTGCCTTAGTTATATAAATTCAAATTGAAAAAGTACTGTTTCGTAATTTATAGTCAATTAGTATGCAGTCAGAAAGTAAACAATGCTGTCGTTACAAGCAAATGAAACAATATTTCTTAAGATTCATTAAATTATTCACAAGGGAAAGAAGAAAAAATAATGTAAATGAGATCGAAATGTTTAAAAAAAGTTGTTTGAAAACACAAGAGATCGTGATGGGGCCGCAGTTGTCGGGACACGGAATTTTTAATCCATTTCCCGTAGACGATTAATATTCAGTGCTCGGCCGGTCTGGTTCATCTCCTCCTCCATTATTGCTTGGACCGCATCGCGTCTTTGGCGTCTTTGGCACTTTGATTTCGAAACTAATTACGTCGGTTCCTCCAGTTAAAATATATTGCTTGGTTATCAAAGAATAATAAGCGTTGGGATATTACTTTTAAAAATTACAAGCAATATGGTTAATACAGAGAGGCAGAGGTAAGAGTATTGCACCCATGATTAGTCAATGATATTGAGTCCCTTGATGTGACAGGTTACAAACATATCGAAGATCCTATCCAATTTCTGGCAAATTTTTTTTCCCAGAAGAACTTGTTCAGGCCGAATTTTATGACCCAGGATTCGAACCCAACACGTAGTGCGTTTATGTCAAAGCCGGTGTCGGTAGGTATATCATTGAGACGACAAATTGACAATTTATAACATTTTCTTGGATAATTTGCTAAAATAAATATCCTTAGAAACAACCAGGATTCTTGTAGGACTATGATCTTTTTTTTTTATATCATAAGATAGCAAACAAGCAGATGGGTCTCCTGATGGAAAGAGTCAACCATCGCCTATAGACACCAAAGATGTTAATGGTGCGTTGCTATCTCGTGGCGAGGTCTAATGCCACATGCATAAGTTTACTGGCTACCTTACCCTCCAAACCGGAACACGACAGCGACAAGCACTGACGCTATTGCGGCAGGAATAGGTAAGGCGGTGGTACCAGACCCGGGCGAGACAATGCAGAACTCTACCACCTAGTAGTCACGATGGTAGTGACTCGATACCCAATCGGTCGCCTTTTACGACCTGCCTGGCAGAACGGCAGTTGGCCTATTCTTCAAAGGAGGCCGGGACCAACACGGCGAAAAATCATCGAATATCGATTAGTTCACTGCGATTCACTGACTTTTTGACTGACATGGCCCCGGCATGTACTTTTTTGCCATAAAGGTCTCAATACAGACACCAAAACATACATATAATACGAAATCGTCGTCGCCAGATTTGACGCCGCGGCGCGACGAAGACTGTTATTTTTGGCTTAACTCGGAGCGCAATGCCAGGACTCCTTCTTCTATAATTAATTCAGATGCCACGGTAAGCCGAGGTCCAGCCTCACAGGAGACAGCTCTTAGCGAGAGATCTAGTAAACCAAACTAAATTTAGACGTCTGGCTGAGAAATTTGCGGAATTTTTAGACTATCAAACGTTTCAATTCAGGACTAAATATTTAGAAGTATACCCATATTTGCGTCAATCGTATGGCAGGGATGTAATGTAACAAGCATATTATCTGAACACCACACAGAACACCATAGTAATAAACACTGACTTTTAACTATCTGGCATGAAATCTTATATTCTATTCTTAAAAAGAGACCAGAACCAACAACACTTTTCGAAACTTGCGAAAACAAAAGCATCTAATCAAAATTTTAATATTCATTCAATTATATAAATTACCAAATGTTTATTTAAAGGAAATTGATTCACTAAACATTCTCAAGAGCTGGCAATTACAGGAGTATAAACCTATTTTGCATCCTCGAACGGCAATATTGTCTTAATATATTCAATATCCGGGAAAATGATAATTTACCGACCCGGGTAGAATCCATTATGGGTATTTACTTGACCTGAGCTTAGTGCTTACTAAGACAACAGGGGTGACCGTATGCTACTTACGTGTGTCTCTACATAATATTCCTCAAGATCGCTTAGCCAAATATTAGAGAAGGCTGTGTACTGTGTAGGCAATTATGGTTTTGATGTTATTATTCAAACATATGTCTTTTCATCAAACCCATCCTCCATTTTGTTTTATAATATAAAACATCGATGGGTTGGTTTCTCAAGTTACTTAGTGCTGTTTTTTTTTTTTTGTTATAAGATAGCAAACTAGCAGATGGCTAACCTTATGGAGACAATCATCATCTATAGACATCGAAGTTTTTAATAGAGCGATGCTCTTCGTGTAGTGTAATGATAATGGAATTGCATAAGTTAACCGGCTAACTTACCTTTCAAAGCGAAACTCGACTTTAACAAGCAGTGACGCTATTGGGGCAGGAATACTCGTAGGTAAGGCGGTGGAACTAAATTCAGACGGTTGCAGAGTTCTACCACTTAGTACAAAATATTTGGTTCAATCTGCCTATTTCGTAAAGGAACCAACGTAATTGTACTTATTTATGTCTTGATAAGAAAAATAAAGTTGAAAATAAATTAAAAAACCAATCCTTGGCGTAAAGCAAAAGCCAACATACGTGATTTGAATCCCAAATTCAGGGCGCGGTTATTTTCATTCACCTTTCTGTTTTTCTTCTTATTGTTTATATTCCTACTCTTATTTTCTTATTGACAGCGTGGGTGAAATGTTTGCTTATGTATATGAGTCTCTATCAAATCTGGCTAAATTTTGACGAATTTACATATAAAATAATATTTGGTGTTTTGTCTGTATTATAAATTGACTTATACGAATTGCATAAGTAGATATTTATACATACATGTCATTACGCCAGATCCCTTACGGGGTAGGCAGTTAGATCTAAGTGACATATGTCACGATCTTTGCAGATTTGTCTTGCTTCCTCTACATTTATTACTCTCTTTCTCTACTCTTTATATGATAAACACGCCGGTTGCGAAGACTCTTGACACCACCTTCGGATAGTACCCAATCAATCTGGTCATAGTAGGTCAAGTCTTGGTCATCCCCGGTACATACATCCTTCCACATTCGCATGTATATCTGCTTTGAATACAGTAAAACTGCAATGTTCGACTTCTTATCTCCTGTGTGGCGCCGCTGGTCGTACCACTATAAGTAGTGGCCGCATAAGTAGTGGTGATTACGTCTAGATGAGGTCAACGTTATTAAAAGATCTACTAAAAGTACACATTGCCTAGCTGGGAAGATCTTCCCAGCCAGGCAATGTGTACTCCCTGGAGATCGAAGTCCATTTGAGAAGTGTTGAAACTTGTATATCGTGTGTACAAGATAGATAATTGTGAAGTCGCGATTCAGGATTTTTATTTTGAATTTCATAATTTTCTATTTTTTTTCTTGTAGCGTTTCTAGATTTCTTGAATCTCTACATCCTGTATATCGGGAACCCTTGGTCAGAACTCAGATGTTCACTATTTTTTCATAAAATTTTCACTAAATTTTCATTAAATGTTCATTAAATTTATGCAGGCTCAAACAAGAAGTATACCCTCCTAATCATACGAAGAATCGTCCAAATCGGACAAGACCAGAATCGGAACATTGAGTCATCTAGGAACATGTATAAAAAATATCATCGAATTCAGAACTTCCTCTCTTTTATACAGTCGGTTAAAACGTTTCATCCAGATCTCTTATGGAGCCTAGATAAAAGTCTATAATGACTCGGTGAGTACTAATCTTTACAACATAAAATTAAAACATTCATTTTTTACCCATTATTATAGAAAACCTAGTTGGTTGAGTAGTGAGCACACATCATAACGCCAATCAAGACCAGGCTTAGGTTCGAGCCCAGAAAAGAGACAAGCTAGTTAGTAGACGAACAGACGACGGACGGATTGGCATAGCGAATCTTTAAGGGTTCATATTTTATTTCGGAACCCCAAGAAGAGTATGTCAGAAGTCATGAATTTTGTTCATTTATATTCAAAATAAGTAAAGATCCGTTTTTTTCTGACATAAAATTGATCCTTTTTTTAAAAGGTGAAATTAAGTTAATTTGCTATTATCTGCGAACTGGTCTATGTTGAACTACGCGTTGCCACCGAAAAGAAAGACGGCGCGCCGGTTTAATAGATGGATAAAACTCACCGATGGTCCGGACAAAAAAGAAGACCTCAGCAACACAATTATCCACTCACATTTATCACACCCAGTGTGGAGTTTATCGATTATTTCTGGAGATAACTGAGACCGACGGCTTTACGTGTCCATCCAAGTCACGGGAATGGTAACACACCACACAGACTCCAAGCTGCTACCGAGATTTTGGATTTTCGAGAAAAACCACGAAAAATCCTCATTACTACTTTTGCCTGACCAGGGGATCGAACTCAGGACCTTATGATCTGAACCGAATAAGCTATCCCCTAGACCACGAGGAAGTAATTATAGTTACACAAAGTCATTATAGTCATCTCGCTATAATTTTATTTTTGTTTACAAAAGTAATAAAAATGTAAATAGAACCAAGACTACTGTTGTCATATTCTGGTATATTAATCCTAATGTAATTAAATCACTACATTCAAGGCTGCGATATTACCTGCAGATTATATGTTGAACTATTGTAATCAAAATTTATCTAT
This sequence comes from Apodemia mormo, assembly GCA_036924255.1. Taxonomy (NCBI): domain Eukaryota; kingdom Metazoa; phylum Arthropoda; class Insecta; order Lepidoptera; family Riodinidae; genus Apodemia; species Apodemia mormo. Next base: position 33,773,108 of record JAUPFN010000008.1, on the reverse strand, counting down.
TTTAATACGTAAAGCCAAAACATTGGACCCCTTTTAAAAACAATTAAAATATATTCCTCCGTGTTGGTACCGGGCTCCTTTGAAGAATGGGTCAACTGTCGTTCTGCCAGGCAGGTCGTCAAAGGCGACCGATTGGCTATGCGAGTCACTACCATCGTGGCTACTAGGTGGTAGAGTTCTGCTATGCGATAGCAATGCTAGGGTCACTATTATATCATAAATTATTATATTTACTTACCAAATTACATAAATTTAAAAATATTATCTAACAAAACTCTCGCAAAATAAGTGCCATTGCGATGTTTATGACCCAAGAGTTAGCAGACAGCGGACGTCTACAAAATGTGGAAGAGCGGATATAGGTTCTTATAGAACCTATATCCGCTCTATACCTATATCTATTTTTTCCATACCTTTACCACCTTTACTTTGTGGAATGCGAACAAAGCCGTGAATGATAACTGATTTAAGATTTAAGAAGAATAATTTACGTAATATTATTATTAAGATTTATAAAAATATAATAAAAATTATTGATGCCAAAAGTTGTCAGGTTCTGATAGCATTTTAAAGAAGAAACGATTATCCACCATTTTGTTTTATTTAAGTATGATTTTTCTATTTACTCGGACGTAGTTACACAATATAAATTTATAGTTTATTTTTAAAATGAGAACATACCTAAGAATGTATTCAATATGTCGTACTAATATACAAATTACAATTACTTTAATAAAAAATGAGTTAAAATTTATCGGCCTTCTAGATTAAAACTTTCAAGTTTTTGTAAATTATAGCTTTCAAAAAATTGTTATCTTAGAATATTGTTTTAAACCGCCTACTGTGCAATTAGATATTTTCACTATATTAAACTATAAAATCATCGACACAAAATGACATGGCATAAATAAAAAAATAGCCCGAATATTTCAAGTGCAAAATCCGGGATAATCTACGAATTTCGCCCTCGACACCACCAAATTTTAAAGCGACAGTGTTCCTTATTGTACCCACGTGAAAAATGTATGCACACCCCCTCGATGTCGGAATATACGACGCGCATGGGGAGTTATTAAAATTATAAACAAATAAAATTATTCAACACACACCCCTTACCATTGCGTTTAGGCTCTGAATTCTTCATGTGCGAATTTTGCGTCTTAGAAATTCATTTGTCATTGAAATGAACATTAATTTTGATTCTTTGCTATTGGCTTAGCCACGTCATTCTGAAAATGTTATATGAAAATTTAATAAGAAATGAAGAATCGGTGTATCTTATGAAGGATTACTGCTAATTGTCTGTGTGCTAAGTGTGAGTTTTTCTTTTTGCATTCGATCGTGAGCGCGTTTCGAGTTTACTAGGAATTTGTACCTGATTTATACAGCGCCACCTAGTGGTAAACGTGAGAAATCAGTTTACCACTAGGTGGCGCTGTACAAATCACATACAAATTCCTAGTAAACTCGAAACGCGCTCACGGTCGAATGCGAAAAGAAAAACTCACACTTAGCACTCTGAATAAAAATAACTTCGTAAAAAACACACATACACTTTCAAATAGCTTGTTAACTTTTACTTAGCTGCATACTTAGCTTAGTACCGATTTTCTCCCAAGTGAAGCACAGTGAACTAAAATTATGAAGCTCCTGAAGTACCACGATTAACGGGTTTTTCAGCAAATGAAAGGGATTGTTACCCACTATATAAAGGGATACCTGCGAATTTTAAGCATGTTTAAGACGTTGTTACTGTTTTGTTAAATAAAATGCTTTACATTATTTGACGAGTTATACAGGCTTTGAAAAGAAAGGTATTAAGAATTAAAAAATAAAAATATGAGGGAAATTTGTTTACAAGGACAGTTTTATAAACTTGATTCTCATCGGACAAACTCCAGAAGTATACTATTAAATAATTTATACTCATTAGTTTTTCTGGATATATTAAAGTCTTCGCACAAGTGAACCATGAACCAAAAAACTCTAAAATAAAAACTTCAAACACATTTTACATCTAAGACCACATTTCGGACTTATGTGCAACATTTGCCGAGCAAACTATGAAAAAACTGATAGTCTTGGAATAAGGATCCTGCTCGGACTGCATCACTGCATGATATTGCAATGGCAAGGTAAATTTGACTATCAGGTCAAAATTACCATGTCATTGCAATTTATAACATCATTGACGTAACAGAATATCAAATTTCTTATTGATCAGGCCAGTATTAGTTGTTTAATTCCTTTCAGCAACTAGAAAAGAGTTAATGACTTTGACAAAGCTAAATCAGTTTTGATAAAACATGTCTAAGAACCACCACTAAGAAATCAGCTTTTATATAAAAAATCCAAATCGAAATCGGTTCCTCCGTTTTAAGACCTACGATGCTACAGACAGACACATGGATAGACCCACGCATACATAGCGATCAATCTTATAACACCCCTTTCTTGCGACAAAGGCTAGAAACTGATTTGTTTCTTTTAGTAGTCTAACGGTACGTACATCGGTATAGATACAGAAGCTTTGGGTTCGAATCTCAATGACGGACAATTTGCTTTGACTGAGTTTTTCAGTTCCTTGAATATTGATAGACAGGTCACCTACTTTATGATGAGGGCTCTACTTGCATATCCGCCTTTATCTTTGGAGATATAAGCGTACAAGTATTGAATTGTTATTCTTTAAGTTAATCTTTTCTATCAAAAAACACAAAGAACTGCACAGATTCTACATAAAAAGTCAATTTCCTGCCACCGATTGTATGTCAACGTTTTTCATCTATCGATATCAAATAACCCTGTTCGCTTTATTTTATATTAAAGCGATAAACATGTCGATTTCTAGAGTCACGCGTGGCCGCGCTCCCTCCTCGAATATGCAAGTCATGAGAAAACGCTTATCACGAGGTTTAGATACCTTGGAGATAGACGTGAGATGAATTATGGTAGCATATTGCTTTGTTACTTGTTAGTTTAAGCTTCAAATGTTTGTTATTTGCATAGTGGCTTTCTTCTTCTAAATACGGGAATTAAAAAATAATTGAACGAAATCGCAATTCTTGAGATTATAGTTTCTATCTATACGTATAATAAAACAGTAACGAAACAAAATCTGTATGTGAAATATTTCTTTAAAAATAATATTAATTTTAAACCCAAAACTACTAAGCGGATATTTACTAAATTTTGTGTAATAATAGGCTATTACCCGGGTATTTAGGATACTTCTTACTGCGGGAAAATCTTTCGTTTCTACAGGAAAATACAATTAGTACTGGTTCAGCAAGTTCAAAAAAAAATTTCAATGACATAATAATTACTTATTACCAGAGCTATAATAATATACACGGAACCCTTTAATGGGTTACATCCTTGATCAGTTTTTTTTAAATAGTTCACATTTTCAGCGATCAGTTTTTTTTAAATATTTTACTAAATAGATACAAAATTATTTCGAGCTTCAACTAACTATGAAACGGATTTTATGTACATGTTACTCTTTACTGCACGAAAACGTCGCACCTATACTCATAGAAAACAATTTTAATAATTGTTGATTTTTGTATCTAAAGTACATTTCAGCCCGCTGATAACCCACAGCCGTTAATTTTTTTTTTGGATATAAAAACCCCTATTTTGTTATGCCTGGATATAGACTATATAATATGAAAAATTTTATTCGAATATGTAATGAAAAAATAAACAATCAAGCACGCACACACACACGTACACACAAACATACAGCGGGTAGCGTAAATTATAGCGAATGTGATTTTTATATAACTTAATGAAGTTGCAACTATTCCAGATGAGTATATTTTACATGTAGCATGAATAGCCTCTAAAAGATTTCGAGCCTACCATTAATTTTCGTTCAGCTACTTAGATCCGAGGGCTCTAGAAACTCAATACCGGACATCCACAATGGGGTTAAAAATGAATTCCCGTTCAAGAATTGTCATTAATCTATCAATCGCATAAAAATAAGATTATATTATTTAGTATTAAAAATATAGTACGAAAAATTTGAACTTCAACATTTTAAACACTTTAACGAATTTATAACATAATGCAAAAGAAAATATTTTAATTTTTTGTTGTGTGTTGTTTAGTTTAAGTGGTTGCTGTGAAGTGTGTTGCTTTATCAATATCAACATTAGTGCAATCAGTTTAAATATTTAGATAATTGGTTCTATGAAATTGATTTTCTAGTTTTCTTGCAAGTATTGCTATAATTGATTGTTAACTGAAAATTGGCTTAGTAAAATTTTTGTTTATTTGTAGTCTTTCCATATTTTATAATAATAAAATAAACTTAAAAATGAAAATAAAAACAATCAAAGCCAATGTTTGATTGTTTTTATTTTCAATTTTAAGTTTATTCATATTAGTCTACTACACCCAATTCCAGCAGAATCAAGAACGGAAAAAATATTTGGTATATTTTTTACAAGATTTTTATTCAAGTATTTTCGAATGAGCTATTTTAATATTAAACATGTAAATTTCAAAATCTAATAAATTGAGATATTCAAGTAAAATATTTAAGGAGCCTGCTGGAACAATGTACTATTAGTAACATTAACATAGGGAGAAACCTTGAATAGCTGTAGCCTCATAAAGCTACCTTGTTGAACAACGATTGTGTGAACAAGCGGCCGCCTGGGACGCAAAACTTCGACAATTCCCTTGTGCCTTGTCGCGAGCAGAGTTTTACGGCCAAATTAATATGGCAAATTAATGCGTTCCACAACCGTATAATTTTCGCGTATGAGAGGGTTTCTTGCGACATGCCAACATATTGAATAATGAACAAAAAGATTGTTTTCATCGCTAAATCATTCAAGCCATTAGAGTCTGTGAAACAAAAGCATTATAACCCAGAATCGTGTAAAGATTTTTGTTAGAATGTTGTAGCATCATAGCAAGGGTAGAGTATGAGGCTAGTAGGGCGAGATTCGTATCATTTTTCCATATGGAAATGATGTAACGAACATAGCGGATAAGACAACAACGTTATGCTAATTAAAAGAAAACACAGACTGTTCTGTGTTTGTTTTTAGTCTATCAAGCGTAGCAGTCGCTTATTCATAATTTCTCCTTAAAATATAAAGAACAATTTCATTTGAGACATATTAACTCTGTATCTTAGTATAGTCACGTTATTTTAATTTTCTAATTTGTTAAAAATCTTTTTTATACTTGTGTTTTTTGTTTTTATTGTGGCTGTGCCTTCCTTATTAACTTCACTGTATCCTATTTTATATTAAATTTTGCCAGGTTTCTCTTAACGTAAATATTTCTAGAAGATATCGTCTTAAAAAGTTTAGGAAATTCTCTCAACATGTCACAACAAAATAACGATCTATGTGACCATCTGGATTCTGAACGATTATTATGGAAACTATGTAAAAAATAGTATCTTCACGCCCATATCCCCAAAGGGGTAGGCAGAGGTACAACAAGTGCACCCACGATTAGCCAAAGATACTTGCTCCCACAAATGTGATAGGTGGCAAGCCTATCGCCAACCGGACACTTTCCAATCCCGGGCAACATTGTGTTTATCATAAAACTGAAAAAACACTTTTTTTATATGTCCAACCTGGGAATCGAACCCGGGACCTCATGTGGTCAACGCCAACGCTGGACCACTACACCACAGAGGCGATAACTAACTATGTAAGTTATTAATTACCTTTATCATATTCTACTGCTTTATTAATTATTATTATTGTTTTGACATTTACTACTGTAATGTTTGCAGAAATATCTGTCATCAATCATCATACGACAACCTTCTAAAATCTCCTAATTTGTACAATAATTATATGATTTATGTTATATAATTTTATTGAGTAAATGGTATTCCACAAAATATAGTTTAACAGAAAGCTGATATTTGTAAGATACTAGGTAGTCAATTAACGGCAGTAAAAAGATTTAAAATTGAAAGGTTAAAACTTATACAAAAAAAACAATATTGGATTATAAACAAGCAGCCTATTTTGCGCAATAGCAAAAAAATAAAATTGATGATTCGTTTTATGCCTCTTGCCTGTAGTCTAAAACGTCATGTAGTCTCTTGCTCTTCAAATAAAAACACGACGGCAAGAAACTATGGCGGCAATAAGTAAAACTAATGGGTGAAGACGTTAGTAACGATTGATGAAAATCAGAGGACTTTACCTCTTAGTCATGGTCATAGGGAAAAACTAAGATTATGAACAGTATTACAAGCTGTCAGGTAACGAGGTACGGCAAACACGTAGCACGCAATAAAGTTCGAAAAACCGACTTCCAATCTTCGTTATCTCTAGAATTCTGAATCATATTTTTACTAATTTTATATAGAACTAAATCGAAAGGATGGAAACCCTTTCAAACAAAAAAAATGTATTATACTATATAATTATTTTGAGAATAATACCGTTTTAAATACTCATTTATTATTTCTTTCCCAAAATACCTATTTAGGAAGTTAATCTTGTACAACGTGTGCAACAATCTACTTAAAATACGTTTAATTATTCGCGTTCTTCGCAATAGCACTTACACACAGGAGTTTATAAGTAACATGTGACTTTATGAGTGCTATTCGTCACGACAATTGAACACGTGGGGATGTCTAATGAAGAGCATTTCTTGACAAAATTTAAAGTAATTTAGTAAAAACTTGTAAGCTCCGACATTACGGCTTGTACTATATAGTATATAGTAAGTGTTACCCTTGAGTTCGCTCGCTTTAAAATCGATTTTTGCCCATTTTGGGGTTAAAGTTTCGAACACACTATATTTGTGGATGCTTATACTGGTTAACTGGTAAAAGGTCGTACATGGTGAAGGAAGGTGTACACTGTTCAAAATTCGATTTTGTACATGTAATAAAAAAAGTTCGAATATGTAATAAAAAAAAAATATTTTACCTAATTTTCGAATAAAAATATTAATTACGGACACTCGTGCATAGATATCGCAGTTCTTTGTTTCCAAACAGCGATTTGCCATCGCGGCACGTGTAAGTCAATATCGCCTGTCACCCGCACGGCGACCATATAATTTGAATATTTATATACCAATTTCTTCATTGAGGTTTTTTTATCATCAATTTATCATTGAGGTATTTTTTATTAAGTTAAGCAATATTCTCATTTTATCATATTTTATGGGATACATAATATGACCATTAAGTGTCGTGTCCTACAGTGTTACGAGTCAAATGTATAATAATAGCAGTTTTTTGCTAAATTCCTACCTTTTTAGTTTCGTTGTCAGTTTGTTCAATTTAGAACATAAAGTTTCGGATTTTGTTTTTGAACCACCGTGCACCGATCAGGTAGTGGTATTGGGGTTTTCCAGTAACAATCTAGAGTTTGATTACGTTGTTAACACTCTTGTGCTTAAGAAAAAACTTAAAGCTATTGACTCCGGTCATCACATATATCAAGCAATGATTATTAACTAGACGAATAATGGTGATGGAGATTACCACCCACGTAAAAGTAGCACAATTGTTTATAAATTATTTAATTTTATAACCAATAGTGCTACTTTAATCAATTCGAATTCAAAAATACGAGTACTACATGAAAATAATTTTGCATCAGCTAATTAGGAATTAGATCAATAAGTGAAAAAAATAAGAGAGCAATCTAATGGTTGAATTCATTTAGATATTTGTGGTACAACCACGTGGCGTATGCTCTGTTCGGCTTTATGATGTTTCATACACTTTTAATATTTTCTCCCTCTTTACTAACTGTTCAGCTACGAGAGAAACTCAAGTTTAATTCGCGGTTTTAGAATAATCTCAGTAGACGTTCGAAATCTTTTGTTTGTGTGCTAACAGCACCATGCCACGATAAGCATGAAAAGCTGTTGATTTTGATTGTCGAAAATAATCGTTAAATGGGGCGTTGGAAATTATCACCTATTTGGTGAGGCGACTAAACTGATAAATGGTGATGAATTTAGAGCATTTTTAACAATTTGTAGCTGAATCATATTTTTATTTATTCAAGTAAACTGAATAATATCTTGTTCATTACTATCACAGCATATTATAAATGCTTGACATCGTTACATTCTATTTTGGTAGTAAAAACAGGTAATTTTGAAGACGAGTCTAAATATTCTTTTACAAAATGCGATAATTTATATAAAAAAGAGCAGATCTACGAGTAAGCATCATTTTTCAACTGATAAAGAAATACTGGGAGAAAATTTTCATTATGCCTCAACAAAAACTACTGTAATATAAAAAAAATATTAGCCTATATATTAATGCAAGCCGGTCTTGTAATTTCCTAATGAATACACCTTTAATATAACAACGGTCGTCGACAATATCAGAGTAAACAATTAGAAACAAGGCAAGGGAGAGGGGGGCGCCGATTAAGTTATACACATGCGGGTTAGAGGGTAACCCTGACTCAGGAAGATTAAGATTCATCCAAAGGCCCTTACAAGGGAACAAACATTGTATTAGAACGTTGTCTTGCTGATGTTTGCTAAAGGTACAATGTTAATTTAGTATTCCGTCCATTGATTTATTTTATGCTATGGATATGATATTGACTTGTGGAATTTTGATACGCTAAAAATAATGATTAAAATTTTATTACATGGTTGCCATTTAATGATGTATTTGCTAACATGATGTTTAAACTATACACAACAATTACTTGTATGAGAGTCCACCAAATAAATAATCTAATTTAACATCGAGTAGGTAAGTAAACAATATATGTCATAACAACTTTATTTTTCAAATAAACCTCAGAACAAACAAAGGATAAGTTTTTGTAGGAATTGAAGGTGGTATTGCGTTTTCTTAGAGCTAATTTGCCGAAACAAACAAGGGGTGGACAGGGTATGCTATTAATGTCCCTGAAACGCCTCCGGTCTGTCCACGGCTTGACCGTACGCTAGGGAACACTCCACACTATTAAAGTGCTAAGAGGGACATTATTCTACCCTCTTGGGTTTGTCGTGTGAATAAATTAACGCTTTAATTGACTATAATATTTAAAGTTAATTTGAGATCAATGATAATGTCTTCATATTTCGTATCACTTTCTGCTGACATAGAAAGTTAAGCATAGTTCTATGTTATCGTTAATAAATAGATTACGTTCAAATAAATTTGCGTCTTCAACGCTTTTAAAATCTATACCTGTAATTTGCCTGTTTCGAAGTCGTACAGTGTGTGTACATCAATTTTAAAGAGGATAATACTTGTGCATCTGTATCAATACCATATCATTACTTTTTAGACATCCAATCAAAATGTTAATTTAGTTAATTAATTTTACTAAAAAAGTCAACGTAAAAATCTAAATGATACAAGTAATTTATAAGAAAGATCAATGCATGATAAGCAAGTTAATCCACAAGATAAATAACGATGGTCATTGTCCGGAGTCCAGCGAGGGTGGTTGAGTGATGTGTTTCTTTTGTCTCGCCCCGTCCTGTTAGGTCTAACGCGAGACAATGTAAGAAAGGACTAGCGCGTCAGCAATCGACAGACGACAAGAAATATTTCATAAAAGACTTGGAAATATATAGACGTGGCAATCTATTTTCAACATTATATTTTTCTAATAGATCATCTTATTGCTATACATCTTGTAAAGGGCAAGAAAAGACTAAACATGTGGAGATAGTCTGAGGTGACATGATTAATTCATTTGAATGCGTGAGTGAAAATAGGATTTAGTGTCATTTGGATATGTATTACGTCTATATTTAAAATTTGCTTGTACGACGCACAAATTTGCTTGCTTGGCGGAATTGCACGACTTAATTCCGCCATTCCCGTTTTTTATCGATCGTCGAGGTGCACAGATTCTAGGCATCGTTATATGGTGGACGTTCCACGTACCCGGACAAAGTGGTTTGACTCAATATTCTTCATTCAAACAGCAAAGGACTGGAACATGCTTCCTGAGTCTGTGTTACCGGACGAATACAATCTGGGGATTTTCAAGAGAAGAGTGAACAGGTACCTTCTAGGGAAGGACGTTCCATCTTAGGCCTCATCTTAGCTTACCATCAGGCGAGATCGAGGTCAAGCGCTTACCTATCGATAATTTTAAAAAAAAAACGTCGAAATAGTGGTAGTGGAGCGCGTGATTTTGGCTTCTCTGGGTCTCTACTACCATCGTGGTTATTTAGTGGGTGGTAAAAGTAGTAGAGTTTTTTTATGTTTTGCTTTTGCTTGGTACGACTACACTGCAACACCTTTTCCTACTACAATAACGTCGGTGCCCATGGGCGTACCCAGTTTCTGGGCCAGGGAGGGGCAACCGTAACATTTTAAAACTATTTTTATATTAATATCTACAACAGTAGATAGCTAGTAGAGAAGTAAACAAATTCCAGGGGGGGCAGCTGCCCCTCCCTGCCCCCCCCCCCCTTAGGTACGCCCATGTCGGTGCTTATAATTGTTATTTCGTTTCTGGTCGGAGCGATAGACAGTAAACTTATACACCTGGTGGACTAAATACCAGGTGTATAAGTTTACTGTATATCCCTCCGACCAGTAAGTAGTAACCTATCATTAACATATACTTTCTTGCGATGGTTAACTTCCAAAAAAATTGTAAAATTAAAAAAAACTGTTTATTAACTATACAATGATATTGAAAAATCCAATAAGCTATTAAGCTATATTACAAATATATTATCTACTAGCTGATTTGATATTGACATTTAAATAAAAAGTTTTCAGTTCTAAGACTGCTTTGCTCTCGCATCAAAGGCAAAGATCTAACTTTCGAAGGTCCAGCACATTAAGTACAGACCGCAAACGGGAGGTTTGTCAATCGGAGGGTGACTTTATTTAAAATCACCACCTATTGTACTAAGGATTGGGCATTTAAGTACGAAATTTATTGATACAGAGGTACGAAATGCCTTAAAATTACTTCGAGTTTTCATATAATTTTTTTTTTCAATTATAATCCTGAAAACAATACAAAATTCAAAACAAAACTTATAAAACTTTATTATTTATTTAAGTACAAGTGTTTATGAAAAACAGCCGTCTTTGCAGCCGACTTTTATAGGAAATATGTTATTCGAATGTTTATGTATGTATTTTTTTTTTTTTTTTATAGGGCAATGGGCCCACCTCTCGTTCCCACCACTGTAACTTCTGTAAACCAGAATCAACAGCGGCAACCTTCCTGATAACCTCTGAGTTGCGAGCTCAGGGTGCCCTGGGGGAAAAGCTAAGCTGTCTTGGAACCCGCATCGAATTTAATCAGAAGAGTATAGGAGGAGTAGGAAAATACATCCAGTTTATGTATATAAGTTTATGTAATACATCCAATTTATGTTTCCAGTTTATGTAATACATCCAATTTATGTATGTATATGTATGTATTTGGTACGCTCTGAAACTTAAACAGCTTAATTGATTTCAGGTTGAGAGGTAACATTAGATTCGAGTAAGAGTCTTACCGATTTGAAAAAAAATCCCGATTTGAAAAAAATATTGTCTATGTTGACTGTATATTTTTTGAAATCGGGTCGGCCGGGCGGGTTCCCCGCGGGATTCACCAAAAACTTTGAAATGCCACAGGCTGCACAGTACAATTAGTAAGTTATAAACCATGTCATAGTATACTTCATACCTTTGTATATACAAAAAATCCATACTGATATTATAAATGCGAAATTAATTCTGTCTGTCTGTCTGTCTCTTCTTTATGCCTAAACCACTAAACCACTGAACCGAATTGGATGAAAATTGGTACAAAGATAATTTGAGACCCGTGAAAGGACAATGGATAGTTTTAATCACCTATATCCTAAGGGAATGGAAACTATGCGGGTTTTAATTTAGATTTTTTTCCACGCATACGAAGTCGCGGGCATAGGTTGTAATAAATAATGTTTCCTATTAAAAACACTTCAGACAATTCCGTATTTATTTATTATTCTGAAACTTGTACATCCCATTTGTTGGTTACTTCCCGAGATTCTTATCTAATATCTCGCAAAACGAAGTCCGAGGATTCGCTGAGATTTGCGAACAATGCCGCACCATCGGATAAATCGACCGGTAATAATAAAATGTAAGGGGTAAGAATGTAGATGGCTATTTAGATAATTGTTAGCTGCGTCCGCACTAGCCAGTGTATCGGAAAAGTCGTCAGATTGTGGGAGGTTTTATTGCCACCGCCCGAGGTGGTCATTTATGGGAAAACTATCAAACGGTCATAGGAAATGGATGATCCCGTTTTGTTGAGTCCGCAGAATAAACGTGAGAAGTTATTAGTCCTGTAAATGTCAGCTGGAAGCAATTTTCAAAACATTTTGAACGTTATTTCTTATTCAAATAAATTCAAAGAATTATAGTGACCTTATGCAGAATTATAGTGACCTGCATAGAACACTGTAACATATTAAACATAGATATTTTAAAAGGTGTATATACTCAAAGATATTAAACTAACTTAATTGTAGTATCTATATATTAATACGTGAAGGAAAAACTTTCCCCTTTTTAAGACAATTGCGGTGAACGGTTGAGTATATATGAAATTTGACACAGATAACGTTTAGAGACCTGCAGAAACTTGATATTTTTGAATTAAGTGTATTAGAAATATATTAATGAACATTAAATAAATGGAAATAAACATTACACATGTACACTACATTTATGGTGAATATCTATACATATAATAAAATCGTAGGAAAGTCAAAACTGCACATTGCATATTTTTTAAAAGAATACTTGGGGCGTAATTTACAATCGATATCAAAGCCAAAAATATAGTTTTTAGAATTTTTGTCTGTTTCTCTTTTTATCTGTCTGTCTGTTTGTCTGTATGTATGTCCGGGGTAAACTCAAAAAGTACTGAATGGATTTACTTAAAGTTTTGCATGAATATTACTTATAGGTCGGGTCAACATATAGCCCAAGCAGCAATCAAGCATGTTTAATACCCATAAAGCAGCTCATATAGAACTTAAAGTTCTATTGCAGCCGTACAATGGTGTAAAAAGATGCTTTTATCGGTATAAGAGACCTTTATGAGTTTATATACAGCCTAATGCTGTACAAGGCCTTTCTTAGAGTTCCGCGTAAGCTTTAGGCGTTATATCTGAATATTAATACACTACTGTACAGCTTTAAGCAATTTGTAACTCATTAGGCTGATTTTAATCCTTAAAGCTGTACATTAGCTGTATTTTGTTTAGCACGGGAATTTATTACAGCTTTAAGTGTTATTATAGTATCACTCAACGCTTGTTTCTGTAAAATGGGATATGCAATCTCCGTTCTATAGCTAATATTTATGGCGTAATTGTAGACTGTTATGCAGCCAATGGTGTTAAAAAATCTGCATATACAGCTTTAGTACAGCTCAAGGCTGTATTACTGAGAAAATTGTTGTTTGCTGTTTTTATATCTGCATAGTTGATATCATGTGGAAAAAATCAAGAGGAATATTGAAAAGGAATATTTAAATATTATAAATTACCAACCAAGTAATCGTGATGAAGATAAAGCTGAAAAATTACTAATTCAGGTAAACCGACAATCATCATTTTTATTAATGTTCAAGGAAAAGGGTTCCGTAACAAAAACATTAAAAAGTGATTGTAGGTTATCTGATTTATTATTTTTTAGGCTTATCTTCTTCATTAAGGTTACTTGGTTGGTAATTTACAATAACTGATTTCTTTAACGTCATAAGATAGCAAACAAGCAGATCGGTCTCCTGATGAAAAGAATCAACCATCGCCTACAGACAGCAAAAATGTTAATGGTGCGTTGCTCTCTTGTGGCAAGGTCTAATGCCCAATGCATAAGTTTACCGGCCACCTTACCCTCCAAACCAGAACATGACAGTGACTAGCACTGACGCTTTGCAGCAGGAATAGATAAGGCGGTGGTACCAAACCCGGTCGAGCCAATGCAGAGCTCTTTCACCTAGTAACCACGATGGAAGTGACTCGCATAGCCCATCGGTTGTCTTTTACGACCTGCCTGGCCGAAAGGCAATTGGTCTATTCTTCAAAGAATATATAAAAAAGAGTTAAAAAGAGAAATAAAAATCATTGCACTGAGAAAATATGTATTTTTTTATTTTTAACTTGCTACTATACGGAGTTTTACAAAAGCGGTATAGTAAGTCGAAAGGGGGTGACTCAGAGGGTCATTTTGAACAACTTTTGTTCAACGATTTGTGAAAATTCCCGAAAAACAATTTTGTTTTTCCATTGTGAAAAGTCACGTGACCAACAAAGTTTCTATGGAGAATCAATATTTTTTTCGCGAATTTCCAAAAGTCGTTAAACAAAAGTTGTTAAGAATGACCCCCTGAGCCACCCCCTTGGGGCTTACTGTACCACTTTTGCAACAACCTGTATATATGTATACTTACAATCGTTTTAAAAATATTATATACTTAGATACAATTACAGGCAAAAGAGTATGTGTTTCTCTTTGAAGAACTAATAATATTAAATCACAAGCACGAAATAACGTATTCTTCTTAAAAATATTTTTGTGATAGACCAATATTTAAAGGACTTGATTTTTCGTTCTTGATCAACTTAGTTATATCAAGTTGTTTTCTTGGTCATTATAATTCACCTTTATCCTCCCACAAACTGGGTACGATACAAATACGGTTTTGGCTTCTCTCAATTGTTTTTATTTTATAAGGCATATTTCCCTGAAAAATAAAGTAAAACATGATTAAAATACATGTCTCATAAATTATAGTTAACAATAAGTTGGTTTAGTTGTGAAGTCAAACGACCGACGTCAATACAACACAATAGCGAAATCTAGTGACAAACATATGTTTTGTATTTAGGGTTTTTCAATTTTTGTACGCATCTCTAAACACAAATTAAGTGATTAAAAGCCAATTACTGTACAATAGATTTATATAGGGACTTAGTACAGCCTAAAGTGTATTTGGACGGTAATTAAAAGCCAATAGCCGTATAATAGAACAAAAAAGAGATTCAGTACAGCTATTTGCAGTATATCACCCTCCAAATACACTTTAGGCTGTATAACAAAACGCCGCCATTATTGTGTATTAAAAACAACATTAAAGAAATATATTGTTAAATAAAAGATATATTTAGCAATAGCTAAAGCTATATCTTGACAAACAACTTATATTATGATTATAATGCCTTTATATACAATATTGTACCATAAATACTTGTATATTCTAACCTTAAACACAAACACTTACCGCGTATTTTGCAATGATTTTATTTGTGTTATCTCGATTATTTCGTTAGCGCGTGAATATTTTGAGGAAAAACATACACGACTTCACAGTCATTTATAATTCGCACTTTGAATACACTCCAAATACTGCTCCAAGTCCAAGAATTTATCGTTTATTAATATATTTTTAATTATGGCGTCTGCAGATATAATGTTATACAATATCAAAAACAGATTAGTTACTTTTTATCATTTTCAAACACCTATTAAGAACATTTAGCTGCACAAGAGAGTATCTTAAGTATTATAGTTTCTTTATACACCGAATAACAGCCTTTGTACAGCCTATACCAGCTTGTACAGCTATTGTGCAGCCTATTTAACTCTTAGCTGTACAAGACAGTTACAAGAGAGTATTTTTAGTGTTATAGTTTCTTTATACACCAAATAACAGCCATTGTACAGTTTATAACAGCTTGTATAGCTATTGTGTAGCCTATATAACGCAATAAGCTGTATAACTTGGGGCCCTTTTTGGTGTTATATCGGTTGTAGAAGCGCTTCTACAGCCTTTGTACGGCTTCGTATACAGCTTTAAGTTTAAAAATGAACCTAAATGCAGCCTATATACAGCTTAACGTGCTACTTGGGAGGCTACATGTTATCACGCTATCACCTATGGGGGAGGAGCTGTGCGGAGTAAACGAAGTCCGCGCGGACGAAGTCGTGGGCAACAGCTAGTATATAATATACACACTTGAACATTATTTTCTTTATAGTCCAAGATCTGAACAAGAAACATTTTTATTTTTAAAGGAAACGGATACCCTTCCATACAACATTGGTCCCTTTTGTAATAAGACGAAAATTATGTCAATTAATAGCTAGTTTAAAATTATATTAATTCTGAAAATTTTACAGATTTTAGCAATCTGAGAACATAGATATAAGATATTTAGTAAAAGTGAAGTTACGATACTATGGTATAGTAAGCTACAATGAAAGGATGCTTCCCTGTAAATAAAATAGCGAAGAGTGAAGTCCGCGACTGCGACTTGCGAGCTGTCAGTGATGTCAGTTGTAATTGTCATTATTAGCTGGATAAATCAACAGACATTACATTTTATTAATTTCGATTTAATGTAATCAATCGATTATTAAAATTGTATTGATAATATTTTTTTCTTTTTATATTATAAACGGTTAGTAAAATAATTATGACACCCTTGAATAAATTAAATATTAATGAAGAATACACTTTCATAAGTAAGTATATGACTTACGAGCTTCTATTTCGATTAAATTTATTTACATAAATCGATTATAATTTTATCAATTAACAATTTCAGTACTGCATTCTTATTTTCGTGATTTTTTTTTTCTCAGAAAGTGGATAAGGCTTATATTTTGAACTTTGAAATAGAAAAATAGTAATTTTTTTAACCATACTTCAACCTCTTACATTTGGGTCTAAAAATTCCCCTCTCCTTTCATACATAGACAAATACGTCTTACCAAAGCGAATAAAGATAGAGGTAAGTATTTTTGGAGACCAAGACTGACGTACTATGATCAGATTAATCGGGTGCTATAAGGAGCTGTCAGGAGTCGTGCTTACTTAAACAGAGTTATGAATGTGGAGAAAGCAAGGAAACAAGCACTCAATTATCTCTGCGTACCGCGTAAGGTGTTGGGCATGAATACATGTATGTATGTAATTATGGTAAAATAACTTTAATTGAATCAATTTTTACTATTGAATGAACAACATCCGGTAGGTAAAATAAATAGCTGTGATTTCCACATTTATCCAATACATTTCTTGGGACAAAATAGTGGAGTTTTACAAGTCATATATTAAAGCGCTTTGCTACATTGTATTCAATTGTATTATAAACTTCTTCGCAGCTACAAAAGCGCTGCCTTTAGTAAAGAATTTCAGCAAATGTTTATGCATCACTGAACGTTTTTGGGTCCAACGCCATCCAAATTATGACGGTCAACTGACCACCCGGTGGACGTAAACGGGTAATCAGATGGACAAACATTTGGTCCTTTGTGATAAATCATCTTTGTACACGTTGCTTTGTTTTCAAACCTTAACTTTATCTTAGCTGCTGGTTTGTGATACTTAATTGTAAGTAAAATTATTTCACGTTTGAAACAGAATTACCTGCTATCTTCCAAGTTACAATAGATCCGTATAAATTATAAGCATTAATTTACCTATCTTGCTGTAGCGTTATATTTTTCATTTGAAATCGTTTAAGGATTCGATAGCCAATGGGCAAATAACGGAACCTCTGCAATTTCGTCATGTCCATCTGTCTGTCCGTCTGTCCGTCTGTCCGTCCGTCTGTCAGTCCGTATGTCACAGTCATTTTACTCGGCAACAATGGGTACTGTTTAGTTGAAATTTGAAAAATATAATTATGAACGGCTACAAAATGATGCAGTGCGATTTTGAAAAAGCTCTCAATATGTATAGGGGTATCTTCCTTAAAAAAAGTTTCCCCTTCTTCTCACTTTTGAATCCTCAAGTAAAAAATTGTAAAAAAATTGGAAATATAGAATTCAATAAAACCTTCAAACGAAGATTGGTTTGAACAATATCAATCATGTACTTTATGAGATATGGGATAATTACAATAGTTGCATAAAATATTTATGTAGCTGTACAATACATGTACACACTTATGTTTTTTGCCGCTACAGAACCCTTCGTAAGCAAGTACGACTCACTCTTTGCCGGTTTTATGTAATTTACGGAATATTTTGTATTTTCTCTAATATTTCTTTTATATTTTTATATTTTTTTATTGTTACTAAAAGTAAAAATAACCAAACAATCAAGGGCGAATGCAGCCTTCGGGTCAAGGGGAGGGTCACATATTTAAGAATCAGTCAAGATAGGCTCTAATCCTTACATGTTTTTTTTTATATCATAAGATAGCAAACAAGCAGATGTGTCTCCTGATGGAAAGAGTCAACCATCGCCTGTAGACACCAAAGGTATTAATGGTGCGTTGCTATCTTGTTGCGAGGTCTAATGCCACATGCATAAGTTTACCGGCTACCTTACCCTATAAACCGAAACACGACAGCGACAAGCGTTGACGCTGTTGCGGCAGAAAAATAATAAATCCATACCCAGACTCCTGCATAGAGGGGGTCATGACCCCCCTGGATCCGCCCTTGCAAACAATGTCATAAGTTTAGAAATAGTTTAATAAATGAATTCATGGTGGTTATTTGGATGACGTTATTTATTTAGCGTGAACAATTCAATAATTTCTTGTGTTTTTGTGCGTATGAATAATAACTAATAATACACTTTACCAGAGATAAAATAAACTTATGTGTTAAATCGGGTTATTGGATGATTCGCACGAATTCAACTCTCACGAAATGTGAGAATCGACATTTTTTAATAATATTATTTTTTCCGTAGGCGATTCGCACTATTTTAATTTATTGGTGTGGGAATCGATAACTCCAAAAAATGTTTTAAGCTATTGGCACACACGTTACGTTTTGTGCGAATTAACAACTCCAAAAATATGTTTTAGGCTATTGGCACACATGTTACGTTTTGTGCGAATCGACAACTCCCAAAATATGTATTAGGCTATTGGCACACACGTTACGTTTTGTGCAATTCAGTTATAATAAAGTACAGTCTAGTACCAAAGTATTTAGGGTTAACTGATTACAGACTACCTGTACACTAATGTACACCTATATACCAAAATTTAAATTCGTTATAATATATAATCATCTTTGTGGTCTAGTGGTCCGTTGTCCACCGCTACGCCGTTGTCGCCAGCGGCGACTCGGCCCACTATTTCGGCCCGCTAACACCCGATACCCTAATCAAGATTTATTAACGAGTCGAAATTCTGATGCCACATACTCTCTCACTTATCGTTAAGTTTCTACCGTAAGCCGAGGTTCGGTCTCACAGGAGACACCCTTAGAGCGGGCTCTAAGCCCACTTAAGTGAAACTCTGGCTGAACACTTTACTCATCCAAAAAGCCCGGTTTTAAATAATTTGGACCAACTAATAAGTTCATTTCGAAAAAATTAATTACGATCGCCACCTGAATTGAGCAATACAAACTATGTGTTAAATCTAATAGTTCTTTCTCCCTTCCCTTTAATAATACGCGATAAACTAATAATACAAGATTAAAGAGTATGCATATAGTTTCAGACATTAAAATACATCGAACTTCAGTAATATTTGTTAAACGTATCGAATCGATCACATTCAAGGAACTGCTATTGAACTCCGTTTTACACCACGACGTGACTTACATGACTCTACAGATCAATCTCACTATTAATTTTGAACCTTATGTATGTGTGTTTAAAGACGAATACTGTATTAAAGACTTTCAAAATGGCGTATTTGCAAGTTGGATGTTTAACACCACCTGCGTCGGCCATTCTACTCATAATATTCGGCTTAACGCTCCCGCGCCGCATGTCTTGTCTTACATATTAAAGACTTGAACTTTGATTCTCAAATGCATGTATATGAATACATGAAAATATTCAAATACATATACCGTATACAATGATAAAAACATTTTATTTCACTTGGTTTATACAAGAGGTAGTGTCCAATATAAGATACGGTCGGAAATGCGATTGATTACAAATACAAATGTTGGGGAGCTTTTACTATGAAACTAGTAGTGACCCGGCAAATGTTGTTTTGCCATACAAATTATATTGAATATTTTGGTGAAGTACTTGAGAGAAAGTTAATTGAGATAAACATTATCCTATCTCCTAAGTTCAAAATTAGGAGATAGGATAATTTTTATATCAAATTGGTCCACCAAACAGTAGATATCTATAAAATTTCATTGAATTTAAAAGTTCATTTTTCATATAAAAGTTCATTAATTTAATCGGCTCAAAGTTCAAAGACTTGTAAAAAAGTTAGAAAACAAGTATCTTCACGTCCGTATCCCAGAAGAGGTAAGCAGAGGTACAAACAAGCGCGCCCACAATTAGCCGAAGATAGTTAATCCCACAATGTGTTAGCTGGCAAGCCTATCGCCAACCGGGTAATTATTTCAATACCGGACAAGGTTGTTTTTATCGGAATCGAATCCGGGACTTCGTGTGATCAACGCCGATATCGGACCAATAAACAAGAGGGGCGATAAAATCAAAAATCTAGAGTTTGTAAAAATGATACTTAGAAATTTAATGTTCGAAAAGATGCATATTTTTTAAAAATAATAATTGATTTTAATTTTTCGGATAGCATTCAAAAAGCTTGATTTTGGGCTCTAAACTCTAAATTATCTTATTAGCTACAAAATTCATAGGTTGAAAAATATCAAAGAATGTAAAAAACCTTTCTTAAATATTTTCGTCATTGATTAATCCCGAACGTCCTGAATAAGCTCTAAAGATTGAAACCAGTTGTATAATATATTAAAAATGTATATGTGTGAAAGTAAATTAAAGCACAAATGTCATTATAATAATTTCTAATAACAATGAAATTTCACCAAGAGTCGACGATGGAAAGTACATTAAATTTCACAGTTTTCTTTACATTTGATTAGTTAGTATATATTCTACACACACGTTTTGTAAATCGGAATACAAAACAATAATATTATAGTGTTGGTTAGATTATAGCGCTAAAGTGCCAATTGGAACCCTATGAACATAAGTAATCCCGAATGGTGTTATTTTGAATTGTAACGAATTAGTAAAATTCCATCGAGTTTAGGTTGAGAGCAACCTCGTGACAGTGACATGAATCGCCGCTATTGCAGCAGTATTAGGTAAAGCAGTGGTACCAAAGTCGGGGAAACGTTGCAGAACTCTACCATCTTGTAGTCACAAAGATGTGACATGTTTGGCCAATCGTTCGTCTTGACGATTATTATTCTAATATTCGAAGCTAAGCATCTAAAGCGGAAAAGGAAACTAAGATTTTTTCCACCTTTATTAATACGTTAATGGACTAGAACTAACTCGCAATCGGTTGGAAGTTCAGTTGATAAAGGATATGTATCCGAAATCAGTCACATAGTATCTGCAATGATTGAAAATAAGATTAATCGTTTTTAGGATTTCGAAGTCAAATGGGTTTCGCTATGTCTGTCCGTTCGTCCGTCCATCTTCAGTTTGTCAGAGAGGTACCTACTTACTAGAAAGCTGTAATTTTGCATGAATATATCTACATATTGGTCATGTCGACAAAAGATGTACGAAAATCTTGCAAAATATTTTTTTAGGGTAAGAATTACCACTAGGGTACGTAAAGTGGGGATATTTATTTATTTCTGGCGTACCCTATAATACTCGGGCATACCCTTCTCTGCCATCAAAACGATTTGGCCTTCAAGGTTGTAGCGTATGTAATGATATTAAAAGGTATAAGTATCACGGCTAAGTAGACTTTACAAGTTTACGAGTAATATAGACGGGCAACTTATAAAATCTTCTTGGAGAAATTATTATAGGCGGTGAACCTGTAGTACGAATATATCCATCATTGGCATTAAATTGGTTAGATTTTTGTAGTGTGAAGTTTTTGTTAACGATATGAAACAATACAAATCTGTAAACAGTTGACCCTGCAGGCCATGCCTGAAACTCCTCACTAAATTAAGGTATTTTAAGCTCAAAAGAGTAAAAAATATACTCATAGATTTTTCAGTTCAAACATCTATTTTTAAAAATGGCAGTATATTATTTTTGGAAAAGCTGTATATTTTGAAAACGATGATGGCATTCAACTCAATTTTTGAGATCTAAAATGTTGTTTTAGCTAAATAATCGACAAGTTGAAAAATTTCCACGCAATGTCAAAAAAAACATTTTTTTAAATTTTCGTCAATAATAAATCCCAAAAAATTTACCGATTTTGATGTAATTAAGAGTATTTGACGCAGTTTTTAAAATAGAAAAGCTGATAAGATTTTAAAGTCAATCGGTGTATTAGCCTGAAAATTATTAAAAAAGTTTTAAGTAAGTTCGCTAAAAACAACATAATTTTTACATTTGGAAAACTGTTACTTTTGAAAATTAGATTCGATTTTGATTTTTTAAACGGCATTTGACGTAGTTTTATTCGTACTAAAATATCGCAGGATACCAAAAAAATATTGGTTCAAAAATTTCGAAGCTATGTCGAAAAAACACCTTTTTCTAAAATTTTCGTCAACGATTACTCCCAAATGGATAAACCGATTTTGATGCATTTTATGAATTTTATGAATTATCGTAGTTTTTTAAGAAATAGAGCGGATTAGTTTCTGTACTCAATCGGTATATAAATCTGGAAGTTATATTAAAAAAATACTATTTCGCCAAAATTTCTTTTTTGGGGTTTTTCATTTTTTCTCAAAATCTCCTGGGCCGAATCGGTACAAATTTCAGAAAGTCTAATTTGAGCAGAATCCAATCGAATGTCATCAACACGTGGTTCGATCGGTCTAGCCGTTCAAAAGTTATGAGATGTTTACATACACACATACACATACACACACACATACATACATACAGACATACTGACGTCATCGTGAAAATAGTTGGAAAAGGTGGAGACATTTTGAAAACTCGATTTTCGGAAATCGGGGTACAAGCAGTAACTTCCTTAGCTACATACGTAGTGGGAAGTTAAAAAAGCCCTCTCCTTTGTCCACATTACTGTAAGCGGCAACTACGAAACCTACATTGTGCAGGATCCGACACGCACTTGGCTGGTTTTAAATGATTAGTAAATAATGTCTCACAAAAGTTTCAATTAATTTTAAAAGGCTCTTTTTGCAGGTGGAACCCAATAAACTAAAACTTAGAATTGTAACATCGTCAACATCTACAAAATATTTTGCGTGGTATATTGCAAATTAAAAGAACAAACAATCGAGCTTACTGATAAATTTGAAAATAAATTGCCTAATATTGACCAACTCAATTAAGACCGTAAAATTAATATAAAGACAGACCTCTCTAGTAATATAAACAGCGTAATAAAACAACGTAGCAGCACACATGATGCATGGGGCTGTTGAAATAATATTATCGTTACGACTCCATACTTACTCTCCAAGGAAAATCAACATAAAGTGAATAAAAGAAAATTATGAATCGCACGAAAATAAATTACCCAGTGTTGGCGGCAAAATAACATCACATTTGAATGCCTTTTATGCTTTATGCGCTCGTAACTATATGATATAAGTCCCGGTGCTGCTTTATGGGACATGGGAACACGTGATGTAATTTTTCTCTATATTCGAGTTTAGATTAGCAATTGTTTTATGATGCTTCTCATGAATATTTATAAAATGAAAGTAAATATTGAGGTCATCGAAGCATTTAAAATAAATAAAATATAAATAAAAAATAATATTATATTTGCAAATGTCTACGTAATGTTAGTTATTATTTCTTATCATTTCTATGATATATGATAAGCATATACTATGCTTATCATATATTATCATTGCTAAAACTCATATCAAAGAAAGTAATTAGCTAACTTTGGGTTTTGTTAAATTTGTATGAATATTAATAAGTTTGAAATTATTGTGTCTAGGTATTAAGACACAGTCAGTATATAATGAAAGAATTGGTAAAATTGCATTGATAAAAAATATTTATCAATGTAAAATTGGCATGTTGTTTATGATTAGGTACGTTCAGTTTGCTGATTACGTCGAGTAGATAGATATTTTGAAAACTCTGAATTAAAAACGTAAAAATAATCTTCGTAAGAAACCGTAGGCAGCTACTAAGTACATTACAAGAAGCAATTAATATTTAGTATAAATTATAAAGTACATTAAAATTGACCATATCCTGATATTATTCGAAACATTTATTTTTACAAGCGAGATTTATTCCAATGTAGCCAACATATTTACGATATGATAACGTATATATTTAGAAGTTTATCTGTGACTGCCTTGTGATGCAGGGGTTACCGATTGGGCTGAAATTATGAGATTACGAGTTTGATCCACGGTGAGGCAAAATTGTTATTAGGTACCAAATTTTTGTGGTACCTAATTTGTTGATTATAGATAATAAAGCACTTTAAAATCTAATTTTATAAGTTGGTAGTGTATTACATAAATATATACATATTCATATTTAATCAGAATATGATTTGCACCTAAAAAAATTTTCAGCCAAACATGATTTTACAATAAATACTACCTAAGTATTTTAATACAATACAAGTCTCACCATTCACAATAATGATGAGTTATTATATGTATTAAACTATGACTTAATTAAAAACTATTCTCAAATCTTCCTCTCATTTTGTATCTATAAATTCACAGCATTACATAAAACTGAGTCACTGCCGGTATTAATGTATCGAAAAATGAGTTATGGCGTGTGAACGCCCAGCGGTTATAAAGCCTGGCACTTAGGTGCCGAATAAATTTCCAATAATTACATTATCGAAAAAAAATGTCCCACCTCAATGCCGGCAATTTTTTCTCTTACCACGGGAGCCCATAATTCCTAATGACATGCAATAACCGTACCCCCAATTTTCAACGTAAACCCGCCATAACAATATCGACATCAGCGAAATTTTGCTCAAGAATTTTTTATTTGAGAATAAGTAACACTTTCCTCTGTAATCAAAATTTTCCCCACGGCCCGGGTGTTTATCGGCCACTCAATTTGATTTTTACCGCTGCACTGATTCCACTTCTTCAACGGAATGTTAAAATATGAGATGTGGTGAATTTCTTTTGGAATATAAAATCAACTAAGTCTTTGAAAAAATAAAATAATACTGTAAATAAATATACCCTAAAACTAGATAAGACTTCTTAATTAGACCGCTTTGTTGGTCTTTTAGTAAACGCGTATATAATATAAAGTCTTGAGTTCGATATCCAGGTTTTTTTGATCTAGAAAAAGTCTTGATAATAGTGTAGAGTCTATTATATTGACATCCACCTAGCACTAGAAAACAAGTAAATCTGTAAGTCCCGGTTTAATGTAAGTGACAAGGGATAATAGTTATGATTGGTACATTTATAGAGGGGAATCGCCATCGATAGCCTATAATGGATTTGGCGTGAAGATATGTACCTATGTAATATTTGGAAGATTGCCGCATGTGAACTACATTTATTTTTGAATATAAAAATTAATTTATTTTTTTAATTTTAATATTAATAATTTTAATAGTTTCAATTAATTAAAACTAAACTTTGTTTTGAATTGTTAAGTAATTTAAAAATAAGATGTAAGTCACTCACCATTAACGAATGGCACTAAATCTCGTGATGTAACTTATCGGCAAATCGAGCACATTTATTAAAAATTAGGTCCGTTAACGAACCTAATTTTAATAAATCTGCTCAAATGTGCTCGCTTTTTAATAAATGTACTTGACCACCCTGATGGTCGAGTGATAAGCGAACCTAATCACGAATCATGAGACCCGGGTTCGATTTTAGACAGGTTAAGCATTTGCGTGATGAGCATATATGTTTGTGTTTCTGGTTTTGGTTTTAATTATACAGGTTAAAGTGTTAATGTACCTATGTATTTCTATGTATTATTATCGTTGACTAACATCCATAACACAAGCAAATTATTTTCTTACTTTGGGGTTAGATCAGTTCGTGTAATTTGTCCACCGATATTATTATTATTATTATATCTAGTCGAAATCAAGATATGTTCTCCAGAAAATGAAACTTTATTGAGAATAATTTGTTTCACTAAGGATTCAAATCTAGGACCTCATGCGTCTATAGAAAAAGCGGCACCACATGATCGCAAAGCCGGCCATTTTAAATTAAATGTACTTAGCTATATTGAAAACCGAAATCTTTCTCATTTGATGATTCGTTATTCTCACTATCCATAAAAACAACTCAGTCGTAAAATACCAATTTGGAATGAATTTCAAAAAGTATCCATCAAAAAAACGACAAATGTTTGAATATGACTCGCCCAGTCCACTAATCCATTCCCTAGAAAAGTTTCATATTTATATTCTGTCCGGTCCGATGTTTCAATTGCTATACACTTTACCTCCATAATCCAGTTATTGGAGAAGGGTGCGAATCTAACTTTTTTATATTAAATTTGGACACCACGTTTACATATCCATGCAAAGTTGAAATATTTATTAAGCATTTGAATATTCAGATAATGGGTGTATTAGTGACTTGTCCCTACTTTACATGGGTGCAGCTTATTAATGAAGAGATTGAGAAATGCGCATTTCTTGTCATCGATATACCAAAAATTTTGTATTATTAATAATAACTCGGCTTTTAAACAGTGTCTCACTATAAAAATTGTTTCAGATTTTAAGTTAGATCTCCAACTATACAGACAGATATACAAAAAAATCTAAAATTGGCTATTTGCTATATTGGCTAAATAACATTGGCTTCTGTTACTCTTATAAAGACAGCTGGTACTATTTTTTTAAATATCTTACTAGAACCAGTTTTCTTTAAATCTTTGATTATTTTAACAACTTTTCTCAAGCTTCGCTTGAGTTTGTGACTTATTTTTTTTTTATATCATAAGATAGCAAACAAGCAGATGGGTCTCCTGATGGAAAGAGTCAACCATCGCCTATAGACACCAAAGATGTTAATGGTGAGTGTGAATCTTGTGGCGAGGTCTAATGCCACATGCATAAGTTTACCGGCTACCTTACCCTCCAAAGCGGAACACGACAGCGACAAGCACTGACGCTATTGCGGCAGGAATAGGTAAGGCGGTGGTACCAGACCCGGGCGAGACAATGCAGAACTCTACCACCTAGTAGCCACGATGGTAGTGACTCGATAGCCAATTGGTCGCCTTTTACGACCTGCCTGGCAGAACGGCAGTTGGCCTATTCTTCAAAGGAGGCCGGGACCAACACGGCGGAAAATTATATATTTTTTTAAATATTTATGTTATACTCAATAGCTGCAATTCAATGTTCGCTTAAGTAGCAATTAAGGTTGGATTAGTTACATAGCAACTTAAGCGAATATTGTGAGTAAATACAATTGTAGTGCCATTGAAAATTAAAACAATAAATGGAACAAACAAAAGCAGCACAGTGGTTTTTCTTTATCCACCATCCAGTGACCTGTTTCAGCAACGTAAACGTAACACATAATGTCATTAATTGCTTTTCTTTGCAATCAAAGTATTCCCAGAAGAAAAAGGCCAAGCCAGTTATTTACTTGCGCGGTTTTTTTTTTGGGACAGAGACCATACATAAAATCCGGAATAAATGATTAAATCTAATTATTTAATACTTCAAATTTCGATCGCCTGTGTGGTCTAGTGGTCCAGCGTTGGCGTTGACCACATGAGGTCCCGGGTTCGATTCCCGGTAGGGCACATAAATTTTTTTTTTTTTTCAGTTTTCTGAGAAACACAAAGTTGCCCAGGATTGGAAAGTGCCCGGTTGGCGATAGGCTTGCCACCTATCACATTTGTGGGACCAAGTATCTTCGGCTAATCGTGGGTGCACTTGTTGTACCTCTGCCTACACCTTAGGGGATATGGGCGTGAATATACTTTCTTCCTTTCAAATTCCGCAAAGTAGCACCTGAATCTATAACCTGCCAAAATTTCATAGGTGCTTCTAATTTTCGAATGCAAAGACTTTTTTACAAATAACTAACTATATCTAATAGGTAATTTTTTATTTTAGATCATTTCTGGTAGTGCACTGACAGTAACAATCGATTTAACAAGTATAGATAATAAATATTTCTACTACCACTTAGGGACCCATTCCTATATTGAAGGTCCTCTAAGTGTAAGAATCAGGCTTCCACTCACGTCCTCACCTCCTTATGACTAATGACCGGCTCACATGCCCCGCGTCACACCTCATAAGCTACCGTTTTATATTCAAATCATACTGTTTCCTTACCCTGATTAATGCCATTTTCTTTCTCAAGATTTGTATGTGTCTTTAATATTAAGGGAGTTAATATTATTATTACAAACATACTCAAAGATATAAATTGAGTTGAAAATAATTTTTATGCCATAACACGATCCTCCAGATTGTTTTTTTAATAAAAAGATAACCATTTAGTATCTTCTTACCTAATATGTTGCTATTTAAAAGTTTATTAATATACATATCACACAGAAAACGTATAAAACCTTATTAGTGACAAGCTCGGTCCGTATAAATTTTCTATTTAAAAAATACAGCCCATCGCGGGTTGCCTGGCAGATATAGAACACCAAAGTTGATAGTATAATCAGAGATCAGTATATTTATACATATAATGAAATCGTAGGAAAGTCAAAATTGTACATTGAATATTTTTTTAAAAGAATACTTGGGGCGTGATCTACAATCGATATCGAAGCCAAAAAATATAGTTTTTAGAATTTTTGTCTGTTTGTTTGTTTGTCTCTATGTATGTCCGGGGTAAACTCAAAAAGTACTACATGAATTTACTTCAAATTTTTCATGAATATTACTAACAGGTCGGGTCAATATATAGGCTACATATTATCACGCTGTCACCTACGGAAGAGGGGCTGTGCAGAGTAAACGAAATCCGCGCAGATGAAGTCGCGGGCAACAGCTAGTAGGGTAATAAAGAAGTCAGTTCTCTCTAATCTCTCACGGGTAATAAGAGAAAATAGGATAGATATCCCATTTATAGTCACTAGCGATCGCCCTATGGTTGACATTCAACCATAGACTAAACTAAATAATCCATTTTAAGTTTGACGATATACTTAAGCCGTAGTGAAAATAGTATGTAATACAAACGCGTGTATACTATCATGTATGTCACATGAATGTAGTCTGTATAATGTTTATTTTTATCAGTTAATTTATTTCTAATGCATATTACTTAAAAGTATTAGGTTTCTGCAGTCCTCCACAATGTAACATGTAACTTTGCAAAGTTCATACTCCACCGGAAGTAATTGTCGGAAAAAGAGATACAAAGTTTTACTTTACGTATTATATATAGATAAAATATGTGAATTCTGTATTGTCTATCTTATGGTTTCCCCGTTAATTTGTCTACCGGCTACATTGCGTTTTAAGCGGATGAGAACGAGGAAAAATATGGATAAGAACAACAGTGGTACCATTCCTGGGTTAGTAAATACAGAACTGATACGTTATTAGTCAGGATAGTAGTGACACGTTTGTCTTTTGCTGGTCTGTTAAGTGCTGTCTAGCATTAAATCAAATGGTATTGAGAGCTTCATAAAAGTGCCGGACCAAAACGGGTTCAGAAAAGCAAAACACGTACGATATACCTTAATAGATTGGATACAAATTACACAGTCCGTTTTGAGTAAACATTTGGGGTGTTCTCATTTGTAAGACGTCCCAGTAGAGTCTTAGACAAATTAATAACGAGATAAAGAAACTCGACGGGTCTTAATTCATTAATTAACCTAATTGTATTTGCCCTGACTCCCATTATTATTGTGTTTTTGTGATTTTAATGCACAGACTATAAAAAGTAGAGTGTTTAATGGTTACTTTTTAATGTTGTTATACATTAAATTAATCAGTACTAATAATAACAATGTTAGTTTTGCAACGACTCTTACATATTGATATTTATTTTACCAATTCTCTCCTCTCATTCAAAAAACTCCATTATGAATTTTAAATTACTTTTAAGAAGATATTGTATCTTAAAAAAAAAAACTTTAAATATCATATCTATCTATATATATAAAAATCAATTGCTGTTCGTTAGTCTCGCTAAAACTCGAGAACTGCAGAACCGATTTGGCTAATTTTGGTTTTGAATTAATTGTTGAAGTCCAGGGAAGGTTCAAAAGGTGAGAAAATATAGAACAAAATAGGAGTAGTTAAAAAGGCAGAACAACGTTTGCCGGGTCAGCTAATCTATATATAAAAATCAATTGCTGTTCATTAGTCTCGCTAAAACTCGAAAACGGTTGAACCGATTTGGCTAATTTTGGTTTGGTTTTGAATTAATTCTTGAAATCCAGGGAAGGTTTAAAAGGTGAGAAAATGTAGAAAAAAAATAAGAGAAGAAGAATGGAAATAGTTAAAAGGGCAGAATAACGTTTGCCGGATCAGCTAGTTATCAATAAAAAATTTGGCCAGAAAAATGATGTAATTTGTATCTCTCTGTGCGTCTGACTACTCTGTGTTTAGTCGTAGGCGCGGTGGTTTGTTTGATCGCCAAGAAAGGGGTAAATCGAAAAGTTTTCGTAAGAAAAATTTGCCAACTTAAAGAAACAAAATAAACGGAACCGGGTGTTACAAACTTTTGAAAGATTTTTCACTTTCAAACATTAATTGCTGCTGAAAATTTGCTTTCCGCTTTTCTTTGTTTCCTTGAGGTATAATCAATTAATTAAACTAATTTTGTTACAGTTGTATTTTTAGGACGAGTATTTTTATAAATTTTTTTTATTTTAATTACTAATATATTTTTAAGTACATTCAAAAATGCTAACGTTACATAAATTTGTTGTTTGTATAAAAATACGTTTGTAAAAATTGTCATGATCTTCCTCTATACGTCTATAAAATAAATATAATTGGAGGGATTGCTTGTGATATTAAAATAACTACTTTTTACTAAATGCATAAGTGAGTATATACTGTATATATATATATATATATATATATATATATGTCGCAGTGAAATTGTCAATAGCCGTTAGATTATAATCTACCTAGGGATTTTATAATTTGGTTAGGTTAGGTTAGTAGTTAAATTATAATATCACTTAGGTAGATTATAATCTAACGATACTGACAATTTCACTGCGACATATATATATATATATATATATATATATATATATATATATATATATATATATATATATATATATATATATATATATATATATATATATACAGTGTAAAAAAATCCGTCCAAGCCGAAAGAGGTATATAGGTAGGAGGTTATTTTAATTTTTTTGATAATGACATTATCAAAAAAAATTAAAATAACAAGTATTATTGAAATAAGAAAAATAGTTATATAGTAGTAGTTTAAAGTGCTTCATTTTAGTATTAAAGTTGAACAACTTCACCTTAAATCAAGCAAATATTTTGAAAAATTATTTGTAAATATCCATAAAATGATGATACAAATATGTTTGTATTAAGCTACCAATTAATGCCTTTGACGATTGGACAGGGTTTTCTTTACACACTGTACAATGATATTCAGGGATAAAACATAATTTGATCTTAATCAAAGATTAGAAAATGATTAAGTTGATTACCTTCAAATACTTTAGTTTTTGGAGGTTTTTGAACATAACATTTTTGCTAAGTACCAATAAAAATACCAAAATCGTAAATACAAACATTCAGTAGCGACATCAGTAAGTAAATATTTCAATTCACTGATATCGCCAGTGAAAGTACACAAATATACAGATAAAGGAACTGGAAACGAGATTGGCTTCCATAATAATTTACTATGGCCATAACCAAAGTTTGTAAATAAAATCGAAACAAAATATTACCACCGCTCCCCGTGTCTCGCACATATCATAGGTGCAATGGGTACACATATCGGGACCGTAAAAAACTTTTTTCAAATGATATGTGCTGTTATTCGGAAAGTTTTTCATTATGGTATCGTTTGTTTTTGTTGATATAAATACTATTGTTGGGAAGCGAGTTACTATAATATACAATACTAGCTGACACGCGCAGCTTCGCCTGCGGGTAAATAGACCAATACCAATACTGCGGCCAATAAACAGATTTTTGTTGATATTTAACAAAGATTTAGTAGAAGATCCAGGGTTAAATACAGGCTACTTTAAATGGTATTTTCATACATTACGTACGACAATGCCGCACAATGTTTGCAATACTTGCCATCATGTAACCAGTTTAGTTTCACATAATTCAGGACAGGAGCAGGACAGTTTCCCATGTATCGGAACATTACTTGTTACAAAAATATACCAAACCGTTGTTCCTGATTTTTACTGAGACACAACAAGTTAATAAAAATTGATTTGTACAAGTTAATAAAAAATGATTTGAACAAGTTAATAAAAATTGATTTGAAATTGATTTATCATGACATTCAAAGGAAATAAATTCTTTCATTATATCATAAGATAGCAAACAAGCAGATGACCAGTGGCGTATATAGCATGGGTGTCACCCGATGCGGTCGTTATAGTACCACCCCTACACAGAAAGCTGTATATGGTACTAAGGTGAGTTGAAAAAGCGACGGTGGCTGCGTATTAAAGCGTCCAAGGTTCAAATTCGTATTTTCTCAACTGTTGATTAATGTAACTAATCACTGCTGGCTATACGTGCCATGGAAAGCATATTAATTTGGTCTTTTTGTGCCTTGTTTTTTTTTTATAAATATTTTTGAGTTGCATTTTTTCACGATCACCTATTCGAGGATGACAGTCCTGAAATGGGTGACACACGGGATGTATCTCCCTCGCCACTTCGCTGTAGCTACGCTACTGCACATGGCTCTTAATTGAAAGAGACTATCATCTTTTGTAGACAACAAAGATGTTAATGATGCGTTGTTATCATTGTGGCGGGGTCTTAATACCACATGAATAAGTTTATCGGCTACCTTACCCTCCAAATCGGCAAATGACAATGACAAACATTGACGATATTGCGACAAGAACAAGACAATACAGAAATCTACCACCTAGTAGCCACAATAATGGCTACTAAGTAGTAGATTAAGGTAGGTAACAAACTTCCTGGCAGAATGGTAGATGGTCTATTCCATAAAAGAAGCCTGCACCAACATAGGAGATACAGTACTGATGAGTTTTACTTTTTATTGATGACACTCTGATACAGTTATCTTAAAAAAAAAGAAAAAATATTCTGACGTATTTTCCTTTGCTGGATTGTTTAGTTTAGTAATAATTCACCTGTTTGTCAATTGGCAAAATGGGTCGTGATTCTAACCAGCGGAATTTACAAATTTTTTATGACCTATTACCCTAATTGTGTTTCACGTACTAACCAAACTTAAGGGATAGGTTTAATAATACTATCACCAGAATCTAAGCTATTTTCTAAGCTATTTTAACTTATTTATTATCTAAAACATTTTGACTTTCGATAACGAAAAAATCTTACTAACACTTAGGCTCTACTCGGAGACCGAACCCGATATCTTATCATCTAAGTCGAATAAGTAACCGGTTAGACTCTTTAAAGCAATTGTTTCTTAATAAAATTGCTTAACAACGAAATCTTTAATTAGAAATCAAAGTGTCCTACCATTCAATGTAAATGTTGTGAGCGTGGATCTTAACCGAAATTCAACGATTTCTGAATTGATGTATTTTAGTGCGATTTTGTTATCGATTTCTAAGGGAGTCATCTGTGTCATCAATCGAATCGTGTAGAATTTAAATTTACCTATTAATTATTTTACTAATTTTCTTTAGGAATTTTATGAAATACAAAAATGGTACAGTTAAATTTATGTCGATTATTGAGTTCATCGGAATCGAAACACAAATGTGTCATGATTGGTTAAAAGACTGAATATAACAATAGTTTTTTGGAGGAAGTGATCATCCACAAATTCCAGAATTAAATTTTTTCCAATACTAAAAAATATGTTAAATAAACAAGCAGATGGCTCCCTGATGGAAACAGATAACCATCGGCTATTGATACCAAAGTTGTTAATGGTGCGTTGCTATCAGTGTGGCGAAGTGTTATTGCCACTATTTCAAGTTTACCGGCTACCTTACCCTCCAAACCCTATCACGACATTGACAAACACTGACGCTATTGCAGCTGGAATAAATAAGATAGTGGAATTAGATCCAGGCTAGACAATGCAGACCTCTACCACCTAGTAGCCACGACGCCTAGCAGACGAGTTACTACTGACTCGCATAGCCAATTGTTCGCTTCTTACGAACTGCCTGTCAAAACGGCAGACAGTCTATTCTTCAAAGGAGTCCGGACCAACACGGTGTAAAATAAAATACACAATCTCAAAATTACAATTTATTCGTTAATTACATTAATTAATTTACGGCTTAATACAGATAGAATTTAACAACAAAAATAAGTAAACATTATTTATTATAATTGCTTACAATTAAAGATCGATAACTAGCAATGTTCGATGTTAATAATGGTACATCCCTACCTTTTCCTGAAAAGTCTATGCTACCGAAGGACAAGCGGCACGTGTAAAGTTCTCTTTTGTAAAAAAACGAAAATGGTGCCGACAAACGAAGACCGCGAGATGGCGAAAGTCGCCAAGGTGAAACAATGAAACAGACAGCGACAAGGTGTTGTCTTTTTTAAAATATTTGCCTAGTTCTAGGGAAATATAAGTAAAATTGCGAATATTATTCTCGCCGTGTTGGTCCCGGCCTCCTTTGAAGAATAGGCCAACTGCCGTTCTACCAGGCAGGTCGTAAAAGGCGACCGATTGGCTATCGAGTCACTAACATCGTGACTACTAGGTGGTAGAGTTCTGCATTGTCTCGCCCGGGTCTGGTACCACCGCCTTACCTATTCCTGCCGCAATAACGTCAATGCATGTCGCTGTCGTGTTCCGGTTTGGAGGGTAAGGTAGCCGGTAAACTTATGCATGTGGCATTAGACCTCGCCACAAGATAGCAACGCACCATTAACATCTTTGGTGTCTATAGGCGATGGTTGACTCTTTCCATCAGGAGACCCATCTGCTTGTTTGCTATCTTATAATATAAAAAAAAAAAAAAAAAAATATTAAAAAACGATATCTTTTTATTTTCAGAAATAAAGTCATTTTAATATTTTTTTCAGTAATGCCTTTAACCGACCTATATGCCTCTTTCGGATCGGACAGGGTTTTCTTTACACATTGTATATCATAAGATAGCAAACAAGCAGATGGGTCTCCTGATCGTAAGAGTCAACCATCGCCTATAGACACCAAAGGTGTTAATGGTGCGTTGCTATCTTATGGAGAGGTCTAATGCCACATGCATAAGTTTACCAGCTACCTTACCCTCCAAATCGGAACACGAGTGACAAGCACTGACGCTATTGTGGCAGGAATAGGTAAGGCGGTGGTACCAGACCCGGGCGAGACAATGCAGAACTCTACCACCTAATACTAGTAGTAGGGACTGGAATAGGGGATAAAAGTTTGCATAAATGTTATGTTGATGACATGTTTTTCTACTGACTACTCGTGGACGAAGTTTAGCGGATCAGCTACTAACTTATAATCACGCACTGTACTGCGTATTGATTAAAACAAATAATATATGATAGTTGAGCAGTTTCCCCGTGTTGGTGCGAGCTCCGTCGAAGAATAGACCTGCCGTTCTGCCATGCAGGACGTAAGAGGCAACCAATTGGCTACACGTATCACTACCGATTGGCTATCGAGTCACTACCATCTTGGCTACTAGGTGGTAGTGATCTGCAACGTCTCTCCCGGGTATTTGGTACCACCGTTTTACCTATTCCCGCCGAAATAGTGTCAATGCTTGTTATTGTCGTGGTCCGGTTTGGAGGTTAAGATAGCCGCTAGACTCATGCACGTGACATCGCCACACGGATAGCAACGCAACATTAACATCTTCGGTGTCTATAGGCGATGGTTTGTCCATCCAACAGGAGAGCGATCTGCTTGTTTGCTATCTTATGATATTTGAAAAAAGACCCTAACTGCGGCTTCGCTCGTAAGATTATTACTCCCTGTAACCTTTACTTATTACATACTCATATTACTTACTAAACAAATTAATATCACTTTTGTAGTTTTTGTTTTTCAACCCCAAATAAACATTCATAATATACAATATGTTTATTTATTCTTGGATTATAAGACTAAAAGTTTTTTTATAAGTATAAATTAATATATTGTTAACAAAGATTGCCGTTTTTCTATTTTCACTCTTTTATAAATATTTCCAATTAGTTAGCAAGATACAATTATAATTTGTGAGTTTAATATAACCGGAACAAAACTGTATATTACAGTATTAAAATTTCAGCATTTATAGAGAAGAAAAATACTCCGAATTACAAAGTTAAAGGGCACTTAATTGAGTTTGTTCAGGACAAAACAAAGAAGCAAAACTTTTTAAATTGAGTGTCCGTGAAGTGTTGGCTACATGTTGATCTTTGCGACTGTGAAACGAGCTACCTGACGTCCCAAGTTAATATTTTCTTTACCGAAATGCAATGTTTCGTAGCTAAAGTAACGTTACTATTTATATGTATAGTCAAATAAGTTCGGTGTTTTTATACCTAATCATAAATATATATTTCGGCTGATTATTAGAATATATTAATAGCATATTTAGCATATAGTTGTATTATAAGCATATAGTAGAAAAAAATATTCCCATTCCGATCCAAAAGGGGCATATGTAAAAATAATTTAATTATCCTATTTACGAAATCTAGCGATCGCTCTATAGTCGAAATTAAACCATAGACAAAACCATAAATTCTCTTCGTAGTTTGACTTACTTAAGCCATGAACAGAATAGGATACGAGTGTGTATGTTATAAATTATGTCTAATAATAATAATCTTTGGTAATTTCTCCCATTTTACAATAATTTCTCCCATTTAACATTTAATTGAATACTAGTAAGCGTGGGATTGTTTGGTGTAAATGATTTCTAATACGTGATCCCTCGTGTTGGTCGGGACCCCTTTGAAGAATACACCATCTGCCGTTCTGCCAGACAGTTCGTAAGAAGCGAACATTGGCTATACGAGCCACTACTACATTATTCATTCTTAAAACCCGGAAACACAACTGCAAGACTTCTGGTATTTAGGATGTTCATGTGTGGTGGTGATCACTTGTCAAAAGAACCTCTCACTTATTTGCCTCATCATCTTTAAAAATTAAACTGTGCCTGATCTTACATCTTCAAGTGCGCACGATTTTCTTAAAAAAGATCGTAAGATGTTTTTATCAAGAGTAAATATTGATAATTGATAACCCTTAACGACGGGTAAACATCGGACATTTAATCAAGTCTACAAGTGGAAGGCAATCAGGCCTGAGTAGCGGTTCCGAAATTAGAATTGAATGTAAATGTGCGGGCTTTATCAGGGATTATAGTGTTCATGTCTGGGAACGGGAGATAGTTGGGTGCTGGCCGCTGCTTCGTTATAATACATGGTGTTACTAGCCAGTTTTAAGAGAACTCTTCGTAGTTTAAAGAAAAATTGTAATGCTTGAGTTTCTAATTCACACACTTACATTACTTCACCACATACAACATCCTACTAGTTAGTTAATTTGTGTACTACTCTTATTTATATATGAATAAGGCTTTTTCCTTTTTGCGTTGTAAAGTTAAACATTTTTCACAAATTCGAGATTTTTTTATACTTGATAATATGTAATTTAAAAGCGACGTTTCAATATAATCAATATGTATTTATGCCAAATGAATTGATGGTCTTTGAGTCAAGACTACAACACATTATATTATTATTAAAAATATATAATCACTAGCATCTTAGCTAGAGAATGGCAATATATTCATAGTAAGTTTAAGTTATTCGAATAGAGTTATGATGCACCATCTCTTTTAATTATTTTCTTAATAAATGAGGTTGACTAGAAAGGATTCCCTTAGGCGTTAAGTTAAACCTATGTACTTTTTGTATGTCTATAAATATAAATAAATAAATATATTATGCTAGTAAATTGCAGTGGAGATCCGAAAGCAAAATAAAAAGTCTTTACGAGGTGGGCGTAAGCTAAGCTAGAAACGGTTCTATTTAAAGTAGCATTTTAAATCATAAAGTCGCTTTTAGAATAAATTATTACCACTATACAGTGTACCTATAAATAATTACCAAAACCTAAAAATATTTTCCAACAAGCGCCTGTATTTATAATAAATAGAAATTTAATCAGAAACCGTAATTTTCCCAAAAAATCCTTTTATTAGATTGGGACACTTGTTGAAACGAAGAATTATTTTGAAATAAAAAATGTATATCCAAATACATTTACATTATGTGAATACAATACAATTACAATTTACCTACTTAGAGTTTCGATATGAAATACCTTAAACCCTTAAGATAAAAAGATACATAATAAATTATAATCGTGATTAAATTCGGTAGTAAAGTAGGAAATATGAAGGATATTATTATGTAGGGCTAAGTATGAGCTACGTAATAAACAAGTTAAAATAAATAAAATGAGTTAAATTCACTGGGCTATCCATATTCATGCTTAAATATAAAATATCATATCATTAACCTTTGTAAACTACGTGTACGCACATACATCTACTCATATGGATCAGAATATAATGGTCGAAAAGCTGCCGCGAGGCACCCGTATCCCACCTCTTTAACAAATTTTACTGCCGACTAATCCGCCCTTTTCGCAACCCTTGCGATGCGTGTACACTGCTCCTACTTCAAATTCTATGATAAATAAAATATATCACGATATCACTCAATTACACTATTCATTGTTAATCACTATTAGGTACTACTCTACGATAAATAAAATATATCACGATATCACTCAATTACACTATTCATTATTCATCACTATTAGGTACTACTCACTACCCGGGTTTTTATAATAATTGAACTTTTCCTAATACTGATGTATATATTTTTGATATTAAAAATTACACCCGAAGATCAAAATTTACACACAAACCCAGGAAACAAACATGCTTAAAACACAAATTCTTGTCCCTTTTTGGAACAGAACCTGAGCACCCCAATTGCGTAATTGGGCTACTAACCACTCAACTAACGTTAAATAAGCCCGTGTTGATCCGGGTAAAAGGCTGTAAAATATCAAGCAGGCATTGGCTACACCTGTCACTACCATCGTGACTACTCCTAGGTGGTAGAGTTGCACAACGGCTCGTCCGTAGTATCAGTAAAGTATCAGTGCTTGTCATTGTCGTACTCCACTTTGAAGGGTAAGGTAGCCGGGAGACTCATGCGTGTAGCATTGCCATACCGCCACACGAATAGCAACGTAACATTAACATCTTTGGCATCTATAGGCAATGTGTTTTCCCTTTCTATCAGAGAGCTTTCTGCTTGTTTGTAATCTAATCACATATGAAAAAATAGTATTTTTTGATAAAATATAATATTATCATCAGCAACTACCATATAAAAAATCGGTGGAATAGAGTAAAACTGACGATGCTGAAACCAGAGTGATCTAGAGCACAAATCTATATTTCCCAGAAAATTAAGAAAATGTGTTTAATGTTGCTGTTAGAAATTCATGAGCTTTACATTATTATTTTTTTAGTTAAATGCACTTCTTTTGAATTTTATTTAATAAGCAATGATAAAACAATTAAGTTCACAGTTACTGTATTCTTAACTGTTTTATCGTTGCTTATTTACCGCAGACCATATTATATGGTATATATACTATATTTACATAGCGAACTCTTAGTCAGTTGTTTGAGTAGAGAACGTTTATGAATAAATATAAATATTCACAGATCAAATATTAGTCAACGATACTAATACATAGAAACACATATATAAATACTGGAATATATTTAATAAACACCCAAACCCGAAAATACAAACATTTATGCTCATCACATTAATGCATGATCCCGTCGGGTATCGAAACCGAGCCTCGTCGATTGCGTAGTCAGGGTCGCTAACCACTCGACCAACGGCGCGGTCACCAATTAAGTTTCTTACGAGCCTATTTCATCAGTGAATATCACAGGTTTGATAAATATTATTACAAACTCGAGCAACAATTCAGAACAAGTTAATTTTTTATATTTTAGATAACTTACTTGTACACATTTTATAACTTGATATGACAACATTTGTGTGTCTGTATGTATGTTTTTACGCCAAACATTGGAACTAGATTTGCCTTGTTGACTGGAGTAGGAGAAATGAGTGCATTACGTAACTGTTTTAGGATGCCAAATTCCTAACTATGTATAAACACGATAGTTTTGAAGACACTTGACCTCTACGAGATTATTAACTGTTTTAGTAGCCTGTATGATCATAATAATATGATTAAAATAATAAATACGTGAACAGTGTACGTATACCATATCATGTCTTGTTCACAGTTACCAGTGAGACGGCTATTATCCCTTATAAATCTAGGTTATGCCGGCCGGATTAACTTAGAAATATACTTACGTTAAATTAATTTGTGGACGCGTGTCCAATAAATAATTGAGTTTATAAATGCTGTTTAAATTTAAAACATTGCTTACATGTGGTAATGATTAATATAAATTGTAAACGATACCCAAAGACGACTTTTTATATCCTAAGCTTGATATCATCAACCCATTCTAACAAACAAATTTCATTTCATCTCATTTCATTACTAGTACTATAAAAATAATTCGTAATGTAAAATATATTTTAATACAGTAAAACTGTAGCAACCGACTCCCATTTCCTATAACTCCGGAATCCTGCATCAGATCTTAACCAAATTTAAATGGGACAGCACTGGGTGTATTTCGAAATCGGTTCATGAATGATTGAGTTTGAGGTAACAAACATAAAACAGCGATACAGCCGAATTGAAAACCTCCTCCTTTTGGTAAGTCGGTTGATTATTATATAATGGACTGTTGACATTGACTTATATTTTATTAGTAAGTCAATGCCCGTTGACCATAATAAAATTTATAGGATAGTTGTTCAATTCCCGATATAGGGTTAATATATGTGATAAGCATAGATGTTTTAAAGTTCTCGGTGTTTATTAAAACTAGCAGCTACTCGTGATTTCGTTCGTGTGACCAAAACTTATAAAGTCGGGTAAAAAGTATCCTATGTCTTCTGGATGATGTAGCAATCCAAAAGTGAAAGAATTTTTAAAATCAGCCAAGTAGTTTTTGAGTTAAATTGTATCAAACAAACAAACAAAAATTAAATCTCCTATCTTTATAATATCGAGTCAGTGCTATACACGTAAAAACGTAAAGACAGACAGACTGACTTTCACATTTATATTATTATTAGAAATAGAATGAACGTGCAAATCGTGTAACAGTACCTACAAGTGTTTTGATTTCAAATAGTCATCATTTTGTATCTTTAATTAGAATAAGTATCGAGTCGAAGTAACATCCGTAACTATCATTAAAGTTTCTTAAGTGATCCTGATCACGGCTGTCAATCCCGGCAACCGCGCATTACGGTAAATGGCTCGAGAAACGGGATGGGATTCCGACTGAGGGCGGAAATAGTAACATGCAACGTTATTTGGCTACTTATGGACAATAAAACAATGTTACACGATACCCGGACCCAGGAAATAGGGTATTATCTAGTGGAATTTTTGTATAATGTTTTGAAGTTATTAATTTTATTCAATCAATTAGCTAAGTTTATTTATAGTGTTGTACTATAAAATTAGCTTGTTGGTTTAGCGACACCAGCCTTCAAATAACCACACGATGTTTTGATTTCGAATTCCTGGTCGGGCACTTCATGTTAATGATTTTTCCAGTTACAAGTTTTAACAATTATATAATATAATAAAATATATTATAATTATATAATAAAAAAACAATAATTTGACCAAGATTAGATTATTGTATATAATTTGTCTATAGACAGGTAATTTGTTATCTGATTATAGCTCTAGTTAGTTGTAGGTGCAGAGTTCACACGTTTGCTCTACCCATGCAAGGCTGCGTACGTGGCGGTATTTACTTATAGCTAGCGACCTGCCCGCGGTTTCACCCGCGTAGCTTTTGTTCCCGTGGAAATATCGGAAAGGTTTATATACCAAAACTTTCCTCAAAAATCAATGTATCTATTAAAAAAACCGCATCAAAATCTGTTGCGTAGTTTTAAAGATTTAAGCATACATAGGGACAGACAGAGAAAGCGACTTTGTTTTATACTATGTAGTGAAGTTTTAAAGGTAAAAAGATGGCTTAATAATAACTTTACATTATAATAACCCTACATTTTTTTATATCATAATAACATAGCAAACAAGCAAATGGCTCTCCTGATGGAAAGAGAAACCACCGCCTATATTTAATCATAAATGTTAATGGTGCGTTGATATCCGTGAGGCCGGATAGCAATTCTGTTGGCGTAAGTCTACCGGCTACCATACCCTGCAACCCGTAATACGCCAATGACAAACAATTGACGCTATCACGGCAGGAATAGGTAAGACGGTGGTACCAAATACCCTGGTAAATCATAGCGGAACTCTACCACTAAGTAGTTAGGATGATAGTGACACGTACAGCCAATTGGTCGTTAGTTTATTTTTCAAAGGAAGCCGAACCAACACGGAATATTCAAAATTTAAACTACAATTGACATGTTCTTGTATAATTAAGCCACCTTCTTGCTTCATGTGCTTCAGACCTGCTAAACTATTGAAATTAGCCCCAACACAACACGTCACATTTATTTTAAGTGATCGAGGAGTCGGGGTGTCAGCAGATTTTCCTGGTTGCATCAGGATTTTTGATCCACTTAAAGAACCATCCCTTTCGTATCTCTTAAATAAGATTTCGATTACACAATGCGATTTCGATTACGCAACACACTACGTTTTTGAATGTGCCGCAAATTATACGGCGCAGTCGCTGAACACGCGTGAAACTTGAATAAAATGAAATGTATGCCACTGAAACCAAAAGATTGAAAATGTTT
This sequence comes from Apodemia mormo, assembly GCA_036924255.1. Taxonomy (NCBI): domain Eukaryota; kingdom Metazoa; phylum Arthropoda; class Insecta; order Lepidoptera; family Riodinidae; genus Apodemia; species Apodemia mormo. The sequence continues at coordinate 33,730,238 of JAUPFN010000008.1, read as the reverse complement.
GATTTAAAGAGACACATCAAATTTTTCTAAATTTTTTTTTTCATTTAACCATAGCATAGCCAACAAGTTCTTCTAATGGATACGTAGAGATAACCGTCACATATTCACCAAAGATGTTAAAGACACGTAGCCTGTTGTAGGCATTTAATGCTACACACACAAATTTATCGGCTACCGTACCTTCCCAAACAAACCAAATCATTACATCCCATTTTCTATGAAGAATTGTTGCCAACTATCTACTGTTACCGATTATATGGCAAACCACAACCAAAATATATTATATATATATATCTATACACGTATACATACACATAAATAAAATTGAGTGTCTGTCTGTATTTTAGAAATAACGACGTTTCCTTATGTGCTTTTTGTTATTTAAACGATACCAAGGCATAAACAAACAAGGGGGCGTCCATAAATTACGTAAGGTGTTTTTTTTAATTTTCTGTCCCTCCCTCCCCCCTTGGTGAAATGTCGTGAGATTTTATTCAACCCCCTCCCCCATCCCCCAATCGAGATTTTTCAAAATTTGGGTTTCTTAAATATGTAAACGCGTTGGATTTTTATTATAAAAAGAAAAAAAAATTGCTTCGTGATTTTATTTACGACTAGTTAAGACTAGTAATCAATATTGCTGAGTTATGTCATAACAACTTAACAATAGAATACTTAAATCGTAATTACTGCGATTAAAAAAAGAATGTCTACTCCTCTGATAGTGGCGCGAAATCAAAGGACGGGCTACACTGTACCGTAAATTCAGATTAAATTGAACTATTTGGTATAAAACAAATATGATGATTTGGCATTCAGTATTAATGTATAGCGTCGAAGTATGAATGAAATTATTTTCTTTCGAACGAATTAGTGAATAATCTTAATCGTGTTACGATTACGCTTAAGATTAAATCTTAAGCATGTACAATCTGGATAATGGACCAAAATAGTATATTTTTTTCTGTTTCAATCAGAAAAAAAATTGCGTGATATTTGCCGAGACCCCCCCTCTTCCCAACGTAAGATTAGATGAGATTTGACTCGTCCCCCTCTCCCCCTTAAACATCTCACGTAATTTGTGGACGCCCCCCAACCTTTTTCGTATTTTTTATCCATCTATCTCCCGGTGTTTCTATTTAAATAAGATAAGCTTTGGAACGGCTAAACAATTTTATTACCACTTTCACTAGATTGTAGAGGAGTTTATAGGGCTACATATACATATAATATTTTACCAAGAAACATTTAGAATTAACGTATATTTAGAATAAACGTGTTAATTTTTGGATAAATAAATATAAGACATCAGCTGAAAACTAAAATTTAGCACATTCTTTTTTGTATTTACAACTAAATATCACCATATAAAAATCATGTGGAAGATTAGAAATATTATTAACAAATTATTTGTTTTAGAGATTTTTTTAGCCTGTTTTCGGAATTTTATATGATCAAGTAAAGTACATTATATCATGTAATGAGTTAGCACATTATTTAGATAATATCTTTAGCTATATCGTGTAATTTTTGTAAAATTGTTATGTAACAATTAATACAAAAAACGTGATTTAATAAACCAGTTTCTTCCCGTTTGTCGCGATGTCTCGCCTTAAATCACGCTGCTGATTAATAGTTCTCCTAGTTTTTAATCGGCAAATGATTAAACAAACGTGTCACTATCATCGTAACTAGTCGTATATAGAACCTTGATATGTTTCGCTCGGGATTCGGGTAAGATACACCATCTTACCTATTCCTACTACAATATCCTTACTCCTCCCTCCTTATTATTATTCTTGTTTTAAAAAGTTGGATATATTAGCTTACCCCTTGTTGATGTGGGCTTCTTTTTGAAGAGTAGATAATCTACCAGGCAGATCGTAAAGGGCGACCTACTGGCTATACGTGTTACTACCGCCGTGTCTATACTAGGTGATAGAGTTCTGCAGCGTCTTACCACTTGTCGGTTGTCGGTGTCGGTGTCGGTTGGTAACAAGATGTCTTTGGTAATAAGTAAGGTGGTACCACCACCTTACCTATTACCAATAGTGTTAATGTTTGTCACGGTCGTGTTCCGGTTTGGAGGGTAAAATTGCCGGTAAACATATGCACGTGGCATTGCCATCCCGCCATCAAGCAATGCACTAATAATAAGGTTATTACCTTGGTGGCTAAAGGCAATGATTTTTCTTTCTATCAGAAGAGTCATCTGCTTGTTTGTTATCTAAAGATATAAAAAAGTTTTGATGAAGCATTACATCCCTGCCACATCGATGATAACACACCAATAACATCTGTGGAGTTATTATTAACTATCTATGCGTGTTCCGATACGGTAGCCGGCAAACATATGCATACATACAAACGTATTTACTTTTCTTTCCATTAGGAAAGCTATTTCAGGGATATAAAGGGGGGGTGCCGGCCCATCGCCTTCAACTTTATAAGGCTCAAATTCGGCCCCACATGGAGTACTGTTCTCATCTCTGGGCCGGAGCTCCTCAGTACCAGCTCCTTCCTCTTGATCGCACTCAGCGTAGAGCGGTTCGAATCGTTGACGACCTGGCTATTTCGAAACGGCTCGACTCTTTGGCATTGCGCAGAGATGTTGGCTCACTCTGTGTCTTCTATCGTATCTTTCATGGAGAGTGTTCCGACGAGTTATTTGGATTAATTCCTGCCGCCGAATTCCATCATCGGACATCGCGTCAAAATTTGAAATTCCATCTTCACCATCTCGATGTCTGGAAATCCACAACTGTGCGTTTCTCTCGACACTTTTTCCCTCGCACTACTTTGTTGTGGAACCAATTACCGGCAGGGGTGTTTCCAAACGGTTACGACTTGGGGGCCTTCAAGAAAAGAGCTTACTCATTCTTAAAAGGCCGGCAACGCAACTGCAAGACTTCTGGTATTGTGGATGTCCATGGGCGGCGGTGATCACTTACCATCAGGTGCACCTCCTGCTCGTTTGCCCCCTCTTCTATAAAAAAAAAATGGGTGCAATTGACCCTTTCCCCTGAGTTGCGTTCAATTCTTTAAATTACTGGAATTATCTGAGATTTTTTAAATTAAGCAGGTGAAATTGGCTAAGTTTACTCACCCTGAAGCAAATAATGGATCCGCGCCTGAGATATTTGCTTATATAATTGAAAAAAAAATACAAATTACCAAACATCAAGTCATCAACTCAGTTCATGACAACATTCCAAATCAATAATATCAAAAGATGTTTTACCTTTATTTTCCGTATACCAAAGTTGGCAATAATATTCAGACGGGAGCATTATCGCTGTTTGACTTCACATTAAATCTTAGAGGCGGCCCATAAATAACACAAACTTTTATCCCGCTCGAAATAAGCACTCAAAAATGCAAAGAGCAGAACGGTATAGAGCACGTTCACTAAATTTATTTTGTTTCGCACAATTCAAATAACCATAATTCACCGGTAAAGGAACCTTCCTAAGCCTATCTAACGATATAATGAAACGCCATTAAGTTTGCAAAGTAATGGTTAAGTTTAGAGTGGAATCGTATTTACTTTCTTGCTTCCGGATAGAGATGTTACCAATTTATAGATCCTTCTTACGTTGATAATGCCAAAGTTTTAACTTAATGTTTATTTATTCATAAATTATGTATGTATTTGTTTGTGTTGGTTAACTAAAACTAACTAAAACTAAAAGAAATAACTTTTTTACATCGATTACAAAGCTAACAAGCAGATGAGTCTCCTGTTGGAGAGACAATCATCGCCTATAGACAACAAAGATGTTAATGGAGCGTTGCTATCCATGTATCTCGAAGTATTATACACGGGCAAGACGATGAGGAACCCTACCATATTTTTGGTGAATCCCACGGGAACAACTTGTTTTTCCGAGATAAAACGTCTTGATGATGATGACGACTTGAAATAGTAACAAAGTATGTCAAATTTCATCCAAATCGGGTCAGCCGTTTTGGTGCGAAATAGTAAAAAACAAACTTCCATCCATCCATCCATCTATCCTTAAAAACTTTCATATTTATAACACTAGCTGAACCGTACAATCCACTGTATTAGAAATTTTTTTGGTGAAACCCGCGATAACATCAATTTTTTCCGGGATAAATAAGTACTATATGCTATTTCAGATCATGCACAAAATTTCATCCAAGTCAGTTTAGCCGTTTTTGCATAATTGAGTAACATACATACATACATCCATCCGTCCATACATCCAAACATACAAACTTTCGCATTTATAATATTAATATAGATTTGTATGAAATGATTAGCAGCCGGTTTCCAAAACGCAAATTAATTTTAACAAGTAATTAGATCTGTGTTTAATATAATTTTTAAAAGCAAATGATCTATTAACACAGATTAATTGTTTATTAAAATTAATTTGCGTTTCGGAAACCGGCCGTTAGTATACTACAACCCTCAAGGGTAAACGCGTATATTACCATGAAGAGATACTTTATTCATTTAATACACGTAATTGATTATTTGCTTTTTATTTCAATTAAAGTTTTATTTATAAAATATAAAATCATCCATTATTTCAGCTTTCGAAAGAGTAAGTTCCATTAAGATCTCCTGCAAGCAGCCACGCGTAAAGCGCTGAAGCATTAAACTCGCTGAAGGACCCGCCGCCATCTTGCTCCATGTAATTAGGTGGTTTGTATTCAATGCACGCGGCCCGTATGAATTTTACCTATTGTCTGACATTGGACCTCGTAGCTATATCATTTTACACTTACCTTACGCTTGCATTTTAAACAAACGTAATATTCACATAGTAATAGGTATTATTACAATAAAATATAAATCATTAAACTTCTTACGACCCTTCCATCTTAAGCTTTAATTGCTATCGTAGGAATACCAATATTATAATATTGTATCTGAATACGAGTATGGAGAGATATAGGTGCCGAGGAAGATCAAGACTGACCAATTATAATTATGATCGGATGCAAAATTATGAAATGATTATGCTATCCGATAGTAGTGTTAAGAGTCTTCGTAACTCTAGGTACTATCTTCGGATGACTTGTAAAAAGGGAAGAAATAAGATACTCGGTTCTCTAAAATTAGTGAAGATATTTAGATATCAGTTCTCTAGCCTTGCCACAACAGATGGGCGGATTTGCATTACAATGAATCACAGACCACATCAATACTCATTGAATGTACAGGCAGGCTCTATATGGGTTTATTAAACACATTTTTTATAAAAAAAATTATCAATATTTTAAAAAAGCCTCACACAAGGGACTGCGAAAGCTTGTTTATAAATAAAATGTGGCAAGATTGATTTATAACAGACTAGGCAATGAGGTTTTAAAAAGTAGCAAGTAGACATATCATTAAACTTTTTTTGCTTGTATTATGTCATAGGATAGCAAACAGGAGGGCTCTGTTTATGGAAAAAGATAATCATCACTTATAGATACCAAAGATGTTAATAGTGCGTTGTTATCTATTGACTCAGATGTAAAGCACATACATTAATTTACCGATCACCTAACCCTCCAAAGTGTAACACGTGAGCTGCAAGCGTTAACGTTGTTGTGGCAGAAAAAAGTGATGCTGTGGTACCGAACTTGAGCGAGATATTGCAAAGGTAGACTTTGGCTAATCCCTTGCCTTTAAGGTACTTCCTGTTAGAATAGCATATAGTCTATTCATCAAAATGGGCCCAGACTGACACAGGTAAAATCATCCTGATGATCCCATCACAACCTACGCAAGTTACACACATACAGCGTTGCCGCCGACGGCGTCTCAGCCCATTGTTTCGGCTTGGTAACACTCGAGACCCTGGTCAAAATTTTTTAACGAGTCAAAATCCTAATGCCACTTACTCTCCCACATATCGTCACGATACTGTCCTAAGCTGAGGCTAGGTCTCACAGGAGACACCCTTAGGGCGGACTCTAAGCCCATTTAACTTAAACTCTGGCTGAACATTCTGCTCGACCAAAAAGACCGATTTCGAAGTAATGATCAGTTGAACCAACTACTTTAGTTCATTTCGAAATATACATATTAAACTGTTGAATGAATGAAAGTATTCAGGAAGAAAATTAGATTATATATCCTCTTTTCAGTACTAACGCTTAAATTTAGTTTTTTCTAGGAAGTGTAAACTGTTAAACGGTACTTTATCCCTGTCAGTTATAATGCCGTAAATAACGTTGTAACAGTAAGTGATGAAATAAAAATAGCCGCACGTTAGCCTTCGCTCGACTTGTTACATAAATATGAAGTAAGTTTGTTAAGTTGCCTTTAGGTTTCACACCCAGAAAAGAAGTACGTCAAATAGGACCTTACCCAAAACTGTGACACTGCAATGCCACTTGACAGACACTACTTAACGGTACTATAAAAGGTCATGCTAATTTGCCATAAACAACGTTTATAAATTTTTCGGTTCTTAAATGATAGCTGGCCGCTAGCGACAAGGCATAACTTGCTTTTTTCTATTGATTGAACGATTTTTTAATACAACAAAAAGAACTAACCATATAGGTATTAGGTACACTCGCTTTGATGTACTGCACAGATTACGGCACACGTTGTGCCAATTGATTTTTATTTATATAGATGTAAGAAATTGTATGTTTGGATGTCTGTTCACGTGAAAACAGCTTAACGGCATTAAATATATCTGGTTGTATTGGTTTATAATATAGATTGACACATATTTTTAACCCTGAATTTTTTTTTGGGGAAATCACAAAATATTTGCACTACAACAGACTGCAGATTGCAGCTAGTATTGAATAATTGATGGTGATAGAGCAAACAACAAGTTATAATGTAATCAACACGATTGAATGGATAATAGCAACATTAAATATGAACAATAATAAAATATAGATCTTCTAGACAATCCCCTAACATTTAAACAAACACCCCGGATGAAAAATATGAGTAACAATGTCGGCTAATAGATATTTATGCATCGTTGGAAGCAATTTTCATGAAGGCTTTAGGGCTTGTGGACTGTGTATTTCATAAACCGTCGTTAACAAATTCAATCAGCTGGTGCTGTTTACCAGAAACAGCTTTCCGCTATCCGTATTATGTTATTAAATTATATCAAACACAATAACAAAATAATAGTCTGTTTTATAGAAATCCCCATTTTATAACATAATTGAACAACACTAATTTGTCTTGATACACTTTTTAATAGACGAGGAGCCAAATAGGCTAGAATCTTATACTTTATGATAAATGATCACCACCGTGGACAGCTGCAAAACTGGATATTTGCAGTTGCGTTGCAGAATATGTTTTAAAATTAACAAACGGGCGCTTAAAGTTGTATCCATTAGAAAATCCCTGTGACGATTGGTTACACAGGGTAATGGCAAGTAACTCACAAATCACAAAGCAGAAATACGTGCTTTCATTCAACAAGACAAGAAAAAAAAAGATATGTTTCGACATTTTTAAGGTTCTTTCACTGAAAAGGAAACACAGAACCCTTATAGGATCACTTCGTCGTCCGTCTGTCCGTCTGTCAAGGCCCTAGTTTTCAGGAACGCGTAGAGGTTCCAAGTTGAAAGGAGACTGATACTGTTGCATACAAACTTGGACCCCTTTGTAATAAGATGAATATTATGTTAATTAATAGCTAGTGTAACGTTATATAAATACTGAAAATTTTACAGATTTTTGCAATCTGAGAACAGAGATATAAGATATTCACTAGAAGTAAGGTTACGGTACTATGGCATAGTTTAACTCACTGTAACCGTTTACTATTATATAAACAACTGATACATGAAATACAGGCAACTATGCTTCATGTTTATAAATTGACACAATACTAAAACACAGATTTTTGGAAAACACAAATTAAAGGATGCCTCTCTGTAGGTAGGTACGTAAAATAGCGAAGAGTGAATTCCGCGACTTGCGAGCCGTCAGTGATGTCAGTTGTAACTGTCACTTTCAGCTGTATTAAATCCACAGACACTAAATCGTATTAAGTTTGAAGTTACGTAATCAATCGATTATATAAATTGTATCGATTTTATATTTCTTTTTATATGATAAATGGTTTGTAAAATAATGATGGTACTTACTGTTGATTATACTAAATATTAATCAAAAATACACTTTTACATATACTTACGAGCTTATATTTCGATGAAAATTATTTACATAAATCGATTACAATTTTATCGATTATACATTTATAGTACCACAAACTTATTTTCGTGATTTCTTTTTTCTCAGAAAGCGGATTAAGCTCTTATTTTGAACTTTGAAATAGAAAAATAGTATCCTTTTTTTGAACCATACTTCAACCCTTTACATTTGGGCCCAAAAATCCCCTTCTCCTTTATATTAAATTCTCCAAGGGAATCAAAACCTATAGGGTACTTCTTTGTGTACCTAAGGTTACCTACAAGTTTATAGGAGAAGAACCTTCGCTATGTAAGTCCAACTCGCACTTAACTGGTTTTTTTATGATAGGTGGTTTTTAAACCACAATAAGACTTGGTCAACATATGAGTCAATTTTTATTAATAACATCCTTAGTATTACGGTGTAAATAATAATATTTACACCAAAAAAAATATTTATAATTTTGTAAAAAAGAGATCATTATACAGAAAAGATAAAATATGATAAGAGTAAATAAATGTGTTATTATTGCTAGCTCCCGACTAAAAACTAGGGGAGTTATTATTTTAACTTATGTATGTAAGCTCCCAAACGAAGGAACCAATTTGAGTGCAGTTTTTTTATTGAAAGCCCTGTCTTTTTAAATGATGACTTTTCAATAAAACTTGTTTAGCCTTTTCAAGCCACACCAAGTTTTAATGATGCGCAGTATAAATCCGCGTGGCCGGAGTTTCAATTCACAAGCGTACGCGACATGTCGACACGACTGTGTCAAGTACTGGCGTTATAGTAGATAGATATATAATGTAGATATATAGAATGTATAACTATTTCAATCTTAAAAGCTCTTTTTTTGTATGATTGATATAGGACATATTAAAAGAAAAATGGCAAGGTAAGAGAACTGTCCGTCCGTCCGCCCGTCCGGCTATGGTACGCAAGCCGGGTAAGATTTCACTAATTGAAAAAAATAATCCTAAAACACTCTATTGCTCAGTAATCATTACGTTTCATTCATTATAAATAGTTATTACGATACCTTGACTTTTAAGACCCGGCGGAAAGAAGCTGATTGAATTTCTCATTAGAAACCAGTACCAATTCAGAATAGTACCTGCTTAACGCATAATTATTTTCACCGCTAGCCGGTTTTTATATTCCTTAAGGAGAGCAAGAAAAGATCTTTTTACTGTAGTACACCTATGTATAGTATGAGTAATAGGGCTTATTGTTTCTCTTTCTAGGATAAAAATGAATCCTTACTGTCATTATAGGCTGTTATTTCTTACAAGTAATAGAGTCAATTTTTAATATGAAGCAAATAGTTATTAAATAATTTATTCGGTGCTTAAAAAATCAAGCTGACGAACGCTGGCTAATTCCAGAAAGCCATAATTTAATTATACTTTTGAACGTAAAAATCAAAGTTCAAATGAAACGTAGCCAGAGGATATAGGTTTCAAATGCGTGATCCGATAAATTAGTCTGCTCTATGTATGGCCTGTCTAGACGAAAGGCTCCGTTATCCAGTGAGCGTAGATTTTATTTGATTATGAAAAGATACTCCTGTGTACCTAAGAATAGATTATTCCTTTATCTGTCACTCAAAAGCTACTACTGTTTTTTTTTTGTTACAGCAATACATTAAAAATCTACTTATAAAATATAAAAGTATAATATATAATAATATAATATATAATAATATTATAAAAGTGAAAATTTGGACGTTTAAACAAAAAACCATGAATGAAATTGACCGAAATTAGGTATACAGGTCATACAGATTGGGCTAGTCTAGGATAGGCTTAAAACTGTTATCTCGGAAAATAACATTTTTACTCGTACTTAAGACCTAAGAAGTAATTTTTCTGGCTAATTCTCCAGCCCGAAACATGTTTTTATTTTATTTCATTTAATAATAGGATAGCAAACAAGCAGTTAGTTCTCCTGATGAAAAGAAATAACCATCGCCTATAGACACTGAAGATGTTAATGGCGCGTTTGGCGTTTGGCGGGGATGTTTCACAAGCATTAATTTACCGGCTATTTATTCTTCAAAACGAAACATTACAATCTCAAACTTTGACGCTATTGCAGAACTCCTTCACTTACCCACCTAAACCACAATTAAAGTTTTGCTCGAACCGGCAATCAAACCCGGATATTGAGAAGGTTTAATTATGTCATTAAAAATGAAAGTAAAAATAAATACTCCTTTTTAAGTATTTTAATAAGCTTTGTAAAAAAGTGTGAACAATTTAAAACGTTAACGCAATATTTATGACAATGCCTGTAAAATTTCAGCAATGAAGGAACGTGAGAAAGAACAAAACGAAACATCGCAAATTAAAAATGTACAAAAAAGAAACACGTAGGTTTGGGGACAGGTTATGACAAATATGTGAGCCGATGGTGTTAATGAAAATGAACCTTTGAAAAAGAGCAACGGAGCTGCCGTAATGTTGTTATGGCAGGTTTCCCTGAACGAAGTTTGCGAGTACACCATAACTTGAGGTGTGTATAGATAATAAATTTATTTTTATATACCAATTATACTTGATTTTATATTTAGCAGATTACCTCATTGGTTATAGTGGTATAATTGTGTTATAGTGGCCTATTGATTGTAGATCTCGTGGTCTCAGGTTACGTTCAGTCGATTCAGTTTCAGGTCGGTAAAATGACACTAGAAAGAACACGCGAGTGCCTTCGTGCGAGTGGACTCGACGCCTCATTTGGATAGGCCCTAGATGACAAACTGGTTAATCCTGGTAAATCAAATTTTTCTTTTATAAAATATATAATATTATGTGCATATTAATACGTTTTCGTATTCTGATTGGTCGATTGGCAGCTTGAGCGATTCATTCAAGGACTCATCAAACCTTTAATCTAGTAAGTTAAAAATTTGCAGTAATTTACTATTTATGGCATAGAACAAGTAAACAATTTCGTTTTTTTTTAATTTCACCCTTATGTTTGAGAAAAGTGGGAAGAAATTCAAGACTTCTTTTTTTGAACTGAAAAACCCAAACATTCGCATTCATGCTTATGGCAGAAATTAACCGTACATATTTCATCATTTTGAAAAAACAACGCCTAAAAGGTAATTTGAGGTTTTATTTTTTATTTTATTTCGTAGGATAGGAAGCAAGCAGATGGCTCCTCTGATAGAAAGAGACAAATATCACTTGCCTGGCCAAAATCTTTAGTGCCTACCGTATTGAAAACGCAGCCACACACTTACGAGTATATGATGCGTTGCAAGAAATCGAGTCCATCTTTCTTATATCTTAACTGTTTAAATGTACATAATGCTTAATTTTTATCTAAATACTTGCTTACAAAAACAAGTCAACTTCGGAATAGACGAATGTTTCTATTACAAAATCATAATAAATCATGGGAAGTACAAACTACGCATTCAAAAACAATTACGAGGGCGTGTTGGGAGGCTGCCTAATTGGTATGAGATTTGCAAGTGTTTCTAATTGCGTTGAAATTTACGAATCCAAGGCGATCACTCACGACGCCATCAGGTTAATTAAACCATTTGTCTGACAATCCGTTGCTTGCCGATACAAAACAAGTACAGGCTATTTTTGGTGTAATGATTGCGAATGGGGTGAAAGGGTTAATTAATCGTCTTTCTATAAGATACAAGTTTGTTTATACAAATATCATGAAGGTAAAAAGGTTTAAATAGAATCACGTTGAAAAAAACAAAAATGTTTTCAGCAGGATTTCCCTTCTTTACGATAGTTGCTCATGACAATTTAAAGGGTTGAGGGATGGTTTATTTCAAAAAATGTTTCAGCACTTATTTTTCAATTTATAATAAAAAGTCTGTATATTTGTATAATTATCAGATCTCCAGCATAAAATTAAGTTTGTATGGGATAACTCATACAAAGTTCCATCCTATAATTTAAAGGGTGAGATGTGACTTACTAAAAATACTGAAATATATATATTACTAGCTGTGCCCGCAACTTCGTTCGCGTGGAAAAAATTCTAAAATAAAAACCCTCATAGTTCCCGTTCCCGTGGGATTTCCGGGAGGATAGTTCTTAATCCTATGTCCTTTCTTGGGTCTCAAACTATATTTGTACCAAATTTTATCCAAATCGGTTCAGTGGTTTGGCCGTGAAAGCGTAACAGACAGACAGACAGACAGACAGACAGACAGACAGACAGACAGACAGAGTTACTTTCGCATTTATAATATTAGTATGGATTATCATTTAAACAAGGAGTCCCTTCATCAATTTTCAGAGCTCTTGCATTAAATTTGCGGAAGTCTTCTATAAAACACTATTATTAAGGGGTCGAGGGATAAAAGTTTCAAGTTTTTTTTATTGATTGTATACTAACACCAGTTTAAATACAAAATAACAATTTTCTCGAACTTTAGTAAGTACCCTAAGAGTTTTGACGATCATCAGTGAGCCAGCGACGAAATCACTTTTTTTAGATATCGATAAAATCTAAAGTACAAGAGCTGTGCAACACAATTCAAACTTTATATTATTAATAAGTCAACTGTTGACATCATATCCCGGGAATTTGTTAAAAATGATAAGCCATGTAATCTTAGTATGTATGTGTCTTTCTATATGTCCCGTAATAAATTAATAACGGCTTATTGAGAACTCGCGATTGCGCAAAGATGGAAATTTTAGTCTGCCTGTTTATAAATATGTCTTGTCATAATTGAGAAATTTCTTGACCGATATAGATGTAAATTAGTATACACTGAGAACTCGCTATATATAATATTTTTTTATATCATAAATGAAACTATAACACAAAATTATCCTTTAAATTTTTATTATATTTTTTAAAACATTATGATTAGGGCACGCGCAGCAGTATAATATTTGTAATATTAATATTTTTTAATATGCAAGATTTTGATATTTTTTTTTTTTAATTTTGTATCAAAGATAGATACATTTTGTACAAATAAATAAAATTGAAGTGTCTGTTTGTAACACTAAAGTAACCGCTTTTAACTAAATGCATATGGATGTATATACTGTACATATACCAAAATAACATTTTTTACAATTTTTTTCTGTCTGTATATCTGTCTGTCTGTTTGTTCCGGCTAATCTCTAAAAAAAGTTTTTGATTTTATCTCGCAGAGAAACCCCAAGCATAGCTCACTCCATAACTCGTTGAGCGACCACAAGCTTTTTTAAGAGGCTCATAGTTACAGACCACGTCACGGCATCATTGGTCATCATTGGTAACACGCAGTATGCACTGATTAAAGACTTTTTTCTTTAAGCTTTGTGGTATTCTGGATAGGAAGACGCTGTGTAACTTCCCGAACGCTGCCCAGCCGAGTTGGATTTATCGATTGACTTCTTTCGATTGACGTCAAAAACTTCGAAAATCGAGTCCCCGACCAAACTATATTGGACAAAACATGGATATTCTGGATATTTGACATGATCTTCTTCTCGTCCATGTCCAAGAATACTTGAAAGCTAATTTATTTTTTGTTATTTTAAGTATCTATAAAGTGTATTGGCAAAATATTAGTTCAGGATTCTGTCAACGTAACTTAGATTTCCGAGATTAGCAGCAGCAGTACTAAAGACACCCAATGACAATATAAATACCTAATCACAGACTAATAAGGAGATAACCTTACTAATTTCAACTTTTAATTACTATTCCCCAAGTTCAAAAAGTATTTATTAAATGTAAATAAGTTATGAAGTTGATATAGAATCTTACGAAATATATTAAACTTTAGGGTAAGTAATAAATAAAAAAAGTGATGTATAAAATCGCGTCCGTGGTCTTTCCGTGAACTTTTACGTGTACACTTGCAATGCCACTAACAGGAAAAAACCGTAGGCCTGAAAAATAATAAAGACTCCAGCGGCACAGTTATCCACCCTAGTCCACCACATTTTCCACCACGACAGTAGCAAGCACAGAAAGCCTAAATGATACTAGTATCGCTTTCGCTCTCGTAATATCGACTAAACATGTTGACGGTTCATAGTCCCTACATATAAAAAGACATGTCAAAAACTTATTGTTTTTTACTACATAATAATATATGGCTTTAAATTGTCCAAGCGCTCATATCTATATAAGATTATTTTTTTCATTTTCTGTGTTTCATTACTTACTTTTACAAGTCGAACAACAGAACAAGTATATTAACACAAATAATTGATTTCATAGATGCGGATATCTATACGTATCATTCTTTACGGTGCAGTGTTTTAAAATGCACAGCTTAAAATTTAAAACCCCGTTTATAGAGAATAATCTTTAATTATATATTTTTAATATTTTTGGGTATATTTAATATTTTTGGGTAACAACAACTTGTTTTATTTTCTCGAAAATAAAATAAGTTGTTGTTTTTTATAATATCTTTATTTATCTTTATTTATCTAATATTAGTTTTCAGCGTATAAAGAGGTATCTCCGACTTGTCTCATATGAACTTCAAAGTAAAAACAGTTACATATCAGTTTTTTCAAGAAAATATTGAAAAAATCAAAATACCTTAATACTATTATGAACTCCCTAAATCTTATAACTCATTGTAAAAAAAAAGTTTATAATTATGCATAAAATTATTTCAGGAGAGATTCAAACATTAAATACCCTCTCCTATAAACCTCAGTTTTTAAGATGTCCTTATATATGTAGGGACCGTTCATCTATCGATATAAATAAATAAATCATAGTGGCTATTATTTTTTGGGATAGGTACAATAAAAATATTGTCAATAAAGCGAAGCCCGTTTGTCAATTAGCAAGCTGTGTGGTGACTGGAGAGTGGTGACCTCATAATTTTATGTGATCGACAGGGGATGTATGGGAATAATTCGGAGCTGCTGCTGAATTTTTGGCCGATCCGGACACGAACTAAGTAAGTTTAATGTTTCTTAAATAAAATTTTATTTAAGAAACATTAAACTTACTTCAGGATAAACAGCCTTTACTCATTAAGTAAAACTGTTGGAACATTTTCTATTTGTTATAAAGTAAAAGTTTCAATATTAAATTAAAGGAAAAAGGAAACGCTACCCTTCAATCGAATTAGCCATAAAAAGAACGTGAAAATTCTTCAATGCTACCACAATTAGCAACGGAACAAACCATAAATAAAGAATATACTGCATTTGTACACATTCTATACAATCTTCTACAAAACGAAAGAAATCACTGGAGACATCCTTTGAATAATTTCCATTTCTGGGAAAGACAGACGCACGGTGAAATTTTCAGCCTTGACAGCTAATTAGCGCTCTCATTGTTAAAAGAATGTTGAAAGATTCTAACAGATAAGCTCAGAATAAATTCGGATAAGGTTCAATATTGTGCATTTGCATAGTACATTCATTAAGATCTTCTTTCTTGAATATTTTACAGCAAAAGTATATTAATATGCTGAATGGCGGGCATTGTATTGAGTCAGTGTCCAGGAAGGATGTTTTGTCGGGGTGCTCCTTTTATAGCTGAATTTGCGTTTTATGGCCTGTCGCTAAGGGAGGATCGAAAAAATGTGACAATTTCGCACCCTTCTGTTTTAATAACTGTTAGATCGTCTAGATTATTGGTTTCGAAATGAAAAATTGTTCTGGAATTTTTCTGCTTTTTGGTTTTATTTTTCATATCTCTTTTAAAGCCTCGTGATCTTGGGATGAGACTATTCAGCTCAGATCACGAGATTCTGAATTTAATCCCCAACTTGAGAAAAAGTGTTAGTTTTTTTTTCAGTTTTTCTTGAGAATACAAAATCTCCGCAGCTCGAAGTGTAGCGGATTGTAGTGTAGTGTATTACTACTCCAGTGTCGTGGATTATCACATAAACCTGACAGTTATTCCAAGAAATTAAAATAAAAAAATTAAAATTAAATTAAATATGCATTTATTTTTCTCTCACAGTAGGTTCTTAGTTAATTGAAATAATACAAACTTTTTTGGTGAAATAAGTGGCGTACCTGTTTTGTGAGAGATTGTTGCCTGTTATAGGTTCGAGGTCTGTGTTACAAATAAATAGGCAAATTTCGCATTACAAAGTCAGTGAAATAGGCGCTAATCGTTATAAAGTCAGTAAAATGCGCCCATAGGGATCACCACTCATCTAGCCAATCGACAAACCGGTGAATTTTTGTAACCCGGAAAGTCTTAGTGCAGACGTTCGTTTACTTTGCCTACCTAACTTAACCAGGCGTAATGGTATTTTTTTATATATCTTTCACTCGTTTTAACAGAACTGAATAAATATCAAGACGATTGTTTAAGAAGTAAAAACAGATGTGAAACTAGTACACCGACGATTAGCCAATTATATTACGTCTTCAAATCTGATTGATAGACGCAATACATTTTTTGTATGCATTGCCGTTTATATAAATATTAATATCATTGGCTAACACTCATATTACAAGCAAATAATTTGTTTGCTTTGCAGCTAGATCAATTCATGTGATTTTATTCGTGTAATTCGGGTGTCAATAAACCATAGCCTTTCTGCAGAGCAGCTCTTAATAGATAAACAAAGACTTATCATGTCACTACCATCACAAACATGTGGAAAGTTTCGCACACTGGAGTGTATAAAAAAAAAATCCAAAAAATACTTCCATACTTATTTGTGTTATGCAGAACATTAATTTGCCTATACCTAATAACGATATAAGTCCGTATAGGAATAGTAAGCCCCTAATAATTATTGTTAAGCAACCCCCCGTCTCAGTAGCCCGTGTCCAGATGCGGGCGACTTTGAAATATGAAGCATATTTATAATGCAAAGCTTGAGTTTTGAGAGATATTAAGATTCAACTACTATTTTATTTAACTTTATATAACATGATATTAATAGTATTAAAATGTTATTGTTTGATTTTTTAGTAGTAAGCCTAAATAAAGATTATAAGGTCTCAGGTATGATTTTCGAATTGGGCCATAAAACCTACAGAGAACGAGTGACAAACTCGCACTTTAGTTACGCTCGTTCGTGATCTAAGTAGTATTTTTTTTCACACCGAAAAGCGTGACTAAAGTGCGGATGTAAATCGCAGGAGCTATAAAATATTATACGTTACGTGTGACTTGTCTATTATAGCACGGTGTGAGGTTAGCCTCCGAACGCAGTGAGGAGCGAGAAAGAGAGAATTACGGCCAGTTTCCGAAACGCAAATTAATTTTAACAAACAATTATCCTGGGCTTAACATAATTTTTATAAACAAGCAAATAATCTGTTAAACATAGATTAATTGCTTGTTAAAATTGATTTGCGTTTCGGAAACCGGCCGTTAGAGTGACACGTATCGTAATGTCACTAATTTTATATACTTATTTAATGGATGGATCTGAACTACCGAAAACACGTGAAGCTGTCAGACACGTTATCGCAGGTAAAGGCCTGCGACTCGGAGAGCAATTTGGTGTCTATAGGCCACGATTATCTTATTCCCCCATGAAAACCATCTATTATATTTTGTTATAAAACGAGTTTTACAATAGTCGCATCATATGTTTTACTTTTGACGTCTTGAATAATTAAATTGGTACAATCTACTGGATGACTTCCGTCGCATTACGCGGCATCTGGAAAGTGAAATCAAAATTAAATTAAATTAAATTAAAAAACACATCGAATAATGGTTAACACAATCGCAGCTTTCATTTGACGACCAATAAATCGGCTGAGCTTAACAAACCCCAAAATTTAATTTTATTGAAAATACTTTTGCTTCGGTTTTCCTTTTCATTGTACAAAATGTCATCAGGATTGCAAAAACCGCAAGAGTCAATAAAACGGATTCGCGAGGTTTGCAAAACGAGGGTTTCGCCATCGTCGCCGCGTACGCGGTCAGACGTGACGCAGTTTGACAACGGTCACTTTATTGCTGACCCACGTCTATCTATGCGCTCCTAATTACAGCTGCCGATACATTTCAATACGATTCGTAACCGTTCTTCGTTTATATTCACTTCACGTAGCATTAAAATTTATAACCACAAATAATTTAGATTACATAATAATTATAAAAATATAAATTATTTAGATTACATAATAATTGTTATACAAAAATCGACATACAAGATGAGGAATTAAAAAAAATTAATATGTAAAAAAAAGTAGCTAAATAACAAACTATCATTTCTAGCTTTAGTTTAACGTTGAGTTTAACTAGCCATTAAAATCTTTTAAATAAGGGAAAGCTTAACTTATGCAGCTGAAAAACTACAAAACTGAGGTAACAAAAAGCTCGCCCTTTGTACATGTTTTATATTAATTTTTTAAAAAGATGTATTTTGTGTACAATAAAGTATGAAATAAATAAATAAATAAATATTCTTGATCTAATCTTAATTTTAAACTAAAATCTTAATATATTAGTTAAATATGAATTTCATTGAAAATGGAACGTTATTAGTTATATGTTATTTATTTAGGAAATAAATGCTATAAAATCTAATAAAAAACTTTATATTAGCGGGTCATGATAGCATGTTGATATATATTACTGTCAATCTTTGTTAAACGTTTCTTCCAAGATACGGACACCCGGACAAAGGAGAGTGATGAGATCGACCTTAATGCACAACAAGAATATAACGTCAGCCGAAATAATTAAATTAATTTTATTCACAATAAGTCAATATTAGAATTCAACGGACACTTTTTAATAGCAAATTAATTTTAAAAGGATTTTAGTCGGAAAGTCATGAAACTAATCAAACTTGTACGCTTTTTCCTATTTCAAATTCAAGCAAAGATTTTTCTTTTCTGCCATAAAGTTAACACTTTCTTTTGTTTCTGACCAACCAAACAAATTATAAAAATGTTGGATAGATAAGACGCAAAATTGTAAACAAACTATTATATAAAATGTATAAATAAGTACTCTTAGTATCATCTGAAAGAAACAAAAAAAAAAAAACAAGTGTCATCTATTTACGCTGTGAACGAGTAATAAACATTTTATGTAAACAAAAGTTTTATCGTTTTTTTAACATTTAAGTTAAAATTAAATAACCTTCATGATATGTAATACAAAAATTAATTATATTTGTGTTGACGATATATTGTGATGTGAGTGGCTTAAAATGGAATGTAACAATTGTAAAATCAAGTAACATTAATCTTTGAAGGAGTTTTGTGAATTTTAGTATTATAAAAAGTGTCCGTGATACAATTTACATTTCAGAAGAAATTAATAATATCTTACAATACGGTAAGCAGCCATCATCATGTGTTGCGTTTTAGGCCGAATTTGTATGGGGCCTCTTCAATCTCCTTTGAATGGGTGATTCAAATTTGTCAGAGTGTCCGTATCTTTGTGATTTCCGTTAATATTTCATTCTTCAGTAATATTTTTTAACTAACAATCGAAATAATAAGTTTGAAGTTTGACAACAGACTAACCGTAAAGGAGATTATATAAATGTGTGTGTACTATCTATCATGAATGTCACACGAATGTAGTGTGTGTATTGTTTATTTTTATCAATTTTATATATTGCTATTTTATTTAAAAATATTGGGTTTCTGCAGTCGTCCGCAATGTAAACTTTATTCTTGCCAAATTTCATACTCCTCCGTACGCGGAACTGTCTTAAAAAGGGGCACAACGTTTTTCACGTATATATATATATATATATATATATATACATACTTATAGAAAAATTAATACAATTAAGGCAAACTTACATAATGGAATGATCCATACTACTAAATGCGAAAGTCTGTCAGCCTTTCTGTCTGTCCGTCTGTCTGTTTATTACGTTTTCCGAATCGATTTTGATGGAATTTGGCAAGGAGATAATTTAAGACCCGGGGCTCAACACAGACTACTTTTTTATTTTTTATATTATTATGGCAACACAAAATATCAATCAAAAATGGTTGACAGAGACAGGCAGACAGAGGTAACTTACCACGTCCAAGACATCAAGGGCGGCGTCCTTTAATTTGAATTGAAAGGTCGATAATTCGACGTAGTGTTGTCCAGATTAAAATATTTCCTAAATATTAACCAAATTAAATAGTAAATACGAACAATTTAAAATCAGCAGAGCGAAGCAGTACTTCTTGCCGGCCCATCGTCTCCAACTTTATAAGGCGCAAATTCGGCCTCACATGGAGTACTGCTCTCATCATGGACCGGAGCTCCCCAGTATCAGCTTCTTCCACTTGACCGCATTCAACGTAGAGCGGTTCGAATCGTTGACGATCAGGTTATATCGAAACGGCTTGACTCCTTGGCAATACGCAGAAATGTAAGTTCACTCTGCGTCTTTTATAGTATCTATCATGGAGAGTGTTCCGACGAGTTATTTGGATTAATTCCTGCTACTAACTTCCATCATCGGAAATTGCGTCAAAATTTGAAGTTCCACCCACACCATCTTGATGTCTGGAAATCCACAACCGTGCGGTTCTCCCGGCACTTTTTGCCTCGCCCTACTCTTTTGTGGAATCAATTACCGGCAGGGGTTTTTCCGAACAGATACGACATGGAGACCTTCAAGAAAAGAGCTTATTCATTTTTAAAAGGGCGGCATCGCGACTTCAAGGCCTCTGGTATTGTAGATGTCCATGGGCGGCGGTGATCACTCAACATCAGGAGCACCTCCTGCTCGTTCGCCCCCTCTTCCATAAAAAAAACCACAATATTTCTATTTATATAAATAGGTTTGTGATATCAGTATGAGTAAGATATCAGTATGAGTACTATGAATATGTATGCCCCTTTCGGGTCGGGCAGGGTTTTACATTAAGAGTAACTGTTAAGACGTTAAACGAAGGTTCCAGAAACTATTGTAACATTTTGGAACAGCACTTGATCCATTTGATGTTCAGTCTTTATACTCCTATTTACATAATTTATCCAAAGCCGCATTACATGTCTGTTTTGTCAGTTTAGACCTGCCATATTCAAAACATATCTATGCCAAGCAACCATACCCCTTCTAATTTTCACACCTGTTCTTTCTTTCAGAAACAATTTTTCTATCACTTCAGTACTAAGAACATGATCCACAAGTGCTAAATGGCAGAATTTATGTAAGGGTCTACCACGTTAATACTGCTCTCGGGCCTTTCTGTCGTACTTTACTCTAGCTTTTATACAATGGAGTTGGGAAAGCCAAAAAGGGCACCATGACCTGACTAAGGATTGTGTTTTGAAGTAGTTTTCCTAATGTTACTTTCACTTGGATTCCCAAAGATTCTCTTCTATCTATATCAGCAGTGTAACTTTCCACCTCATTCATTACAAAGCACATCCGAAACATATAAAGTTTTTTTTATAAAATATTTAATACCTAATATTAAACTGATTAAACTTGTTTGCGATTCTCATAACAATCAATTTTTCCAGGAAGAAAATGCCTATTTATATCAATCTTGGATGGAAATAATAACTTGATAGTTATTATAAATGTATGTGTTTTATAAATAGTTTTTACGTAAAGAACTTACGTCACGTCACGTCACACACACGCCTTATAGTAGGATTAATTTGCAATTTGTGTTACAATTGCCTAGATTTTGTCCGAACTAAATTTTGAAATTATTTATCGCACCACGTGTTATATATTTGCGAAATATCAGTGTGGTCCCTCAGTCTACACACATATGATTAATTATTATACCCACCTATATTGTTCAAATTAAGATCGCATATGCAGGATCTCGGTCCATTTAACAAAAGACAAACAACGGGTCCGTCATATTATAATCTGTACGCAAATTTAGCTGACCGTATAAAACGGCGAATAAGCTCTCTTAATTTTCTAATCTTTGTTTGAAGAGCTCTTGTTTGTCTGTAGTGCCCAGTGCATAAGTTACTCTACGAATACTAATGAATAGAATTATATACACGATTGGTAATAATGGAATGTAAATTTATTATTTGCTTTCCCCTACATTAAAGAATAGACCAACTGCCAATCTGCCAGGCAGTTCGTAAAAGACGAATGATTGGTTATACGTGTCACTATCATCGTGACTGCTAGGTGGTAAAGTTCCGTAACGTCTCTCAATGCTTGTGATTATCGTGTTTCGGTTTGTAGAGTAAGGTAGCCTGTAGACTTACGCATGCGGCATTGCCATCCCACCACGCGGATAGCAACCCTCCATTAACATCTTTGCCGTCTATAGGCGATGGTTTCACTTTCCATCAGGAGTTTGTTGGTTGTTGTTGTTTGTTATCTAATGATATAAAAAATAGTTGGTCACTCAACTTTTCTTTTTATCTCTCGTCGTGTTGGGCATAAGTTATTTTTTTGTAAATAAACTAGAGGCCAATAGGCGCAATAATGAAGAAAATATCAAAAAAAATCATATAAGGCACAGAGTTGTTAACACAATATAATCACGAATCAGAGACTCTTTCTCGAAACAACTTCAATATAATTTTAGCCCAACCTACGGAAACCCAAAACCTCGTCTCCTTAACCGTACACACTAATCATTAAATCACGAAGCAGTCACAATTAAATTAACTTAATTAAAGTAATTCGTTATGAGTTACAAACTGGGCTTAAAAGTTCATTATAATGGATCGTACTAAGCATGTATGTTTATAAACGGCTGCCCATTTAAACTTTTTCAACTACGGCAAACCGAGCTCGTTACCGACGGATTATTAAATATTGAAACAGTGTCCGCCGGATGAAAGCAGCTTCCTAGACGACCAGCAAATCCCCACGAATGAGAACAAAGACAGTTTTGTTTAATTATCGTTCTATTGAGTTGAAATGAATTATTTTAATCGATCGTTACCGTATTTCAAGTCAGGTTTTGCGATTTTAAACACATTCAATCCGTAGTATATCAGACGGGCGGGGCACCGCTTCACTAGGAGTTATTTAACAGTAAAAAAGTACCATCACACCCAGTTCCCTTGCGGGGTAGGTAGATGAACCACGGTGAACTGTAAAGTGTATAGACGTCCGGTTTGGACGTCTATACACTTTACAGTTCACCGTGATTCACCGGTTTGTCGGTTGGCGAGATTCGCCGCATTTACCGTTGACGATTATCGAATATTTCTAGCGACAACTTTACGTGCTTATCCGAAGTATAGAAATAGTAATAAACCACTCCGCCAGACACCGAGCTGCTACTGAGATTTTGGATTTTCGATAAAAACCTCGAAAAAACCTCAATAACAATCTTGCCCGATCCGCGGATCGCGAGACCTCATGATTGGAGCCAAATAGTCTACCCTAAGACCAAGAGGCAGTTAATTCATCAAATGTAAAAAATGGTTTGTCATTTGCAAACTCACGTGTTCTTACTGTATGCCAGATTTCATCAAAATCAATCAATTCGTTCTTGAGTTATAACGAGACGTACACACAAATAGCTAAAAATGATATGGCCTCTCATTTGCGTAGTCACGTTTTCTTATTGTGTACCAATTCTATTCATGATTATAACGAGACATAAACAGACACACCAAACTTAAAAAACTTTTAGTTTTTTAAGTACGGGGATACGGTCGTGAAAAGTATCTTCACGACCGTACCCCCGAAGGGGTAGGCAGAAGTACAACAAGTGCACCCACGATTAGCCGAAGATACTTGATCCCTAGTCGCCTCTGTGGTCTAGTGGTCCAGCGTTGGCGTTGACCACATGAGGTCCCGGGTTGGAAAGTGCCCGGTTGGCGATAAGCTTGCCACCTATCACATTTGTGGGACTGGGTATCTTCGGCTAATCGTGGGTGCACTTGTTGTACCTCTGCCTACCCCTTCGGGGATATGGGCGTGAAGATACTTTTTTACTTGGACCCACAAATGTGATAGATGGTAAGCCTATCGCCAACCGGGCACTTTCCAATTCCGGGCAACTTTGTGTTTATCAGAAAATTGAAAAAACATTTTTCAAGTGCCCGACCCGGGAATCGAACACGGGACCTCATGTGGTCGACGCCAACGCTGGACCACTAGACCACAGAGGTTAAAAAACTAGTAAAATGATACTACCTAGTTGATATAATATTGCTGATATTGCTATCTATTAATATATGAAAGGTTATACAACGTACACAAATACATATTTTGTTATATTCTATTATACAATGTATCTCGTA
Source organism: Apodemia mormo (assembly GCA_036924255.1). Taxonomy (NCBI): domain Eukaryota; kingdom Metazoa; phylum Arthropoda; class Insecta; order Lepidoptera; family Riodinidae; genus Apodemia; species Apodemia mormo. The sequence goes on along the minus strand of JAUPFN010000008.1, from coordinate 33,705,997 downwards.
AAATAACAAAAAGCGTTGTTACTTTTAGTAATATGATTAACAAAAAATTAACAAAAAAATTACATACTAATTTACGGAATGACTTCAAATAATGTAGTTTCATTATAACACTAAATTAAACATTTAGAAAAGCCCGCCATTTTTCTTTGTCATCAGATGCTGCTGACTGCTTCATGTGTATTATGTCCAGAGCAAAACATGAAAAGAGCTGATAACCTTCAAATACTGTAGCATCAGGTCAAGGTTACCATGTCATTCAATGTTATCGAAGTATATTAAAAGAATCCCATATTTCGCATTGATATTTGATAGGCTTGCACGAGTTGCTTTATCAAGTAGGAAGAAACTGATGATCTTGAAATTACTGAACAGATGTTTTTGAATAGAAATAGCTAAAAACTTTTAACAGATAGCGCTTTTAATTTGAAAAAAAAACTGCACTCATATCAGAAGCTATGATGCCACAGAAATATTTTTGGAGGGACGTTGATGGCTGCGATTGAGTTATTTTACCTTTGCATCTATTAATGTTCAGTATTGTTTCTTTCGATCTATTTTTCTATTGCAGATAAAATAGTGTAATTTTAAAAAATACTACCATGCTACAGGCAGACAAACAAATACACACATGTTAAACTTATAACATACCTTATACTCTAACTCCCATATCTACTTCTTATATGTATTAGTAGAACATATAAGAATTATTTTTTTTATTTTATCTTAGTGCTCGTTTTTCCAATTTTACATTACCCAAAGACGACGATTAAAATCCAATTAGCTATAATGTCACCATGCTCAGATCTAAATTTAGATGAGTGTATTATTTGAACTGTATTTATTTTAGAGGCATACCTATACACATTGAATATCACACAGTTTGTAACTAAAGTACAGGCTTTATTGATATTTGTAGATCGGAATCGTCCTAGCGATTTTAATACGATCTTTATTCAACATCACGATCGCTGATCGCCGGTTCTCGTGCTAAGCCCTGCAAAATTGTAGGATTAGAAACGGAATGTAATAAAAAAGGAAAACAACGGATTAATTCAATTGGTCGCACCACTTTGATTGAATTTGACATATCTAGACCATGTTTGGTAATATTAATGCAGACTTGAATCGATTTTTATGATTTCTTCTCTGTCATTTTACTTTGTGAGTTTATATTTAAAGATAATTCTCGCTCAGTAAAGTTTTTGTGAGATAAGGTAAATTATAGACCTGTAGACATCGTTTTCTCCCGTATTGGTCCAAGATCCTTTGAAGAATAGACCATCTGTCTTTCTGAAAGGCAATTCGTAAGAGGCGAACGATTGGCTATGCAATTCAATAACCATCGTGGCTACTAGGTGGTAGAGTTCTGCATTTTTTCGCCCGAATTTGGTACCACCACCTTACCTATTCCTGCCGCAATAGCATCAGTGAATTTCACTATCGTGGGTAAGCCCTCCAAGCCGGAACACGGGCTACGTTAGAAGCCCGTAAACTTATACATGTGGCACTATGACCTAGTCACAAGGATAGCAACGCATCATTAACATCTTTGGTGGCTATAGGCGCTGGTTGTCTCTTTCCATCAGGAGAGCCATTTGCTTGTTTGCTATATTATATATTATATATTATATATTATATATTATATATTATATATTATATATTATATATTATATATTATATATTATATATTATATATTATATATTATATATTATATATTATATATTATCTAATACCTTTAAACGAGCAATTCTTGTATATATATAATTGGAATCTTGGAATCGGCTGCAACGATTTTCATGAAAGTCACAAATTAGGGGTTTTTCGGATCAAGGAATCGATTTATCAAGGTTCCAGGTCCAAGAAAAGCTCGGTTCCCAAGATATAGGTATGTGAAAAACCGAGCAAAGCTCGGTCAACCAGGTATTAATTATTTAATTATTAATTATAATATTATAAATGCGAAAGTTTGGATGTTTGGATAGATGTTTGGATGGATGTTTGTTACTCAATCACGCAAAAACCTCTGAAAGGATTTGAATGAAACTTGGCACACAGGAATGAAACTTGGATGATCTGGAATAGCACATAGGCTATATTTTATCCCGGAAAAATTAGGTGATCCCGTGGGATTCACCAAAAACTTATAATGCAGCTGGCTGCATGCTGTAGCTAGTAATTTATAAAAAAAACATTCAATTCATCGAATTTCATTGCCATGTATGAGACGAATAGTGATAGGCCGTTGACCTAATTCTCTACTTCCCTCAAATTCTGATCATAACTCGACTATACCGAACCACAGAATATATACCAATCAGAGTAGATGAAATATATTTGTAATTCAATATATTTCATGCATATCTATATATTGTTACGAAATGAAAACTTTGTACCCCTTTTTATGACAATTATGTGAACAGACGAGTATGAATTTTTGACACAGTAAATAGTTTGATGGTGAAGTACAGAAAGTTAATATTTTTACCCACGACGGTATGGAGACGGTATATGCATTGGGGTGAGAGGATGTTTGTGCAAATAAATGTTGCCATTTGCGATGCAGTTTTCAGTGTTGGGTTTGGATTTGATTGGTGCATGCTCTTAACTCACCAGGTGTGTGTAATGTAGATAACTCACCAGGGAGCTCTGCAGTGGACATTTGTTTATATAAAACTATATAGTTTTTCAGTGATGTGTTTGGATTTCATTGGTGCATGTTTTTAGATATGTGTTACGGTGATAACTCACCAGAGAGCGCTGTGGTAAACATTTACTTGTACAAACCAATATTATCATTTATCTCCAAAACCGCTAGTCCGATTTTATGCGGTTTCAGTGATGAGTTCTAGTTTGATTAGTGCATTTGGTAGATATTACGGTGACAACTCACCAGGGGTTGCTGCAGCACACATTTGTTTGCACAAAACAATGTTGCAATTAATCATCATAGCCATTAGTCCGATTTTGATGCAATTTTCAATAATGGGTTTGTGGTTAAATAGTAAATATTCTTAAATTGGTGTTAGGGTTGTAAATCACTAAGAGGCGCTGCAGTATTTAGTTTTAGCTACTACATTTAAAAAAAAACGATAGAACTCGATAGGCAAGTATTTCTGTAGAGTGAAAAGAAAAATAAATTTATAAAACCCACGTCATCCACATACGTGCAAAATATAAGTGTGGAGCTGAAGACAAAGGCAATTTTATGGCCTTTATTCTGTTTCCTCAGTTTGCAACCGGCGTAAATTGCTCTAATTCTTCTAATGCTATGATATTATGTGGGTTTTTGAAAAGTTTTCCTTGATCTATATCAGTTATTACCACACCGTGTAAAGATCTCTACTGAGCGTGACATAAGCTTGCCCTTTGGTCAATATTTTGTTGAAAAATATTTCCAAATTATTCATTTTACAATAAAACTACAAAACTAGTTCTTTTAATGACAAGCCCGGACGGATTTCCTTAGGTTTTTATTAAGTCTCGGCGAGAGATCAAATATACTTATAAAAACTTTTTACGTTTATTATCTCTCATTACAAAAGTTCTTGAGTTCGGAGGGTTTTAAATTATGTTATCCTTTTTCAGTTAAATTGTAACTCTCTCGGATTTTTCAAAATTTTTAATTTTGCTTCTTATTATATAATATGATTTTGTAACAGATGAAATTTTACACATATAATATACACAGGTACATAGGTACAGGTGTACTTAATTTTACACATATAATATACATAGGTACATAGGTACAGGTGTACTCAGTTATGTCGTGCAGCCAAACGTCTTTATATCCATGATACTTTTGCAAAATCTGATTTAGGACAAGCGTGGAAATTTCTAAAAACCCTTGGTGTTGGCAGGAATCCTCCATCTGCAAACAGTAACATTGATATTAATTCACTTAACTCACATTTTTCAACCCCTTCTACTTCTATAGATATCAACACTAAATCCAATACCTTAAATTACTTATCATCTATTTCATTAAAACCTTTTCCGCAGTTCAATTTCCATCTTGTTACAGACGAGGAAGTTATAAGACATGTTCGCTCAATTTCATCCACTGCTGTAGGTGGTAACTTTTTACCCTCCAAAATGATTTCGCTATCTTCCCCTATGATAATTCCAATATTAACATCTATTTTCATTTTATCCTTGTCTAGTAGTACCTTTCCTTCTGCTTGGAAAACAGCTCATGTCATCCCTCTCTCAAAAGTACCAAATCCCTTTTCTTCATCTTGCTATCGCCCTGTATCTATTCTCCCATTTTTCTCTAAAATGTTAAAACATATTGTACAAACTCAATTGACGGATTACTATGTAGCAATAATAACTTGCTGAATCCTTTCCAATCAGGGTTTCGGAAGGGGCATAGTACAGTTACAGCTCTAATTAACGTGCTCTGAAAATATTCGTGCTGCTATTGATGATAAAAAACTTACTGTTGCTGTGCTTCTTGATTTTAGTAGTGCCTTTAACTCAGTAGATTTTGATATACTGCTAGAAGTTCTTCGATCCCGTAACCTTTCTTCTCCTGTTGCCTGGTTTGATTCATACCTTCGAGGACGATCACAGTGTGTTCGTTTTAACGACATATTTTCTGATTCACTCCAACTCACTGCAGGCGTCTCTCAAGGTGGAGTCTTATCCCCTTTACTTTTTACGAGTTTTATTGACGCCATCTCTACCATACTTACATATATTTCAATATTCAATATATTATATGTTGATATATTTATGCACAAATTGTTAAATAATGTTGATGTTCCACCGATAATTTATAATGGCACTCTCATTCCTTTTTCTTCTACTGTTAACAATTTAGGTGTTACTTTTTCTAAAGATTTGACATGGGAGGCTCACATCAACAACATTTGCAAAAAAGTTTACTTTTCTTTCCATTCTTTGAAACCATTGCAACAATTGCTACCGCTGAAAACAAAAATTACGTTAATGCAAACACTGATTCTCCCAATAACTGACTACGCAGACTCTTGTTTTCTTTATGCCACTGAAGGTTTAGTGGACAAAATTGAGAGGATGCAAAATTTGTGCATCCGTTACATTTTTGGCCTTCGTAAATATGATCATATTTCAGAATTTCGTGCTCAACTTAAGTGGCTATCAATATAATATTGATATTATATAATAATATTGATATTATATAGCAATATTTAGAATATAATAATATTGATATTATAAATATTGCTTTATAACATTCTTCATAACCCTAGGTCCCCAATTTATCTTCGTCAGCGTCTTCATTTTCTTCATTCCCTGAGTAGTGATTGTCGCACTAATGTCAGTTCTCTCTTGCGTTTCCTTTCCTTCAAATCTAATTTTTTCTCTGATTCCTTTTCTGTTCATGCAGTTAGGCTGTGGAATTCACTTCTATTTAACATTTGCTCCAGTGAACTGCTATTAATCTTCAAGACACGATTGAATAATTATTATCTGACGCAAAAGTAAAATAAGTTAGTAGATTAATTTTTGTTGTTTGTGTGTTATTTTTTTCTTTTTTTAATGTGTAAGTGTTTTATCTCTTTTCTCTTTAGTTTATTTTTTTTGTCAATAGCTTTAAAGCCACATTTTTTGTTTATGTTGTGCACAATGTCTGTGTTTATTTGCTGTTTTCTTCATACGGGTTAGCTGGAAGAAATCTCAATATGAGATAATCTCGCCTTTTGTCTTTATATATATATATCATTTTAATGTTTACTGTTACTGTTTTTGTGTACAATAAAGTGTTAAATAAATAAAAATAAATAAATAGGTACATATAAAATATGTATTCTGTTTATAGTTAGTTACATTCTGATGTCAAACTTGCAAGAGATTTTATAGTTTAGCCTATGGTCAAACGGAGTTATGGTCGAATTCCGAGCAGAGAGCGATCGCTAGTTTGCCAACAACTAATCTCATTTTCGTAGAGTAAATCGGGCCCTTAATCACTCGTTTTGTGTCTCTGAGTTGTTATACGGATTGACTGGTAAAATACTATACATACTGAAGGATTATGTTCAGTACTTGATTCTAATATTGAATATGTGAAATAGAATCGGCCAAATGCGAGTGGAACTCGCTCACGAAGATTTCTCTAACTCTGTTGGCGTTCCTCAAGGTGGCGTTCTGTCTACCTTTCTTTTTGCATTTTTTGTTAACTCTATAACTAATCAGTTATCTTCGGTCTACCACATGTTAGCAGACGATCTCCAAATTTATATCCAATCGGCCTTTGATGATCTCCATTCGGCAATTTCGCAGATTAATAATGGTAATAAACAATTACAGGCTGGCGTAAAAACTATGGGATAGATATTAACCCCAAAAAGTCTCAGGCTATTATTATTGGGGGAATATAACAAATTGCAAAAACATATTGGGCTGTTTTATCGCAGCTTGAAATTGATGGTATCACTATACCCTACAGCAAGTCTGTTAGAAATTTATGAACACATTTAGACGAAACTTTATCCTGGATGCAACAATTTAAGGAGGTAAGTAAAAAAGTTTTTTCCAACTGGAGTTCGCTAAAAAGGTTGCGTAACCTACTTCCGGTTCCTACTAAAATTACAATTGCGGAAGCTCTTTTTACACCTATTTTAGATTACACGGATGCCTGTTCCGTTGATCTTACTAGTGAGCAGTTCAATAAGTTTGACCGACTCCAAAATTTATGTATAAGGTTTATATTTGGCCTACGCAAATATGATCATGTCAGTGAATCCTACTAATATTATAAATGCGTAAGTTTGTGAGTATGTATGTATGGATGTTTGTTACTCTTTCACGCAAATACTACTGAACCGATTACGATGAAATTTGGTATTCACTAAAAACTTTTATAATGCATCGGAGCAGCCCGCTACAGCTAGTACCGAATCAAGTGGTTGCCAGTCCGTTTCCGCCGTAATGTCCACATAATTTCTCTTTTGTACTGTATTTTGTTTGATTTTCGCACCTCTAACCTTAAATGGTTAGAGATGGAAGAGAGGTTTGAGTTTTTGGGAGGTGAATTAAGACAGGTAAGATCGGTGGATAGCCTACTTTTGCGGGTCCCATTTCAAAATCTTAATTATTATCACCGGTCTTTTACTTGTCAAGCTATTCAGCTTTGGAACTCTCTTCCACCAAACATCAAAACAGCTCCCAGCTTAAACTCATTTAAATTAGCTCTTAGCTTAGCTATAAAGATAACAATAAGTGTCGCTTTTTCTTGCTTAATTTTAATTATAATATGTAAGTTACATATGTATGTATATATGTGGTGTATATATATATATATATATATATATATATATATATATAATCTATCTATATATAAAGGTAAGATTGCAGATCACGAAACAGATCGTCTGAAGTGTTACGTTTTCGTTTTTATTATAATCGTTATGTAATTTTACGTAGAATAAACAAAACCGATAGATTTATAGATAAATATATATAATATATTTATAGATAAATATATATATATATATATATATATATATATATATATATATATATATATATATATATATATATATATATATATATATATATATATATATATATATATATATATATGAATATATAGTATAGTTTATATACGTATTTTTATTGCAGTGTATATGTTATATATTTTATGTATGTAAAATATTTCGTCCTATGTATTTTTTATTATTTATCTCTATATATTTATTATTTAATAATCTAAAATATACAGATAATATTTGGAACTCATATCACTAAATTTAATGGCACCATTACCTAAAATATATTAATTAAAAGATTTCCTCTACCTAAAGGTTGGCTGGCATAGATTGCTCTTTAGCGATAAGACCGCCGTCACGTACCCCCTATACACATAACTAACTGACCCGACAAACGTTGTTCTGCCTTTTTAACTACTCTAATTTTTTTCTATATTTTCTCACCTTTTAAACCTTCCTTGGACTTCAACAATTAATTCAAAATAAAAATTACCCAAATTGGTTCAGCCATTCTCGAGTTTTAGCGAGACTAACGAACAGCAATTGATTTTTATATTATAATATATAAGATTATTAGCTATACTTATTCTTTTGGTGCGTAGTAAAGAGTATTCTATCTTTCATTCATTCACGAAGCGTTCTATACCATTATCGGAAAAACGGAAAAAATCATGTTTGTTGTATGTTTGTTTATTTTTAAAGCATATATATATAACTAAATATTCTGTGAATCTTTCGAGCATCTATCAGTTGTCGTTATTAAATTCAAGAGAAAATTGCAAAAAAATCCGTTTGTTTTATGAGTTTTAAATATTTATTTTATTCTATTTTTTAGTATTTGTTATTATAGCGGCAACAGAAATACATCTCCTATGAAAATGTCAATTGTCAAACTATCAAGATTCATGATATACACCGGTGATAGATGGACAGGCGAGTAGACAGAGAGACCGACGGACAGCGGAGTCTCAGTAATAGGGTCCCGTTTAAACCTTTGGGTACGGAACCCTAAAAATAGGTATATAAATTTTGAGATACATGCAAAGGAGAATAATATCTTTAGGCCAGATCCCACAAAGGGAAGACAGAGAAAACCAATGCCGTAAGTCACGATTCTTGCAGATTTGTTTTGCTTCCTCCACATTCATTAATCTCTTCATACAAACACGCCGGTTGCGAAGACTCTTGACACCAGTTTCGGATAGTACCAGATCAATCTGATCATGGTATGTACAGTCTTGGTCTTCCCCGGTACCAAGAACGATGTGCTGAACTTGTTACTAGCGCGCCGCTATCACCTGTGCGGTCACCAAATTTTGACCTTATACACACATAGACACACACTATTTTCGTTCTGGTTTACTACGTAGTTAAGCGATTTCTCTTTTTATGGTTTTGAGATAAACCTTTTTAGAGTTCCTATCCTTATAGTTTCGCTATGTCCGTCCGTCTGTAAACCCTCAGTCTAGTTTAGAGATCCTTAGTACTAGGAAGCTGTAATTTAGCATGAATGTACATATTAGTCACAGCAAGACCTTTACATGTAAAATAGGAATGTTTTTTTCTCGTTTACACCATAGTTTGAGTTATCGTTGTATAGGTTTTCAAAAAATATTGCTGGTTTGTGAAAACAGTTTTTTGATTGAGAGACTCATTTGTGAAATATTAAGTAAATGTAATTGAAGAAGTTTTTGTAGGTGGTGAACCGGTGGTGCGGATATATCCATCATTGACGTTAAATAAGTTAAATGTTCTTGGTACGAAACAATAAAAGCTCCCTTCTTAATTCGCATTATTGTGATGGGCAATTTCGGAAGCCTACATTGAGTGTTACCCAATAAGCACTTTTTTATGATATTTTTATTGGTTACATATTATAACCATTAACTATTGTGTTTTTTAATACATACACTCTATTACGGGTCTATCTGTATATCAAGAAGTACTTACAAAATTAGGTAGATATTTCATAAACAACGAAAATTTGTAAAAATTGATACACGTGGCGATGGACGGTTGAATGAATCGATGATGATGGCTAGCGACATACCGGAGAATCGTTTTTTTATCGTTATATTAGATAGCAAACAAGTAAGATTACTCTCTCGATGGAAAGATCTTAATCGTGCGAGCAATCCGTTTGGCGGAATACCAATACCACATGCATAAATCTACCGGCTACCTTACCCTCCAAACCGGAATACGACAAGCACAATAACGGGCGCTATAGCGGCAGGACTGGATAAAGCGATTGTACTATTTACCCTGGCGAGACGCTGCGGAACACGGTAGTAGACGACATGGTAGTGACACGTACACGTACTAGTGTAGTAACAAATCGTTCGCCTTTTGTGAACTCAGCACAGTATTTATTAATTCTTTTCAAGATGCAACCTCCTTAGCATGTTACAAAAATCACGACCTCCTACTCACTACCGCCTAACTTACATTAAAAAAATCAAATCTTTTTAACATTTTTCTTTTTCTTTTATCAGGCAAATACTTCATCTTTGTTTTTAAGCTATTGCATAGCTTCTATCGCGGGCCTTGAGCGTGGAGACTGAATCCAGAAATTCCGTCACGAAAAAACCTAACACCCCCCACTCCGACCGGCATCCATTCCATCTATCGATAAATACCAGAACTTTTAATGACTTTTTGAAATATCACGCTTGTCTCTTTAGTTCAGCAACACGCCTTTAGGTGGCATTGGTTGTATTGGAAAACTACCGTAATCATATATATATATGCAAAATTTGATAAAAAATGCTATGCAATAGCTTTAACGCGGCAGTCTCCGAGTGCCACACGTCTTTTTTTTAGTAACACTAAACTATCGTCCGCGAGGCCCTTATTAAAAGCCTCGCGATCCCCTAGGCACATACATTTTGAAAACACTGCCCTACCAGAATACGATGGTCTGTTCTTCAAAGAATCCCGAACCTAAGCGTTGATTTTGAGCGTCATATTTAATCTTTTCTGCCTTCCCTATAAGTGAAATGGTATTCATATTTTATTTTTATGGTAAATTCAGTGTATTTAACCTAAAAAATCTTGAAGGCTGGTTGTTAAGTATATAGTTAAGCAAATTGTAGCCAACATAAATCGGTTATCGGCCCTCAACACCCAGGGGTAGTTAATTGTGAAAAGAAATCTTTGCTCTTTGTCAGCCGCGTGCCGAGGGGAGCTATTGATTTCTTTTGTTTTATGCTGATTGAGACACCTTGGCGAATCGCGATCCACCCCCAGGTTTGAACGCCTGACAAAACAGTTTATTTCAAAAGTGAATGGAAAAAATTTAATAAAGGGTTTTGTGACACGTCTGTAATTGATATATTTTAACTTGATGTGGAAGTTTTAAGAAAGCTACTTTTTAGCAGGTTTTTCAGCATCGTTGTAAATATTAATGAGTTTGTATATTTCGATCGCTTCGTGTATCAAGTGATAAGTGAGAACACCTAACGAGGACACTCAGGTTCGGTCCCCATCAAAGAAAAGCATTATTGTGATAAACAAAGATGTTTATATTTTTAGGTTTGAGTCTTTTAGTATTTATAATAAAACTAGCTGTTGTCCACGACTTCGTTCGCGTTAACCTAAAACATTAAGTGCTTTTGTTTAGTTGGGTGAAGCGTAGCCTTTTCTCCGAAATAATGTTACTTTCTATAAGAGGAATAACTTTTAAAATCTGTAAGTACTAATAAGTTAAAACCGATTTGAAAAGGAGCACGCTATCAATTCGGCTATATGTTTTTTTTATTTTTGTTACCTCTGAATTTGGTCATTTATTACCTTTTTTGAAAATACCTTTTCTTATTTGAAAGAGTGTAGGTACTTCCCATGAAGTATTAGGTATAGGTGGAGCTACCACTCGTATTAATCAATTGAAACAAATATTAACATGATATCTCTGTGTATGAGGTCTACCCATTTCTTTTTATACAGCTTGGTTAGAAAGAGAGGGTAAGACCTCAGAAGATGACTTGGTTTCTAGTAGATATAACAAGTGTTGCCTCCAGATATAATACAGCTTCATGGTACTTCCCGTGTAATTCCACTTTAATTTGTTGGAGATAAACAGAGTTCGGGAGATCTAGGAAATAAGAAGTCCGTGTTAACAAAGATGGGTTCCAGAATTTTATCGACCTGTAAAGAAGACAGCATTACATGGTATCTGAGAGGCGGAGGCTTTAATTAACATACCAGTACACTATCCTAGATTTTTTATCGATGGGTCAAGCAATAGAATAGAGGTAATTAAAAAATGCGTGAGTGTCGTGAAACACTGGGTGGGATAGAAGTTTTTTTATCCCATTTTGTATTTTCTTACCCCTCTCCCTGCTTCCCTCTCTCATCCCCTCCTTTTTTTACTCCCCCCTTTCCACTTCCCCCGTATTGCCCCTTTATTCGCCACTTTTTCCCTTCTCCCCTTCTTTCGATTACTTTTTACACTCTTCCCCCTACCCCTCTCTTCCCCTCCCCTGACACCTTTTCCTCTCTCTGCGGTTCCTGTCACCTGCTCAATCTCCATCTCCCCTTTAAACTTTCGCCCCCTCTCTACACCTCCTCCCCTCAAACAGATGACCCTTTTTAACGATTATTTCATTTTTCTTATTTTTTTTGTAACCAGTTTTTAAAATCTCTTTAAGTAGAGAAAGAAAGAGAAAGTAGTGGCAGAAAATTCTTACGCTTCTTCCCCTCATCCGCCAAGTCCGTACCGTTTCATAAGGAACTTTGTCCCAAAAAGTAGTAGAACTTTAGACAATGATTTACCTGCATGGTGTGCGGTCTGCAATGCAGACGGCATTCTAACTGAAACTTTTTCACATTATAAAATAGCAAACCCGCAGGTGGCTCTCCTGATGAAAAAAAAACAATCATCGCCAATAGACACCAAAAAATATCCCATGCCTAAGAACCTTGCCAGATTTAGAACACCTTGACATTACACAACTCTACCGCCTAGAAGTCACGATGAGATTGACACGTATAGCCAATCATTCGCTTTTTACAAACTGCCTGGCAAAATGACAAGTGGTCTTTTCGTCAAAGGAGGACCGGATATACACGGGGTATTTATCGGGAATGTAGAAAATCATGTTTTGAAAATAAATAATATTTATCATATTAATAATAATGTTTATTGTTTCATTATTGACTTAGGATTCAAACTGAAGACTCCGTGCATCTATACTGACATTGAGACTGACCTAAGAATCAACCCAGTAGTACCACAGAATACTAACTGTAGTACTATCCACATTAGTTTAAATGGGCCACTTACTCATATATCATTTTGACTAAAAATACAAAATCTTTCATAAAGGCTAGGAAACGTCTACCTCTCTATTTTAATCGTTTAACCAATCAATCTTCTTTGTGATGCTTATCAAAGTTTAATACGTCAACGTAAAACTAAATACGATGGGAAATTAGACCTAATTCGTGATGTGATAAATTTCCAAATCAAATACCAAACTTTTGGCAGCATCGTGGTGAGCCAATCAACATTATTTTCCTTTAAATCCTCTTCACACTAACGTCGTTCTCTTGCAGAAAAGTTATACAATGGAAATGCAATATAGTTCCTTGTATAATTGTGTAACTTTCAACCATCCGAGCAATAATTATAGGAACACAACTAAAAAAATGTGAACTCACTTTTGAGATTGAGAAGGAAGTTTTAATTAACACGTATAACTACTTATAATAAAACCTACGAATAATGCGTACAACACTTTTAAATTGAAATTATAACCATTTTAAACCGACACTAGTAGTCATTGCTCAGACTTTACACATTGGCTATTTTTATCCCTGAAATTAATCTGTTTTAAAAGTTTTCTAAACTGCATTTTTAAAAATATAATCAAGCAATGGGCTGCTTGGCGAAACAATATTTATTGCGTATTAGTACTGTAGTATATCGTTTTTCTATAAATATTAATGCAATAAAGATTAAAATAAAAATTTGTTCGTTTATAATAGATGAAACTTTATAATTAACTAGCTGAGATGGCAAACGTTGTTTCGCTATACAAACTACTTATATTGAATGTTTTGGTGGGGTACTTGGGATGGAAGAACATGAAATTTATGTGTAGCTATGGTTACCTACAAGTTTGTACGGAACCCTCGGTATGTAAGTTTTACTCGCACTTGACCGGGTTTTTTAAGTTTTTATAATTTAAACTTTTTTTATAATTTTTTTTTTTATAATTTAAACTTTTATAATTTTCAGTAAATCGTCGCAAAATTCCAGTATGAAGCGGCCTTAGTCACTAGATCATTGCTTTAACGATTGACTAAAGGAAAAAATGAGATTGCCACCTCAAAGCGATAGCATCGACGTTTTTTGAGTTCCGCTAATGGGCGTCTGTTTTATCTCAAACGCTTAATGTTCTTATGCGGGCGACCATAATAAGATTTCGACACATTAATGAATCGCGGATTATAAGACAAAAATATCCTGGAATCACAAAATTTAGAATTTACATTTTCGCAGTTCTTTAACTGATAAATAATTATAAAAAAATAATTAAATAAAATGAAAAGTAGTTTTGCTAATACACTTGTACTGTTTCACAAATTACTTTAAATTTAATTAATATCACCAACCGGTTTCACCTTTTACGGCATCTTCAGGGCTATTATTCTTGCTTCAGGGCCGTAAAAGGTGAAACCGGTTGGTGATATTAATTAAATTTAAAGTAATTTGTGAAACAGTACAAGTGTATTAGCAAAACTACAAATGGAGTTTCACCAAGTGCCGACGATAAATAGTGTAAAATACAAAATGAAAAGTTATTACAGTTCAGTATTCTAAATTCCTGATAAGTATTACTAATTTTAGATATATTATTTCTAATATTTTGCACAAGTGCTTACTAGTATAAGAATAATAAGCTAGGTTACGTTTTTTATAAGAAAGGGCAGAGAGAGCTCAAATATACATACATAAGATAGTATCACCGCTGCTTGAAAAAAAACAGTAGAGGACTTGCAAATGAATTGCCGTCCTTATGGAATTCAGAAAGCTTTACCACAGAATACTTGGAGACTAACAGAAGTTAAATGTAACGTTTAACTTCTGTTAGTCTCCAAGTAAGTGGTGCGGTACAAACTGTCCCGAACCATCCCGAGATATCGCGTCCGTGAGAGGTGTCTATGTGTGCGTTGCTCGAATATTACATGTATGTAGATTGACTACTGTTAGTCTCCAGTATACTGTGGCTTTACTCTTAAGCTTCTCTGAGTCCCATCGGCTCATAACAGCCTTGAAAATGATTCCACAAATAGAATAATATGTTACTGAAATCGCATCCCAGTATATACAGTGTGGCGGTGACCATATAACAATAAGTGAGAATTAAGGTAGTACTAGTTAGTACTAGTATTTTTAGTCTATCAAATCAGTCCTGATATCGAAATTAAAAAAACAAAAATTTCGAACAAAATTAATGACACGAAAATATAATAAAGATAAAACATCCTTTGACTTACCTATCACCAGGACGGCAACGCCGCACGCGCGGCTTGGCGGCTGGCGCCTCATGTTATTATTATTATTTTTACGTGTGACATAATATTTAGGCGCCTTTTTAAACCACACTCATCCTCAATAATTATTTTGATAAATTATTATTATTAATCACAATCATTTTGTACAATAAGTAATTACGTAGCTATAGAATTATTTTTGCGTATATTGTAAGAATAAAGACCGTATCAATCTAGGATTCGTGCCACATATTGGCTAAAAGTAAAGAAGAAAAAACAAAAATGTTGTTCACTTCACACTAATAATAATAGTTACCTAACGTGTCTTATCACAAAATAGCACTAATTAGCACAAACATCATGGCCATGGCCGGCCATCACAATAAAAATTAAGCGTCTACTTTCGCACAATTTAACTCGTATTTTACCACAATAAAAATTGAAATGAAGCGTCTACTTTCGCATAATTTATAAGTCTAGAATAATAAAAGAAAAAAATAAAAACTCAGTACATGACAAGTAATAACGTAATATCAATTACCACGGCAAAATCTTTGATCGTACTAAACAATAACATTAAACAATAATGACCGTGACCTACGTATCGTAGGTACGTGACACGTGTAATCAACGGCTTTCATCAAGAAGGCGCAAAATGCGCTTTTTTGTATCAGTACACACTGTGTATGCACTCAAGATAAAGCGACTTTTCGCTTTCTTTTCAAATTCTCCTAATGACAAGATTGGGTTGTTATTGGTCAGTTGTAAAGGATAAAAAATTAAAATAACCAATGAATGCAAGGATTTTCTGCTAGTATTGCGAGTTGGCAACTTACTTATAAGAGTTCTTTCAAACCATATAGGGTGAACGGGTCACGTACAGCCATTGACCTCTATATATTTCTATGCGTACAGCTGATAATCTACATCATGTTCGCAAAATTAGAAATGAAAACTAAAAAATTGTCCTGTGGCTAAACCAGTGGATGTATTTATCAGATTTTTTGTATTCAGGCTGAGAACATTATTACATATACTAAGTTTAATTAATTGGTGTATCGTCACCGCCACACTGTATATATATATATATATATATATATATATATATATATATATATATATATATATATATTTTATATAATAAATATATATATAAATATATATAGATATAAAATATATATATATATATATATAGATATATATATATTTTATTCCGCGGTCATCTGGAAGGTAAGGCTAAACTAGCCTCCAAAAAGCTTGGTGTGCTGTTCAGAAAAGTGAAACAGTACTTCTCGCCGAGCCATCATCTCAAGGCGCAAATTCGGCCTCACATGGAGTACTGTTATACATATTCTCTGGGCCGGAGCTCCTATTACCAATACCAGCTTCTTCCACTTGATCGCATTCAACGCAGAGCGATTGGAATCGATGACGATCAGGCTATTTCGAAATGGCTTGACTCTTTGGCGTTACGCATAGATGTAGGTTCACTCTGCATCTTTATCGCATCTATCATGGAGAGTGTACCGACGCGTTGTTTGGATTAATTCCTGCTGCTGAGTTCAATGATCGGACATCGCGTCAAAATTAAAGTTCACCCTCACCATCTCGATGTTTGGAAATCAACAACCGTGCGGTTCTCCCGGCACTTTTTGTCCCGCACTACTCTTTTGTAGAATCAATTACCAGCAGGGGTTTTTCCGAACAGGCTTATACGGCTTGGGGATTGTCAAGAAAAGAGCTTACTCATTTTAAAAGGTCGGCAACACAACTGCAAGACCTCTGCTATTGCGGATGTCCATGATCGGCGATGATCACTAAACATCAGTTGCACCTCCTGCTCGTTTGCCCCCTCTTCCAAAAAAAAAGATATCGTCGTCTAAAAGTGCTGATCTGCTAACTCCATATTTCGCCGTAATTAAGTTTTATATATGGTCGGAAAGAGCGTAAAAATATCTACAAAATCGTCAAACATGCTTATTGCGTCTAACATTAATAATATCATATTTTGGACTACAATAAAATCTGTCAACTCCCCGGTTATCAAATTTACCCGCGTCAATCTTGCTAACTCATTCATTCCCAGCCATTTTTTTAGCGCGTAAGCAGCTTAAGTTCATGAGGAGTATTTAATTAGTTATAGTTGAAGCAATTGCAGTTTTCCTTTTATATGTGGTGTAATTAATCAATGGTGAGTATTGCATTTTATTATTTTCACATTTTTTTTGCAGCTTTTGGTGTTAAACCTAGTAAAAACACATAAATTAACAATCACTTGTTTGACTTGGGAGTTAGCACCTTATAAATATTATTGCTTTGCTGTAGTAAACTGAGTTGGAATTTATTCTCTTTAAGTTACGATAACAGCTTCGCAGTTACTAATAGCACTATTAGTCAGTTTTAAATACAAAAATATGAAATAATTTTAAGAAATGGTTATACAAAAATAAAAATATTATATTTTATTAAGTTATGCGCTGTTTAACCAAAAGTAAAGCACTTCATATAACTATTTGTGTATTGATTTAGCAGTAGATGGGAATCTTTATTTGCGAGTATATACTTTTTTGGGCAAAAATGCTTGTCTCATATTGAGAATAGAGAAGGTGTGAGACTAATTATATACTCAGATGGATGTGGATACCAAAATCGTAATACTACACTCTCTAATGCTCTCCTTAATATGGCAGTAATAAACAATATGACTATAGAGCAAAAGTATTTAGAAGTGGGCCATACACAGATGGAGGTGGACAGCATGCACTCTCTAATAGAACGTAAACTACGTAATAAACATATAAACGTTCCTGCCGACTACGTTCAAGTCGTTCAAAGTGCCCGAAAAAAACCATTTGATGTAACTTATTTAGAGCAAACATTTTTCAAAAAATTTGAGAATGTGTGTAGCTACAAAAATATTCGTCCTGGGAGAACTACTGGAGATCCAAAGGTATCGGATATGCTTGCGCTAAAATATTCACCATCGGGCGTTTTGGAGACCCATGGACACTATTACCCCAAAGAAAAACTTCCGTAGAACCTAAGACCTGGCATGAACTAGATTGTCTGCATCACAACAGGATTCCGATCAGTGCTCGAAAATTTGAAGACCTGCAGGTCATCAAAGAAACTCTACCACAGGATTTTAGGCAATTTTATTCTAATCTGCCAAAACTTTAAGAATTTAATGTCTTCTTTATTTTTTAATAAACTCAAATTGTGAATAATTGGCGTGATAATTTGCTAACTCCCCTATAACATTAAAATGAAATAGGTTTTCCGAAGTTCAGATCTGCTAACTCCATTTTTTATTCCTAATTTTAAACCAGTTGATCGTAAAATATGTTATTGTTTAGATATATATAGTTTACCATCATATCTACCAACGGGACTTTTATTTTTCATGTCTGAAGAGTTTTAAATAAATAATTCAGTTTTTTGTGTCTCCTGTCAAAATCATTACAATGGAGTTAGCAGATCAGCACTCTTAGACGACGATATGTTGATACTACTTGATATGAAACAGTGGTTTTTCTTACACAAAAATTGGTGATCTTTCAGATAAGGTTTTGTTTTTTCGGTAGGCCGATCATACCAGATACCTAGGTACTAGGCATCGCTTACCATGCTGCTTCTACTGATAAGGCGAGTCATGGAGACATGCAGCACCGCATTTGCATATAGTCCTACCCCTGCCCTATATGAGGAACAAACGAAATTCGGTAGACTTATCGTACTAGAAACCGAATATCTTTTTTTTAATACCAGGTTTTTCACATTGCAGCATAGCCATTTCGTATTCCCCCATTAATTACTCTTATGTGACTAGGTTATATTATTAAAGTAGTCTTATGCGACTAGGTTTTGTGGCGCGGGCTCTCTTACTGAAATACTGACATGACCAATCATAAATCGTAGAAACTACAAGGTGGTAGATTACTACAACCACTTTGCTGAGCTGGTTTTAGTCTTGCCTATCATCCCACCGCCTTGTATCTTATCTTATTTCTAAACTTACAAGGTATTGCAGTTAATAAATTTGTGAATGCGACCTTACACTTATATCATACGGATAGTAAATCACCTTTATCATTCCTATATGGACAGTTCTTTCCTACCGTCAAGTAAACCATCTGCTAATATTTGAATTACGCAGTTCGAACCAAACATAATATATTGAAGTTTTGGTTCGACACAATTAACCGGTTATTTGCATGGAGAGATGGATGGTGATGAGCATCACCGCATTTTATTAATATGATAATGAATAAAACTTGGCTCTTCCGATAGCCAGAGCAGTTGTGGTCGAGGTCGTTCGTCATCCATCCGTTCATCATCGAGAGTAAATTTTCAAATGTAACTTGTAAAAATGTAACTCCGGGAAAATCTCATTATTACTTTATCTAGACACCTCATGATCAGAATAAACTAACCTGCATAAAACTTCTTAGAATAGGCTAGTTGACTAAATTTGAAAAACTGTTCACTACTTAATACTTAAGTTACTTATTAAGCATAATAACCAAAAATGTTTTTTTTTTTAATTTCGACATTTATAATAATAAAAATCGCATTTTAAAATTAAAATTTACCAGGAAAACGCTCTGGACTGACAAGCCAGGGCGTCGTAATGACATTATAATACATTTACAATACACAATTACGATTGGTTTTTCCTTAATGTCAAAAACAATATGACGTTTTAGTTTTACCATGGTGTAACGTAACACTTCCAGATTTGTGTTTACATAACATAATTCTATTTTTGCCGAAAATATATCTTAAAAATCTTTAAAAATATTACTAATTCTTATTTTTTAAAATAAATATTTTAGTTTTTTATTATCTCTATCATAATTAATCATTGGAAACTACAATACCTCCAATTCATTCTTAGTGGGAACTAGCCTGATATGGTCACTTTAGTTTACTATGCCTTCTTCATAAAGAAATCGGCTTTATTTTTTGTAAATTCTAACAAGCTGATGCAGCATATATATAGTTAACGTCTTTTTAGACAACGAATGATGACAATAGATAATTTATAAGAGTGATCAGTAATCGATTTTTCATTTCCGTCTCAAGGTGTCCTCTTTAAGGGCTTTAAGGACCACTCTTAAGGCCGAGGGTGTGACGTCAGCGGCGACTTTAATTGCGCAGCACTTCGTTAACTGCCGACTTGATGGCATTTATAATGAACATTCGAATTAATGTAGTGGGCGAAATCGAAAATCGAAGTGTGGACACCCTCATCGTATTTACAAGTTGTTTGTTTAGGATTGGTCGGTGAATTACCGACTCCGTTTGTTTTTGGAAGTGCGTTGATGTATGAGCTTTGGAATGGAAAATGTAGAGGATACACTTTATTTTGAGGCTTTAAAAAGACATGTTAACGTTTAATGGACAAACGGGATAAAGCAAATCGTTTCTATAAAAAAAATCCCCCAGAATTTAATTTGTCTACCTGTAAATTGCGTAATCGGTGTAATCGTTTATGCCGTGTTGCCAAACGCCGTTACATTCATGAAACAATTACAGCCATTAATTCAAATAAAATTTGGTCGTTCTTAAATTCTCTTGGCATTGGCAAATCTTCTACTTCTCTTAATTATAATTCCTTAGATCCAAATTTGTTATATGCTAGCTTCACAGCACTGCCGATTTCACTGCATGGTCCTGATATATCAATTACTTTGTCTGATATTTCTTCTGGTACTCTTCCGACGTGTCCGTTATTTAATTTCTTACCGGTTAGTGAAGCTGAGGTTAAGAGGAAAATGCTTTCAATTAGTTCTTCCGCATTAGGAAGCGACCAGCTTAGTTCTAGAATGTTTCATCTTGTTCTTCCTGAACTACATCCTATCATTACTCACATTTTAAATTTTTCTTTATCGTCAAGTACTTTTCCATCACAGTGGAAAAAAGCATTCGTATTCCCTATCCCCAAAGTTTCTAATCCTATATCAGCTACTTCCCGTTATCGCCCAATTTCAATTCTACCGTACTTATCCAAAATGCTCGAGCACATTGTTCACACTCAACTGGCTGATCATTTGCAAGTAAACAACCTACTTAACCCGTTCCATTCGGGCTTCCGGCCTGGACACAGCACTGTCATGGTACTGGTAAAGGTGACTGACGATATTCGTTTAGCCATGAATAATAATCAATTAACTATTGTTGTGCTTCTTAACTTCAGTAGCGCTTTTAACTCAGTAGACTTTGACGTTCTTATCGCTACCCTCAAATCATTAAACATATCTAATAATGCGGCTGACTGCTTTAACAGCTATCTCTGGGGTCGTTCACAACGTATTCAAGTGGATAACTTATCCTCAGATTGGGCTAATGTACTAGCAGGTGTTCCTCAAGGATGTGCTCTCTTCCCTTCTTTTTTCTACTTTTATAAATAAAATTACTGAGTTTATCTCTTCTAGCTGTCATTTATATGCAGACGATTTGCAAATCTATCGTCACTTCAGTGTCATAGATGTGGCCAAGGCTACTGATTCTGTAAATTTGGATCTTGATGCTTCAAAGATGGAGGATTCACGCTTGTGCAAAAGCTTTTTGGCTTGCTGTCAATTCATCGAAGTCCAAGGTTTTAATTATAGGCAGTAGGTACATGTGCAAAACCCTTGGTAACATAGACCTTCCTCAGGTTGTTTATGATAACACAGTTATTCCTATATTAAACTCGGACAGTTATTTGGGTGTAACGATTTTAAACAATTTATCATGGGATTTTCACATTAACAGCATAAGTAAAAAAGTTCACTTTGCTCTGCATTCTTTGAAACATTTACAAAATTATTTGCCTTTTAAAACAAACATATCACTAATGTAGAGCTATTTTATTTATTGATGCTACTAAAGAACTGGTAAACTAATAAGAGCGGCTACAAAATCTCTGTATTAGATTTATTTTTGGTTTACGAGAGTATGACTATGTCTCTAACTTTAGTGCCCAACTTATATAGCTTCCTATACGGCTGCGTCCTAAACATCCAGTTTAATACTAAAGAACCAAGTTATCTACGTGATGGGTTTTCTTTCTTGCACCACCTGGCTCACCTTGTAGATCAAGTGTTAGTGCTCTTTTAAAATGTCTCCCACACAGTTCAAAATTTTTATCAAATTCTTATCATGTTCAAGCTGTCAGGTAATGGAACTCACTACCGTCCAAGGTTCGTATGAGTCAATCTCTTCCAATTTTCAAAAAGAGTCTAAAAGAACTTTTTCTTGCTGTGTCTTCATAGTATTTTTTTATTTCTATCGATTGTTGTTCATTTTTAAATATCATGTGGCTAAATTTAATGTATCAAGACTTTTATATTCATATGTATCTAGTTTTATGGCTTTTTTAATTAATAATAATCTTTATTTGATGCATTCAAAAGTTTACAATATTAAAACATAACGTAAATAACGACATTAGTCGAAGACTGTGTTGCAGTCGTGAGCGCCCACCTCGAACAGTCCAGGTACTGACGCAACAAATGCTGCAAAAAAGTATGTATGTTTATGTGTGTGTGTATATGTTAATGTTTGTGTTTGTATGTATATGTTTGTTTTTGTGTGTGTAAATATTGTACGTATACATATGTATAGTTTTAATTTATTCCAATAGTAGCTCGACATCTTCATACTAAAGTTCTAGAAGCCACTCATTCAAAACAGTATTGTACACTATTTTAATATTTTGATAATTATGTTTACTATTATTCGGGTCAGCTGGAAGAAATCTCTTCTATTGCAGATAAGCTCGCCCATTGCACAGTTTGTTTTAAATAAGTATTACTTATTATATTAAATAAGTATTACTTATTATATTATTATATTACTTATTATATATCTATGTATTACTTATTATATTCTATGTATGTATTACTTCTCTTTTAATTGTGTATAACAAAGCATTAAATAAATAAATATTATGTGTTTTTGAAGAAAAACTTTTTTTTACGCGAAGAAGAAGTAACTGAATATTTTGGACGATAATGCAACGGAAATGCATTACAGCAATATGGTTCGAGTTTCGCATTGAATAAATATTTTACAAATAAGTACTTAAATCAGCAATTATTAATAAAACTTATTATGTTTATATAAACATATGTGTATATATGGGTGATTCCGTTCTAACTGTGATATAATGTCAGTACCGTGTCATGTCTATTTTTAGAATTTATTTATAAATTGTTAGTTTTTTTTGTCGTAAACATTAGAATTTATGAGGTAATTAGTTTAAATCATTTATTACGACAAAAAAACTAACAATTTATAAATAAATTCTAGAAATGGACATGACACGGTATTGACATTTAAGTGATATATTGTAAGTTTTCTGTAAGTGGCAAGTTATATTATATGAAAATAATGTTGAAATATGTTTATTATTTTCCAATAAGTACAAAAATTTCATAAATTAATTATTAATTAACGACCTGTGAGAACAAACAATACAGGACATTGAATATCACAGTTAGAACGGAATCACCCATATATATATATATATATATATATATATATATATATATATATATATATATATATATATATATATATATATATATATATATAAATAATAAATATTCATGGGATGAATTATACTTATTGATCTAACCCCAAAGTAAGCAAACTATTTGCTTGTGTTATGAGTACTAATACATAGAAATACATATATGAATACGTTTATATACATAATAAACACCCAAACCCGGAAATACAAACATTTATGCTCATCACACAAATGCTTGTCCCCGTCGGGGATTGAACCCGAGGCCCGTTGATTGCGTAGTCAGGGTCGCTAACCACTCGACCAACGGGGTCCTACTATCTACATGTTGTATTGAAACTCCATTTCAATAACTAAAATGTCTCGCTTTACTGACTCTTGTAACAGTATAAAATCTCACTGTAAGCATTATACACAGTCATGTATAACAAGTAGCTTATTGTATCTTTTACCAATACCGTAATCATCGAAATCTATCCAGTAGAAAAAGTAATACAAACACACAGATCTACGCAACCTCTCTTGAAATCGGATTTAAAGTAGGGCAGTGAATATAGCTCAAACAAACGAACTCAGAATGTGATGCTAAAACAGTGTAGCGTAGATGTGTCATGGCTACACAGTTTTAGCATCGCATTTTGCAAACAAATTTTTGTGATATAATGTAAACGCAGTAAAACTGCCGACTTTCAAATTGCTTTATCTCTAAAACTAAATTCGAAATTCGAATGTTTTTTGTTTTTGTTGATTTTTGCAAAAAATACTGATAAAATTTATACGTGACTATAAATTTAATCAGAACTCAGTAAAATAAATTGTTAGTTGGCGGAGAAATCATGTAACAAGCACAAAAAAGATACGGAAAATTAAGAAAAAGAAGGCTTCTTTTTTAACTCGGTGAATAAATTAATAGTAACCGGCATGCAAAACCATTTCTTCATTAGATTTTGTGTGAAAAGTATGAAAAATTCAAAGTTTGAAAGTAAATATGTTTTCAGCCGATATGACCAGACCAGACCCGACCAGAACACAGTGATTTTAATGTCTTGGACTTTTTGGATGCTCTATAATATCTGTTGAAGACCAGCAGAGTATCCAACGAGTGGCCGTTAGCCGTTAGCCGTTATTTCGTCGTCCACGAAGTCCTTCTTTGAAGAAAAAACCATCTGCCATTCAGCCTGACATTTTGTAAAAGACGAACGATTGGCTATTATTACGTGTCACTTCCATCGTGACTACTAGGTAATAGAGTTCTGCAACGTCTCGTCTAGTACCACCACTTTATTTATTACTGCCGCAGTCGTGTCAATGCTTGTCGCTGTCGTGTTCCGGTTCAGGGGTAAGGTAGCCGGTAAACTAACATTGGCACAACAACACACCATTAACATCTTTGATGTCTATAAATGATGGTTGTCTCTGTCCATCGGGAGAGATATCTCATCATGCTTGTTTTCCATCTTATGATATAAAAAGGCTTGCTGAGTGCAAATGTTCACGTGTAGACTGCACTATTTAAATGGATATCAGTTCAATCAGCTTATTGTATGAGGTGTTTGTGAAAGCTGTTTCTGTATTTGTTTAAAACTGTAACAATGTTTGTGCAAAAAACAAGTTTGTCTCCAAAAAAATGTCTTCCAGCGAGTAGTATACTGTGTGTAAATAAAACCCTGTCCGATCGCCAAAGACATTATTTGGTCGTTTAATACAAACATATTTGTGTCATTATTTTATGTATATTGATACATAAATTTTCAAAAAAGTTGCTTGATTTAAGGGGAATTTGCTCAATTTTAGTACTAAAATGAGACATTTTAAACTACGATATTTTTGTTATTTTATTAAAAATATTTTTTTTTGATAATGTCATTGAACTACCTATATACCTATATAGTACCTCTTTCGGATCAGACAGGGTTTTTTTTACATTCTGTATAAAAAGCTCCCAAGGTTGTTTAGTATTAAATTACATTGCAGACGCAAATAAATTTTATATAGACGGTACTTATCACATAATATCAGGCAAGGCGTCTGTAAAAAAAAAGAGCTTTTTATACCAAGATAAAAATGCAAACACCCAAAATCCATCGTAACCTTCACGTTTACATTCAAAATCAAAAATTTGTCTAGTATATGAAACGCTCAAATTCTTTCTGCCCCTATATCGTTTGAAAGAATTCATCAACGAACTGTAATAATTTCCTAATGCTTACAATTCATAAAGTCGACGTTTTACCTTTTCTCATTTCTACAATAACCAGCTGCCGCGGGACTTATTAAGACGCACCTGTCAATCTTCATGGCACAGAATTTTTATTTCCAAATCCTCCCTCATCTCAATCGCTTCAAGTGTTCGGTATTGGCCGACGTTTCTGAAGTCTTATTTTAGCATATTTATTTAGGACCAGCCGGCGGAAAACAAGAGGTAGCGTTTTTACGCAATTTAAAAAGTTGATTAGATCGTCTATAAAATAGATGATTAGGTAAATTTATCTATAAATCTATCGGTTTTGTTTATTCTACGTAAAATTACATAACGATTATAATAAAAACGTAACACTTCAGACGATCTGTTTCGTGATCTGCAATCTTACCTTTATATATATATATATATATATATATTTATATATATAATACGAAATACGTTTCTTATATACATAGGAGCCCCATAAGAATATTTCTTACAAACTTATTATTATTTAGTATTTTTTATATTATAATTTAGCCAACAAACAGATAGTGTTGACAGAAATAGATAACCACTAGCTGTAGCGTCCAGCCCGCTGCATTATAAAAGTTTTTGGCGAATCCCGCGGGATCACCTAATTTTTCCAGGATAAAAAGTAGCCTATGTGCTATTGCAGGTCACCTGTGCGCCAAATTTCATTCAAATCCGTTGAGTAGGTTTTGCATGATTGAGTAATAATCATCCATCCATCCATCCATCCATCCATCCATATTAATATAGATTACTTATATATACCAAATATGTAAATGGGACGTTGCCATCTGTGTGGCGAGGATATAATACTACGTACCACGAAAACTTACGTAAAAGTTACCGGCAAACTTACCTCCCTTAACCAAACACGATAGTGACAATCACTGGCGTTATCGCGGCAGAAGATGTTAGCTTGAGAGGATTTTATTATTCGATCTTAACTTCGTGTTTGTATATTCAATATATGTTGACCCGACCTGTTAGTAATTAATATTCATGCAAAATTTGAAGTAAATCCATGCAGTACTTTTTGAGTTTACCCCGGACATACATACAGACAAACAGACAAACAGACAAAATTTCTTAAAACTATATTTTTGGCTTCGATATCGATTGTAGATCACGCCCCAAGTATTCTTTAAAAAAAATATTCAATGTACAGTTTTGACTTTCCTACGATTTTATTATATGTATATAGATAACGACTAACATAAGGAAGAAATATATAGATTTGGCGTTAAATATATAGATTTAAACTCGAAATTAAGATTTAGTGTCTTATTTTTTTTGCAAATTTTCAGGAATTAAAAATATTATATAATAAACCCAAAATACTCGTAATTCATAATAAACACTCAAACTCAGAATTACGACCATCTATGCTCATCACACAAATGCCTGTCCCTGTCGGGAATCGAAACCGAGCCTCATTGATTGCGTAGTCAAGGTCTCTAACAACTCAACCAACCGGACAGCTGAATCAATCAATAAATATAATACGTATGTGGATTCTGCAATGACTCTGAAGGAAAAATTATTTATATAACTTATTTTAATATTCCTAATAATATTTACCATATTATTAATACTTCAAGTCAACCAAGTCGCCACTGCAAGACGGCTGCGCGCCGAAAGCAGGAGTGCTACCGGGCCTGGGCTGCTGCATCGGCATCATGTGATGAAAAAAACAGCGCTTTAAGAAAGGAGTATAATAACGCCTCGAGGTCCTTCAAAAGAGTCATCGCCAAGGCAAAATCGGAGCACATTGGCAGGATTGGTGAGAGATAAGTTCGCCTTCCTTCGGGCACCCGTGCGTTTTGGTCTCTCGCCAAGGCTGCCTTAGGGAATTTCTGTCAGCCGTCCCTTCTATCCCTGCACAGAGAAGATGACTCTCTGGCCCACACCGCGAAGGAAAAGGCCGATCTCCTGGGCTCATTCTTTGCGGCTAACTCGACTCTGGATGACCAAGGAAACACACCGCCTACCATCCCGCAGTGTGATAGCAATATGCCTGAAATAAAATTCTATCAATCGTCAGTGCGCGAAGCACTGTTTTCCTTGAATATCTATAAGTCATCTGGGCCGGATGGCATCTCTCCGATAGTGCTTAAAATATGTGCTCCGGAGTTGACACCGGTACTGACGCGTCTGTTCCAGCCCTCCTACTCACTTGGCATAGTACCGAAATCGTGGAAGACGGCCTTAGTGCACCCTATACCTAAAAAAGGTGATCGCTCGAATCCGTCAAACTATCGGCCGATAGCCATTACCTCCTTGTTCTCCAAAA
This sequence comes from Apodemia mormo, assembly GCA_036924255.1. Classification (NCBI taxonomy): domain Eukaryota; kingdom Metazoa; phylum Arthropoda; class Insecta; order Lepidoptera; family Riodinidae; genus Apodemia; species Apodemia mormo. Next base: position 33,678,004 of record JAUPFN010000008.1, on the reverse strand, counting down.
TCATGGAGAAGATAATTAACTGCCAGCTTTTGAAGTATTTAGATGAGCACCAGCTGATTAATGACCGCCAGTACGGTTTCCGTCGCGGTCGATCGGCTGGTAATCTTCTAGTATACCTTACACATCGCTGGGCGCAGGCAGTTGAGTCCTAGGGGGAGGCATTGTCTGTTAGTTTAGACATAGCGAAGGCCTTTGATAGGGTTTGGCACAGAGCGCTTCTTTCAAAGCTTCCTTCTTATGGGCTTCCCGGGAAATTATGCAAGTGGATCACCAGTTTTTTGGCTGATCGGAGCATCAAAGTCGTAGTCGACGGTGCGTGCTCCGACCTTAAATTTGTCAATGCTGGTGTTCCGCAAGGCTGCGTGCTATCGCCTACACTGTTTATTCTGCACATCAATGACATGTTGCGAATTAGTAATATTCATTGCTATGCAGATGACAGTACTAGTGATGCTTTGTACTCCGGTCATAGCGGTATTGCTCGGGACCACGTCAATGAGAATCGGGACAAGTTAGTCTCTGAAATCGAGAGTCAGCTCGAAAAAATCTCGGAATGAGGTCGACTCAACTTAGTCCAATTCAACCCCAGGAAGACACAGCTGTGTGCGTTCACCGCTAAAAAGTCGGCCTTTGTCGTATCACCTCGCTTTGAGAACACTCTCCTGACAACCTCAGCCAATATTGGAATTCTTGACGTTGACATATCGAACAACGTTCAGTTCTGTTATCATTTGCAAGAAAAGGCTAAATTAGCCTCAAAAAAGCTCGATGTGCTCAGTAGAGCGAGACAGTACTTCCTGCCGGCTCATCGCTTGCAACTTTACAAAGCGCAAATTCGCCCTCACATGGAGTACTGTTCTCATCTCTGGGGGGGAGCTCCGCAGTATCAGCTTCTTCCACTTGATCGCATTCAGCGTAGAGCGGTTCGAATCGTTGACGACCAAGCAGTCTCCAATCGGCTTGACTCCTTGGCTTTACGCAGAGATGTAAGTTCACTTAGCATCTTTTACCGCATTTATCATGGAGAGTGTTCCGATGAACTGTTTGGATTGATCCCTGCTGTTGAATTTCATCATCGGACATCGCGGCAAAACTCAAAGATCCATCCTCATCACCTCGATGTCTGGAAATCCACAACTGTGCGATTCTCTAGGCACTTCTTACCACGCACTACTCCTCTGTGGAATCAATTACCGGTGAGGGTGTTTCCAAACGGATACGACTTAGGCACCTTCAAGAAAAAAGCATACTCCTTCTTAAAAAGCCGGCAACGCAGCTGCAAGACCTCTGGTGATGTGGCTGTCCATGGGCGGCGGTAATCACTTACCATCAGGTGAGACTCCTGCTCGTTTGCCCCTTTTTTCTATAAAAAAAAACTTCAACTCTTACAGAGTGAAGCAGTGAAGCTTTTGATTCTCCTAAGGAGGCTTCGGATACGAAGAATAACGAGTGTTCAGAATATGTGTATATAAACTGTGTTTCTGTGTAGTGCGTGGGGAAAAGTGTGGTGAATTTCGATGGACTATTGCACCGCTGGCATCGCCTTAATTACCAGACCTTCAGAAAGTTTCATTGTTTCCTTACAATACTTTTGCTTCAGTTTTATTACGTGAATTCTGTAATAAAACTGAAGCAAAAGTATTGTAAGGAATCAATTAAACTTTCTTAATTTAGTAATTGACAACAATCATAAGCAATCTCAAACTCAAAGTTTATTCCCTTTCATTATTTCATATACCTACCCGATGATACCATAAAATAACATATATCCACATAGACAATTCGGGGCAGACAATAGCGCTGTCCCTAGTCTGGGCATCAGCCACTAATTCCGCTGGCCTAAGCAAATTTCGCCCGGCTCTGTTGATTTTTCCCCGGATTCCTATTTCTTCACTTTTGATTATATTATTTCATACTTTGTATAAACAATGGATCTACCCTAACCCTTTCACACTATTTCTCTTAAGTTGCTAAGTAAATATGGAATGACAATATTTTCATAAATTTATATTAATATATCTAATACAGACATTGGTTAGATTCCAAAACATTTTTTTTAAATAGTGTTTTGGTTTTCAGAAAAATATATTTTTCGCTAGGCTTGACGCTTTTGTACAAATATACTAGTACAGCCGACCGACATCACTGTGGTCGCATGATGTCGAGTCTCGCGACTGTTACTTATCTGATATTTTGCACTTTTTTAAGATATAACGCATTGTTTTGATTCTATTCGTTATATTCTACAGCCATGATTTTCAAGTGGTTAGCGCTAAAGACCCACAACGCCGATTGAAAGGAAGCTCGGGTTCGATTTCCGATTGGGTCAGGCAATAATGGAATGTGTACAAAGATTTTTTTAAAGATTTTAAAAGTTTACCCAAGCGCTTAATAAGCACTAAAACATACACCTACACACATACATACATACACACACACAGACACACACATATATATATATATATATATATATATATATATATATATATATATATATATATATATATATATATATATATATATATATATATATATATATATATGTATGTATATATATATATATATATATGTATATTTAGAAACACGAAGGCATTGCTCAATATTATATACATGAGAATTTTATCTATAACGACAAAATTCATTTAACTACTATTTATATATGTACATCTAACAATCCTTAAAATCGACGGAATCCATCACAAAGCAAAGAAGAATTTCTCCACGTTGAACCAGTTAATAGTAGCTCATTTAGTTGAGCGTGCCGGCCAGCTACAAAGTGGCAGCTTTAAACCCTATCGTGTCGATTTTTTCTGTGTGAAATATTTGATGTTTTTAAAAATTTTCCAAGCAGTAAGCACGAGGTTTATGCTAAAACACATATACAGTTATAATATTCATGTTTATCCCACATATGGTTGACCCAGTTGGGGGACATCAAATCAGAGCTTCCTTTCAATCAGCTCTGTTGGAAGTGTACCTACGCTGACCACGAACAACATAGCTATCAAACATAATAAACAAATAAATGTCTAATACGAAAAAGTACACAAAAGTTCAATACTATTAAGCTTTTAGTATTATAAGAATAATATTTACGTAATATGTAGAATGTATTTTATTTTCACCATTTATGTTTGTGTGTGTGTGTGTGTGTGAGAGAGAGAGAAAAAGAGTGTGTGTGTGTGTGTGTGTTGAAATTGATTCATAAATGACCGAATTCTGAAGCAACAAATATATTTTTGCAAAGTCGGTAGAAAAGAAGAATTTTTGAAATCGGTTTATAAATGTCCGAGTTCTGAGGTAACAAATATAAAAAATACATTCGAATTGAGAACCTCCTATTAAGAAAGTCGGTTGGAAAGCGAAGAAAACACCGTAAAATACGCGAAAGTAAAACAAGTGGTCTCCTCATAATGGCAGCGTTTTATAAATATTTTTACATTGGTCTAACCGCTGTAAAAGGTTTTTGTATACGCTGCTTTTTGGCTCCTTTTGCCAGTTAATCCAATATTGACCATCCCGGCAGGCTATTGACTTCTGTTTGTGTTACTCATAATAATTCGCCGGGTACCTTTTATTATTCAAAATATCAATTTGCTCGAGTTGCTTTCTTTTGCTCGGCAGACGCAAACCATTAATTTTATTATGTTTATTTTTGTGTTGTAATTTTCAGAGATGTTTCAAATTTCAGACTTGTTAACTAGCACGTATTTTTAATGTGCGTTTCCGCCGCAATGAAGTAATTCGATAAAATTTTCCCGGTTTCGTGTTGGTCCGGGCTCCTTTGAATAATACAAAAACTGCCGTTCTGTCGGGCAAGTTGTAAGAGGCGACCGATTAGCTATACGTGTCACTACCATCGTGGCTCTAAGTGGTAGAGCTCTGCATTGTCTCGCCCGGGTTTGGTACCATCACCTCTTTTTTATAGGTGACGCTATTGCGACAGGAATAGGTGAGGTAGTGGTACCAGACCCGGGCGAAACAATGCAGAACTCTACCACGTAGTAGCCACGATAGTAGTGACTTGTTAGCCAATCGATCGCATTGACGACCTGCGTTGGCCTATTTTTCAAAGGAGCCCGGGACCAACGCGAGGAAACCTGTATTATATTACTGATTATGAAAAATTTACTGTCATCAAAAAATAAAGAATGCATATTTGCAAAGAATATAAGTCACATCAACAAATCAAAAAGTGTGAGGAAGGAAAACATCGTTTCCGTCAAGAACAAAGAGTTTGTGGTATCTAAATGTCCATCTTTGGTCAGTCGCGCAAAAATTATGTTTTTCGGACTCGGGCAAAAGTTACTGGGTTGGAAATCAAAACTGAACATGCGAGCTTCATTTAATTTAAAAGGATAGTTTAGCTAGACGATTTTTGTAATTGTATTTACTAAGTAACGCGTTATTGCCACTGTCATTAACATCTAAAGAGGCCTTAAAAAAAGTAAGTACTCACTTGTAAGTCGTAACTAAATCACGACAAAAATTTCTTAATTTAACTTTTTATGTAATACTAGCTGTTGCCCGCGACTTCGTCCGCGCGGACTTCGTTTATTCCACACAGCTCCTCCCCCGTGGGTGATAGCGTGATAATATGCAGCCTAATATATTGACCCAACCTGTTAGTAATATTCATGCAAAATTTGAAGTAAATCCATACAGTACTTTTTGAGTTTACCCCGGACATACATACAGACAAACAGATAAACAGACAAAAATTCTAAAAACTATATTTTTGGCTGCGATATCGATTGTAGATCACGCCCCAAGTATTCTTTTAAAAAAATATTCAATGTACAGTCTTGACTTTCCTACGATTTTATTATATGTCTAGATAAAAACCGCTATACCAATCATTAATTTCGGGCTAGAACTTGTGGCCATAACATTTAACTCTCATAATATCGGTAGCCCCTTGGCTCATGTATGGACTTGAAAATTCCTTAGGTTTCATAGTCATCAAAGAAAGTTTGATATCGACCATGATGGAAAAAAATCAAAAAAAAAAGATAGAAGATGAGTAAGATAGAAGATTCAAGGACTAAACAGAAATCAGGGGCTAAAAATATCTGAAGTAGACGGAGTCTGGTGATGGAATCTTAATACTACCGTGCCTCGGAAAAACACAAGAAGCTTTTAATTTTAGCTGTCACAAATAATAATAATTGGTGTTCGTTAGTCTCGCTAAAACTCGAGAACGGCTGAACCGATTTGGCTAATTTTGGTTTTGAATTCATTGTTGAAGTCCAGGGAGGGTTTAAAAGGTACGAAAATATAGAAAAAAAATAAAAGTAGTTAAAAAGCCAGAACAACGTTTGCCGGGTCAGCTAGTATATGATAAAATTATTAGCGTTGGCCAATGCACACTGCAGAAAACCGACAAATTGGTAAGTCGTCATAAATCTGACGTTAATAGATGATTAACGTTTGATTTACTCGCTCTACCCCGCAACGAAATAGGCGTTATGATATTCATTAATTTTTGCATAAAGCATTTTTAGACAAAAAGATCAAAAATTAGAGATCAGTATATTTGTTTTATATACATACGTGTTTATACTCACAAAGGTGGTGGTTTTTAACATCAGAAAAATCGCTTAACTATTTTATACCATATGCTTGGATAACTGACTTATTTATTTATTCTTTTATTTTTCTATAAGACCAAGTGCGTGCTAGACTATCTTCTAAACGTAGATATAATATGTAACACCCAACTGGCCGGGCGGTTCGTATGGGATTTCTATGCTAATAATATAATTAATCTGAATATTTACGGCAGATGCGGTTGAACCAAGTTTAGAGTTAATCGAATAAAATATGTGATTACAGCATAACTTAAGAAAATAATTATTTTAATGTACTGTTATAGTACATCCGCACTAGGGCTGACTTTTTGAGTTCAAATTTGCAAATCATAGAGCTCACAACAGTGCCTTATAATGTTATAGAATAGGTATTTCAATGTTATTTAAAAAAATATTTACATAATTTAAAAACTTAAAATATTGATGGTATTGAAATGATATGCAACGTTATCCGAATTTGCTATTCGAAGAACGTTGTTCGTCGAATGATGAACCAAAACGGTGAAAAAAAATAAAATTCGTACTCACCTGGTTCAAGCAGATGAGTAGAATGGTGACGAAGACCTTTAAATCAGGGACTTATCTCTGATAGTACTTATTAAATTACTGTAGTCGCCTCTGTGGTCTTGTGGTCTAGCGTTGGCGTTGACCACATGAGGTTCCGGGTTTGATTCCCGGGTCGGAAGAGTGTTTTTTTCAGTTTTCTGATAAACACAAAGTTGCTCGGGATTGGAAAGTGCCCAGTTAGCTACTTTCCAATGCCGATAGGCCCGATAGGCTTGCCACCTATCACATTTGTGGGACCAAGTATCTTCGGTTAATCGTAGGTGCACTTGTTGTACCTTTGCCTACCGCTTTGGGGATTCGGGCGTGAAGATACTTCCTTTACGTATAAGTATAGCAAAAATATTCTATTCAGCATAGTTATGAATATAAAATAACGCCTCATGTCCACCGTGCTTTTATGAACATAAATCTATGATACTATACGTAGGTCACACTATAAATTTTGCGTAACTTAAAAAAACAACATGTTATAACCAAAATATTATGTTTATTGCTTTCCAAAATAATTTTCTTTACATTTTAAACATTTTTTCATGCGATCGAACCATTTTTTAAAACAGGGGGACCACAGATCTGAAGGCATGTTTTCTACGTGCTGATTTAACGCTATCACTGCCTCTTCGTAGTTGGTAAAAGTAAAACCTCTCATCAAATCTTTGATTTTGGAGAAAATACAGAAATCACAGGGTGCTAGGTCGGGGCTATGCGCAGAATGAGTGACGAGATGTACTTTTTCGAAAGCTAAAATGACTTTGTTTTGTTGGCCGTGTGTGAAGAAGCGTTATCAATTATTATCATGGTGTAGGAGAATGCAGCTTTTGGGTCGGCTTTCACGATCTTTTTCTAACACCCTAGGAAACAAATGGTAGAATACCACTCAGCATTAACACTCTTTTGATCTTCAAGTTGAATTGTACAGATGGGACCTGTAGCTGAGAAAAAAAACGCGATCATTTTTTTACCAACGTTTCTCGCCTGTCTCACTTTTGTTGGCCTGTTCTCATTTTCAAACATCCATTCACAAGATTGCTGTTTTTTTTCGTTTTCAAAACAATAAATCCACGTTTCGTCTCCTGTGACAATGTCCGTCCAAAAGAATGTCCGTGGTCGTACTTCAGTAGCATCTGTGAGTACCATTCCACGCGATCCCACTTCTCAGTTCAGTTTATGAGGGATCCAACGACAACAAATTTTCCGAACTTTCAATACCAATCCCCAATAGTCCTCAAATTCGTCTCAAATGTCTCACAGGTAATCCGGGGGTTTTTCTTCAATTAACCGCTTAACAGTAATCACATTATTTTCGTTGACGGCAGTTGAAGGCCGCCCTTCACGAAATTCGTCATGTAAAGAAACTCGACCTCTCTCAAATTCAGCAAACCTTCGCCTCACGGTGCTCAAACAAGGTGCTTCTCTCCCAAAAGCATTTTGAAGACGAGCGGAACAGTCTTGCGGAGAAAAAGAACTTTTAAAATAATAAAAAATCATCGCTCTAAAATCTTTTCGACTTAATTTCATTTTCGTTGCGTACGTAGAACTTTGATGTGTGATAAAAAAACAATTGACAAATCATTTCCCGCCAATTGTTTTTTCATTACTAAGAAGGTTACAACGTTTTAAAAATATAACATTCGAAATTCAAATAGTTCCAATTAGCTAGAAGTGCAAAACTTTTAGTGTGTCCCATGTATAAGTCTGTAGCATCTGTCTGTAAATTCCATGATAAACACTTACATCAATTTTGCTATTTTAAGAAAACGGCCTGTCTCTATGTCTCGTTATAAACTCGAGAATGACTTGATCGATCTTTATAGAAATTGGTGGGTATACAGTGAGAATATGTTGCGCAATTATAGTCCATATAATTTTTATCGGTCAATCTGCCTGTTTATATGGCCCATTATAATTCGAGAACGACTTGACCAATATTGATGGAAATTGGTATACGCGTAATGTAAGAACCCAATTTTCGCTAAGTGAAACGGCCAAATAAAATTATAACCATTGACATACATCTTTTAGATTGAGAATGTAAATGTAAATTCTGAACCTCTGTATAGGTACTAGACTACTATAAAATTAAAACTGTTGCACCTAAAAATGTAACCAAATGTAAACTTTGTATCAAATAGCAAAGTTAAAGCATTGTAAATTTATTTACAATAAATTCCCTCAGACGGTGGTTTTAACGCTTTGGGGAAACCTTAAAAAACGGCCAAATCCTATACGCTAAACAAGCAATTCTTGTAAATGTGTATGTAATTGATTCTGAAAAGGCTCTACTAGTAATTTTAACGAAATTTTGAATAAGATAGTCTATATGTTACACTATTAAACATGACCTAGGTAAGTGTTATCTTCATGAAAATACGTTTACACATAAAAAATATCATTCGAGCGAAGCTCGGTCGTTCAACTAGTAATATTGATAAAATCAACATCTATATTTCTATTTGGAATTAATCAATAACTTATTTGAATAATAATACATATATTTGAAGCTAACTAACAAAACAAGTAACGTTTTCTGGTAAAAAGCGCGCGTAACAATTAGCCACAGTTCACTCTGATGACAATAAACTATTTCGTTCATATTAGAGCTTCCTACACGTACTTAGGTATATGGCATTAACAGTACATCTGCTCAAAGTTTGAATAGACTTTGTGAACGCAAATAATATTTAACTTTTATATTTAAATTTTTTAATTGAATCTGATTACAATTATTTATTGCCAATTTTATTTATAAATTAATAGCAATTTAATGTTGACATCACTGGATCTAATTTTTGTAATTATGACATTTAATTAACATATTTTTATTAACTTTATAAATGTCCGTCTTCATGTTTGCTTAAAATTATAATTTAAAAACAAATATATATATATATATATATATATATATATATATATATATATATATATATTTGAAGCAAAACAAAATTCTCTCTGGTTGACGTGATTTTTATGAATTATTTATTATAGTATTTTACAAATATTGTATAAATTGTCTTTTATATTTTGTTGTGTTATGTTTTTTGACGTCGACAATATACCTACGTCGAATAAATATTATTTGATTGATTGATTGATTGAAATACCTTTAAATCACATACTAACACATAAAGATCCTAACTTAACCAACCATTATATCATTAAGGTGGCATAAGTATAAGTCAAATATTTTAGAAATTCCTAAATTTGTTTAATGATTCCTAAAAATTGCAACTCAAGAAATGGCTTACAGAGCTTTACTTTATTTCGCGTCAATTTCTACAAAGCAAAACGACTTCAATTTGAATATGTAATGGCGGCTTAGGATAATCGTCTGGCTTACACTAATAAAGGCCGCTACTTTAAAGCGAAGTCTCAAAAGAATCGAACAATCGTACAGATCGATCGAGGGTGGTATAATTTATTCGAGTGTGGATCGCCATTTTGTGGCAGGCGGACTTCGCTATCGCACCGGAAGACGCCTTAAGACATTGATGCTGATTCTTTTTTTATTATGCTCCCCTGGTTTCTTAAAGACGCTAATATAATGCGGCCATATATAAATAAGCCGCCTTTGTAAAGACTCCTCGATTTCGGAGACAGGATGCACTGTTACCCTCGTCTACGGAAAACAATCTAAATTACATTTTCACGCAACTTCAAATGTCTTATTAATTGCGACTTTTCAATGCGATAAATTTTCTTTTGCCGGTCTCAGTTTTAAATCCGCTTAGATCACAATGCAAAGACACAAAGCACTGAAATTTAAGGCTATAATGTAAGCGACATTATAGGCGGCTTTTATGTCTCTACTAGATATTGTTATAGGTGTTATTGTATGCGTGTGTACACATCATAGTCTTATGGTCAATCGCACTAATATTGTCTTAGCTTAGGACAATTCTTAATAGTATGCTGTCACATTCTTTTCATTTAAGACAACAATTGACAGGATACTATTTAGGATTGTACTAACACAATGTGAGTGCAATTGGCTATTAGTTTATGACGGCTTTCAAAAAAGAAAAAGTAGTGAGATATAGCATGTATTTTCCGATTTGAATTTCGAGAGGGCCCAAATAAAGAGCTGAGATGAGAGAAACAGATGTTTGTATTTCTGTGTGTGAGGGCTTAATAAATGTAATTTCAGTATGGATAATGGATATAAGTATCTCAATGTGTGTGTCATCCACTAATTCAGGTAAATTGTATAGTTTAGAACAAAAATTCTTTTAAATTGTTTAGCCATTCATATTTAGTTGTTTAAATAGTATGTAATAATATAAACAAAAATCAATAAGTCCATCGTGACGTCCAACGCAAGGCGAGTAAACCAAAACGTCTTTGTATATTGCTAGTCAAACGATTCCCCGATTTCTTTTATTTATTGCAAATAAATATTATTAAAATATTTATTTGCAAGAATATGGGTGTTACAAGTTGTTAAAAATTAATTAAGTTACCAACATATTTTACCGTTATATGGTGTGCAAATATTAAAAAAAATATCATTATATAATATTATTACATTTAAAACACTGTATCGATTTTTTAGAATTACTACCGGATCGGAACGCGGCCACACGCTGAGAAGATCCAGCGGTAGAAACTCAGCGGACTGGTCTTTTTTTCTCTATTTTATGTACAAGAATGATTTCATATTACAAAAGTTATTTTTATATTTACAAGTTTCATTTTTTGTGTGATTAAGATTTTTGTAATTTACAAAGTTTTCACCATTTACAAAATTTTACTACTTTGAATTTTGTTTAAAACAAAATCAACAAACTTATATTTCTATCTATTTACATTTAATTTTATTGGCTAGAAATTCTTTAATATCGTAATAAGTTTTACCTAACAGCAAATCAAAAAACTTTTTGCGAAATTTATTTATAGGCAAGATTTAAGACTATTTTATTTATTTAAATTTTGCACACATACATTTGCACTGGTAGACTTAACACCCAAGAGCATTCTCTGCCAGTCGACCTCCAAAGAATACAGAGAAGGCGCAAGGGGTGCACATAGAAAGAAGAAAAAAAAATTGGAACTTAATTTAATACTAATTTAGTATGTAGTTGTGAAACACATTAATTATGTGAAAAGAAAACTCACACAATAAAAAACACATAAAACATACATTTACATATATAATATAACATAATTATATAAATAAATACACATACTGAATACACATGAACACAAACAAATCAATATATAAGAATAAAATACATATAATCATAACTATAGACAAATATATACTAAAATACATAGTTACCAATATATATTATATAAATACTCTTTTATGTCTTCATACCACAGCAGCAAATATGATTGTCTTAAATCATTGCCTTATGATGACTTAACTTACAGTGGTCGCGAAATAATTGACGAATAATAGTAAACACCAAGGAAGATAAAAATGCATTGATTTACTGGTGTCTATTTGGCGCTCATCATAAAGTTCTCATAGTTTCGATTTCTGAAAACTCTAAGTAGCAGCTCTGTCTGATAGGTATGTCAATACTCCTGTGCCTCGAAGGTTTTCTTAGTTGTTTATCACGGCTATCGCAAACAACAGTCAATGATCGAGTAGGATGGTAAATGTAATAATTAAAAAAACTTAATTTTATAAATAATAAACATTATTTGAATTTTAGTGACGCCGTGTCAGCTAAACTTACCCCGTAATGAAGATGGGAAATTTCAGCAGAAAATCGACATCATGACACTTATCTTCACTTTTCATCATTGAATCTGTCATCACACTGCTTCGTTTGTGGAACAAGAAAAAGGACTGAATGTATTTAGATACTAGCTGTTGCCAGCGACTTTGTTAGCGCGGACTTCGTTTACTCCGCACTGCTCGTCCTCCGTAGGTGATAGCGTGATAATATGTAGCCTATATGTTGACCCAACCTATTAGTAATATTTACGCAAAATTTGAAGTAAATCCATGCTGTACTTTTTGAGTTTGCCCCGGACATACATACAGACAAACAGATAAACAGACAAACAGACAAAAATTCTAAAAACTATATTTTTGGCTTCGATATCAATTGTAGATCACGCCCCAAGTATTCTTTTAAAAAAATATTCAATGTACAGTTTTGACTTTCCTACGATTTTATTATATGTATAGATAATGGTTTCCCACGTAACACTGGTTTCTTGACTGGGCAACCTATCTATCCACATTTTCCGCAGTAACCACACAGAGAGTTAAAAAGTATTTTAAGTAAATCAAAAAGAAATCGCCTCTGTTCTAGTAGTCCGATGTTAGCTTTCCTGATGTCCCGGATTCGATTCCTGGGTCGGGCAATAAAATTTTGGAAAAATGCCGGTTGGTGATAGATTTGCCACCTATCACATTGTGTGGGACTATCTTCGGCTAATTGTGAGTGCAATTATACCTCTGCCTACCGCTGCAGGGATAAGGGCGTGAATATATACTCTACTAAAAAAAATATATATTTAATAACGACATTTTTTTTGTTCAAAATAATATTTTTCAATACGAAAAAAAAATTATTCTATTCAAAATAAATACCTGTTACCATGATGTAAAGCCACCCTCAAGACAGCTTGCGATACGGCTCTCATCACCCGCGGAATGACCCCGCATCCCTCTAGCTCCCAGATAATACAGGATAGTGTCGCAGATTCCCCGAGGATTTGTCAAACAAATGCCCTGCCGTGTATCGAAAAAATCGACGGCTCAGTAGTGGCCATTACAGCTATTTATGGCAAATTCTCCCTGAGCTTTTTTATTAATAAAACGTATATTATGCGCACAAGTGCGTTTTATATCGCCGTCCTATATTTCTTCGCGGATATTATCGTCCGTCTTCGGACATCCGACAATATCGATTACATATTAGGAAAATATATTCTTTTGTATTCATAACGCGGGGTAAGTTTTTCATATATTTACCATATTAAGGGGACAATATGAAATGTGTATATTTGGCCATTAGCTGTTAATCTATTATATTAATTCGTGAAGCAAAAAATTTGTACCTCTATGATAATTTCGCGAACGTTGGAGTAAAAAATTAGGCACAATTAAAGTATACATTGCGAAGGACAGCCGAAACCTAATATCTTTAAGTAAAACTCATTAAAAAATATATTAAATTAATTAAAATAAACATTACACACAATACATTAATGTGACATACAGGGTACACACACACTCATACACACATGTTATACTATAATGTTTACAGCTAAAATCTCTCACAAATTTAGACTGACCTGGGACCTCATAATTTAACAAAACCAAACCAAATGGGCCAACTACTAGATTACTAGGCAAATAGTAGATATAAAAATGAAGAATTTTACCGGTGGGAGGGATGCGCTGTGCCGCGCTCCCGACTGCGTGGATACCACCATCTTGCTTGTTTCTTCCGTAAAATAGCTTTGCTGTGTTTCGGAGAGAAGGCCAAGAGAGGCAGTGTAATTACTGGCACCGAAACATAACACCTTGTGTCTCAGGATAGGTAACACAGACGAGTTACCTGGGCTAGTTCCAGGTAAACTAATTTATGTTCAATGGCGACGTCGACCACTTACCATCAGGTGGCACGTCTGCCAGTTTGCCTATCCAACTATAATAAAAAAATATGAAGAATTAAAGTAGATCTTAGCAAGTATTCTCTTTTGTGTCTTGTTATGCTGTATTTTACTTTGTATTTAACTGAAGCGGAGTATGAATTTAAAATGTTTGTTTACTACAGAGACGTCTCGTCGTGATGGTTTCAGGTTTACTCATATATATCGGTGTTTCCCCGCGCTATCAAAGCTGTTATGCAAACACGAAAGATATTGATACGGAAACTTTCGTATTGAGGGAAAACAAAAGCATTTGCACAAATACACGACAGCTTTGACGTCGCCAAACTCTTATCTATATATAAATAAAATTGAAGTGTCTATCTCTGATTTCTTTATTTTTTATACCATAAGATAGCAAACAAACGTATAGGCCTCCTGGTGGAAAGAGTCAACCATCGACTATAGACACTAAAGATGTTAATGGTGCGTTGCTATCTTGTGGCGAGGTTTAATGCCACATGCACAAGTTTACTGGCTACCTTACCCTCCAAACCGGAACACGGCATTGACTAGCACAGACGTTATTACAGCAGGAACAGGCAAGTCGGTGGTACGAGACCCGGGCGAACTCTACCACCTCGTAAATTTCAAAATATCTAGGTTTTTTCAAATGCAGTGTCCTATTTTTACGATACCAATACAACAAAATACGTGAACAAAGCCAGTGGCCCTGATGGGATTCCAGCCATATTACTAAAAACCTGTGCGCCTGAACTCGCTCCTGTGTTGACACGCCTCTTTCGCCTTTCGATGACGACTGGAAAAGTGCCGAAATCATGGAAGCTTGCCAACGTGCAGCCTGTGTCCAAAAAAGGCAGTCGTGCCGACCCCTCCAACTATAGGCTGATTTCAGTCACGTCCATACTCTGCAAGACTATGGAGCATGTATTGAACAGCAGGCTAATGGCACACCTAGAAGCGAACGATCTACTGAGTGACCGCTAATACAGATTTTGCCAAAATCGGTCCACTGGGTATCTTCTAGCGTATGCCACCTACATTTTGAGCTCGGCCATCAAGAAGCGTGGTGAGGCACTAGCTGTCTACCTTGATATCTCGAAGGCCTTTGACAGGGTCTGGCATGATAGTCTTATTGGCAAGCTTCCATCGTATAGTCTGCCTACTGGTCTCTGCGCCTGGATCTCAGATTTTCAGAGTGGCCGGTCGATTAGAGTAGTCGTCAACGGCTGCTCATCCGACCAAATGGCTATAAATGCTGGAGTCCCTCAGGGATCAGTTCTCTCCACAATTCAATTCCTGCTACACATTAATAATCTGCTGAAGCCCGGTATCTATGGGTACGCAAATGATAGCACTGTTGTGGAGAGTTACGTATCCAGTGCGCGGGCCAGTATGGCACAGATCCGGTCTCTCAGAGAGGCAATGGTCGATCATATGAACCTGTCCTTACAGGCAGTCTCCGATTGGGGCGATGCTAATCTGGTCAAGTTTAATGCAATTAAGACCCAGGCGTGTCTATTCTCCGCTAAACGGAGTCTGCTTCATCTATCTCCGTCTTTCCAGGGTGTAGCCGTGCCGATAACTGACCACCTCGAGATCCTTAGTATCACGTTAACGCCTACTTTCAACTTTGGTTCGTACATCGAATCTAAAGCCCAAGTTACCTCAAAAAAACTTGGTATTCTGGCGAAGGTGAGACAGTATTTCAGTCCGGTACAGTTGCTCAACCTTTATAAAGCACAAGTCAGTTCGTGCATGGAATACTGCTCTCACCTCCGGGATGGATCCGCTAAATACCAGCTGGAGACACTGAGGCGATCCGTGCCAAGATAGAGGCGTGCCAAGAGGCTCATAAACGACGATGATCTGGTAGTCAAAAAACTCCAGAGCCTCGCTCATCGCCGCAGAGTGGCTAGTTTATCGGTTTTTTATCGGATACACTTTGGAGAGTGCGCTGCGGAATTGCACGACTTAATTCCGCCATCCCCGTTTTTCTATCGATTGTTGAGGCGCACAGATTCTAGGCATCGTTATATGGTGGACGTTCCACGTACCCGGACAAAGCGGTTCGACTCAACATTCTTCATTCGAACCGCAAAGGACTCGAACATGCTTCCTGAGTTTGTGTTCCCGGACGAGTACAATCTGGGGATCTTCAAGAGAAGAGTGAACAGGTACCTTCTAGGGAAGCGCGTTCCATCTTAGGCCTCATCTTAGCTTACCATCAGGCGAGATCGAGGTCCAGCGCTTACCTATCGATAATTTAAAAAAAAAGTTAATTCATATAAAGCGTGTAAGGCGGCCCCTAGACCTACAATAATATTGCGCAATATTACGTATTGTACAATATTATTGACCGTTTAGAGTTAATACTGAAGATTGCACAATGATTGAACGAAAGTTTGAGCGGGTTTAATTTTTATTGTACAATATTTTTTCTTGCACATATTCTATCATATCATCATCATTCTATCATATCTTTTAATATTGCACAATATTTTTTACTTCAGAGCTTAGAGCGGTCGCGGTTGGTCAGTCGCGGTGTTTAATGTATGGTCGTGTCGTAAATTTAAGCAAAATGGCGAGCAAGAATTTTTCGTCATTTCGCGGTAATTTTATTCATCTTGTTAATTTAATAGTTCATTACTAGAATGGGCCAAAATATCGACCACTGGCCGAAATTCGACACTCGGTCGAAATTGAACATGTGACCGAAATACGTCATTTCGCCGAATTTCGACATTTGATCGAACATTCGGCCGAAATTCGACATTCAGGCCAATTCACTAATCAATATAAGTGTTTATCGAAACAAAACCAATCAATAAAAGATGAAGAACGGGAGTTTTTACTTGAATTGCCACCAAAACTTCGTCGTCAGACATGTTACTCGCACGAAAATATTGATCAGACTGGTTTGTCAATTTTATTGAGTGAATTTATTGAACGTCTGGAAACAAACGGGTATTCAATATTATTGCACCATAAAAGTATTGTCCAATATTATTGTAGGTCTGTGGGGCACCTAAGAGAGACAGTCTACTGAAAGTTGAAACCATGGATTGAGACCATGATTCCTAGACGAAACCTGTTGGATTTTTTTATATCTAACTTTTTACCTTAACTTTATATTAATTAATTAATTATTCTAATACTTCTCAGTGCTTATTTTAAAATAACTTAGGAAAACACAAAATAAGCAATGCGTTATGCGCTACATACTGCGCAAATTAAACGGTTGATTCAAGATTTCCATATGGGAGACGCATCGGAGCAATCGGAGTACACTCTACACTGCGTAGCGTGAAAATAAGAATAAATCATAACACGTAAATATTACATTTCCCATAAAATAATAAATTGTCATAATTGCTATTAAAAGCAAATAATTTTCTTACTTTGGAGCTAAATCTATTCGTGTAATTTATTCAGGAATATATATTTATTTATTGTTATAAATCAAACAAAACGACTTCGTAAAAAAATATAAGTTTCATTTATATTCAGTTTTATAAAACAGTTATTGTTCTCAAAGTTAATATTTATTTAAGCTAACAAAATAATTATACTTTGCAATCAAATAAATTATCTATATATTAATATGTAAAGGAAAAACTTTGGATTATGAATGGTGGCCACAATGGCCTTTGTCTTGTCTGAGATCGTAATATATCTTAAAAAATAGGTAATATTTTTCAATATAAACTAGCAATATAGAAATTTTCGAAAGATGTATTAGAAAAATGTAATATTTTTTTGTAAGTCTCCATAGTGAGCAGTTCGACGTATTTACAAAAAAAAAAAAACAATTCCGCCATGTTGAATATTCTTGTTTTACACATGGAGTAAAGAGAAAGGAGGACCACCTCTGTGGATAGACTGTCCATCAAAAAGCATCAAGCAGTGGTCTTGTCACCGCTGTAAAATAATTTTTAGAAAGAAAGTAGTAAAAGTAAATATATATTGCTATTTAATTTTATTTATCAAAATAAAACAACAATTCGGACACGAATTTCACTATAACACATGGTATTCAATTTTCGAGTCCAAGCGATGTATGAAGCGTGTCCAGTGTTCTTTGACACAGTTGAAGTTTACATTGCAGAGGAGTGCAAAAACCTAATATTCGTCGATGCCGTTGGTCACAACGGCGTCGAAGACCTCTTTCCGCCTCGCGCTTAGCGCGGAGCGAAATGCCACTACTCCTCAACCCCCAATTATTAGTCAAAACAACGCACTAAGCCGAGGTCCGGTCTCGCAGGAGACAACATTTAGCGCGGGTATTTATTGCCCAAATTTAAACTTAAACTCTGGCTGAGCACTCTACTCGCACAAAAAGCCCGGTTACGCAGTAACGACCCTTAAGGCCAACTGTAATAGTCATTTGGAAAAAAAACATTTACAAAATTGTAAAAATCTTTTACTCAACAAATGTGCAAGAAGCAGGGCTACTAGGCTGTGAGAAGCTCCAACAGACTACCTAATCATTTTGTAATTTTTATACTTTTCTCTATTATAAAATTACAAACAAACTGATGGCTCTTTTGATGGAAAAAAAAACATAGCCTATAGACACTAACGATGATAATGACGCGGTGTCAAGTGTGGTGAGATGTAGCGCCACAAGCTACCTTACCCTGAAAACCGGAGCACGACTCCAACTCGCCCGGGTATTTGGTATCACCGCCAGCTGCCTTACCTATTTCTGTCGCAATAGCCTCAATGCTTGTCATTGTCATGTTCCGGTTTGGAAGGTAAGCTAGCCGGTAGACTTATGCATGTGGCATCGCCATCACCACTCGGATAGCAATGCACTCTTGACATCTTTGATGTCTATAGACGATGGTTTCTCTTTCTATTAGGAGAGTCATCTGCTCGTTTGCTATATGATGATAAAAAAACAACGGTAACAAGATCTGACGCTTTTGAGGCAGGAATTGTAAGGCGGTGGAACAAACAATGCAATAAAAACGTTAAAAGCGCACCGCGTTATTGATACTCCAAAATATTGCAAACTGCGGGTGGTCATTTAAAATATTCAAAGTAGAAAAAAAAATTGTTTCTTTAGCCAGAAATCAAACCATCTTGGTTTCGAACCCGGGAATTTTTAATCCCTGGCAATAGCTCAACGAAGCTGAAAAATTTACTTAAATCTATTATACTCAGGACATTAACTTTATAGTTATTATGATTAGTTAAGATTAAGCCAGCACTTCAGATATAATTACATTTTGCTAGACGCAGTGACTGGCTGTTAAGTCGAATTTATTGTTGTTTTTCTTCACTCGATAAAAGAACTTTTCAAACCCTCGATAATGTTTGCGAAAGAGCTTAACTCGGTACTATTCGAAATTTCCGCGATGAATCCTGCGAGTGTGTAATAAATGTGTATGGATTACTTTCGCTTCGGAAACTTAAATTTATCATACTTAGGTCTCTTAAAAATTGATGCTCAGGAAATTCTGTATTTATAACTACGTACACATATAGCGACTACAATTAAAAATGTGAATATAGCTACGATAATTAAAAAATGATTTTAATTATGGGTATATAACTTTAGCAACGGTTTTTGTTTTTTTATAGACCAAGACTGATATACTATGATCAAAATAATATGATACATCCAAGGATGGTATCAAGAACGTTCATAACGACGTGTTTTTGTAAAGGAAGCATGGCAAGTCTGTCGAGATTAGGTGTTTTAACAGCTTTACGTGTTTTTATAAGCATGATGTTTGCACAACGCTTATCAGACACAAAAAAGAGCAATAAATTTTTTCCCGATTTGAAAATGAAAGCTTGATGAAAGGCTAAGCACTAGTGACTAGACCAACAATAGCTTAAATTACATTACTTTCGAGCATTAAAAAGCTACTATAAAGATAGTAGGTTCTACAATTTCTTATTCTTTTTTCAAAAATGGTAAAAATGTATATACTTATATGCTTAGGAGCTAATAATTTTATTTTAAAAACTTAATTAATGATATTTACGTAGTACTTAAATATTTATACGTAATTGTTAACAACGTCAACATAAAAGTACAGACAACTTAATGCTGCTATCTTTTTTTTAATTTGTATAGTTAAAACACGTCCCAAGAACTTCTAACACACGAATACGAGTACTTTACTCGCGCGTATTCAAAATATATTTTTTTATTTAAAAATAATTTTAGAACAAGTAGAATTTAATACCTAAGCACTTCATTAAAAAATCCTCTAAATTTTGCATGAAAAAACACTTTCATGCATTTTTATTCTTACGAAGCGTTAATTCCCAGACTTCTAATTAACTATACAAAAGTTCGCAAATGCCAGCGAAAATTAAAATGTATGTATTCTAGAACAGTATAAAAAACCAATATGAGTGCCAATAAAAAGAGGATACGGCGGGAAATAATAAAAGATAACCTCTGGAGTGAATGGAATGAGAAAAGCCCTTGTAAAGAATGTTTGCATAGTGGATAAGACGCGATCATGGGGACACCTCCCCCTGCCATTCATGACTGTGTGTCTACGAAAAATTAAAATCTTCACAATGTTCTAGTCGCTTGACTGATATGAATTACCATTTTATGAAAGAAATTATCTGTTTTATAAATCTCTCCTTTAAAATATATTTGATATAATGCGTGCAACAATGATAGTTATTACTGATATATTACATATTATATTACATACATATTTAATTAAACTAGCGATCGCCTGTAGCGGGAATTAACCATAGACCGATCATCGACCATAAACAATAAATCTCTTTTAAGTTTGACAACATACTTTAGCCGTAAAAAAATAACAAGTAGGTATGTATACCTACGTATTGTGTGTGTATGTTTTATGATTGTCACATGAATGTAGTGTGCGCAATGTTTATCTACACATATATTAAATACGTGAAGAAAAAACTATGAACCCTTTTTTAATACAATTGCGCGAACGGCGGTGTATGAAATTTGGCACAGTTAAAGTTTACATTGCGGAGGACTGCAGAAACCTAATGTTTTTAAATAATATGCAGTAAAAAAACATAATTTTAATAAAAATAAACGTTACACACACTAAACTCATGTGAAATACAAGATATTATACACACATGTCTAACATTTTCTTTACGGCTAAAGTCAATTGTCAAAATCAAAAGAGATTTTATTGTTTAGTCTGTGGTCAAATTTTGACCAAGGCGATCTCTAGTTTTTATTAATTCAATGTATTTCTGATGCGTTTCTGCTGTCCTCCGCAATGTAAACTTTAATTGTACCTTTCATACCGTTCGCACAATTGTCTTAAGCTTGGTGACTGTAATGCAAAAACTTCGCCTTTCATAAAGAGCCAACGCGGGAAGAAGTGCATAATATATATTTTTTATATATATTATGTACTTCTCCCGGTCGTCGCTAAATTATGTAGCAACAAATTACTAAAACATACAATATTAACAATAAGCACTTAAGATGTATCCAAATAAAAATTTGGTAAATTGTTACATGTGACTCTTATTAACAAGGCATGGAAAGTGGTTCATTTCTAATTCGGAGCTGCTCTCCCGACGTGATGTTACGTCGTTATAGACCCTCTAAGCCACTGAATAGACAAAGAGTAAAGAAGATAACGCCTAGCAAATTTTAATAATGTTACCCTGCTGCAAATATGAATAATATTCTTAGTTTATTTATTTATTTTATGCTTTATTGTATACCACGTTTATTAAGTAACGTTTACAAAATATTTTTTCCCCGTGTTGGTTCCGGGCTCCTTTGAAGAATAGACCAACTGCCGTTCTGCCAGGCAGGTCGTAAAAGGCGACCGATTGGCTATGCGAGTCACTAACATCGTGGCTACTAGGTGGTAGAGTTCCGCATTGTCTCGCCCGGGTCAGGTACCACCGCCTTACCTATTCCTGCCGCAATAGCGTCAGTGCTTGTCGCTGTCGTGTTCCGGTTTGGAGGGTAAGGTAGCCGGTAAACTTATGCACGTGGCATTAGACCTCGCCACAAGATAGCAACGCACCATTAACATCTTTGGTGTCTATATGCGATGGTTGACTCTTTTCATCAGGAGACCCATCTGCTTGTTTGCTATCTCATGATATATATAAAAAAATAATTAAATATTACTTAGTTGTGTCTCGTGGTCTAGGGGCTAGCTATTCCGCTCAGATCATGAGGACCCGGGTCTGAAATCCGAAAAATAAATATTTTTACAGTATTTACAATAATAGTAAAATGAAAAATTGCAATGAAAATTTTTAAAACTACGGAAATTATCTGTTTATCTAACCGTTATAAGTCTAATAAATCGTCCAATAAATCTTCACGGCTCAAACTTCAATAAAGGAAATAAACATATTTTAGAATGAATAAGAATTTTCAAGTTAAACCTTAAATATATTTTGTAGTAAAAGGTGGACGTTATGTCGTATTAAAACAAAAACTAGTCATTATTCGCACTAATTAAAGAAATATTATAAGTGGAAGATGATAGATATTACGTATGAGTTTAATTTATTCGTTTTACTTATTGGAACGAAGTTCCTTACGGCAGGCTTGGAGGGGATAGGGATTTTGCTGCGTGACCGAACTGAAAAAAATTTGATAGTAAAACCGTAAGAAAAATGCGTGGAATAAAAGCGTTAAATGAGACGTGCGCAGGCGCGACAGTCGCGTACACAAGCGAGTAGTGCCGTTTAGCTGAAGGAAGTTCGTTCCTACCTGGTGTCCAACGACACCACATAATTGGAACGAAGTTCCTTACGGCAGGCTTGGAGGGGATAGGGATTTTGCTGCGCGACCGAACTGAAAAAAATGTGATAGTAAAACCGTAAGAAAAATGCGTGGAATAAAAGCGTTAAATGAGACGTGCGCAGGCGCGACAGTCGCGTACACAAGCGAGTAGTGCCGTTTAGCCGAAGGAAGTTCGTTCCTACCTGGTGTCCCGCGACACCACATCATTTTTTTTTACGGTAACATTTCTAACTTAAAGTGTGATGTTCTAATTTCGATCCCGGTTAGGAAAATAAGAAGTAGTTATTGAGGTCATGATAAACCGGAATATCTATTAACGGTTATAGCCACCTCTGAAGAAATACAGCGTGACGATGTTTATTTGATTAAAAATATTTTTGGAACGAAGTTCCTTACGGCAGGCTTGGAGGGGATAGGGATTTTGCTGCGCGAACGAACTGAAAAAAATGTGATAGTAAAACCGTAAGAAAAATGCGTGGAATAAAAGCGTTAAATGAGACGTGCGCAGGCGCGACAGTCGCGTACACAAGCGAGTAGTGCCGTTTAGCCGAAGGAAGTTCGTTCCTACCTGGTGTCCCGCGACACCACATCATTTTTTCGTTATTACCATTTTAGAGACACCTTAAATCATCGCTCGACCTTCATGAGTTACCTAGCGGGAAGGTAATAAATTATTCTACAAAGATTACAGAACCTACACGCGCAAGTCTAACGAAATATCGTAAGCCGCATCCAAAAATATTAGACACTCGTTGTACGTGCAGGTATTCTGCAGTGTCGTAACTTCATTTCCGTAAGTCTCGTTTCATGAGAAGATTACAAGTAATTAATTTATAAGAACATAACAAGGAACACCATCGGAATTACTTACTTTTATGAGGGTCACAATTGGGATGTCGAGTTGGCGTTGGCAGTAACGTATACAATATTTAATGAAATCTTATTTCATAAATTTGTATCATGTTTGTAACAATTTGAAAGGGATAGAATAAATATTTTTTTGATTTTAGTTCCAACAATCATAGTGTTATTAAGAAAAACTTGCACAAGTTTTGACTTAAGCTTTGTGTTTCTGAATCACTGTAGTTTAAAAATCATCACACATTATAAAAGTGCTAAAAAGCTGCAAATTAAGGATCTATTGAGTTAAAAATTAGTATTTCCTCTTTTGCTACTACTTGCACCTTATTGTTTGTGGAGGTTTTAAGGCATCTAAAGTTTCGCATTTATAATATTAAAATGTAGATTAATACAATTTATTAACAGCTAATATATGAAATATAATATATGTAAATAAATAAAAATCAGGTTTTGATTAAATAAATTGTTTATAATGCATAATGCGTAGTTTCTAGATAGCAACTTAACTGACATAATATTAATATTAATAATAATTTTATTCATATTAAAATATATTAACAATAATATTAATATTAATGTAATAAATTTACAATATTCTATATTATTATTGATCTGAATAATTCAAGAAAATTAAATTTAATAAAGTTACTAATCAAACATAATATTGTACACAGTGAAAGCGAAACCGCACCAATCCGCAGCTGTTACTTTTAATGTGTTTTCGGCTTAGAATTAATTGTTTTACAGCCGACAATTACACGAGATTGCGGGAAGTAGCGTCTACGTTTTGAATACTTATTCCTCACTCTATTACAATTTATTTATCCAGTGTTTACTATAAAAAATTGCCATTTCTAAGAGTTTTTACATATTTAAACGATATGAATGTGTCTTACAAAAATTATTTTAGGCTTTATAGATATTGAGGGAGTGAAAGAAAGTAAAAAGTAGTAAGCATAACTAGTTGCCCCCACAATATATGCCCCCACAATTAATTATTTTATGTCCTGTAGGAGTCGCCTCTGTGGTGTAGTGGCCCGGCATTGGCGTTGACCACATGAGGTCCCGGGTTCGATTCCCGGGTCAGGCAATAAAAAAATGTGTTTTTTCAGTTTTCTGATAAAAACAATGTTGCCCGGGATTTGAAAAAACCCGGATGGCAATAGGCATGCCACCTATCACATTTGTGGGACTAATGGCAAATTGCACCAACATTGTCTTAGCTTAGGAAATTCCTAAATAGCATGCTGTCACTTTTTATCTTAAATGAAAAGAATGTGACAGCACGTCACTAAAGACTGTCCTTAACTAAGACAAAGTTGGTGCAATTAGCCATAAGTATCTTCGTCTAATCGTGAGGGCACTTGTTGTACCTCTGCCTACCCTTTCGGGGATATGGGCGTGAAGAAGATAATATAGCAGGTCAGTTTTTAGGGGTTAGAATACGTTAAGTTTGAACTGCTTTTTATTTCATCAAAAATCAAAATCGAATCTAATTTTCAAAAGTTACAGCTTTTCAAATATTAAAATTACGTTATTTTTTGCAAACCTATATATTTTTAAAATAACTTTTAGGCTAATACACCGATTGACTTAAAATCTTGTCAACTTTTCTTCTTTAAAACCTGCGTTAAATGCCGATAATTTGATCAAAATCGGTCAATTTGTTTGGGATTTATTAATGATAAAAAAAATTTAAAAAAATGTTTTTTGACATTACTTCGAAATTTTTTAGCCTCTCTATTATTTAGCTATAGCCATGCTATAGCAATATTTTGGATCTCAAGAATTAAGTTGAATGCCATTACAAAGATCAAAATCGATCATCGTTTCCAAAATATATAGCTTTTTAAAAATAAATATAATCCTATTTTTAACAAAATAGATGTTTGAACTGAAAAAAACTATGTTTATAGTTGTTACTATTTTGAGTTTAAATTACCTTAATTTAGCGGGAAGTTTCAGGGATGGCCTACAGAGTCAACCGTTAACAGATTTTTTTTTCTTATATTATCACGGTCTTATTAGACCATGAAGAAAAAAACAAGTGAGAATATATGGAGTGTGGATAAGCTTAACCTGCGAATCGTACACAGAACCTTATGTTATCAGTGAAATCGGCTAAATACTAAACCAACAAAACGTTACATAAATTATTAGTAAAATATATTGAATTTAAAAGATTAAAAGGCATCAAGAATAAGTATAACTAAATAGTGCAACTTCAGCCAATTTATCCGAGGGAGGAAAACGCCACGGCTGTCACCGCGAAGTGGTGGCCGGATAAATGAGAGGTCGTTTTTTGTCCTCAAACTAGCGACGGTCACCTCCGATAATATCGGCAGGCTCCGTTGCGTAATGGCTACGCGGATTATTGCGATATAAATTGTTCGCAGTTGCCCATTCGATTGGTCAGGGCTGCTAATATTCTTAGAGTAATACATTTTTAAGATTTTATTCGAAGATAATCAATGATCTAAAAGTATTATTTCTATAAAAGTTAAAATTTCTATAAAATGTAATATATATATATATATATATATATATATATATATATATATATATATATATATATATATATATATATATATATATATATATGTATTTAACGATACGTAACAATGTAACGATTTTCATGAAAGTCAAATTAGGGATTTTTCGGGTCAAGGAATCGATTTATCAAGGTTCCAGGTCCAAGAAAAGCTCGGTTCCCAAGATATGGGTAGGTGAAAAACCGAGCAAAGCTCGGTCAACCAGGTACAGAAAAAAAATATTTATTCTATAGGAATCAATTTATCAAGGTTCCAGGTCCAAGAAAAGCTCGGTTCCCAAGATATGGGTATGTGAAAAACCGAGCTAAGCTCGGTCAACCAGATATTTATATTCAATGTTTAAATGAAAAAGTTTGTGTGCATATATTTTTTTTCTTTCCTTACGCTTAAACAGCAAAATAGATTTGGACTAAATTTGGTGTACCTAATCTATGCTCAAACTTAATGTACTTTAGTTAGGAAATATGAATTATTCTCGTGGGATTCGCAAGAAATCTGAAATACGCAGTACGTTACAAGCAAAATTATTGTTTTATGGACAATATGAGTATGCGGGCTAATCATTATTATTTATTATTGCCAGCATGTATGTATATATAACTTTTCTGTATTATCATTTTGCAATACACATATTATAGTTTTCGTAACTCTCAACCCTAAGTGTTTTCTAACTCTCCTGTTTGGCCAGTCACTCCCCGAAGGAGCATTTAACGTTATTAGGGCTTTATTTTTTATAGTTCGGGACAAAGAACTGCCCGTTATACGCTAGATAATGGCTCAACTTATTTTGTCATATTCACTTTTCTGATCGACGGCCATCAAGCTAGTAGTATGTTTTTGTATATATTATAGGATAGTAACTAAGCAGATGGCTTTCAGAGACTGTAGAAACAAAATGTATGTATTACTGGCGTAAATTGTATTGGGCTGGTGTCTCAATATGACGGAGAAACATATTGCATGGGTACAGTTGCATTTGAATAAGCTTATCGGCTACCGTGTCCTCTAAGGTGGACTTTCGAGCCAAGCAGTGGCGTAGCTAGGCGTGGGCGAAGTGGGCCTTCGCCCCCGGCTTCACACCTAAAGGGGCCTCGCACTAGCTGATTTAAAATCTTTGTTTATTTTTAAATCAAATAAAAGCCTGAAAAATTTGGCCTCATTCTTCTGTATTTGAAATACAAACAAAACAACTCCTAGATCCTAAGTTAACGCGTTATAAAGACACGATAGCTTTTCGCTTATTTCAAACTTGGCACGTGTTTTTGGGTAGCTTTTGGGAACGAACGGAAAGGGGCCTCGCCGATGCGATTTTGCCCACGTATATATTAGTCCACGTTACGCCACTGGAGTCAAGCGTCAGTAGCGTCAGTAACGTGAAGTAAAAAAGTGTACGGCATACGAGTACGGTGTCCCTGCTGCTGCGACTGTGGCACCACTGTCGCAGCGGCACTGATGCCGGGTTCGAATGCCGTTTTCTATATTTACATATTCCATCGGATGCTTTGTCGCGATGCCACTAACGCAGTATTACTGACGCTACTGACGTTTGGCTCGAAATTCCACCTTAACCGTACATGACATTGACTGGCATTATTGCGGCAAGAAAAGATAGATACGGCATAAAATTCGGGGGACACTACTACCTAAAACATACCAATGTGTATATATTTAAGTTTATATTTTAGCTGATAACAGATAGTCTAATATAATAATAACATCTCACTAATTAGAAATTGGCAATCAAGTAAAAGTCGGAGAAATATTAAGCCGAATCGCCTAATCATTGTTTATCTAACTCCATACCTACTGCTTTAGAAGTTGTTTTTGTTCCGAATTTCTAAAATCGAGTTTTCACCAAATTTCAACATTTTAAGGTGAACTGTTATCACGATGACGTTAGTAGATATATCAGAGTGCTAAGTGTGAGTTTTTCTTTTCGCATTCGATCGTGAGCGCGTTTCGAGTTTACTAGGAATTTGTATGTGATTTGTACAGCGCCACCTAGTGCTAAACTGGTTTCTCACGTTTACCACTAGGTGGCGCTGTACAAATCACATACAAATTCCTAGTAAACTCGAAACGCGGTCACGATCGAATGCGAAAAGAAAAACTCACACTTATCACTCTGTATGTATGTTTGTGTATGCGTATGAATATATATATATATATATATATATATATATAATATATATATATATATATATATATATATATATATATATATATATATATATATATATATATATATATATATATATGTGTGTGTGTGTGTGCGTGTGTGTGTGTGTGTATGTGAATATTAACGTCTCATAATTTTTTAACGGCTTGACCGATCAAAACATAATTGATGGCATTTAATTGCATTCTGCTAAACTACTAAAGTTTAATAAAGTTACTGATTTTCGAACGTTTACCGGCCATTTTCAAGATTTCTGTTATATGTGTGTGTGTGTGTGTGTGTGTGTGTGTGTGTGTAAACATCTCGCAACTTTTGAACGGCTTTACCGATCGAAACGCGGTTAATGATATTCTATTTCGCCAAACATAGACTTCCTGAAAATCTGACCGATTCGGCTCAGGTAATTTCAAGAAATTTTGTAAGAAAACTTAGACTGGAAAAAAATTGCCGGGATATTATAAAACTACAGCCGTTTTAAGATTGTCAGAATCTCGTCAACGCCCAAGTTGCCCGCATTTTTGATACTTGGAACAATAGGTGTGACCACGACGATGATGCCCAGAAACCAGTCAGATAGAGTGACTCTATGTCTACCGGTAGTTTTACGACAAAGAAACAAATAACAAAGCTGTAAACCGGTAGAACCTTCAGGCCATTTCTGAATATCTCGTTAAATTGAGGTATTTTAAGATTCAGTATAGATTTTTTCAGAGTTCAAAAAGCTAAAATTTGTTATATATCACAGTATTTAGACTTTTGAAAAGCTGTATATTTTGGGAACGACGATTCATTTTGATCTTTCGAATGGCAATTAACGCAATTTTTTAAAATCTAAAATGTTGTCTTAAGTACATAATCGGTAAATTGAAAAATGTCGAAGTAATGTCACAAAACAATTTTTTTTTCAAAATGTTTCTAAATTGATAAATCCCAAATTAATTAACCGATTTTGATTCAATTTATGATATTTGACGCAGTTTTAGAAGCAGATACAGAAAAATGCAGTTTAAATTTCTTAAATCAATCGATATGTCGTTTTAAAATCAAAATCGAATTAAGTTTTCGAAAGTTACAGCTTTTCAAATATTAAAATTATGTAGTTTACAACAAATTCAAAAATACAACAAATTTAAAAATAACTTTCAGGCTAATATTAGGTTGTTAAATCAGTTGGTATATTAACCTCAAAGTTATTTTAAAAATATTAAGTAAATTTGTTGTGAACAACGAAATTTTAATATTTGAAAAGTTGTAACTTTCGAAAACTTAATTCGATTTAGATTTTTAAAACGACATTATACATAGTTATTAAGTATCATCAAGAAGAGTAAAAATTTGATTGGTTATCCGATTTTTATGCAATTTGTTTTTTAAGTAAGTAATAGAGCAGATTTGTTTTTGTAATTAATTGCTACATTAATTTGGAAATTATTATTAATACACATTGTTTTTCCGAAAAAAATTTTGAGGTGTTTTCAAAACATTTTGAAATTTCCTTGGCCGACTATTTAAATTTTCAGGAAGTCTAAGTTTGATGAAATCCGATGGAATATCATTAGCCGCGTTTCGATCGGTCAAGCCGTTCAAAAGTTACAAGATGTTTACATACACACATACACACACATACATATACAGACATCGTGAAAATGGTCGGTAAAGGTTCGAAAATCAATCAATAAAATATTAACGTAGCGGGAAGTTAAATAAATGAAATGATATAATATGCTCATGTATGAAAGTTATTGCCTCCTAGTAGTTTCAAGTAATGATATGACCGTTTCTGTGAAAGCAGGATTTTTTTGGACGAACAGAGTGCTGAGCTTGAGAATAAGTTTTGTAGGCTTAGATCCCGCCCCAATAATGTCCTGTGAGACCGCACCTCGACTTAACACCGTATCTTTATGGTAAATAAGAGAGATATAGCATCAGAATATTAACTCATTATTAACTCTTGACTAGGCAGACTCGCAAACATGTGTGTGTGTGAGCTGTGATAGGATCATAAGGATCGGATAAACAGGATTTCTTTTATGACTGACGAAATTAATCGTAATCTTTATTGACGCTTTTGCCATCTATCGCTTCATATTTGCGATAATCGTAACTCTCAATTAGCACGCTTTTCCGACACATGGCAGTGCTAAAACACCAGCCACCAGACATCGACCTGCTATTGGGTTTTTATAGATAAAAAAAACATAATAAACATTTCTGGACTGAAAATTGGAGGTTCTTCATGGTCTAAAGCAAAAATACTATGGACACTGAACTATGTATTTAAATCCTATAATTACACTCACTAGATAAAAACACTTCGCGCTTATATTTCACGTTCAGGTGATATCAAAACTTGCAACAAAGGGCCAGAAAAAATCCCATTGTTATCGAGGGTATAATTTATTAGGGGTCCCGGCTCACGGGGACCTTTTTTTATATATCATCGCATTATCCCCACTTGGAGAGTTACAACTTCTTAAAGAAAATCAGGGGAAATTAATTTAAGCATTTAAAACTGTCCAAAACACCTACTTTACTTTGTGCTTGTTTTGATGAATGTCGTCTTGCAAAAGTCATTTTTTCATGATAAATTTAGATATTTTGCATGATTTATTATTTGTGTAGGGTAAATAATTATAATACACACATTTTTTCATTATGTGATACACATTATTAAAGGAGTAATAAAGAATTTTGGTAAACATTTTTCATTTATTTTAAAAATATAATGGATGTGTGTGTATGTAAATATCATTACTTTTGAACGGCTTAGCCGATCGAAACGTGGTTGATGGCATTCGATTGGAATATGCTGAACTTAGACTTTCTGAAAATTGAACCAATTAGGTCTAAGAGATTAAGAGAAATTTTGAAAAAACTTCAAAAATTTTTTTAGCGAAACAGCATTTTAAAAAAAAAATTGACTCCGAGACTAATTAATTAATTAATTATTATTTCAAATTATACGAAGAAACCGGAATACAGAGACGCTTTTAACTGAGTAAGCATTTTTATTCTATTTCCTAAATCTCTCGGGACCCGTCACATTGCCCGTCACACTGGAATTAAGTTATTGCAGTTTTACTGCGTTTTAAATGTTACTAATCATTATCTTTCTGCAATTTGTCTGTTAGTTCACAAACATGGATGCACCCATCCTAACATTTCCTTGAAAGGTTTCAGGTTTCAATTATATTACGCGACTCGAGTAAAGGTTATGATTCCCAATTATAAAGAGAAGAAATCTAAAATAAATTAGGCCTGCCCACGATCGTCTTTAATGACAAAATCTCAGTGACAAAATTAAGCCATTTTGCCAAACTACAAAATATATATAACAAGAAGGTACGAGGGAATCGATTTTAATACATCATGGTCCAAGTATTTGTTTACTTACCTTTCCTGATATCCTGATATATATATATATATATATATATATATATATATATATATATGTATATATATATATATATATATATATATATATATATATATATACTTCGTTTAATGGTCCTATTTATCAACACACAGCTTAAATTTAGCATAAACTTTTTTATTGAATTTGCAAGAGCTAGTAGGCCACCTCACGGAAAGCAGTCACGGAAAGCATTAAACGAAGTATATATATATATATATATATATACTTCGTTTAATGGTCCTATTTATCAACACACAGCTTAAATTTAGCATAAACTTTTTTATTGAATTTGCAAGAGCTAGTAGGCCACCTCACGGAAAGCAGTCACTACTGCCAACGGACATTTCCAAAAATTTATTAGCAAATGCGATGCCGGCTTCTAAGGAGTTTGTTGATCCTCCTCTTAAATATCCTAATATCAAAACTCCTCGGAAAAACTATGTCAGGTAGGCTGCTCCAGAGTTATCACTTTAACTGTTTGTATAAAGAAAGTAGATGTAGAAACAGTCGTAGATAACCAATCGTCAAGTTTGTGTGGGTGGAATCCCTCAATACCGCGAACTTTTCGAAAAATTTACTCATTTTTCGCGATTTTCCGGCCGCAAACACAAAAGTTAAGGCAAACGCCTTATATCACAGTGTGCCCGGCACTAACACAATCACTTTAGCGAAAAAGTTTTTGAAATCGGAGCACTTTATCCATTTTTCTTGATTTTTTTAAGCGCGGAGCAGCTTTTTTAAAAGTGTTTCCACGGCCGCGGGTGGAGCGGGACCCTATAGGCGATGGTTAACTCTTCCCATCGGTAGGCGTATCATCTAACGTTTGCAATTCGCCAGCGATCAGCGATGACTCTTAAACGTTATGAAAAAATCATCAAAAACGTCGCCAATTGCTTGCTGGTCACTAGATGCACTTTTTGCAATGTCACAGCATCAAAACTAATCAAGCGGCAACGACTACCACTAATGTACAAAGCTGTTATGTGTCTTGCAATAAATAAACAATCACGATAATTTCGCATTGCGAGTTACGTGATCACCCCGCCGGAGGCCCTATTGCTTGTTTGCTATTTTGTGGTATAAAAAAGTTAGTATCGTAAGCATTAGTACATGGCCAAACCATATATTATAATTTATAACTATAATATATGGTTTGGCCATGTACTAATAACTATAAAAAGTAGGTATCCGTTAGGAAAAAAATTTAAAATTCAACCTTGTACGGGACTTAAATCAATTTAAAGGCGAGTGAATTTACGAGCAACAACTCAATATTACAAATACACAAATTCTTTTATTTACATAAATGTTTCATCAAGACTATAGTTTATCCAGTCTACATATTACATTTGTTCATTTTTCTAATGTTTAAAAAGGGAATAACAAACAGTGGGTATTAATTTTCGAAAATTAAAAGATAAAATTTAATTTAAAAGGGACACAATTCAAGAGAATCCTGTTCATTCGTTCTCGATTAAACGTGCCCCTAATATTTTTATCTCTGCGCATAAATACGCGGTAATGAGCGGCCGAAAATTCTCGGACCGCGGTTAAATTTATTCAAGTCTGAGGACGCGTTGGAGTGTGCATATTTGATACAAAAATAATCTACTGCTAATATTAAAACCCCTATCAATTATGCCCGATGTAATCTGCTTTTTGGTATTTGATTTAAAACATTTCTTATATTTCTTTGCGTGTTTTTAATGTTTTATTTCAAACTAGCTGTACGCGCGACTTCATTCGTGTGGAAAATTTTCTAAAATATAACCCACATAGTTCTCGTTACAAGTGGGATTTTCAGGATAAAAACTTTTCTTTTTAAAGGATAAAAACTTTTCAAAAAAAATCCTTTGTCCTTACTCGGATCTCAAACTATATCTGTACCAAATTTCATTCAAAACGGTTCAGTGGTTTAGGCGTGAAGAAGAGACAGACAGACAGACAGAGTTACTTTCGCATTTATAACGAAAGTACAGATAACTTTTGACAAATGTTAAGTTTACTTCTCAATACTAATATTATTAGCAATCGCCCTGAGGTTGAAATCCGACCTTAGGTTACTCAATAAAATCTCTTTTGTTTGACAACAGATTTTAGGCATAAACGTAACATTAATACATGTGTGTGTATGATGTATGTCAAATGAATGCAGGGTGTGTAATATTTATTTTTATAACTCAATTAATCATAAAAAGTTTTATATAAAATAAACATATAAAATGTTAGGTTTCTGCACTCATCCCCAATGTAATTTTAACTGTGCCAAATTTCATACTGCACCATTCGCATAATTGTCGTAAAAAGAGGTAAAAAGCTTTTGCTTTATGCATCACGACATAGTATAAAACAAATTAGCTTTCTTTAAAAATACGCAACAGATTTTGATGCGGTTTTTTTAATAGATAGATTGATTCTTGAGGAAGGTTTTAGTATATAAACCTTTTCGAATTCCTACGGGAACAAAAGCTACGCGGGTGAAACCGCGGGCAGATCGCTAGTAAATATATGGAAGAAGTGAAAACATATGTTGTATTTAAAGCAGTTCGGATTTAGAAAAAATGTATAAACTAGAATGATATATATATATATATATATATATATATATATATATATATATATATATATATATATATATATATATATATATATATATATATATATATATCAATTGCTGCTCGTTCGTCTCGCTAAAACTCGAGAACGGCTGAACCAATTTGCCTTATTTTGATTTTGAATTAATTGTTGTTGTGAAAGTCCAGGGAAGGTTTGAAAGGTGAGAAAATATTAAAAAAAATAAGAATAGTTAAAAACAGGCAAAACAACGTTTGACGTTTGCCGGGTCAGCTAGTGTTCCATAAATATTGTTGGAATTGGATATTTGAGTATGATGATCTAATTAGGCGTCCAAGCATGTCCCCTAAATTTCATAAGTGTATGTATGTTTTTATATATTCGCATTTCTCGGGAACTAAAATCTATGTTGAGATAATTCTTTTTAATTAACATTTTATCCTACTTAAGAAATATTATAAGTTTCATCAAAATCGGTATAGCAGTTTTTTGATATAGATAGGTGACAGATATTTGAAGTCGGTTCAATATTTTAAGTTGCACTTACTATGTTAAATTTTAATGTAATGTTGAAGCGACTTCGCTTCGTGAAACTCATATTTATCAGGACTTACAGAGAGCTAGATATCTATTTATTAATTCACCAAAGATAAAATGTGCCAGAGAATAACATGGCGTGTGGTTTGCGTGCAGATTTTACTTCTCCCAGGAAATGGATATTTTCTTGTTGAATTTCCTATTGGCTGTCGAGAGATTTATTGTTATAGGTTTCAAAGACTACTACGGACATACTCGTCTTTCATTTGCTGTAATAAATTATTTTACGATTAAAGTTTATATTAAAAATAAAAGTTAGCCGTTACGACAAACACAACGACTAAAATATTATACTTTATTTATTAAAAATGAAAGTTAAAGTAGAAACTATAGTAATATGCAAGACCAAATATGATAAAAAGGTCTACAGATATAATTGTATGTTTTACTCGGATTATACTAGAATACGCCTGTGACACGAAAAAAATGCATTATTTTATATGATTGTCGGTGTAAGTTGTAGCGTGCATTTACATCAAGAACAATTATAATCCTTACAAGTAAAACAAAATCACTTTTTTATAACGACTCGATTACTATTTACTACATATAATATATAGTAAGTAGTAATCGAGTCGTTATAATAATCGAATAAGATAACTTATTCGACTCGACTAAATAGCACAACATGGCATATTTCTATTTTTTCGCGATATAATACTAGTATATCTACAAGCCTTCTTCGGCAAGTGTTACAACAATTTTTTTCTAATTTATCTTCTAAAAGTCTTGATGTATCTGTGATCTATTGGTCCGGTATTACCAGATGAGGTTCCGGGTTAGATTTCCATATCGGGCTCAAAACTGTGATTTTTCAGTTGTCTAATAAAAACAACGATGCCCAGGTTGTACCTACATCTTCGGCGATACGGGCGGGAAGATACTACTACTACTCCAGGGATATTTTTTAAAACTTGGCTTCTTATTCAGCTCGATAAAATAGCACAACATGGCATAATTCTACTTTTTCACGATATTTTGAGCATATCTTCAAGCGTTTGATAGTTACTACAATTTCTTATAAGAACAGCTTTTTCGTGTTTTTATACACGAATTAGTATTTGTGCGACGGTTTTATTAATGTATTTACCAGTGATCTAAAAGTAGACATTTATTGTTATATATGTTATGATGACGGTAATATAAATGTTTGATAGACTCCATGTTTATTTAATGACTTAGAAAATATCAAAATCAGGTTCTATCAACTACAGACATTGTGACTTACAGAATTATCATAGGTTTACAGTGGATTTATAGACATTATTTAGCTTTATTGCAAAGAAAATTGTCATCGGTAAAACTTTTTTATAGTTGGGGCTCTAGTCGTCAAACGAAATGCATAGTAAAATTCACATTCAAAATAAAATTCCACAGGGTGAATTTTGCGGCACGAACATTTATATTTGCTAAGGCTCGTGTCAACACAGAAAATATGTTTTTCAAAACACTATTCAATCATCATCCGTATACCAAAAACAAACCACGTAAAGCATTGTTCACACATTCAACGTTACAATATCGTTGAGTCTCAATTGTCCTTTCAACTTAAACATTGCGAGGGAATTGTTTACGTCCGTGCCAATCAACAGGCTCGCTAACAAAACCAATCAACTTCGTCTCGTCTCTATTTGCTTAAAAGAATACTTTTTCCTTTTAGTTTTTCATTGTCGCTGTGACCCTTTCGTCCATCACTCGTTCCGGATATATTTGATTAAAAAATAACGTCGTCAGAAAGCGGTGGTGCAATGTGTGAAAGGAAAAAGGAGTAAAATGTTCTTGCGCCTGCACCGGCTTAGCTGTCAATTGTCACGTTCACGCCGCACGTCGAAGCCGAGTCACCGCTTGTGTTTTCCACTATCTGCGAGTAACCAAGTACGAGACGAGTGGCGAATGGCGACAGATGATAAAATACGCCGACATATTTGAGTCTAACAGCCATTTTGTTTTTAAAATAAAAGCTCCTAGCCTTAAATTAGGGCTTTTAAATAGACAGCAATAATGTTGATAGTGAGTTACTATACGTGTGACAGGAATGTAAGGCTACATGTATGAAGTTAGCGCTTATTTTAAACCTCGCAATCGAAACACAAATGATGAGCACTAACTGATTGGCTGTTGGTACCAAACCCTAGTATTGCATTACATAGCTCTGCCATTTTCGACAGCAAATTTTTAAATATAAATAAATATTCACGAGACAGATTACACTTACTGGTTTAACCCCAAAGTAAGCAAATTATTTATTGTGTTATGGATGTTAGTCAACGATACTAATACATAGAAATACAGAAATATATTTAATAAACACCCAAACCCGGAAATACAAACATTTATGCTCATCACACAAATGCTTGTCCCCTTCGGAGATCCAACCCGTGCCCCGTCGATCGCGTAATCAGGGTCAACCAACCAACGGGGCGGTAAAGAAGAATAAACTTCTGTTTACGGCCTATTTGGTCCCGGCATTCTGTTTACAGTTTAATTTTTCCAGTTCAAAATAGTTCCCTACTACAAGTTTGTTAACTATTACGATATTATAACTATTCTATGTCCTTCCATAAACATTTTTATTAATCTATGCTACCACCCAATATACTGTCGCTCGCCTTCCATTAAATCATGCTGTATTAAATGCAAAAAAAAAACTTAAGATGCAAATACTAAATGTTTTACACTTTTCCCGTTGCTCCGTCCGCTCATTCGAACGCCTAAAGACACAAAGATGTTAATGGTGTGTCCGTGAAGCAGGATTGGAATGTCACATACATACGTTTACCGGCTACCCTAACTCACCCTTAACCCAAACTATAGCACAACTGCGACAAGCGCCGACGCAATTACGGTAAAAATAGTTACGGCGATAGATAGTACCAAAGCAGGTCAAGAGTCTCCACCTAGTTAAAAGTTCCGATGTTAGTGATACGTATTAGCCTTTTCTCGCTTTTGACCATATGCCTGGTTGTAAGGCAAATAATTTATCCTTCAAAAAAGGGCCCAAATCAACAAGGAAAAAATAATCGTGTCTTAACAGATAATTTTATGTAGAGATAATAAAAATATCCGGCCAGTTCCGTAAAAATATGCAGAGATAATGAAAATATCCTGTTCGTTCTGTAAAAATAATTTTAGCCCGATTATCATTAAACGTGACAATCGTTACGATTGTTGGCATCTTTAATGACTTAACCTGTGATGGGGATCACCACAACCACTTCACATCCCATCCCATTCCCGAATTGAAACGTATTGACACACCGCTACCAGTCTCCAGATGCTTAGAAAAATTAAAATGTTTGTTTGCCAGAAACACGAATTTGACCCGGGACCACAAGTTCAGCAGAATTAAATTATATGAGTCACCCCTAAGAGAATAAGACAATAATTAATAACATTTATCTCATAATTTATAAAATATTAATAATTTAAGGAATGCTTTTTACGTACTAAAATTAACTAGCGATCGTCCTCTGGTCGAAATTAAACAATACACTCAACTACCTACTAACAATAAAAACTAACTACTACAAACAAACTACTAACTAACAATAAAAGCTCTTTTAAGTCTGACAACAGACTTTAGCTTAAAAGAAAATAGTATACATGTAAATAGTATATGTAAATACATCGTGGATCTAGTTTGTGTAATATTTTTTTTAACTAGCTGACCCGGCAAACGTTGTTCTGTCTTTTTAACTACTCTTATTTTTTTCTTTTTTTTCTCCCCTTTCAAACCTTCCCTGGACTTTAACAATGAATTCAAAACCAAAATTAGCCAAATCAGTTCAGCCTTTCTCGAGTTTTAGTGAGACAAATGAACAGCAATCGATTTTTATATATATAGACCAGCTGATCCGGCAAACGTTGTTCTGCCGTTTTAACTACTTTTAGTTTTTTCTATATTTTCTCACCTTTTAAACCTTCCCTGGACTTTTACAGTTAATTCAAAACCAAAATTAGCCAAATCGGTTCAGCCGTTCTCGAGTTTTAGCAAGACTAACGAACAGCAATTGATTTTTATATATAAGAAGATAATTTGATTTACACATTTCTAATGCATAATATTTAAAAATATAAGGTTTCTGCAGTCCTTCCCAATGTAAAGCTAAAATGTGCTAAATTTCATACTCCACCGTTATTGTTATTAAAATAGGTAGATACAAAACTATATGTTTCGCATATGAATAAATTATTACAGTTTTTATAGTATGAAAATGTACTGTATTTTTTTAAATCAATATTAAACTTTTCACAAATGCAGGCGATGAAAAAGTATTTTTTTAAGTTTACACCATGTTATTGTACGCCACCAAAAGCCAATTATTTCTTAATTAAATTGTTAAAAGATCACATTTGTAACATTTGTGTTTTTTTCATAGTAGTGTATAAGCTATGGAAAGAAGGGCGCAAATGGAATACACCGAATCTAGATTTGTTATTAAATTTTCTTTATTATATTTTTAATTTGAATGGTTTTCTGAATTTATTGCGTAGTATATGTAAGTTTGTATTTATTCACATCGTGTTTTTTAGTGTTGTATATAATATGTGTATGCACAGATGTACGTAAATCATGTATGAGCATATTCATTTAAATGCATACCCATTCAAATTATTATATTGTAGTAATTAAGGTAAATATAATTATAATTATGATTGTTTTTTGTTTATTTTTGTTTTCTTTTTGTATTTTTGTAACAATATTTGACGCAACATATTTTTTCAATCTCAATACACAAAAATAGTCAAGTCATTTGTCAAAGTATGTATTTTTTAAAGAATAATAATTATTCTTTATATGATTTATCTAATTTTGAGATGTCCTTAATTATTAAGAACATCTCAAAATTCGAAATTTTAATTTTTTTTCATAATTTATATCCTATATTGAGTTAAACACATAATTCAATATAGGTTATAAAACGAAACAAACAAACTGCTATTCCTAGCCAACTACTAGTCTTAACATCTGGCCCTATTCAAACATTTCTGCAGTCAGCGCTTTTCATGAATCATTAATAGGTCATTTTAGTGTACCGTTTCAATTTTTGTGCTACTGTAGCGTAACAAAAGACCTAGATAGAACAATAGAAAGCGATTTATCCCGTTCAAAACTCACTTTGATATTCTTTTGATTGGTTTCTGAATTTCAATCCGTTGCTTTTCAAAAAATCCAATTTTAACTTTAAACAGTTCTGACGGTTTGTGGAAATCACTTTTTAAAAAGAAAACGATAGAAGTTATGTTTGTATACTTTTTATTTGAACAAATCTGTATGAAAAAGGAGACAATATTGAACTGTGTGAGGAAAAAAATGTGTAAACTGTTGACCCTACAGGCCATCCCTGAAACTTCCCGCTAAATTAAGGTATCTTAATCTCAAGAGAGTAAAAACTATAAACATAGATTTTTTCAGTTCAAACATCTATCTTGTTAATTTTTTTATATATATCATAAGATAGCAAACAAGCAGATGGGTCTCCTGATGGAAAGAGTCAATCATCGCCTATAGACACCAAAGATGTTAATGGTGCGTTGTTATCTTGTGGCGAGGTCTAATGCCACATGCATAAGTTTACCGGCTACCTTACCCTCCAAACAGGATCACGACAGCGACAAGCACTGACGCTATTGTGGCAGGAATAGGTAAGGCGGTGGTACCAGACCCGGGCGAGACAATGCAGAACTCTACCACCTAATAGCCACGATGGTAGTGACTCGATAGCCAATCGGTTGCCTTTTACGACCTGCCTGGCAGAACGGCAGTTGGCCTATTCTTCAAAGGAGGCCGGGAC
Organism: Apodemia mormo; assembly: GCA_036924255.1. Taxonomy (NCBI): domain Eukaryota; kingdom Metazoa; phylum Arthropoda; class Insecta; order Lepidoptera; family Riodinidae; genus Apodemia; species Apodemia mormo. Next base: position 33,637,549 of record JAUPFN010000008.1, on the reverse strand, counting down.
AAACACGGCGTAAAAAATGGCAGTATGATTTTGAAAAGCTGTATATTTTGGAAACGATGATCGATTTTGATTTTTCAACTGACATGGAATGACTTTCAACTCAATTTTTGAGATCCAAAATATTGCTAAGTAATGTCAAAAATACTTTTTTTTCAAAAATTTTTATCATTAATAAATTCCAAACAAATTGACAGATTTTGAACTTATTACCGAAAATTGACGAAGTTTTTAAAGAAGAAAAGTTGATACGATTTTTAAGTCAATCGCTGTATTAGCCTTAAAGTTATTTCAAAAATATAAGTAAGTTTGCTAAAAACCACGTAATTTTAATATTTGGAAAGCTGTAACTTTTGAAAATTAGATTCGATCTTAATTTTAAAACGGCATTCGATGTAGTTACAAACAAATGGGTCTCCTGAAAGAGGTAACCATCGCCTATAGACACCAGAGATGGTAATGTTGCATTGCTATCTTGTGGCGAGGTCTAATGCCACATGCATATAATGCGTGTTGATCCGGACTTATTTGAAGTATAGACAAATCGCCACAAATTAAAAAAAAAATTTTCGAATTCGAGTTTTTTTCGATTTTTTGCATTTTCTGCGAAGATTTACTATAGTAACATATATTTTTTTTCACCATCGGCAAGTAGAGATTTCAACGTACGAACGAACGGTGAATTTTTGATTGAAAATTAGGGTGCTTTTTCGATATTAATTCAAAATAAGGTGAAAAAATAAATATTTTTAATCAAATAAATTACAACGTATTTGGAACATAAAAAGTTAAGTTTTCACGAAATTTCGTTAATTTTTTTTTTTGTAAAAGATAAAAATAAAAAAACAAACACTTGGTTTTTTGAACTTTTTACATAAATTTTGAGGTTATGTGAAAAAAGTGTAAATACAAAAGTTTTAGATCTTTTTATTACCTAGAATTTGACTTTTGACTTTTTTCGATAAGACTTTTAGTTTTGCCGGAAATTGAGGAAAACCGTTTTTTACCCTTAAAAACTCACCCCCATCACCTTCCCGACCTCAGATCGTCCGTAAATTATTTTTCCTTTCATTTTTATAATATTCCCCTCCTTTTCTAATGGTTTTATCCTACTTTTTTTTTTTTTTTGGTTTTAAAAATTATCGACCCTGGTCTATAAGGGTCTCTCAGGACGGACGGATGAACGAACTGGCATAGGGTTCAAACTTTTTCTTTTTTTAGTTTCTAAGTTAGGTTCTTAGTTTACTTTGGAACCGTAACAAAGTGCGTAGATTATATTACGTACTGAAGTTGTTAATCAAAGCGAAATTGGTTAATTAGTGTACAAAAATATTTGAATAAAATAGTTAAACAAAAATAAGATGCACTCGGTTATATTTATTATATTATTTACGTAATAAAAATGAAATTTTGCCAAGTACTGGTAATGGAAAGCATAAAATATATAAAATTGTAAAATATCACGTAACCCTTAAAACACCCGTAGAACATAATATGTAGTCATTGGCAAATGAATCTAAAATGGTTCAAGATGTTCATTCGACGTAAACACATAAATTCGAAAGCAACTCCTTCTAATTGCCTCACTCGCTTCCGATTTCTTACCTAACAATTAATTGTAATTTATTTGTTGTTTTGTAGAACGAGTTGTAAGCATTTTTCTTTCTTATTTTGTTACAATTAGTAGGGGAAAATATTGTTTTCAATGGAAGCTAGTAACTAACTGCGCCATTGAGAGAAACTTTAATACTTCATCACAGTCATAAATCAACACAATAAACATAAACATTGAATGGTTAGCGACCCTGACTAGGCAATCTATGAGGCTCGGGTTCGATTCGTGACAGAAAAAACATTGCGGATGTTAAACTATAACCGCCTTATTCCAAAACGAGGTCTAAATATAGTACCGACCTTAATACCAGGTTTATTACTAGTACTTGATGAAACGTTATTATAAAACCGAGTTTAGCGCTAGTCCGAGTATCTTCTATGGTTCTAAAGATAAACCTCCGCGACCCCTAGTTTAACTTTAATACTAAGCTCAAAACGTCAAACTTCAAAGTTGACATAAGCGTCGTATTTGTTGTGAAATAATTGTTTGTAATTAAAATAATTAAAATTGGACATAAACGTAATTGATATAATAGATTTGGAAGATTTGGATGTATTGGAAATATACCAGAGGCTTAATTGACCCCAAAGTCGAGTGAATCCGTTTCACTTAAATGACGGAGACTTTCGACAAAAATATAGATTCACGAAAAGGTTTGCCAGCAAAATAGTGTATTTATTGCGAGAGTATTTAGTTCATGACCCTCGGGGACAGGCTCTTAGTCCTGAGTTGCAAGTGGTTTGCGCATTACGCAACTGGGCTCGTCATGAGATAAGTCTATAAACTTGATAACCCACATTCAAGCAATGCCAGGATATTTCAATTGCTTTAGAACTGACTGTTTCTATAGATTCAAGACAATACTGGCGACTTACATGGTGTATCCCAGCCAACCATAAGCAAAACTTGTAAGAAAATAGCAGGGCTTTTAGCTGGATTATCCCATAGATTTATAAAGATGCCAGCTACATTAAATCAGCAAGAAGAAGCAATGAGGAAGTTTCGCCGTATAGCTAATTTTTGAAAGTTATAGGTGCTATAGACTGCACTGACTGATTGACTTACCTTTTCTTCAAATGTCCAATTTTCGCCCATTTTTTCTTAGTTTGATCCATTTTAGATTCGTAGAACTATCTGATTACGGCAAAAAAAGTAATGCTAGATTTTATAACAAAACCTAATCGTACCTTCTCGAGGCACTCAGGTTTTTGTGCTTCTATAATAAATAAAAACAGACTAGCTATGGAAATACAGAAATAAGTAACTTGAAGTGCTGTTGTATATATATTATTGAAATGTTTACTTTCGCATGTAGTATTTATTACAAATATTCGAATTAAATTACGCGCGTCGCACACTTTTGTTTTTTTTTTTAGTTTATTTCGTTGTACGCTAACTCGGCATGTGTACACATGTAGGTATATAGTGGAAATAAAAACAAAATTCAAATAATTTCAACGTTTTCAGATTTAAGATATTTTTCATAGCAAAATTGTACCTATATTTTATTTTATTATCACTTTTGAACTCATAAATCACTTTTTAATAAACAATTTGCTTTCTTTTCATATAAGTATGTTTGTTGTAACGGAAGGTAGCATGTTACGCCAAGTGAATGAATGAATGGTTTAGAGTCATTTTAGCTTATAATCTGTGGATACATTTTCATCCAAGGTCTATCTTCGGTATTAGCTAGTCCTCGGTTAGACTTGTTTTTGTAATAAGAATGAATTTTAGTACTGAAACTAATTTTAATACCGTAACAAGCCTAGACTTCTTAATCTTGGTTTAAACCCAAATCTAGGCCTGTTTTTGTAATAAGGCGGTAGATGTTTGTATTTTTTTTTTTTTTGGTTTGGGTACTTATAGTTTATATTTGTTTAATGTAAATTTTTTTGATTTTGATTAATGTAAAAGCACCAACATTAAACTCAGTTGGATCATACCCTATATTAAGGCGAGGCATCGGGACCAACGGGAAAAAACTAGTTTGCTAAATCACGTTTTTTTTTGTATTGATTGTTAAATAACAATTTTACAAAAATTACACGATATATCTGAAGATCTTATCTAAGGAATGTACTAACTTATTACATGATAAAATGTTCTTTAGTCGATCATATAAAATTCCAAAACCAGGCTAAAAAAATCTCTAAAACAAATAATTTGCTAATAATCTTTCTAATCTTCCACATGTTTTTTATATTGTGATATTTAGTTTTAAATACAAAAAAGAATGTACTAAATTTTGGTTTTCAGCTGAAGTCCCATATTTATTTATTCGAAAATTAACACGTTTCCCAGCGGTTTCAGAACATATCGTGCCGCCCATTTCCTATAGAATTGACGCGCGTCAAAATACCTCGCCTTTATATTCAAATCTCTTCTAAGTTTGTCAACATTCTTTAACTATAAAGGAAATAGTATATTCGAATATGTGTCAAACATAGTAGAGTATGTAATAGTTTTTTATTAATTTATTTCTAATACGTATTATTATTGTTGTATAAAAATTCTCCACATAAACTTAACTGTGTCAAATGTCATACACCGCAGTTCTCGCAATTTTCGTAAAAAGGAGGAAAAATTTTCGCTTTACGCGTTAACATAAATTTCAGCATTTATACTATTATATTAAGTTTTGCATTTTTTAATTTGCGTGCTATTATAGGATTAGATCAGTTCGTACAATTTGTCCAGCAACGTCGCTGTTCATGATGTATCGCGTTATTATTTATTAAATTTGTTGTCTATATGCAAAATTTCTGCGGCTTCAGTCACGTTACTTTTTTCACTTTAGAAACTTTATTTATTATGAATGAATAACTCTTTCTGTAACCCTGTAGATGAAGAAAACTATGTTTCTCTTGTCAAAGAAAATTTCATGATGATCGGTTTAATAAATAAAATGTGCAAACATCAAACTCAGTAGATACTGTTAATACATGCTGGCTACTTGACAACTTTTAAATATAATTATATATTTGAATTGTTTTAGGAATGTCATAAAAAACTGAATGTACAGAGGTCAGAGATAGTTCGTAAGTCGAGTCGGACGTGTGGTCCCCAATAAATGATTTTAAAATATAAAAGTAAACACGAGCTCCGGTACCAAGGTTGTAACTCGAAAACTCTGAAATAAACTCGAAGTAGCAGCCAAGCTGAGAAGCTCCTCCCTCCCTCTTCCCCCCCCCCCCCTCCCCCGTAACGAGCAGTGCAACTTTACAGTATTTTCTAAAACTACAGCATGAAAAGCTATATTTCTTTAATTTAACATTATTGATGAAGAACAGACAGACAAATAAAATCTAAATATTAAATATTTTAAAATTATTATTAAGGTGTAGGTTATTAATTTTATAATGAAAATCTCGGAAGGGGTTCAGAGGAACAGATAGAACAACTTTTAAACAGCGGATGCAAGGGCTTTACGATAACGATCGCAATAAAATATGGAACTTTGTTGTTACGTTTATACTAAACGTTTTATTTTGGTTCGGCGCCAGTTATTGTTTAAAGACGAGAAGAATTTCGATTATGAAACCTGTTTGCAATGTTGATAACTATTTTATTTTAAAATAAAAGGCCAGCTACTTCTATTTTCCTTTACGCAACTTTTCATTGATTTCAAAAATAAAATAGTTTACAGTCGCCCGCTTCGTTGGGCGTTAATTCATTTAAATTGAAAGAGATATATAGCCTACCAGCTGCACCCTGCCCACTGCATTATGAATTTTTTAGTATATCGCACAGAAGCAACTTATTTTTCCTATATTAAATGTATCCTATATGCTTATAGAATTTGACATTAAATTTTGCACACAGCAGAGGATAACCTGGAATACTAAGCCATGTTTTGTCTTTGTAGCAAATTTTATCCGAATTGGTTCAGCTGTTTTACGTTATTGAATATCAAATATACAAACTTTCACAATTATAATATGTATGGGATCATTTGTATATTGCACGTGTTCTAACTGTAAACCCATTTTCATCAAGCACGACCAAGCAATTCTTCAGTTCTTACCGGGAAAACATACAAAAAAGTAGAAATTTCGTACTCGTACAAATTTTATTCAAGATCAGTTAAGCTGTCCTTGAGTTATAACAGATAATAGTTTTCAAAATGACAAAATAACACTACAGATTTACAGACACAGAACAGGTTTATATAGTCATATAGATGTTGATTCTGGTTTACAGAAGTTACGAGAGGTGCCCTTTAAAAAAATAGATTTTTGTAACATATACAAGCATGGGTCCATAAGATAAGAACAAAGCCAAATTCAATTTATATAATAAAATGATGCTGAATTTTGTCTTGAATAATAATTTGCCTAATACTTATTCTTTTACATACAAATATAATGTTATACATATATCCACTATGTCGATAGGCTTGCCACTTAATTGGTTGACCTTTGGCTAATCACCGTTGCAATACTTACATATTACATATAAATAAAGAAAAAAATATGCGTAGACATAACATTTATCAACACTAATAATTCTTAAGGCGATTACACATTGTACTGCAATGAAAATTTTGTTATCAGCCAAACAAAACGACAACGGTTTTCTTAAACTGTAATAGAGAAAGTTGATTCCAGTTTTATCTGCAACTCGCCCTCGAGGATCAATTAAAAGTCGGCTGTGCGCCGCGGTTGACAATTATTGTCGTAATAAGAACGCGAAAGAACATTACCGAAGAATCTTGAAAGTCGCGTAAGCACTTACGCAGTGTAAACTGTAAATTTTAACGGAAGCAAAGATTTGTTTTTAAATAAAAGTTAGGCCTTTATACACGCTAAATAGCAAGGTTTCAGATTTGCTACATTTTAATACCAGTATCATTCTTAAACTGTAAAATGTTGTGTTATTGGACATGCGAGTGAAAAAATATCAGCCTGGTTTTAGTTACTTGGATTTTTTCACAAGTGTGTAATTTTTTCATATCATAAACTTCAGCTAGTTGTCCCCGGCAAAAGTGGTTTTGCCGAAATCTAAAAAAATGTATAGAAATTGGTTCAGTAGTTTTAGAGTTCATCGCGGACAAACAACGTGACACGTAATTTATATATATATTAAGATAGCAGCAGATGGCTTTTCTGATGGAACGGGAAACCATCGCTGGACCACTACAGATGTTACTGGTGCGTTGCTATCCGTGTGGCGGGATGATGATGCCACATGCATAAGTCTACCGGCAACCTTACCCTCCATACCAGAACACGACACTAACAAGCAATGACGCTATTGTGGGAGGAATAGGTAAGACGGTGGAACCAAATACCCGGGTGATACGTTGCGGAACTCTACCACATAGTAGTCACGATGGTGGTGACACATACAGCCAATCGGTCCCCTTTTCCGCCCTGCCTGCCAGAACAGCAATTGTTCTATTCAACGAAGGATCCCGGACCAACACGAGGAAAATTGTAAAAGTGTGGCAAATATTTTCCTGCAGTAATAAACTCACCAGTGATTTTTTTATAACAAGCAACCTAGCTACTTCATGGATACGATAAATAAACAAACAACAATCACCTGCTTAGTAACTGGTGTTAAAGTAATGATTCACAAATAGTGCAAATTGTAGGCAGTGAGTCATCAACTTAAAAACGCACTGTTTAGCGTTTGTTGTCCTTTTGTGCTCGTTAGTGACTCTACAATTTCTCAAACATGAGGAATCTTTAAATTCTAGATATTAACGATATAGCAATTAATTGATCCGTAAAACTGAGCGCCTTGTTAAGTCTTTAGAAGTATTACCACAGATAATATAATTTTAAAATTATAATTATTACAGTTTGTTTACCAAAACCTAAATGCCTTGTGGTGTTTTTTGACGTATTACCATAGATAATACAATGTTACAATTGTTATTAATACAGATTGGTTTTACAAAACCTAAACGCCTTATGGTTTCTTTGGACGTATTATCACAGTTTTTTTACGTATTACCATAGATAATACAATGTTAGAATTGTTATTAATACAGATTGGTTTTACAAAACCTAAACGCCTTATGGTTTCTTTGGACGTATTATCACAGGTTTTTTACGTATTACCATAGATAATACAATGTTACAATTGTTATTAATACAGATTAGTTTAACAAAACCTAAACGCCTTGTGGTGTCTTTTGACGTATTATCACAGTTACCTAATATAATGTTACAATTTATATTTACACAGATTATATTGTTACGAATAATCTAGAAACGTGCAGAGTTGGAACGCTGGAGGGATCTAGAAATAAAAGAAAGAGATAGCTACTCCTATTAATAAACAAATAGTTGGCGGTTATCCGAATCCGTGGTATAGGGCATAAGGGTGAAAATAGCGTGTACTATCATAAGTTATTTACAATAAGAAGTGATTCATTGTTTACCCGATACATTTAGATTTTTCTGGATCCAGGTAGAACTTTACCCTGGGTATAAATAGAGATGTGTTGACAAATACAGGGCAGTTTTATACAGTGATCGGAAGCGATAGTACAAGCGACCAGTGCGAAGCGAAATGACCAGTTTAAGTGAATACGAGAATTGTTTTCTTTAAACGTAGTCGGTTAAGTTTTATACTATTGCAGCAAGGTGACCAGTGTGTGTAGTGTTTTTACGTATTACATTTTGTTGTTTGTGTAAGTACTTGTGTATATAAATACACGGTTTTAATATAAGTGGCGTTTTCTTACAATTATGAATCCGAAGTACGTAATAACTAGTGTCGGAAGTGAAATTGTGAAATGCCACTTATTCCGAAGGAAGGTGTGATCACCAGGTTCCAGATGGAAGCACAGAGGATGTTGGAGGACACTGAGATTCGTGCAGCTGAGGAACCCGCACGTGTTGCCAACACGTCATTACCATCGTGTACTGCGGCTACAGATTTTCAGTTGTACTGGCAGCTATTTAGCAACAACTTCAGCAACATCAACAGCTACAGGAAAAGCGACAACTAAAGCTACAGGAACAACAACAAGAAAAGCTACGGGAACAACTACAGGAGCAACAGCTCAAGAAATATTTATCTGGTTTTGACGATAAATTGACTGTTATCTTGGCACAGCAAGACCAGCTAAAAGCGATGTGGGCCTCGTTAAGCGCAACATGAAGAGTGTTGAGAAGAGGGTTGACCACTTGGAGGCCAGCTGCGATAAGATAACTGAAAACGTGGACCAACTGGAGAGGGAAGTCATGAAAATGAATATCACAGGAGTTAAGTCGGGTGCTAGCACTACCAGCCACTCTCACCAGGTAGGTCCTCGGGTAAATTTTTATTATTTTTATTCATTGTTTACCCGATACATTTAGATTTTTCTGGATCCAGGTAGAACTTTACCCTGGATATAAATAGAGATGTGTTGACAAATACAGGGCAGTTTTATACAGTGATCGGAAGCGATAGTACAAGCGACCAGTGCGAAGCGAAATGACCAGTTTAAGTGAATACGAGAATTGTTTTCTTTAAACGTAGTCGGTTACCAGTGGAGGTGACCAGTGTGTGTAGTGTATTTACGTATTACATTTTGTTGTTTGTGTATTTGTGTTGTAAATACACGGTTTTAATATAAGTGGCGTTTTCTTACAATTACGAACTCGAAGTACGTAACAATATAATATTTGTGTTGTTACTATAATTATTCTTTTATTGGTGGTCTACCTAGTCTAGTTCTGAAACTTTCCGTTTCGGTTCGATGCCACCGCCTTACCTGCCAATAGTGTCGGTGCTTGTCGCTGTCATGTTCCAGTTTAAAAGGTAAGGCGGCCGATAAACTTATGAATTGCTAGCTGCAGCGTGCAGCCCGCTGCATTATAAGTTTTTGGTGAATCCCGCAGGGTAACCTAATTTTTCCGGGATAAAAAATAGCCTATGTGCTATTCCAGGTCATCAACTACCTGTGTGCCAAATTTCATTCAAATCCGTTCAGTAGTTTTTGCGTGATTAAGTAACAAACATTCATCCAAACATCCATCTAAACATCCAAACTTTCGGATTTATAATATTATAATATAGATTAATATAGATAAGTTCATCGGCCGGATAGCACGTAGATAGCAATGAACCGCTAACATCCTTGATATTTGTAACCTATAGTTATCTCTTTCCATCAGGAGAACCATCTGCTTGTATCCTTTTCTATGAAATAAAATAATAACACCTGATGAATAAGTGAACATTGATTTCTAGTGACGCGGACATTCGGGGTACTCTGCTTACTCTACTAGAAGCCTGGTATGATAATCTTTGTTTTTCTTTATAACAAATCAAGAAATTTATATCAGGGAAATTATAACGAATTTATATCGTTATTGTTTGTAGGGAGAGTGTAAATGCAGACCCCACTATTACCTAAACTTCTTTATAGTATCTTTAACTTGTCATTTATTACACGGTAACGACCAGTAAAACAGTAATGTCCCCGCGGAGACCGATAGATGGCACTTTTAATGAAACTTTTAATAATTTTAATCACTGTTCTCAAACAAAAGACGTTAATCCATTATGAAAGATCATGGTTTTGTAGTAACAATATTATCATGTTTGCTTGGAAAATTATTGTTTAAACCACTTGACGTTATACTTGCATTGCTTATTGTTTAATTTATATAATATTTATTCTTTTATATTTACTATCATTCTTTTTTTATGGAAGGGAAGAGGGGATAAACAAGCAGGAGGTGCATCTGATATTAAATGATCACCGCCGCAATACCAGATGTTTTGCAGTTGCGTTGCCGACCTTCTAAAAATAAATAAGCCCTTTTCTTAAAGGTCCCCAAATCGTATCTATTCGGTAAAACTCCTACCGGTAATTGATTCCACATAAGAGTAGTGCGAGGAAAAATGTGCTGGGAGAACCGCACGGTTGTGGATTTCCAAGCATTGAGATGGTGACTTTAAATTTTGACGCGATGTCCGGTGATGAAATTCAGCTGCAGAATTAATATAGACAACTCGTTGGAACACTCTTCATGATAGATGTGATAAAATATGCAGAGCGAACCTACATACATATCTGCGAATGCCAAAGAGTCAAGGCCGTTTCAACATAGCCTAATCGTCAACGATTTGAACTGCTCTACATTTAATGCGATCAAGTGGAAGAAGCCGGTACTGGGAAACATTCTCCACTACTCTGACTCAAGTCGTGGAAAATAGACAATTTAAGAAGAGATACACTACTTCAAATAGAGCCGACAGCCGATAGAGCCGCGTGGTAACCTAATGAGAGCTTACAAATTTCATGTCTCAAGCTAAGCATTAAACTCATAATCAAAAAATATAATGTTAAGGGATAGATGCTCCATTGTATATTATCCGTTGATTCCTGCGTCACTTTACAAAATACTGAGAAATGTCGACAGAAAACATGCCACCCAGGTAAAAAACTTTTTGCCTGGGTAGCATGTTTTCTTTGTTGTGTTATTTTAATGTTAAAATTTGTGGTATTTTAAACTTTAGTAAAACATATTTTAATTTTTAAATTGTTAATTTAGTTGCTTCATTCAATTAATTAAGTTTAATGTCTCTTTTAAAATTTATGTTTACCTAGTAGGTACTTACGCAAAAAGTTATTATCTTATTAAGCGTGCTGTGATTTGCCTGTTTGTTATGTACTCGTAAGACCAGTTAGATAGTTTCCATAACCAAATCTATATTTGATTGTTTAAGTTCTGTATCTTATGATGGTAATCTAATAAATATACGTATATACATAAAAAAAATTAAAATCTAGCAAACCGCCACACAGGACAAATTAAAGTTTTTGATGAATATAATTGGTTTTATTTAATTTCATTTAATTGTCTCAGTACATTTCTGAAATTATTAAGGTCTAAAAGGGAGAAAACTATGTAAGAGCCTGAGTACGAAATTTTATCTATACCTGTCCAACCGTTTCAGCATAATGGAGTCGTGACATTATACATACAAACACAAACTTTGTCGAGTATAACATTAATTAATGATATTGTATTTATCACACAACCACATATTCAAAGTTTGGTAATTAGTTTTCGGGTTAATTTTTAGGTTATTAAGTGTCTTATGTTAATAGAAAAAATCGTAGCTAAATATGAAAGGAGGTGTACCCTTTTGTTACTGTGAGTACGTTTTTAGGCGAGTTTAAAGGCGCTCAGGAACAAACTGTTTTAAAGCGTATTGTCTCTTTTACTTTTTATTTCATTAAATTGCGAACAAGCAGATGGCTCTTCTGACGGAAAGAGACAACCACCGCCTATTGACTACCACCGAGCAAAGATTTTAACGGTGTTGCGGGATGATAATGCCGCATATATAAGTTTACCTCTAAACTATATAGAGAGAAAGATACTGATTTCCCAACCACGATTTTCGAAAATCGGGTTTTCACTAGATCTCCACGTTTTGAGATCCTAGGAACCTTTTCCGACTATTTTCACGATGACGTCATTATGTCTATGTATATGTATGCGGTTGTGTGTGTGTATGCAAACATTTCATAACTTTTAAACAGCTTAACCGATCGAAACGCGGTTGATAGTATTCGATTGGATTCCGCTTAACTTAGACTTCCTGAAAATTAGAACCAATTCAGTCCAGGACTTTTTGAGAAATTTTGAAACATCCTTAAAAAAAATTGTGTTATTTTCGTACTATCTCCTATGTCCCACTGATACTTGGTATACTAAGCTGTTACAATTTACATTAAATTCAAGACGATACCAAAACATCAATTCGTCGGATCGTTAAGTTTCTGCAAACGTGTTACGGTAATTTCTCGCTACGTGCTAAATGGCTACAGCTTTTTCCGTACACCCACTTACTTTGTTATCCTCTTACTTTTACATGTTTAATCGTTCCTCTGGGACGCGGGGTTTCCCTGGGACGTGAGACATGTTCTACAGTCATCGCTCTAACGAAATAAGATGCCAGTGAAATTACGATGTTTCTCACTTTGACAAAAACACAAAGAAATCTAATACAAAATTAAGAAAAAACGTAATACAAGTCGTACTCATCAACGAAGGTCATGGTACATGCCAAACAATATTTACATATTTATTTATGTTTTACTATTATATTTAAGAAGAACCAAAAGTACCAAAAGTACCAAAAAGGACATATTTTTGTGGAACTGAGATTTCCTGTATTTATTAATTTTATTTGAATTTTTAATATGTTACGACGGCAAAATTTAAGAATACTCTGGTAAAACATTTAGAGTTAACCTATTTAGTTCAAAACATTACAACCTTGTGACCACCATGATGGTCCGAAACACTTTTAAAGAAACGAGAATCTGCTATTCTTTATGCCAGATAGTTTGTAAAAGGCGATCAATTGGCCAAACGTCATGACTAGGTAGATTTCTGCAGTCCCGTCCGGGTTTGATACCACCGCTTTATCTATGCCTGTCTTAATTTCCGGTTTGAAAATAAGTAGCCGTTGAACTTATGAAGGTAGGATTACTATTCAAATACACGGATATTAACATCTTTGGTGTCTACAAACAATGGTTATCTCTTTCCATCAGGAGATCTATCAGTTTGTTTGCTATCCTATCATATTAAATAAATTAAAAGCAAAAAACCTTTTAAAAAAAGTTTTATTTAAACGCACTGAAAATAAAAAAATAAAATTTTCCTTTTAAATTTTAACTATGAACTTTCAACCTCATTATACACAACTTATATGATCATAAAAGCTTGTCACGTTTTTTTGTGTAAATAAACTAGTACCTACTTATTATATAATATATGTAAAATCTCCTAAGTTTATATTAATAAAATTTTAATTTAATTAAATATTTATAATCGCGACAGGCTCTTATAATCATATAAGTTGTGCATAATGAGGTTGTAAGTTCATAGGTAAAATTTAAAAGGAAAATTTTATTTTTTTGTTTTTTAGGGCGTTTAAATAAAAGCTTTTTTAAAAAGTTTTTTTGCTTTTAATTTATTTTTTAATTTTTATTTATCGCTGGCTAGGTTTCTTAGTCTCTTCACCTCATTCAACGCATCATTGTTGTAAGGTCGTATGCTGGTTAATTTCGAACAATCCAGCTCTTCAGTAAGGAGACCTTTTAATAATTTTACCCTACTTAAGTCCACGTACGCTTGACCAGCAGCAAAGAGCCTTAGTAAATAACGGCGTAGTCGACAGTACTACCTTGCATTTTGTGTACTGTAAAAGCCGGTTGAAGGTATCTACTTCAAAATTGAGTTCAAAGATTCCACCCGAACAAACATACATACATACATTGCAAGTTAAATAAACCTTTTAAAAATGTGAATGAACAGAGAGCGAAGTCTTAGTGTAAATTCTTAATATTAAAAAATACATGAACAAGCGTTGCCATTAGTTGCTTATTATTTTTTAAATAATGTCAATCAATCATTCAGAGTTTTTATAATCGTTTGCGGCTGTAAAGATTCTTTTTACTGGTTATCCCTAGATCTAAAGTCGTATTGAACATTCAACGTTAGCTAAATAACCATAACCACTAATTGTACTGACATTTTTCTTGAAAGAAAAATCAAATAATATATCTTACCTACGAATGATGTACGAAACATCAAAGTACTAGTATTTTAGTATCTACCGCCATCTCCTTTTTTTCCTTAGTATTTACTACCTTCGAGCACTTCTGCCGGAATTATTGAGTTGGGTAGCCTGAACATGCATACATAATAAGACTTGCTTGTTTGTAAGTTATTTTTCATAATGCAAATTGAGACCCCTGATGAAAAGAACAAATTTAGTTTAACCTTTACCTTTAGAGTCAAGTATTAATTTGCTATTTATTTGCAACAATATAACACATCATACATAAATTTACTGTCTCGTTAATTTTAAACATTGCACACATTGTTGCGTGCTCTTTTAAAAGTCAGTGACTCAAACTAGGTACATGAATTGCCTCCATGTATAATTCAAAGGACAATCACGTCAATTTTTGAAAAACGAAGTGAAAAACGTACTCTGTTGTTCCTCCATGGTCTGATATAAAAAATTCACCGACTTAATCGCAACGGCGACCAAACAAACCTGATTCGATGAATTCCGACTCACAATAGTTGGTAATTTATCCAACTCATTTGCGAAAACGTTTTATAAATTGGTTTACATACAAAATACACACGTTATCTTAATAAAACATTTATTCTTTTTGATTTATCAGAAAAGAAAGATTGATTTTTTGTTCTCTCTCTAGATTTGAATAACATTTCAATCCGATTTTATTTTTGTTTGGATTCAATGAACCGTTTAGGTGGCTTTTATCCAAACTTTGTATTGATTCCAGTATTCTTTTAAATTAGTCCTTGTGACGTAAACTTCAAAGACTTTACTGGCCATTTTCATTGTTACGACTGGTAAATGTATATTCAATACATACATTTGTCGTTGTTATTACAGATTGTAATAGGATGGTTGGTATAGGACAGGACACATAGGTTTAAAAATTATAATTTTATTTATGATTTTATTAAGGAGTCCGACATAACCATTCTATCACCCCGTGATTAGAATGGTACTCATGACGATATATATGACTGAGATACATTTCGAACATCTGTTTCCTTAAAAATGGCAGTATATTAATTTTTAAAAAGCTGTGTATTTCGAAAGCGATGATCGATTTTGATCTTTCGAATACCATTCAACTTAATTTTTGAGATCTAAATTATTGCTTTAATAGACGATAGGTTGAAAAATTTTGAAGCAGTGTCAAAAAATTTTTTTTTCAAAAATATACGTCATTGAAATTGACCGATTTTGATCCAATTAATGGTATTTGACGCAGTTTTTAAAGAAAAAAGCTGATAAGATTTTTAAGTCAATCGGTGTATTAGCTTGAAAGTTATTTGAAAAATATTAAGTAAGTTTGCTAAAAACAACGTCGTTTTAATATTTGAAAAGCTGTAACTTTTGAAAATTAGATTTTTGATTTTTATTTTCGAAACGGCAGTCGACGTAGTTTTTTTAGCACTAAAATATATACCTCCAACAAATAATTGGTTGAAAATTTTCAAAGTTACCTATATCGAAAAAACACCTTTTTTCAAAATTTTTAGTCAACGATTACTCCTGTTAGGTTTTCATTTAATAAAGTAATATTTTGCCCGATATTATAAATCTGCGAACTTGTTTTCTTGCACTGGCATCCCTAAATTTCAAAAACGTCTGTTAAATATTTTTTAGGCTTGGGCCTAACCTGACCGACTACAGAGAGCGCTCAATTTAGTTCATAATCCAAGGATGAATTTTTTTTTGAAACTTTTTGAAATAATTTATTGAGAACAATAAATAAAGAAAAAAATATAGTTATGATTATTGTAAGTTTTGTTTATTGTTATTTAAAAAATACAAAGTATTACATGAAAATTTTACACGTCCATTTATGTAATATGAGTTTATTTTAATAATAAAGTAAAATAAAGTAATTTAAATTAATGATTAGTCAACAGCTAGGCTATTTCCTAGTATAATGTGTAATTATATTAGAATACTTAAAAAGTATGAATTTTTACAGTTAAAGTTGACTTTTTTGTTATGGCACATAAAATTTATTTATTTATTTATTTATTTATTTCCATAATCTTCCTACTATCATTACAGGCACAGACCCAATGCGATAATAGTACGACAAACAATCTATTACTACACATGACAATACAACACTCAATAACTATGTACACTTAAAACAAGTGATAAGACGTAACATATACAACAAAACATAACCATACAACTATGAATAACACAAGACACACAACAAGACTTACAAATTCACTCGATTTGGATGAAAATATATCCAACCTGGCATGAACTTCATTAAGTATAACGATAGCTCGAGTCAGTGGAGTTTTGGCTAACAGATTCGTCCTGGCCTCCGGCACAACCAGCAATGGCGGACACCGACGCCTCCAAACATAGCGATCCGGTACGTACAGGTGTAAGTGTTGTAGTACTCCCGGGTTATGAGCTATCCCTCTTATCAGATTAAAAATGTATATAACAAGTGCGAAATCCCGACGTACCCTCAATTCATTGTATCCTACCATTCCGATAACAAATAGCGTTGGGTACATAAGTGGATAAAACGGATAAACACCATACATTTTCCAATACAGATGTCTCGTGAATTTATTTTGAATACGCTCCAGCATACCCACATACTTCGCTTCATATGGAGCCCATATGACTGCATTGTGTTCCAGATGACTCCTGACCAGTGCATCATATAGTACTTTGAGCGCCGTAATGTGAGTAAAGCCTCGAGTTTGCCTCAAAACAAATCCCAAGTTCCTGTATGCTTTTTTGCAGATATTCATTATATGGTTACGAAATGTTAGTTCGCTACTAATGGTAACCCCTAAATCACGTACCTGCTCAACTCGCTGCAATGGCACTGCATCCATTCTATACTGGAAATGAACCGCTTTACTAGGCGTGCGAGTAAACGTAATATACGAACATTTGGCTACATTAAAATAAAGTTTGTTCTCGCGGCTCCAGTCCGCTACTCTATCTATATCTTCCTGTAGCCGTTCGCAATCACTCGCGTTTTTAACCTCAAGCAGCAACTTGAGATCATCTGCAAATAACAAACATTTACTATGCCTGACGACTTCCGGCAAGTCGTTTATTATTATTAAAAATTCGAGAGGTCCCATGTTGCTGCCTTGGCTTACGCCTGACCTAGTATAGTATAGTTCAGATTCAATTCCGTTTATATCGACGTACTGTTGCCTATCCTTCATGTAACTCGCAAAAAATTGTAAGAGGTGTGATGTGCAGCCAACTTTTGCGAGCTTCATTAGGAGTATATCATTGTCGACTGTGTCGAACGCCTTCTTAAAATCAAAATAAGCTGCATCGACTTGTACACCTGCGTCAATAGAAGGGACAACCTGTGCCATAAAATTGAGAAGGTTTGTAGCAGTACTGCGCCCTGCACGAAAACCGTGCTGCGCATCCGATAGTTGAGCGTTCACTTGTATCTGTACACAACGCTGGACAGCCGACTCAAACACCTTTGCCGGTGTCGACAGAACTGCCACCGGTCTATAACCGCTAATATCCTCGCTAGATTTACCCTTCGGAACTGGTATTACCCTAGTAATTTTCCACTGATTCGGAAATTCTGCAGATTTAAGGCAAGTGCTAAACAAAAAGTGCAGAGGTTCTATTAGAACTCTACTGCAATCTCTAACCAAAAAAGCTGGTATACCGTCGGGACCTGCCGAACATTTCGGCTTAAGATGTTTAAGTGCCATTTCTACGTCATACAAACTAAGACCTTCTAAGTGTACTCGTGTACTCGTACTGGCGCACGCCTCCGCTGCTCGCACATCTAATTGAGGTGGCTCACTATTATAAACTGACTTAAAATACTTAGCGAATTGCTTAACACACTCATAGTCCGTTAAGTGCTGACCGTCCATGACTATAGTCTGTCTACTCTTAGATATCCTTTTCGACCTAATATATTGCCAAAAAGATTTAGGATCTCTAGCAAACTGGCATTGAATTCGGTTTTTATGTTGTTCATGGGCAGCACCTATAGCCTTTTTAATACGCGACCTACACTTAGAGAACTCTGCGTAATCCTGTTCTAATTTAGTTGATTTATATCTCTTGTGAAGCCGGCTTTTAGTTATTAAATCTCGTATTATATCTTTTGTGTACCATTCTGGATACTGGTATTTGCCGTTATTATGTACATGTAGCTTTTTCCGCGGTACGCATTCATCTATAATTTCGTAAAATTTAGAGTAGAAGTAACTTAAAATTTGTTCCAAATCCATTAACTTATACATAGGACCATATCTATACTGGCTATTCCCGTGTATAGTCTTTGAAAATCCGCCTTGTAAAAATTCCAACGCGGGTAACTTTTACGTCCATTGGTAAAGTTGCAAAACTCATCACGGTCGTTACTGACGTGTGAAGAGCTGGCAGTCTTTGATAGTATAACGCTCAGCGCAAGAGGCGGATGTTGCGGGTCGACCGGAACCAGTGCCTCATCCGATTCTGTCACTAATACCTCCGTAAGAAAACCCGTAGTCAATACTAAATCGAGCTGGCGACCTAAGCAGTTCGGTACATAATTACTTTGAGTGAATTTGCAAAATGTCAAAAAAATCTTTTATCGAAATAAAAATGAAAAAATAAAATTATTTATATTAATAATTAGTCATAATTAACGTGATATATTATAATAATAATCAATTATTTGTAACAATAAATGGGAATAGAAGAGATTTTTTTTAATTTAATTAAACTTATCATAAAATCCATACTTCCATACTATCCATACTATAATATTATAAATGCGAAAGTAACTCTGTCTGTCTGTTACGCTTTCACGGCCAAACCACTGAACCGATTTGGATAAAATTTGATACTAATATAGTTTGAGACCCAAGAAAGGACATAGGATAGTTCTTATCCCGGAAATCCCACGGGAACGGGAACTATGCGGGTTTTTATTTTAGAATTTTTTCCACGCGAACGAAGTCGCGGGCACAGCTAGTAAGACATAAATGGTATTAGTATTCTGTTTGATAATTAGCCAGCAATACTTCAGTTGACGATTGTTATGATTTCATATGATTTGATAAAATTTCAACCATGGGGATTTGAAGTTGTTTAGTATCGATATCGATTATCGAAATATCAAGGCGCGCACAGTAAAAGTAAATAACTCGGTTGGTCACATAGTGCCACTGTCTAGTAAAGATGCCAACAGAAATATAAAAAGAACTAAGAGCGGGATTTTCAATGAACTAGT
Source organism: Apodemia mormo (assembly GCA_036924255.1). Lineage (NCBI taxonomy): Eukaryota > Metazoa > Arthropoda > Insecta > Lepidoptera > Riodinidae > Apodemia > Apodemia mormo. The sequence goes on along the minus strand of JAUPFN010000008.1, from coordinate 33,618,152 downwards.
TCGCATAGTTCACCTAAAAGAGCGCTCTTGCCACCTAGGTCGCTCGCGAACTACCCAAGACTAATATTTTTAACAGACGCACACTTTCGCATGGATGCTCGAAGGAGCATGACGTCCCAACAGTTGGCCTCCATTGATATCATTCTTGAACGTGCATAAATAATTTAAGGTAATGTATTTCTTAAGTTATGTTTCATTATAAGGAATAGGGATAAATAGAATGTAGAATTAAATAATAAAATAATGTTATTAGAATTATGAAGAATGTGAAAAGAAAATACAAATGTAATATAAATTGATTACGTAGTTTTAATTAGTAAAGGCAGTTCTTAATATTTAATACAAGGGCGGAACCTGGCCGTTGTCCATAGCTACTACATGCTAGCTACACTCTCATGCACCACTTTAATTGCCAATTGTAGGGTTCTGCCCACAATCCCAAACGGATAAACCGTTTTAGATGCAATTTATGCATTAGACGTAGCTTTTTTAAGGAATAAAACTGATTAGTGTTTGTACTCAATCGGTACATTAATTTAGAAGTTACATTAAAAAATACTTAAGTTACATTTAAAAAAAATGTTTCACCAAAATTTTTTTTTGGGATTTTTTCAATATTTCTCCAAATGTCTAGGACCGATTTGGTTTAAATTTTCAAGAAATCTAAGTTGAGTAGAATCCAACCGAATGCCATCAACCCCGTTTCGATCGGTTTAGACGTTCAAAAGTTATGACATGTTTACATATATACACACACACACATACATACATACAGACATTCTAACGTCATCGTGAAAATAATCGGAACAGTTTCCTAGGACCTTAAAACGTGGAGATCTGGTGGAAACTCGATTTTCGAAAATCGGGGCAAAATCAGTAAAGTTAAAAATATGGTGAAAAGCTTATAGCCCCCGTTTTGGTCCGGGCTCCTTTGAAGAATAAATCATCTGCCGTACTGCTAGGCAGTTCATTAGAAACGTACGATTAGCTATGCGAGTCTCTACCATCGCGGCTATTAGATGTAGAGTTTTGCATTGTCTCGCCCGTGTCTGGTAGCACCACCTTAACTAATCCTGCCGCAATAGTGCCAGTGCTTGTCACTGTCGTGTTTCGGTTTGGAGAGTAAGGTATCCGGTAAACATATGCAAATGGCTTCAACAACTCTCCACACGGATAGCAACGCACCATTAACATATTTGGTATTTATAGGCAACGCTTGTCTCTCCATCCAGCTGCTTGTTTTCTATCTTATAAAAAAATTGAAATCGAGCAAAAATGATACCTAACAACTTGTGTACTTGTACTTCATAATCTCGAATAATTGCACGATTGAAAAGAAAACACAGGGTTTTCTTTGAAAAAATTTCAGCATATGCGGGCAGTGCACCCGTTCCCTGCATACCGGGGGAGATTCTGCCAACTCATCAAAACAATAAACAAAGTATCGGAGCCCTATTTTATTATGTTATTATGCAAGCCGCCCTATGATTTACGTTGCATTACTGCACGCTTAACGAAATTCGATGTTTACCAGTTATGAAATATATTAATAATGCTGCCTCGTTAGTCTAGTGGTTATCAGTTCGACTCATATAATAACATTCTAGTTTTGTATTTCCAGGGTTATTACTGTTTTATATCATAGGATATCATATAATCAGAAAGTGACAACCGTCGCCTAGACCCCAAGGTGAACCGGGCTCTTTTCGAGGAATAGAAAAACTGCCTGTATTTTGGTCATGTTGCACGTTTGGAATAATATGAATACAAGTATGCATACAACAACAACAACATATCTTCACGCCAGATCCCTTACGGGGTAGGCAGAGAGAACCGAGTGCCATACATCACGATCCTTGCAGGCTTGTCTCGCTTCTTCCACATTCATCACTCTCTTCATACACACACGCCGGTTGCGAAGACTTTTGACACCACCTTCGGACAGTACTCGATCAATCTGATCGTGGTATGTCAGTCTTGGTCTTCCCCGGTACCTACATCCTTCCACATTCGCGTTGTATATCTGTTTTGTTAACCTTTCATCTAGTATGCATTGATATAAAAAACCCTAGATGCACAGTCCCGAACAAAACTGACACTCAAAAGTGTCCCTAACTTCTTTTAAGTAGTTATAGATTGGCAAAAACATATGTCTTTGCACATCCAACCTTAAGTGCAAGACTTATAGTTGTTTTTACAAAGCAATGTACGAAAATAAATAAAATTGACAATGACGCGGCCGACGCGATTCTATTTGAAATGAGTGCACAATTTAAAATTGTGCACTCATTTTTGGAGGACGTTTTTGACACACTGATTGTGTATCTTGGGTTTTTTATATCAATGCACGTATGTCAAAAAACACTCGTTCGATGTTTATTTGATATTTTAAAATAAATTTATTGTATTTAGTATTAAAAAAATGATTGAAAAAACCGAGCTTATCCGATGTCTATATGTATGGATATGGCACGATTACAACCACAAAAATTAACATAATATCGAGATTTCTTATATTAGCTTCCTAACAACTGTTTTTTACTGCAGTTTATATTGCAAATTACTATGAAATAAATTAAACAGCGTGTAAGGGACGGTCTACTGAAAATCCAAACCATAGCTTTCGACCATGATTCTGAGATAAAAATCTTTTTAATTTTTGAAAATTTTTACTTTAGTTTTGTATAATTTAATTTAGTGTAATACTCTACAGTCATTTATCTAAAAAAACAGTAGCAGTCGTGGGACTGCCGATAGAAGTGAAAACGGAACTATTAAGTTGAGAGTAATTAAAACTATATGCAAAACATAGCTATAGATATACTATTATCATTAGCATGTCGGTGACGCGAACCGAGGATTTTACCCTCTACCAAAACGCTCAACGCGCCTAAAGAAGTTTTCACTTCAAAAAATAAGGAAAAACACAAAATGAGAAATGTATTATGCGCAACATGCCGCGCGGCGCGAATGGTTTGAGATTACGCGGGCGCGGAAAGTCGGAGCAACGTATGCTTTACATTGATTGGTGTGAAAAAAAGGAAAAAATCATAAAACGCAAGATTTGAATTTCACACAAAAAAAGGAATTGACATCATAACAAGGACTTAAAAATTGTATTTTTTATTAGTTTTTCGGAAGACCGTCCCTTATACGCTGTATACATATGGTTATGCTATGTAAATTTGTAGTAAATATTTTGTTGAGTTCAGTTGTAAAAGATAGAGTAATTTTCATATCAATTACCCCCGTAATTGAGATAAAAATTATCCTATCATTTAAGTTGCTTAAGCAAATGGCTAACTTTTAGTCTATTGCTGACTACTCCACATGGGATTTTCACATTTTCCCCGTGTTGGTTCCGGGCTCCTTTAAAGAACAAACCAACTGCCGTTCTGCCAGGCAAGTCGTAAAAGGTGACCGATTGACTATGCGAGTCACTACCATCGTGCGTACTAGGTGGTAGAGTTCTGCATTGTCTCGCCCGGGGTGGTACCGCCTGCCTATTCCTGCCGCAATAGCGTCAAGCGTAAGGTAGCCGGCAAACTTATGCATGTGACATTACACCCCGCCACAAGATAGCAACACACCATTAACACCTTTGTTGTCTATAGGCGATGGTTGACTCTCCATCTGGAAACCCATCTGTTTGTTTGCTATCTTATGATATATATAAAAAAAAATAAACCTAATCCAAATAACCGCTTTCAATCTTATGAAAATCTTATGACATAAAAAAATACTCCACATATTGTACTCGTATATATGGTAAATATTATTAAAATAGTTTTCTTACGATCCAGAATTTAAATCTAAGATCTAATGAGCTACAATCGAGCACTTTAACAACTGTGGCGTAAGACATCAAAATTTAGTATTAGACACCAAAGTTGTTAATGATTCACTGTTGTTATACCTATATAGAAATAATGCCAGATAAACAAGCTTACCGGCTAAAGTACCATCCCAGTGCAGTGTTATACTACATTGCATGTCCAGTATTAAAGTTATTACAACCAGAATAAGCAAGGCGGTGGTACAATACCCAAACAAGACGCTGCAGAAGTCTATACTAATGACCCGTTTAGCCTACATTTACCTTTAAAGAGATATTTAGTACGAAGGCAGTTCAGTTAGAAAGGTAGTTCATTCTTTATAAGGGATCCATATAACGTAAACATGGAAAGCACTAAAAATATTGCAACCAGTAAGGGGTGGTACAAAACCCAGACGAGACGCTGCCGAATTCTACGGAATGAACCGATCAGCCTACATGTGCATTACCTTAAAATACATATTTGGTAGGAAAGTTGTAGTCCGTTCTTCACAAAGGATCCATAGAGCACAACATAGCATGAAAAATTCTAAAGCTATTGCAACCAGTATAAGTAAGGCGGTGGTACAAAATCCAGGCTAAAAGCTGCAGATGGCTACAACACTAGTGACACACTTAGCCTTCATTTACGTTTGAAGGGATGCTTAGTATAAAGGCTGTAGTACACTCTTCATGAGGAGCCTTAAGAACATAAGTGCGACACACTTTTCTTTACACGCCAACCCTTGCTTAATAGACTTAATCATAACATCGAGACCTGAAAATGTTCTCCAGCAAGGTCAAATGACTGCCCCTTTCTCACACCACGATCTCTTGTTTCTAAAGTATAAAATGCGTACTCCCAAACTGCGGCCTAAATTAGTCCTGTATCGTAGTTTCGGTAAAATAAATCAAGATAGCCTGAGACATGATGCTTCAATTATTGATTGGACTACACTATACAATGCAACAACAATAGACGATAAAGTTCAAGCTTTCACAGCTAAAATAACTGAGCTTTATGATAAACATGCTCCATCTAAGCTGATTAAATTGAAGCACTTTCCAGCACCTTGGCTTTCTACTGAAATGAAGGATATGATGAGTAAACGTAATAAAGCTAAAAGTAAATGTAGGCGGTATCCCACAGAAAATAATATAGCGCATTATAAGAAGTTGCGAAACATTTGCAATAGATTGTGTAGAGATGCAAAACGCCGCAATATTCATACATCGTTGGAACAACTTCCACCATCACAGACTTGGAGATTTCTTAAGTCTTTAGGTGTGGGGAAATTAAGAGAAAACCAAAAAATGTCAATTAATTTAAATTGTTTAAATACTTTCTTTTCAACTCCCCCTATTAAGGTTTCTGAATCACAAAAAACTTCCTGTTTACAGTCCCTTTCAGTTCCTTCACTTCATAACTTTGATTCGTTTGTTTTTCGGGATATCACAGAGGATGAAGTTAAGAAGGCTATTTTGTCTATTTCATCTCAGGCGGCCGGGTATGACAACTTATGCCGACAAATGCTTGTGCCAATTGCTGACATTATTACACCAGCCCTTACTCATACGCTAAATTATTCTTTAGTAAATGAGGTGTTCCCTACGACTTGGAAAAATGCTTACGTCATTCCGATTCCAAAAATACCAAATCCCACTGATTCCTCTCATTTTCGGCCGATCTCTATTCTACCAGTACTCTCCAAAATACTCGAAAATGCTGTCAGTAAGCAATTAACATATTTTCTTTTAAAGAATAATTTACTAAGTCCATTTCAATCTGGATTTCGTCCATCTCACAGCACCACTACAGCACTCATAAAGGTCACCGATGACATTTGGCAAGCTATGGATAATAAAATGATTACCATCCTTACTCTGTTAGATTTCAGTAATGCATTCAATTCGGTTGACTTTGATATACTTCTGGGTATTCTCGGTTCCCTCAATGTGTCGTCCTCTGTGATAAACTGGTTCAATTCTTATCTTCGTGGTCGCCAGCAAATTATTCGCTCTAAGGAAGCCTGTTCCGAAAGGACTTCTCTGGTTGCTGGAGTTCCACAAGGAGGCGTATTATCACCTTTACTTTTTTCTATTTTTATTAATGTTGTCACTAAAATCATTTCTTCCTCCTACCATTTATATGCAGATGATTTGCAACTTTACAGACACGCAACTTTGGCTGATCTGGATTCAGCTATTAGCGCAATCAACGGTGATCTGGACTCCATTCGGCAGTGGGCTGAGTCGTATGGTCTTTTAGTGAATCCAGTGAAGTCACAGGCTATTATTATAGGCAGTAGACAGTTACGTAACAGGATTGATTTTGCAACATTACAACAAGTGAAATATAATAATATCCCTATTCCCTTCACCGATAAGGTAAAAAACTTGGGCCTTATCATGGATGGTAACTTAACATGGACCCAGCACATAAATGAAATTAGTAAGAAGTTTCATTACTGATTTCATTCGCTTAAAAGACTTCAGAACTTTCTTCCTCATAATACAAAAATACTGCTGTCCCACACCCTCGTCCTCCCGCTTTTGGATTATGCTGATGTCTGCTACTTAGATATCACAGATGAGCAAAATATGAAACTTGAGCGTCTTCAGAATCTATGCATCAGGTTTATTTACGGTTTGCGTAAATTCGACCACGTTTCTCATTTCCGCTCAGTGTTACAATGGCTTCCGATTCGCCTCCGCAGGAATGCCCATATACTAATTTTATTATATAATATAATTAACAAATCTACTCCGCCTTATCTGCGTGAGCGATTTAATTTAGCTCCTCCTAGTAGCCGACCAATTCGTCGATGTATTAATATCAAATATTTTTCAGTTCCATCGTACAATACGTGTTTCTTTGGTAACTCTTTTACAATATTGGCGACTAAACTATGGAATGAGCTACCTTACCATATACAAGAATGTGAGACTGTTGGTTCTTTCAAACAGAAAATTAAACAGTATTATCTTTCTAACATGTAATCCTGTAGGTCTTTTTTTAACTTTAACTATGATGTATCGATTTGGGAAATTAGCTCTTTTTGGTTTTCCTGTTTTTTTTTTTTACTATTTTTTTTTTCAATATTATTCTTATTTTTTTTTTAATAATACAATTATTGGTTTAAATTTAATTGCATGAACCTATATGTTGCATGAGTTACGCTTTTAAGCTCTAATGTACGCTTACCTGCTTTTTATAAACTTTCTCCAACACCTGTCTTTGTACAGGTTTTGCTGAAAGAGATATCTTAAAGAGATAAGCACACCTTTGTACATAGTGTAATTTATATAATACTTGTGTATAGATATGTTTTTTTTTGTACATGAAGAGTTAAATAAATAAATAAATAAACATAGCATGACAAACACTCAAGCTAATGCAAATAGTATAAGCAAGGCAGTAGTACAAATCCCAGAGAACAACACAACACACTAGTGACTCGTTTAGCATACATTAACCATTGAAAAGACGTTTTGTCGGATGACTGTAGTCCATTGTTTTTAAGAGGCCAAGACCAAAAAGTGTGAATATAACGTACGAAGATATGAACTGTTTTTACCATTTACCGCAAGATTATCAATCAAACCGCATTTTCAAGTACAAATTTATCACGAGCGTCTTATTGTGACGCCGGATAGCACAATATCCATCGGATATCCGGAGGGGAGCTCAACATTATATTTTTATCATCATTATGTCAAAAATATGTTGATACTTACGTGGACATGACTTTCTAAAATAATTTGATTGTCTCACTATTCCCATTGAATTACGAAATAACAAATTTGTGAAACTCATGATCACCTCTCTCTATACTCCTATTTGAAGCGTGTTTTAAGCGTCTGGTGTAAAATAATAGGTACATTGGTGAAACGTGTCGGGTCACGCGTAAAGTAAGTTTCCGAAATTTCCCATCACAATCATGTAAACTAAAGAGAGGGCTTTATTGTTTCATACTATGAACATGTCACCTATTTAATGTCAATAACAGATATATCCGCACCACAGGTTTGCCGCCTATAAATAAAATAAAAACTTCTCTAAATAAATTTTATAAATTGGTCGACTATTACTCATAAACTTGTCAATATTTACTACCGTGAATTTTTACCCACCTCCAAAACTAACCGTTTAGCTAGCAGATAATGGGGGATTCTTGACTCTAACAAAAAGTAGTACTTTAAAGGTTAATATTTCACAAACGAGTCCCTTAATCGAATCTAAAATATTTTTTAAAATCCTATACAACGATACCCAACGATAACTATAGGGTACACGAAAATAAATTAACATCCCCACTCTACACATGTAAAATGGGAATGTTAATTTTTACCTATCCTAAAAAAATATTTTTCAATATTTTTGTTACAATGTTGTTGCCGCGATTAATATGTATATTAATCCCAAATTATACCTTTCTAGTACTATGGACCTCTGAGCTGGATAGCGGATGGATGGACGCACGGACAGACAGACAGATGGACGGACAGATGGAAGGACAGACGGATGGACAGAGTGAAAGTATAAGGCTTCCTAGTTTACTTCGGAACCCTAAAAATTGATGTTCTACACAAATTCAAATTACGCATTGTAGAAATTTTTATAGTAAAAATAAATTTATTTAAGTACATTTTACGATTGTATTTATAATAGAAAACCAAAAATCTTTGACCTTTTGTGATGGTATTTCCATTAACATTTTATACAGTTCGGTTGGCTGCTGTTTTGAACAGTCACTATGATTTAAACAGGTTGATTTGTAATAGATTGTACTTATTCAAGGACCGTCATAAGTAAACAATAAAAATATAATAAAAAGAGAACTATGAACTATGATATTTTAAAAAAACTATGATCACCGCACGATATACGAGTGTAGTTGTGAGTGCAGCAAATTGCTGCTTGTAAGCAATGAATTTTTATGCGACGTGTGTGGAGTTCTAAAAAAAATATTGAAAAATAGGGTCAATATTTAAGTATCTATTTTTTACATATTTAGTATCAGAATCGGGTACTGCAAACCTTCTTTCTGTATGTATCAGCTGTATGTCAATAGACATCAAAAACAATATAAAGAAGCCATAACATGGTGTCAAGAATAATTAAAATAAACAAGTGTTTTCTTGGTCACGAATAGTAACGGTATAAAAATGCAACGGGAATTGTGATACAAGTAGTATCATTATTACCATCAATGAAAAAACTCAACAGGAATAGTAATATGCTAATAGTAGCGGTATAAAAATGCAACGAGAATGTGGATACAAGTAGTATCATTATTGCTGTCGCTGTCAATGAGAAAGCTCAACGAGAATAGTGAGACGCGAATAGTAGCGATATAGAAGTGCAACGAGAAATGTGATACAAGTAGAATCATTTTTACCGTCAATGAGAAAGCTCAACGAGAATAGTGAGACGTGAATATTTGCGGTATAAAAATGCTACGAGAATTGTGATAAAGTTGTATCATTATTACCGTCAATGAGAAAACTCAACAGGAATAGTGAGACGCTAATAGTAGCGGTATAAAAATGCAACGAAAATTCTGATACAAGTAGTGTCATTATTGCCGTCAATGAGAAAAATCAAAAGGAATAGTGAGACGCGAATAATAGCGGTATAAAAATGCTACGAAAATTGTGATACAAGTAGTATCATTATTATTGTCAATGAGAAAACTCAACAGCTAATAGTAACGTAGTAATAGTAACTTAACGCTAATAGTAACGATTTAAAAATGTAAAAAGAATCGTGACTACTAAGTGATAGAGTTTCGCAACGTTTCGCCTGGATATTTAGTACCAACTGCTTATCTATTCCTATTAACGTCAATGCTTTTCATTGTCATATTTCGGTTTGAAGAGTAAGAGGCCTGTAACTAATGCAAGTGGCATTAACGCCTAGCTTTACGGATAACAACGAACCATTAATATCTTTGGTGTCTATAGACCATGGTTGTCTCATTCTATGAGAAGAGCCATTTGCTTTTTGCTATTTTACAATATTAAAAAATTGTACTTTGACTAGGTGCTCTTCACGTGTAATTTTAGCATATCACTAATTCGATTCCACTTTTTCAAAGCATCTTTAGTTCATTACGTCCTGTATAGAATAACTATTCGAATTGAATTTGCATTTAAATAATATTAAGTATTCAAAGACGACAAATAAACTTTATTTTAACAAAAATAACAAACATGGCTATGTAACTAATAAGGTTCTTGCAATTCATAAGTTTTTTATAATAGTGCTACAAAATGACTTTTTATTATCGAAATCTGATGACGTAGCTGAAAGTAATTGTAATAAATCATTCTCTTGTGCTACTTTTAAGTCGTTTAATATCTCTTCAGTAGGCATTCTATCTTCTATGATATCTTTAGCAGTAAAACCCAACGTTGCGTACAAACGACGAATTTGACCAGCACTTAACCAACCTCGGTTTCCGGGATCAAAACTTTTTAATACAGCTTTCAAATGGCTATCATTGTACAACACTGGTGCAATGCCATGCCCAGCTCGAAATAACATACATTCATCCAATAAGGTTTCCAGATAAGATAAAGGCCTGTTCGGGTGTTCAGAAATTATTTTAGTAAAGAAAAAACGTATTAATTCAGGTATACGACGTTCTCGAAGATAATGTTCAGTTCTTGCAACGGCATTAAAAATAAATTCTTTTCGTTGTGATGTTTCAACCTTTTTAGGAACAGGAACATAAATAGAATCTTTTAAATCACATTGACATGGTGATATTTCTCTCGTTACTTCGTTATAAGTCTCTTCGTCCATAATTTCTAATCGATACGATCATGCGATACTTTACCAACCAATGAAACAAAATAATCAAGCTGTTTTTATGACATTTGTCAAGATTCAGTTTTTAATCTCCTAGGATTACAATAAGCTTGTCTTAAAACCTCCTTGCTATATGTAATTGATATTATCAGTGAATTTCAGTGTTTATTAGTCCGTTAATAAAATTGGTTTCACCTTTTTCCTTAGATGAAGGAAACCACTACTAGATATGAAATAATTAAGGGAAAACCGTGGAATTTCGTCCCGTGTAATGGCGGACATAAAGAACAGCTGTTTTCTGTCTATATAAAAATTGATAATTTAACAATTAGTTTCTACTTTAAATTTAAGGTACACATAAAAATTATAGAAAAATACAAATAAACGTTCAAATCAATTTAATATTTTGTAAACAAAGGGTTATTTGACATTTTACGTATATTGACAGCGTTTTTTATTAATGGCGTATTGGCCGCAAGCTGGCTGTTTAAGGTGACGTTATTTTTTTAAATGATTTGAAATTAGAGCATTGACAACATTTTTGTAGCTTTGTCTTATATGAAAATTCGAACTTATTGTCTAATAGATAAAGCCATTTTTATATGTTCAGCGTTGCAATGCATGCAATTTTAAAATGTTGATTTTTTTTGGAAATTAATGCCAAGTCCTTACCTTTCTCTTGACAAAGCCGTTTCCAGTAAAGGAGTTAAAGCATTTTTATGACTCATGGTGTGAACTAACAACTTTATTGACCGCCCCGTCGGTCGAGTGACTAGCGACCCTACTACGCAATCGACGGCGCTCAGGTTCGATTCCCGACGGGGTCAAGCATTTGTGTGCATGCATGTTTGTATTTCTGGGTTTAGGCGTTTATTAAATATATTCTAGTATTTAAATATGTATTTCTATGTATTATTATCGTCGACCATACCCATAATACAAGCAAATAATTTGCTTACTTTAGGGTTAGGTCAGTAAGTGTAATTCGTCCTGTAAATATTTATTTATTTATTATCTATTAACAATTAAAAATAGTTGTTTTTCGTAAATATAAGCATCAATTTAAAGGTATAAATGCATTCATATTCAAAACACTCACAAGATCAGCGTTGAAGAAATTAGTTTGTGTTGGTCTGTCAAAGAGTGAAGATTAATACGTGTCACTGACGTCTTGGCTACTTACAAGGTGGTAGAGTTCTCCAAAGTTCCGAATAGGTTTGGTACCACTACCATTATCTTACCGATTCCTGCCGACGAAGCGATGGTGATTGTCGCTTTTGTGTACCGATTAGAAGGTGGTATAGCTGTCAAACTTATGCATATGGCATTCCAACCCCGCCACAAGGGTAGTAATGCATCATTAACATCATTGGTGTCTATAGGCGATGGTTATCTTTTCCATCAAGAGAACCATCTGATTTTTTGCTATCCTATTAAATGAAAAAACGAGTGTCATAAAATAGATAAAGATTGCTAAAATATATTTTTTTATACATGTCTATGTTATTCTTGTCGTCGTGTTTTGATTCCGCTCGACGATGTTTTTAACAGGGTTCCGCTTCTTATTGGCTGAAAAATGATTCCATAGTCACCTACCTAATATTCAACATTTAAAAACAAAATAATTTATCATTTTCTAAATATTTTTTTAAATATCTATTACTTAAACTTTGAATGAAGATTTTGTAAGAAATTGACAATTTAATATTATAAAATAGGAAACAAATAAATAACTCTCAGGACAGAAACCATTATAGCCCACAAACACAGTTTTTTTTTTTTGTTATGTGAGCCGGGCATCTTTAAAGAATAGATTATTATCTGCCTTCACGTTAAGCAGTTCGTCAAATGCAAACGACTGGTCAAAGGTGTCTCTACTTTTGTGACTATTAGGTGATAGAGTTCTGCAACGCCTGGCTCAGGTTTAGTAGTACCGGCTTAGCTATTTCCGAATTTTTTCCCGTGTTGTCCTGGGATCCTTTGAAGAACAGGCAACTGCCGTTCTATCAGACAGGTCGTAAAAGGCGACCGATTGGCTACGCGAGTCACTACCATCGTGGCTACTAGGTGGTAGAGTTCTGCATTGCCTCGCCCGGGTCTGGTACCACCGCCTTGCCTATTCCTGCCGCAATAGCGTCAGTGCTTGTCACTGTCGTGTTCCGGTTTGGAGGGTAAGGTAGCCGGTAAATTTATGTATGTGGCATTAGACCTCGCTACAAGATAGTAACGCACCATTAACAACTTTAGTGTCTATAAGCGATGGTTGACTCTTTCCATCAGGAGACCCATCTGCTTATGATATAAAAAAAATATATGAAGGTAAATTTGGCAAATATTTCCACAAAGTCAGTAAACCAGTTAATCGTGGTCATTCACAATATCTTAACATATTCGATTCACGCGTCTGCTTCGCAAACCTGTCTGAATTTTCCAAAAGCTGTTTTTTAATTTATGAATAATGTGACATTATATTATGATAATATACTAAATTAATTTTACTATTAACATATAATATTAATTATGTATGTTTAAGAAACAAAGATCAATTGCTAGCAATAAGACCGTCTTTTGTATAATATTTTTGATAAAGATTTTATACACATTTTCGGCGCATAAAAAGCTTTGTTTTACTGTATATTTTTGTTGCACAATAAACAATATTATTATTATTTCTTGGTCATTTCTGTTTACATAATATGTACAAACTTTTTGTTATTATTAATATAATATAAATAAATAACTTTAAAACATAATGTTTCTGTGATATGGTTAAGTAATACTATTAGTACGTGACAATTAATTTCTTTACATTTAGTCTCACTAGTATGGGCTACAGTAAAAATTAGTAATAGGGTTGTTTTAATTATCTTCACGCCAATCGGTTGGTAAGCTAAGTGAGTATAAAACAAAGGAGATTGATGAGGCCCCATATAAATTTGGCCTAAAACGCAACAGATGATGATGGCTGCTTACCGAATTGTAATACATTATTAATTTCTTCTGAAATGTAAAGTGTATCACGAACACTTTTTATAATACTTACTAAAATTCACAAAACTCCTTCAAAGATTAATATTACTTGATTTCACAATAAAATTGTTACATTCCATTTTAAGCCACTCACATCGAAATATTTCGTCAACACAAATATAATTCATTTTTGTATTACTTATCATGAAGATTATTTGATTTATCCACTTAAATGTTGTAAAACGATAAAACTTTTGTTTACATAAACTACTCGCTCTCAGCGTAAGTAGATGGCACTTGTTGTTTTTTTTTTTATTTCTTTCGGATGATACTAAGAGTACTTATTTATACGGCCTTGTATGTTGTAGATTTCGATTATAATAACAAAATTTTCTTTTTTGTTGCATTTTATACAAAAGTTGGTTTAAAATTTTGCATCTTATCTATCCAACATTTTTATAATTTGTTTGGTTGGTCAGAAATAAAAGAAAGTGTTAACTTTATGGCAGAATATAAAAACCTTTGCTTGAATTAGAAACAAGAAAAAGCGTACAAGTTTGATTAGTTTCATGCATGTACATGTGTGGTAATATTATACACGTCAATGGTTTCATGACTTTCCGACTAAAATCCTTTTAAAATTAATTTGCTATTAAAAAGTGTCCGTTGAATTCTAATATTGACTTATTGTGAATAAAATTAACTTAATAATTTCGGCTGACGCTATATTCTTGTAGACCATTTATGCCGATCTCATCACTCTCCTTTATTATCTTCCATTACGAAAAATCAATCTTACAAATAAATAAATGATCCTTCTATTTAATGATAAAATATAAAAATATTTCATGACTGAAAATTAGTAACTCTCACTCGTTAACATTATTTTAACAGCCCCTATTATATCGCCTATCTCGTTTAGTATTAATCAATCGTCTAGAAAGTTGAACTGATCAATATGCAAATCACCAGATCCTGTACAATACGGCCAAGTAAGGCGATACCTTTTTCTGAAAATTTTCCATATTTGAGAACTTACATTAAAATTAGGTGTGTTACAATTGAACGTCTCCCTGAAAGAGAACTCATGCTGTAAGCATTATAAAGGCGGCGATGTAGGCGTGTTCTAAAGATAACCACGCCTTCCCAGTAGGCGTGTCAATAAATACAAATATAAATATTATATTAATTGTAATAACTTTCTTGTGATGAAAGTAAAGCATTTGTACGTTTTTAGTGCAGGGAACTATATTTTCAGACCAAGAACTTATGTTGTTGCTAATACTCGAAAATATTAGAATTCATTAATTATGTTATAACATATTTTTCACATTATCTAATGTAATTTATTTTACGAATATTCATCATAAACATCTATGATTTTTAATAAAGATATTTAAGGGTATCTAAATACATTTTCCCACAATAAAAAAATACGACGAGAACATAGTATACGAAGAAATTAATTCAGTTTTAGGGTTTTATGTTTATTTTGAAAAAACAATACATCAGGTAGGAATATTCATACAACATAATGTACGGAGAATTCCGTCGTAGGTATTTTAAATAATATAAGTAAATATTACAGTACAATAGAACATTATTAATATAGCCACAATGAAGATTTATCTTGTATTATAGTTATGTGAACTATTATAAATAAATAGAATTCCTCAAAATAAATCCCACTCAGTTCTATATAAACAATAAAACAATTAGTAATGAAAATTAAAAAAAATGATTGCTTTAAAATTAAAAGAATACGAGTACTGCAACGTATAAAATATGCCTGAATAAAAAGAATGTAGAAGATTTTCCTTTGAAAAAAGAAATTGTTGGATTTTTTTAAATTTTCTCATAAATAAGTATTATGAGAGTTTTAAGATAAGTATATTTTTTTGAATGGTATATTAAGGAACTTTTACATATTGTTAAATCGAAAAATTATGTTTAGCCTATGCAGTATGCATATGACGCTAATCCGTTAGTCCGCCTGGGCTGTATACGTCTAAACATACATTCATACATACATAAAATACGCTCGAAAATCATTACAATTCTTCGTGCACAGCTAGGTGCAAACAAAGTTTATCACTACAATACAAGTACTTGTCTATAACGAAAATCGAACTCGTCGGGTTCCTTTCGCTTGTGGACTGTTTTCAACAATCAGCGTGCTCTAATAAAGGGATATTTATTATTGAAAAGAAATACAAACAATTTTTGATTTTTACACTTAAAATTAACCTCACTTTTACAAAATTATTGAGTAAAAACTACGTTTATCGTATTTTCAAATCAAATAATATATGAACTAATTATTACTTATTACAATAAAACAGTTTTATTGATTATTTATACATTATATATACATTTTGTAACTTGAACAAGCAAATTTCACAATACTAGCAACAACGAATTTTATAATTCGTAGCACAGAACAAAACGAAGCTTTGATACGTAGCTATGACTGAAAGCTCAATCCGTAGGCGGAGCATTTCTACGACGTCACTCGAAGTTTTCCGATCGAATGCGACGTTAAGCAAACCAAACTGGCAGCCACAGTCATAAGAGCCATCTAGAAAAGCGCTTCTCTTCTTGAACATCACATTTAGCACTGAAATAGGAGAGCGAGGTAGATCAAGCTAAAATGGACGTTTATCAGGAGAAAATGCATGAAAATCGAGGGATGAAAAGGAAGCCGCCAGGATGTATTACGTAACTCCAGTATGGTTTCAGCGACGGTCTAGGGACCACGCTTCTTGAGCATATTATTGTATACAATAAACAACAACAACGTATTTATATTCGTAAACAAGACAACAATTTTTGGACTTAGTGAATTTTTAACGGTAAGTGATTTAAGTATTACTTGTGTGTTATAATATATTGTAAGATTATTGTAGTATGGATATTGTGTATTATACTCAGTTCCTTTTTTTTAGTAGTCTTGGATGTTTTGTATGAAATTATGATTAATTATTTTTTTTGAGTATCTCTTATTTTTGATATATATTGTTTAGTTATGTATTAGCATATATTTTATACATAAGCAAAATATGAAAAGTATCCTTATGTTCTTACTTGTTTGTTGATAGCTAGTTATTATTTATGGAGGCAGGACTTCATAACCAATTTTATTGTGTCTTATTATAAAAGGATAATTTAATTTTAAAATAATGTTATATTTAATCTACATTTCTTGACAGTTTTATGTTTGTGTTTTGTTAATGTTTATGTTTTATCGCATTATTAATTATTGATAATAAACAAAATTTTAAATATTTTACTTTAATACGTATCGGATTCTTTTTGTTCTGTTATTAAATAAAATATTTTATGATGATTTAAATTTCATATTAATGTAGATATTGCGATTAATTATAATAAAGTTGATTGATATAATGAAGTTGATTGATTGATTGATGATTAATTATAATAGAGTTGAATGATGATTGAATTGAATGAAAGGTTAATCCTTTCATTTTTTGGAATTCTCTGTGTGATACTAAATGGCTTTCTTATTTTTTCTTTTATTTATTTAATACTTTATTGTACACAGAAAACAATACAAAAAAAGACAATATTAACATAATATAAGTACAATGGGCGAGATTATCTCTACTTAAAGAGATTTCTTCCAGCCAACCCGTTAAAGGCGAATTAAATAATGAAAATAAAGAAGTGTGTCTTATATACCATTTACATAACAAAAAATGTGTGTAATCGGAATAGCAAGTTAAAACAAGAAAAAACTTTGTATATGTTTGTTTTATTTATTCTTTTAATTAAATGTACTGTTTGAATGAATACGTTTTAGCTTATGTGTAATATATATGTAACATTTAATTACATATTATACAGCCCAGCATAAATCTATTCTAGACTCTAGTCTTATGTCATCATTCAATTGTTTTATTTGTTGTATTCCTTTTTTAGAATTATGTGAAAATATATTTTTGCCAAAATGCAGCACACGCTTTTCATTTTTTTTATTAATTAACTAGCTATTGCCAGCGACTTCGTCCGCGCGGAGTTCGTTTACTCCGCACTGCCCCTCCCCAGTACGTGATACTGTGATAATATGAAACCTATATGTTGACCCGGTCTATTAGTAATATTCATACAAAATTTGAAGTAAATCCATGCAGTACTTTTCGAGTTTACCCCGGACATACATACAGACAAACATACAAACAGACAAACAGACAAAATTCTAAAAACTATATTTTTGGCTTCGATATAGATTGTAGATCACGCCCCAAGTATTCTTTTAAAAAAATATTCAATGTACAGTTTTGACTTTCCTACGATTTTATTATATGTATAGATTGTTGTTAGGTGGCTCTGCTTGTTTTAGTTACTACTAGCTGTTGCCTGCGACTTCGTCCGCGCGGACGTCGTTTGCTCCGCACTGCTCCTCCTCTGTAGTTGATAGCGTGATAATATTACTAACAGGTCGGGTCAACATATAGGCTACAGCCTATATGTTGACCCGACCTGTTAGTATTATTCATGCAAAATTTGAAGTAAATCCATGGAGTATTTTTTGAGTTTACCCCGGACATACATACAGACAAACAGACAAACAGACAAAAAGACAAACAGACAGACAAAAATTGTAAAAACTATATTTTTGGCTTTGACATCGATTGTAGATCACGTCCCAAGTATTATTTAAAAAAAATATTCAATGTACAGTTTTGATTTTCCTACGATTTTATTATATGTATAGATATTATAAAATATAAATTCATAACAAAACATGTTTAGTTAATATAATTTTTGGAATGTTTGTTTAATTAAAAAAATATGGTTTTCAATTTAATAAATCGGGCAAGTGCGTGTCAGACCACGCGCAATGTACCTAGTAGTTGCCCATCACAATAATTCTTACTAAGACGAGGGTTTTTATTGTTTCATATTATTAACATTTAACTTGTTTAACGCTAATGGTAGATACATCCGCACCACAGTTTCTCCACTTACATTTTATAGACTGGTCAACTATTACTAGCTTTACTTCAATATATATATATATATATATATATATATATATATATATATATACTATGTGAATTTTTCGCACATCCAAAACCATATAGCTAGCTGAAAGGGGGAGGGGTCAGGAACTTAATTCTAACAAAAATTAGTACTTTAAAGCTTAATAATTCGCGAACAGATATCTTTTTAATATCGATTTTTTTTTCAAAAACCGGGAATATTTTTTAATGTTTTTAAATTAATTATATAGTACGCAAGAATAAAAATAACAGTCTCATTACGTATGGAGGAGATATCCAAAAAATATATATATACAGTTTTCTACTGCAAATAATCTTCAAGCTAAGCTGCGGACGAACAGACGGACGGACTAGGCGAAACTATAAGGGTTCCTAGTTGACTTCGGTGCTGTTAAACGTTAAAAAGATATTGTTTTAAAATGCGGAAGATTTTAATTCTCATAATTTAAAAAAACCCGAAGAGGGATTACCGAAGCTTAACCGTACGAGCGTATCTCTTGACTTCTTTTTTTATCTTAAGATATAAACATGCAGATGGGTTTTCTAATGGAAAGGTCAAGCATCGCCTATAGACATCAAAGGTGTTATTGTGCGTTGTAATCTTGTAGCGAGGTCTCATGGAATGATGCATTGATATCATGCACAAGTTAACCGGCTTCCTTACCCTCCAAACCGGAACACGACAGTGACAAGCACTGGTGGAGGTACCAGACCCGGGCGAGATAATGCAGAACTCTACCAGCTAGTAATTGACGTTACAATTGATATTAAATAGTAGCTTTTTGAGCCATCATTGCTATATGTAGAGAGTATATAATCAAAGGTATTGATATCCTCTTATCTTTCAGATCGTTAAAGACCCTGATTTACAGGCGAGTAAAACTACGTTTTTATGGGTCATCGGTAAAGCTCGCGCATGTCTTTGTAATATACCGACGAGTATCTGGTGACTCGCGACTCGTCATCTATACAAATAAATAAAAATTGAAGTGTCTGTAATATTAAAATAACCGTTGTTTACTAAATGCATATGGATGTATACACGGTACATATACGAAAATAACATTTTTACAATTGTCGATTTGTTACGGCTAATCTCTGAAACGGCTGGACCGATTTTGACGAGACTTTCACTGGCAGGTAGCTGATATAATAAGGAGTAACTTAGGCTACTTCTATTTTAGAATTTTTTGCACGCGGACGAAGTCGCGGCACTGCTAGTGGTTGCTATATATATCCACGATTCTTCGGACACATTTTATAACGGATTTAACACACTTGTTAATCGGCATAACGAGCCGGGAGTATCACCATCGTTCTTTAAATCCGTGGTATAGGCTGGTACGTTGCTCAGGGCCTTGATTCGTGTCAGTACGGAAAAATTGCCGACGGCAATTGATTTCACATAATTGCTATGAAAAGCAAAAAAAACTTTTAAATAGTGTTGGATTAGTTTTCTGATAAAAACAACGTTGCTCGGGATTGAAAAATTGCCCGGTTGGTGATAGGCTGGCTACCTATCACATTGTGGGACTTAAGTATATCGTAATCGTGGGTGCACATGTTGTACCTCTGCCTACCTCTTCGGGGATACGGGCGTGGAGATACTTTTTTCATAACATGAGAAACAAGTAGCTTCTACTAATGGAAAAAATATAATATGTATTGTCTATAGACATCAACTATATACATAGTAGATTGCATTCGCATAATATATATTCTTCGACTATCATATTCATACTCTCCCCGTGTTGGTCCCGGGCTCCTTTGAAGAATAGGCCAACTGTCGTTTTACCAGGCAGGTCGCAGGCGAACGAGTAGCTATGCGCGTCACTACCATCGTGACTACTAGGTGGTAGAGTTCTGCATCGGCTCGACCGGGTCTGGTACCACCGCCTTACCTATTCCTGTCGCAATAGCGTTAGTGCTAGTCACTGTCGTGTTCCGGTTTGGAGGGTAAGGTAGCCCGTAAACTTATGCGTGTGGCATTAGACCTCGCCACAAGATAGCAACCCACCATTAACATCTTTGGTGACTATAGGCGGTGGTTGACTCTTTCCATCAGAAGACCCATCTGCTTGTTTGCTATCTTATAATATTAAAAAAAAATCATTTATTAAGGTATGCATACTTGATTACATAGGTGTATTAACTAGATGCTACATGGCAGTCTCCACTAGTCAACCTAAACAGCTTGTAAAACACTACAATTTGGTAGGGTAGTCTGCGCGACAAGTTGAAAATTGTCTAAAATAGAGATACTGCTCTTAAAATTATGTGCGATAGCTCACTGGATCCGGAATGACGCCTAGAAAAATGTGCTAAAAGCGTGTATTCGCACATAAAAAAATGCAAAAGTTATAAACAATTATAGATAAAAAAAAATGGCATTCCGTTTTTTGCCAATATTTTATAAACTATTAATATTTAAGAAATTTTAAAAAAAGATTCAGAAAGAAAAGGAAATTTCCAAGAGAAACTCTTAAATCCCGGAACTCTATCTCCATTATTTATAATTTAAATTTAACGCTGAAAATGTGTCTTCGCACGACATTTTAAGGTTGCGCGCACGGCCTCAAAATCGAGTACGACACATAAATTATTTTTTTACTAATATAAACAGGGAAAAAAGTTTGTGAGTTTGTTTGAAAGAAATAATCTTTGGAACCACTGAACCGATTTAAAAAAAAACATTCTTGGGTGACAGGCAGCATTTTATTACAACTTTCTCGCGGTATCAGGACCTAAGTGGATTTAGACCGCTTGAATTAGCCCCTAACTGAAACAATTTCTTCTAGTCAACCTCATGAAAATCAATAAGAAAGTAAATAGGTCAAAAAAAGCATCCCAGTTATGTGATAAAAGTTGACTGCTAAAAGACTACATTCTAAAAAAGGGTATTCAGTACACGATTCTAATACCGAATATCGAATATGTAAATAAACAAGTACCTAAATTTTGACCTAATTATCGTATAAAAAAAAATTGCTACGCACCGTAAGCAGATGTCCCCGCTTACGGCGCATAGAAATTCAATATCTACAATCAGCGATTCACCAAACTTGCAACTAGATTTAGTACATCGTGCAGTGACCATACTTTTTGAATATCAATACAATAATTTCGTTGAGGTTTACTGTGATGTTGAGTTGTGTACCCTTTTTGACCATTAACTTTCCATGTATCCATGGTGTGAGTCCAGCGTTGCAGGATTAGGCGAATTATCGCCATTTAGGCTATCTTGAGAGTCAAATGGCTACCAAAAATCCATTTGGCAACCAGTAGCCATTTAAGCTATTTAGAAAAAATAGAATGGATGATTTAGACCACTTCTAGATTATTAAAAAAAATATTTAATAATGTCTAATTAATTATACGTACTCTTGTGGTGAAACGTAATATGCACATTGCACGTCCACCATTTTTTCCTCGGATTCTTTGCATGTTGTTTGCTTTATTCTAGATGTCGTATCTACTTTTAATTTTAGGAGTGAGATAAAGACAGAAAACGCGTATGACAAAGAGAAAACAATAATTTCTACTATTCAACTACCAGGACAAATTGACACTTTTTCGCTGGGATGCAATCGCCTAGAGCGCGGCAATAAGGTGTCACGAATCCAGGTGTCAATTAAATTCTTACAGATAATAAACGCATTCTAATTCGTTGTAATAAAGAGAAAAAATCAAAACAAGAAAACGAAACGTCACTATTTATACGAGCCCGCATTTACTGGCCGCGTGCGAATTTTTATATTAGCTGATATTTATCTATTTAAATTTACTATTGGGTAAACACTAAATACGACAAAATATGTAAAACACTTCTTTGTTCTGCGTTGTTTTCTTTATTTGGACCAAATAAAGGCTCGCTTAGCACAAAATATTAGTCGAATTAGGCTACTTATCCAAAAAAATAGGCTCCTCGATAGGCAATATTAGGTGAATTAGCTGATATTTGGCAACCCTGACCGTGTCCTTTAACATGTATAATTTTTTAACAGACAACAGAGAGCTATATAACTAAACACTCTTTAGTAATAATACATAATTAATAATAATAAAACATAAAATAAGGTAAAAATAAAATGTTTACTTTCTTATTGTGCAAGATCACTAATATATTAATTGTATTCAGCGTTTACCCCGCTTGTTTACGCGTGTCTCCCCTGTTTACTGTTTACTAATGCCCCGTGAGGGTTGCGCTCCCCACGTGGAAGATTGCAGAAAGAAGCGCAATGCATTTATAGTCCTTACGATATTGAGAGGTTGTATCTTACTAAGTAAAACAAGAGACTGCTACAATTTATAATAATTTATTTATTTGACTACAACCAGTAGATTGGAGTCAAATGCATTAACTACTGTGGGTCAAAAAAATATTACTGATATTTTTATCGAAAACTCTCAGTTGCAGCACGAAGGTAATATTTTAATTCTTGCATGGTTTGAGTCACGGATTAAATGGATACACTTTTCAAGACGATTTCTTAGTTTGGCAGTGTAGCTTGCAATTAATTACAGAAATACAGAATTATACATGGGGCACACTAAAAGTTTTGAACTTCTAGCTAATCGGAACAATTTGAATTTCGAATGTTATATTTTTAAAACGTTGCAACCTTCTTAGTAATAAAAAACAATTGGCGGGAAATGATTTGTCAATTGTTTTTTATCACATATCAAAGTTCTATGTACGCAACGAAAATGGAATTAAGTCGAAAAGATTTTAGAGCGATGATTTTTTATGATTTTAAAAGTTCTCTTTCTCCGCAAGACTGCCGCTCGTCTTCAAAATGCTTTTGGGAGAGAAGCACCTTGTTTGAGCAACGAAAATAATGTCGCTACTGTTAAGCGGTTAATTAAAAAAAATAACCGGATTACCTATGAGACAATTTGAAGACTGTTGGGGATTGGTATGAGCCAAATTCAGAAAATTTTACACGAAGAATTGAAAGTTCGGAAACTTTGTTGTCGTTGGATCCCTCGTGAACTGACAGCGGAGGAGAAGCGGGCTCGCGTAGAATGGTGCTCACCGATTCTACTGAACTACGACCACGGACATTCTAATGCTGTTTATGACACTGTCACAGGAGACGAAACGTGGATTTATTGTTTTGAACCCGAAAAAAAACAGCAATCTTGTGAATGGGTGTTTGAAAATGAGAACAGGCCAACAAAAGTGAGACAGGCGAGAATCGTTGGCAAAGAAATGATCGCGTTTTATTTCCCAGCTACGGTTCCCATCTGTATAATTCCACTTGAAGATCAAAAGAGTGTTAATGCCGAGTGGTATTCTACCATTTGTTTATCCAGTTTGTAAGAAAAAATTCGCGAAAGACGATCCAAAAGCCGCATTCTACTACACAATGGTAACGCTTCTTCACACACGGCCAACAAAACAGTCATTTTTAGCTTCCGAAAAAGTACATCTCGTCACTCATCCTGCGCATAGCCCCGACCTAGCATCCTGTGATTTCTGTATTTTCCCCAAAAACAAAGATTTGATGAGAGGTTTTACTTTTACCAACTCCGAAGAGGCAGTGATAGCGTTCAATCACCACGTAAAAAACATGCCTTAAGATCTGTGGTCCTCCTGTTTTAAAAAATGGTTCGATCGCATGAAAAAATATTTAAAATTAAAAGGAGATTATTTTGAAAAGCGATAAACATAATATTTTGGTTATAACATGTTGTTTTTTTAAGTTACGCAAAACTTTTACTGTGACCTACGTAATACTTACCAATGAAATAAAATAATTTCAAGGGTAATTTTTAAGCCTTGTCATCTCATTCGGTACGATAAAACAGTACAACATAGTTTATTTATATTTTTTCACAATATAATATAACCTACAAATGTATAATGTTTTTAACAGTAATAAGAACGTTTGCTCATAATTATGCGTGACGACACGTTTCCTTCCCAATGGCGTGTCTATAAGTATTTCGTGTGGTCTTTGGTTCGAATATTTATATAAACCTGCCTTGCATGGCACGCTGATTTGAAAGAATTCTATTTGAATTTATTTCTACTAGCTATTACTCGCGGCTTCATTCGCATGGTCCAAAATCATTACTTCCTTTTGGTTTTCGGGTACAAGGTAGCCTATTTCATACGCTATAAACTCCTCTATAATTTAATTAAAGTTCCAACATAATTAGCCCAGCCCTTCCAGAGATTACCCCGTACAAACAGAATGATAAGACAACAGACAGAAATTTTAAAAATGATTGTTTAGGCATTAGTATCGTAAAAATAACTGCCTGCTCTTGAAAAACCTACTTGTTTTGAAATCACAGACAGACACTAAAATTTTATTTATACGAGAATATATAGATTACTAGCTGCAGTGTGCAGCCCGCTGCATTATAAAATTTTTGGTGAATCCCGCGGGATTACATTATTTTTCCGGAATAAAAAGTAGCCTATGTACTAATTCAGGACATCATCTACCTGTGTGCCAAATTTCATTCAAATCCGTTCAGTAATTGCGTAATTGAAAATTTACATCTTTTCGAACATTTAAAAAAACTGTCATTTTTACAAACTTTAGATTTTTGAACTCTGAGTTCAAAAATTAATGTTTAGGTATTTTTGGCCGTCCCGTTGGTCGAGTGGTTAGCGACCCTGACTACGCAATTGACGGGGCTCGGGTTCGATTCCCGACGGGGACAATAATTTATGTGATGAGCATAAATATAATTCTGGATTTGGGTGTTTATTAAATGTATTCCAGTATTTAAATATGTATTTTTATGAATAAGTATCGTTGACTAACACCCATAACACAAGCAAATAATTTGATTATTTATTACTTGATAGTACTCTAGGTAGTAGAGTTCTGCATTGTCTTGCCCGGGTCACAATAGCCACAATAGCTGGAGCTATTCTGTCCTTGTCATTGTCGTGTTCCGGTTTGGAGAGTAAGGTAGCCGGTAAATATACGCATATGGCATTAGATCTCGCCACAAGAAAGGAACGCACCGTTAACATCTTTAATGTCTATAGGCGATGGTTGACTTTTCCATCAGGAGACCCATCTGCTTGTTTGTTATCTTTTGATATAAAAAAACATTAACATCTTAGGTGTCTATTTTTTTATAATAAAGATAGCAAACAAGCAGATTTCTCTCCTGATGAAAAGAGACAAACATCGCCTATAGACACAAAAGATCCATCTTTGTGATGAGGTTTTAATTCCACATGCATAAGTTTACCGGCTACCATACCCTCCATATAAGAACACGACAGTGACAATCACTGACGCTATTGCGGCAGGAATAGGTAAGGCGGTGGTATCAGACTTGGGCGAGATAATGCAGAACTCTACCGCCTAATAGCCACGATGTTAGTGACTCGCATAGTCAAACGTTCACCTCTTACAAACTGCCGGGCGGAACTGCAGATGGTCTATTCTTTAAGGAAGTTCGGACTAGCAAGGGGGAAAATATATATGCGATGGTTCCCAAGTAGCACGTTAAGCTGTATATAGGCTGCATTTAGGTTCATTTTTAAACTTAAAGCTGTATACTAAGCTGTACAAAGGCTGTAGAAGCACTTCTACAGCCGATATAACACCAAAAAGGGCCCCAAGTTATACAGCTTATTGCGTTATGAAGGCTGCACAATAGCTATACAAGCTGTTATAAACTGTACAATGGCTGTTATTTGGTGTATAAAGAAACTATAACATTAAGGATACTCTCTTGTAACTGTCTTGTACAGCTAAGCGTTAAATAGGCTGCACAATAGCTGTACAAGCTGTTATAGGCTGTACAAAGGCTGTTATTCGGTGTATAAAGAAACTATAACACTAAATATACTATCTCGTACAACTAAACGTTCTTAATAGGTGTTTGAAAATGATAAAAAGTAACAATCTGTTTTTGATATTGTATAACATTAATTATATCACGTATCTGCAGACGCCATAATTAAAAACATATTAATAAACGATAAATTCTTGGACTTGGAACAGTATTGAACGGTGTATTCAAAGTGCAAATTCTAAATGATCGTGAAGTCGTGTATGATTTCCCTCAAAATATTCACGCGCCAACGAAATAATCAAGATAACACAAATAAAATCATTGCAAAATACGGTAAGTGTTTGTGTTTAAGGTTAGAATATACAAGTATTTATGGTACTATATTGTATATAAAGGCATAATGATTATAATATAAGTTGCTTGTCATGATATAGCTTTAGCTATTGCTAAATATATCTTTTATTTAACAATATATTTCTTTAATGTTGTTTTTAATACACAATAATGGCGACGCTTTGTTATACAGCCTAAAGTGTATTTGGAGGGTGATATACTGCAAATAGCTGTACTGAATCTCTTTTTTATTCTATTATACCGCTATTGGCTTTTAATTACCGTCCAAATACACTTTAGGCTGTACTAAGTCCCTATATAAATCTATTATACTGTCATTGGCTTTTAATCACTTAACTTATGTTTAGAGATGCGTAGAAAAATTGAAGAACCCTAAATACAAAACATATATCACTTGATTTCGCTATTGTGATGTATTGATGTCGGTTGTTTGACTTTACAACTAAACCAACTTATTGTTAACTATAGCTTATGGGATATGTATTTCAATCATGTTTTACTTTATTTTTCAGGGAAATATGCCTTATAAAATAATAAAAACAATTGAGACAAGCCAAAACTGTATTTGCATCGTATCCAGTTTGTGGGAGGATAAAGGTGAATTATAATGGCCAAGAAAACAAAATGATATAACTAAGTTGATCAAGAACGAAAAATCTAGCCCTTTAAAGATTGGTCTATCACAAAAATATTTTTAAGAAGAATACGTTATTTCGTGCTTGTGATTTAATATTATTAGATCTTCAAAGAGAAACACATACTCTTTTGCCTGTAATTGTATCTAAGTATATAATATTTTTAAAACGATTGTAAGTATACATATATACAGGGTGTTGCAAAAGTGGTACAGTAAGCCGAAAGGGGGTGGCTCAGGGGGTCATTCTTAACAACTTTTGTTTAACGACTTTTGGAAATTCGCGAAAAAAATATTGATTCTCCATTGACTTTTCACAATGGAAAAACAAAATTGTTTTTCGGGAATTTTCACAAATCGTTGAACAAATGTTGTTCAAAATGACCCTCTGAGTCACCCCCTTTCGACTTACTATACCGCTTTTGTAAAACTCCGTATAGTAGCAAGTTAAAAATAAAAAAAATACATATTTTCTCAGTGTAATGATTTTTATTTCTCTTTTTAACTCTTTTTTTATATATTCTTTGAAGAATAGACCAATTGCCTTTCTGCCAGGCAGGTCGTAAAAGACAACCGATAGGCTATGTGAGTCACTTCCATCGTGGTTACTAGGTGATAGAATTTTGCATTGGCTCGACCGGATCTGGTACCACCGCCTTATCTATTCCTGCTGCAAAGCGTCAGTGCTAGTCACTGTCATGTTCCGGTTTGGAGGGTAAGGTGGCCGGTAAATTTATGCATGGGGCATTAGACCTCGCCACAAGATAGCAACGCACCATTAACATTTTTGCTGTCTGTAGGCGATGGTTGATTCTTTTCATCAGGAGACCCATCTGCTTGTTTGCTATCTTATGACATTAAAAAAAACAGTTATTATAAATTACCAACCAAGTAACCTTAATGAAGAAGATAAGCCTAAAAAATAATAAATCAGATAACCTACAATCACTTTTTAATGTTTTTGTTACGGAACCCTTTTCCTTGAAAATTAATAAAAATGACGATTGTAGGTTTACCTGAATTAGTAATTTTTCAGCTTTATCTTCATCACGATTACTTGGTTGGTAATTTAGAATATTTAAATATTCCTTTTCAATCTTCCTCTTGATTTTTCCACATGATATCAACTATGCAGATATAAAAACAGCAAATAACAATTATCTCAGTAATACAGCCTTGAGCTGCATATACAGATTTTTTAACACCATTGGCTGCATAACAGTCTACAATTACGCCATAAATATTAGCTGTAGAATCTCCCATTTTACAGAAATAAGCGTTGAGTGATACTATAATAACACTTAAAGCTGTAATAAATTCCCGTGCTAAACAAAATACAGCTAATGTACAGCTTTAAGGATTAAAATCAGCCTAATGAGTTACAAAATACTTAAAGCTGTACAGTAGTGTATTAATATTCAGATATAACGCCTAAAGCTTACGCGGAACTCTAAGAAAGGCCTTGTACAGCATTAGGCTGTATAAAAACTCATAAAGGTCTCTTATACCGATAAAAGCATCTTTTTACACCATTGTACGGCTGCAATAAAACTTTAAGTTCTATATGAGCTGCTTTACGGGTATTAAACATGCTTGATTGCTGCTTGGGTTGTCTCTTTCCAACAGGAAAGCTATCTGCTTGTTTGCTGTGTTATGATATAAAAAACGAGCTACAAGACGTTATCAAGAAACCTTAACTCGGCCAAAGTAAAAATAAAATATTCATTATAACACGATGCTAATTAAAGAAAAGCTGATCTGAATATTTGATTGAGACAGCCAGAGGGTAATAAGCTAACCGCGGCGCGGATTAATAATTCACAGATTTAACAATTGAATCTGCTCGCGATACCTGTATTAGATATGCAAATTAGTTATTTATTCAAGTCGCGCCACTTTCACTCACAAAAGGGGAGCTCTTTATGAAAACTTCGCACTAACGTGACACAACCTTCGCTTTGATATTGCGCCTGTGACAGAATAATAAAAAGTAGCAATGAAACTAAATACATTTTTTTTTATTATCGATAGGGAAGCGCTTGACCACGATCTCGCCAGATGGTAAGCTAAGATGCGGCCTATATACAATGCCACACGATAGCGATTTCTAATAGATAATTCTTCAATAGTCACTTTAGTTGTCTAGCGATAGGCACTAGGTAGATAGGGACGCATTAACAAAATGTTTACTCGTTGTAGATTCCTGTAAAGTTTAATTAAATTAATAATACGCTACGATAAGTATGACTTAAGTTGCCTATTATCACACGTCTCGAAGTTAGGCTACGCGCCGCGATTCAGTCGGACGTAAATATCGTATATTATTTTGTAGCTCGTGTGTCAAAAACCCGCACTTTATCCATGCATGTCGGTGTAAAAAAAAACTATTTAAGTTACGGTAAAACGTGGGTAAAGTGCCGACTTAGGTCACAGAGTGGTACAAAACATTATTTAATTGATATTCGGGGTTTGAATCATGAATCGGCAATTCGTTATAAATAAGTTTTTAAGCAGTAATTTAAATGCATCTTCAGGAGAAATTAACGCTACCTCACTCAACGCGAGTGTAAGTAATATTGACACTGTAAGTAATGAATAAAGTAAAGCTATTCATATATAAAAAATAGCTAGCCAAAATTCTCTTGTTGACTGACAGGCTGCCTAATCTAATATTACACAACTCTAAGCACTAAGATTGTGTTGAAATTAAACAAAAATATAGCTTTATTGACGT
This sequence comes from Apodemia mormo, assembly GCA_036924255.1. Classification (NCBI taxonomy): domain Eukaryota; kingdom Metazoa; phylum Arthropoda; class Insecta; order Lepidoptera; family Riodinidae; genus Apodemia; species Apodemia mormo. The sequence continues at coordinate 33,588,032 of JAUPFN010000008.1, read as the reverse complement.
AGGTGTTAATTGTTTCGCATAATTTATCCGAAAGGAAACACAGCCGCAAGCAGAAAATAGTTACAAAAATATTTAGGCCCCATCAGACTCCGAACTCCGACTACGTTTTTTTTTTTTTTTTTATATCATAAGATAGCAAACAAGCAGATGGGTCTCCTGATGGAAAGAGTCAACCATCGCCCATAGACACCAAAGATGTTAATGGTGCGTTGCTATCTTGTGGCGAGATCTAATGCCACATGCATAAGTTTACCGGCTACCTTACCCTCCAAACCGGAACACGACAGCGACAAGCACTGACGCTATTGCGGCAGGAATAGGTAAGGCGGTGGTACCAGACCCGGGCGAGACAATGCAGAACTCTACCACCTAGTAGCCACGATGGTAGTGACTCGATAGCCAATCGGTCGCCTTTTACGACCTGCCTGGCAGAACGGCAGTTGGCCTATTCTACAAAGGAGGCCGGGACCAACACGGCGGAAGATTGAATTAAATTACGTATTGAATTAAATTTTCTTCTTTCTCTAGATCTCTAAAAAATCCTCAATAACTTTTTTTAACCAACCAGGGGATCGCATTCGATACCTCATGATCTGAACCGAATAGTTTAATCACTATATGACGAAGCAGTCTATGTTATTATTTATTAATTTTTTTGACAAGACTAGTTCTTCAAAATAAATGGTCAGCACTCAGCAGTCCGGTTAATTTATTTAGTATGTTTATCAATAAGGGCGGCTGTCCGAGTATAATAATTGTGTTGACTGAGCCCGTCGGGTATTTGTGAAGCGCCATGCCTTGTCCTCCGCTTAATTTATTGAAAACAATATGTCTCCTTCGAGGGATAGTCCTCCATCTCAACAGCTGACAATTAGTTGTGTAATTATAATTATAATATCTCAATTTTAACTAAATTTTTAACTTCCCGCTTGTATGTAGATGAGGAAGTTACAGACTTTGCCCCGTTATTGTGAAAATCGAGTTTTCATCAGCTTTTTTCGACAAAAGCAAAAGTGTTTTTTTCGACATAACTTTGAGATTTTTTAACTAAACAGTTTTCGACTCTCTACAATATTTTAATACTTAATAAACTAAGTCAAAATCAGTTTCAAAAATCCAAATTGAAAATTTTTAAAAGTTACAGCTTTTCAAATAGCCATCTTTTGGTGTTTACTTTAAAAATAACTTTCAGGCTAATAGATTGATTGATTTATAAATCTAACCAGCTTTCCACTCTAATAAATTGCGTTAAATATTCTAAAGTGGATTAAAATCAGACGACTTATTTCGGAGATGTCAATGACGAAAATTTTGAAAAAAAAAGTTTTTTGACATTACTTCGACATTTTCAATCTATAGCTTATGTAGCTAAGAAAACATTTTAGAGATCAAAAACGATCACATTTTCCAAAATGGCCTGCAGGGTGGGTGCATCCCATCCACCCCGGTCGTCCCGCCCCGGTGACGGGACGGTTGGGAAAAATTGTTTCATCGACCCCGGTAATGCGAGACCTGTTGTTTAACGGGGTGGATGGCACAGATCAAGTATCATCTACCCCGGCGTGTTTTTTAACGGGGCAGATAACACAAATTGAGTAGCATACGCCCCGGTAGTATTTAAAATGGTATTTAAAAAATAAGTTATACTATACATTAAAATATGAACTGTAAATAAAAAAGTTTGTATATAAAATCATCAAAATTGGTCTACCTTGTAAAAAGTAATGTCTACCTTGTAAATTGTAAAAAGTCTACCATAAAAAAATAAATATATGCGTCGAATTGAAAACCTCCTCCGGGGTTTTTTCGTCGGTAAAAAATTACTTAGTATTTCATAATCATATATTCGTTACATCAGTATCGTTGACTGTCTTTATAACTAAATCATTATTAAGCGAAAATAACAAAAAATATTACTAACTATCTATCGTTCAACCAATGAGAAGCGTCGAACGGAAGCGAGTTACAAATGCATTGTCCAGTAACGTCAGTCGCTCTTGAGCGGTCAAGTTACATGTGGGGTAGTCGCTAGTCATATTAAGGTAAATGAATTGACTTAAATACTATTCGACAATGTTTTTTTATTATAAGAAGATGTGAGTGATTTTTAACATTGACCAATTCTAAATTCCAGAAAAAATGTGGTTGAAGAAATCCCAAGTTGTTCTACCGGTTTTCCACCTTTAAAGTTTATAAAAAGAAACGGCGGTACTATTCTTTTACGTTCGGGGTACCAATATACAATAAAGGAAAAATATAAAAATGGAACAGCGGCATGGGAATGTATTTTATATATATATATATATATATATATATATATATATATATATATATATATATATATATATAACGGCATGGGACCGATTCCGATGTATTTTGAACTTGTCGCTATGCAGTGCCTTAAGTAATTCCACAATATTTGATTTTTTTTTTGATAAGCTTGTTAAGTTTGTTGTGCCAAGACTCAAGGATATTGGTTGTCCTATGACGCTGTCCAAATACAATTCATTTACCTTAATATGACTAGTGACTACCCCACACGTAACTTGACCGCTCCAGAGCGACTGACGTTACTGGACAATGCATTTGTAACTCGCTTCCGTTCGACGCTTCTCATTGGTTGAACGATAGATAGTTAGTAATATTTTTTGTTATTTTCGCTTAATAATGATTTAGTTATGAAGACAGTCAACGATACTGATGTAACGAATATATGATTATGAAATACTAAGTATTTTTTTACCGACGAAAAAACCCCGGAGGAGGTTTTCAATTCGACGCATATATTTTTTTTTTATGGTAGACTTTTTACAATTTACAAGGTAGACATTACTTTTTACAAGGTAGACCAATTTTGATGATTTTATATACAAACTTTTTTATTTACAGTTCATATTTTAATGTATAGTATAACTTATTTTTTAAATATCACTTTAAATACTACCGGGGCGTATGCTACTCAATTTGTGTTATCTGCCCCGTTAAAAAACACGCCGGGGTAGATGATACTTGATCTGTGCCATCCACCCCGTTAAACAACAGGTCTCGCATTACCGGGGTCGATGAAACAATTTTTCCCAACCGTCCCGTCACCGGGGCGGGACGACCGGGGTGGATGGGATGCACCCTGCAGGGTTAACCGGTTTCCAATTTTTTTACGCTTTCATGTCTTTATTAATTGGTTTACAATCAAATTTTGTACACACGTTGTCAGGGGTACAGAATAAGACAAAGGATACCTACGCAATAAGTAACAAAAATAAAAAATTATTTGATTGGAAAATTGGAACTCACTCGCTCAAAAACGACTGGGCGAACATTGATGAAACAGTTTATTACCTGAATTAACTGGACCAGACTACTTATTCCTGCAAAATTGCATTATTCTCATGAATATCAAAAAATATTAAATCATAGGAAATATAAAAAATAATTAAGTCATAGGACGTAAATCTACTTTAAAAAAGTTGTAAACCGATAGGCCGTCCCTAACACTTCCTGTTAACTTGAAAGCAGTCAAAAATAAACATAATCATAATATATTTTTCAGCTCTTCAAGCTAAAACATATTGGTAACTAGCTGACGCAGCTTCGCCCGCGAGTATATTAATAAGTCGTCCAAATAAGCTTTTAATAAAAATTTCATCCCCTAATTTAGCCCTTCAGGGACTGATTTTTGAAAAAAAAATAGCTTATGTTTGACCCCGGATCTTCAACAATATCCATGCCAAATTTCATGAAAATCGGTCCAGCGGTTTAGCCGCGAAAGCGTAACAGACAACCATACAGACAGACAGACTTTCGCATTTATAATATTAGTATGAAAGTATGGATGGATACGTTAATTAAATATCAAATTTAAAATCCATCAAAGATTAGTATACAGGTACTTAACATATGTTACGTTTTATTCATACAAACAATTTATATACCTAAATAATATTATACTTTAAAATATAGACTAGTTTTATACCAAAAATACATTACATAAAAAAACTGCGATACAATAAGAGTCACTATTCCATGTGATTTAACAACGCCAAATTCACAATGACTTTGTATTACGGGCTATTCGAAGTGGTTTGATTAAACTAATATTTATCTTTGAAATTAGCTTGTACTGCCAACGTCTTGGTCCGTGCCCGCTCGCCGCGAAATTATAAAAAATCAAAATTAAACGATTCCATGGGGAGACCTTCTGCGATCTTCTTGCTATTGTTTGATATTCTTCAATTAATAATTTTAATTAGCTTTACTGTATCAATGCATTTACAATTATATTTCTATGACAAAAAATAATCTGCATGCAAATCTATATATCTATATACATATAATAAAATCGTAGGAAAGTCAATGTATGTCCGGGGTATATTACTAACAGGACGAGTCAACATATAGGCTACATATTATCACGCTATCACCTACGGGGGAGGAGCTGTGCGGAGTAAACGAAGTCCGCGCGAACGAAGTCGCGGGCAACAGCTAGTACATATAATAAAATCGTAGGAAAGTCAATGTATGTCCGGGGTAAACTCAAAAAGTGCTGCATGGATTTACTTCAAAGTTTGCATGAATATTACTAGCAGGTCGGGTCAACATATAGGCTACATATTATCACGCTATCACCTACGGGGGAGGAGCTGTGCGGAGTAAACGAAGTCCGCGCGAACGAAGTCGCGGGCAACAGCTAGTACATATAATAAAATCGTAGGAAAGTCAATGTATGTCCGGGGTAAACTCAAAAAGGGCTGCATGGATTTACTTCAAAGTTTGCATGAATATTACTAACAGGTCGGGTCAACACATAGGCTACATATTATCACGCTATCACCTACGGGGGTGGAGCTGTGCGGAGTAAATGAAGTCGCGGGCAACAGCTAGTCTTTAAATACATGAATTTAATCTGTATGTACCTGAAGCAGTAACTTTAGATCTCAAGAATTTTGCATTCAGGTAGGAGTTTGAGTTCTATAGCCTAACTCATGTAACAATCCATCACTCGAGTTTAAACATTTAGGACTCTTACTCGCGTTGTTAGATATATGCCGCGTCGCAACACGCCCCACGTTGTATCATGTTTATGTGTGTAAAAACCCTAAGTGTTTCGATTCAATTGACGGTTAATTATGTGAATTAGGCGGCTGGATACGTGCCTCTCAATATACAGTTAAAAAATCTGTAAACCTGTTGACTCTGTAGGTTATCCCTGAAACTTTTTTTCAAATTAGATAGCAAACAACATTGATATAAAAAACCCAAGAAACACAATCAGTGTCTCAAAAACGTCCTCAAAAATGAGCGCACAATTTGAAATTGTGCACTCATTTTAAATAGAATCGCGTCAGTCGCGACACTGTCAATTTTATTTCTTTTTGTACATTGCTTTGTAAAAAGAACTGTAAATCTTGCGCTTAAGGTTGGATATACAAAGACATATGTTTTTGCCATTCTGATCGAAGCATATCTACATTGACTTACTAATAAGTCAATGCATATCTATAACCATGAAATATTAGATATAATACAGCTTCATGTCTATAGCTACTTAAATGAAATTAGTGACACATTTGAGTGTCAGTTTTGTTCGGGACTGTGCATCTTGGGTTTTTTATATCAATGGCAAACAAGGAGGTGGCACTCCTAATGTAAAGAGAAACCATCGCCTATAGACACCAAAAAAGTTAATGCTTCGTTGGTATCCATGTATCCGTATGGTAATGTCACATGCATATGTTTATCAGTTACCTTTTTCTCCAAACTATAACAGTACAATGACAAGATTTATAGGTAGGACGTTGTGGAATTCTACCTCATATTATTCACGAGTGTAGTGACACGTGTAGCTAATCGTTCTCCTTTTAGAACTGTCAGGCAGAATGATAAATCTTATATTCTTCAAAGGGAGCCCAGACCATACATACATACTTAAGCATAGGTTTTTGAGCTCAACGATTTCAAAATCTAGTTTGTTAATGTCAGTAGTTTTTTTTTAAAGCTGTACATATATACTGTGTTGGGCCCGGGCTCCTATGAAGAATAGGCTAACTGCCGTTCAGGTCCAGGAGATCGTAAAAAGCGACCGATTGGTTATACGACTCACTACCATCGTGGCAACTAGGTGTTAGAGCTCTGCATTGTCTCGCCCGGGTCTGGTACCACAGCCTTACCTATTCCTGCCGCAATAGCGCCAGTGCTTGTCACTGCCACTGCGTGTTCCACCATTAACAACTTTGGTGTCTATAGGCGATGGTTAACTCTTTCCATCAGGAGATCCACTTGCTTGATTACTATCATATATCATAAAAAAACCTATATTTAAACTGGCAAGATTGCATGAAAATTAATGTGAATGAAACATGTATGGCTACCCCACAGGTGGACACAGGGTACCCCGTAAGGGATAATATCAATTCTCTCTGCCTACCCTGTGATTGGTTTGGCGTAAAGAAATGTTATTATTGTTGTACCCGTGGTTGTACCTATATTTCAAACACGATGATTGATTTTACCATTTCTAAATTTTCGAACGGCATTCAACCTTATAGCGGATTTACATGCTTGACAAGCCTCCACAAGCGTTCACAGTCACAAGCGTGTAAACAGGGTGTTTGCCTTAGCTCGTGTGTGCTTGGGAACGCTTGTCGCCGATCGGCTCGGGTGTTAGCCCATTTACATGCGTGGCAAGCCTCCACAAGCGTCCACAATCACGAGCGTGTAAATATGTGTTTGGCTTGGCTCACGTGTGCTTGGAAACGCTTGTCGCCGACCCACTCGGGTGTCGGTTTTGAACACAGATCAAAGCTGAGCAAAATGATTAGTTATCGGCAAAGTTTTGATACTTTGGGGTACATTGTACAAATTTAGGTAGATACAAGGTAAAAGGTAAAACGCAACCCTATTACTAAGCCTCCGCTGTCTGCTGTCCGTCTGTCTGTCTGTCACCAGGCTGTATCTCATAAACCGAGATAGCGAGAAAGCAGAAATTTTCACAAATTATGTATTTCCGTTGCCACTATAACAACTAATACTAAAATTAAGAAAATTAAAATATTAACGGGGGCCTTCATACAATAAACGCGTTTTTTTCGATTTTTTTGTTATGATGGTACGGAACCCTTCTTGCGCTAGCCCGATTCGCACTTGGCCGGCTTTTCGAAAATATAATATAGCCTATGTTACTGGGGGATGATTTAATATCTTTCCGATGGTGAAAGAATTTTTCAAATTGTTTCAGTAGTTTGAGTTTATTCGATACATATAAAAATACAAAAATACAAATCTTTGCTCTTTATATTAGTATTTATAGTATATTTCAGTCCAAATAGTGCAAATAGTACATGTCAAATAGTGTGGGTTTATAAAGTGGAAGTGCGATAGAGATTAACCTTGAAAGAAAGTGTCGGTGTAAAGATGAGAAAGGGCATGCTCAGTTGGTTCGGACATGTAGAAAGAATGGTAGATGAAAGATTAACAAACAATCATGCAATGCGAATGTGGAAAGATGTAGGTACCGGGGACGACCAAGACTGACGTACCATGACCAGATTGATCGAGTACTGTCCGAAGGTGGTGCCAAGAGTCTTCGCAACTGGCGTGTGTGTATGAAGAGATGATTGTGGAGGAAGCGAGACAAGCCTGCAAGGATCGCGATGTATGGCACTCAGTTCTCTCTGCCTACCACGTAAGGAATTTGGCGTGAAGATATGTATATATGTGTATGTTAAATAGTGCAAGTAGGTCTTTCTATTGCCGAAGGTTCGGCATTTAAACCGAATTTCGGCCGAATGTCGAAGTTCGGCTCAAGTTGCCGAAATTTGGTTAAACCAAATATAAAATGAATTTCGGCCCATCCCTACTATTTACGAGTGATTTTTTATGAGGCTTATGTTATTATTGAAAAATAGAAAAAATGGGGAAAAAAAATTTCCGTCGCAGTTTTTTTATATTTGTTCGGTAATAATATATTATGGTTCTAAGGTGGGGTTCCATTATTCCATTTTTTCGTTACCTTTGTTTTTGTTTATATTTCAAATAAAAATACCTATGTCAAGCCGAACGCATTAGGCGACGTAAGTAGCGTTCATCGTGATTGCTTGTCCAGACCACACTAATGCACTCACAAGCGTGTAAATGGCATCCAAGCGTTTGTGGAGGCTTGCCAAGGCTCGGAGTTTGTGGTGGCTTACCGAGCATGTAAACGTAGCATTATATGAAGGATTACTGGATATGAAATATAAAAAAACGTGTAGTTTCGTGCCGAGTATTGACGGACTCAATACAGCTGTCTACATAACAATTGACAAAAAATATGGACATTTTATCAATATCTTTAATATAATTTGTATTCAAATACGACTAAATAAAACACCGGATTGAAACAGACCACGAAGACGTTACATATAAGTATCAAATACATTTGAACAATATGTACCAATGCAATGATTCATATAAAATATAAATATTATATATTATATGAATCATTTGTTATTCATTAATAATGCTGCAATTATTAGACATCATCCTTTAATTTTTTAACGTTTATATTTAAGGTAAACACCACAATTATGGAAAACCATAATTATTTCATTAAAAATGTATTTAAATAAATATAATCATTTGACGTTTGACAGCGTTTAATAGCAATGGCGATTCGGCCGCAAACTGTATAAGATAACGTTATTTTCTTAAATTATTTGAGATTAGAGCACTGACAAACTGTAGCTTTGTCTATTATGAAAATTTTAGCTTGTTAGACAGAGATAAAGTCATTTTTATATATTGAGCGTTGAAATGCACGCTATTTTATAATTTTAATTGCTTATGGAAATTAATGCCAATTCCTTATCTTTCTTATGCCAAAGCATTTAACACATTTTTTGAGCTCTAAAATGTTGTCAGTTATAAAATCGATTAGTTGAAAAATGTGGATGATATGTCGAAAAAACAATTTTGATCGACAGTGACTTCCGAACGAATCAAACAATTTTCATCCAATTTAGGCATTAAACGTAGTTTAAAGAGTTGATTTTATGTTATGGGATTACATTTGTAGCTAAATTAATCAAAAACATTATAAAATATACTTATCCACCAAACCAAAACAAATGTTAGTTAGTAAAAGTTATAGTTTATAGTAATATTAATAGTTATAGTTAATAGTTATAGTTTATAGTAAAAAAACATAAACATTTATTCATAACAAAATAAATTTATTATTAGGAAATCTGTAACGTTAAGTCGGAAAAGTTTTAATTTTGAAATAGCTTAGCTTGAACAGTATAGTTAGTAGCTACTAAAATATTATAGAAGGTTAAAATCGATCGATAAGTTATGTAAAAAAATGTTTTTTTTTACTTTTAATGATAACTTCCGAATCCCGAAATTCAGTTTCTTAAGAAAAATAACTGATTGAATTTAGGTATCAATCAGTACATGATTCTGGAAATTGGTTTAATAGTATATTATTTTATTGGTTTATTTTTTTGAAGTTTTTTAAATCTTCTGAGCCAGGTGGGTCCAGATTTTCAAGAGGTCAAGTTTGGCGAAACCCATCGAATTTCAATCAATCTAGTCGTTCAAAGTAATGAGAGGGTTACATACAAACACATACCGACGTACATACACAAAACAGACATACTGATGTCATCCTATAAAGAGTAGGAAAAGCTTCTTAAGCCTTCAAAACATGAATTGAACCTGATGAAAACTCGACTTTCGAAAATCGGAATGAAATGCTTCAAAGCGTATCACTGTCGTGTTCCAGTTTGGAGGTTACGGTAGCTGGTAAACTTATGCATATGGCGCTAGACCTCATCACAAGATAGCAATGCACCATTAACATCTTCGGTGTCTATAGGCGATGGTTGACTCTTTCCATCAGAAGATACATTTGCTTGTTTAGTGTGTTATGATATAAAAAATACGTAGTTACAAAGCGAAATCTATTTTGTTTATGTTAATATAGCCGAATTTTGAAATAAGTTTCTTGTAGTAGAATGACTCACCGCAATTCATCGGTTTATTTTCTACCGAGATAAGTGACCAATAGCTTTACGGGTTCTCTTAGGCATGAGATAGTTATCAACCACCCAATAATACCTCGCAAACTTGAACTACTTGTGTCATTTATTTTTCTCTGCATACTCCAAAGAAATGTAATATATTTTTGCATGTGAACAAAGTGCCGTTAGCGACAATCTATAATTATCATTTAAGCACCGTTAAGTGTAAGCACGTTGTTTACGGCAAATAAGCACGACCATTTCTAGCACTGTAAAGAAATATCTGTTCTACTATGTTATTGCAATATCAATCACGAGATAATGATGAATGTTTGAGGTGATGAAAAACTGACAGCGGAATGATATTTCACAATATGATTGTTGTAGTTTCGGTTTTATTCAATGGCCAGATAAGATGGTAGGAGTATACATAGCCCTTAACGTAAGCTGTTTGTTCTTTCACATAACTAATCAAACATCAATAATAAATATCACAAAAGTCACAGATCACATGATAAGATGCAGTATTATACCAATTCGATGGTTTTTACCACAAAACAAATAAATTCCGTAGATTTACTCACCTTTTTGCAAGACTTATACTTACCTTTTACTCACACAAAATTTAAACGCTTCGATGCTTCGAACATAAGCATAACTAAGGATACTTAAAAGAGACGGTTCATGTTATCACTTTAATTAAAAATACGCGCTTCGACGTGACAGAAGTTTATTTTTCTGATCAACTACTTGTCCGCTTTCATTATCAAGAAAAGCGCACGCACGGTAAAAAATCTTGTCCAATCCCTCTCACCTAAAAGTTTTATAGATGAAAATCAGTTATATGTATTTAATTGAATTTTATTTCATTTTCCAGGTATCACAAACATGAGCGCGCGGCCAGCAGCCGTCACTCGTACAAAGAAACAGAATCACGCCAACATACCATGTCCTATCGAAGACTGCGCCCGATTCACATACGGAAAGCTACCGGACCATTTAACTAAAATCCACGGCCTTACTGGCGCTGAACGAGATACACTCAATGAACAGCAAAGAAAAAGATTCTTCAATGGAGAATTATGTCAAGTTCGCTATTTAAAAGAATCAGCCATTCGTGACCTCTGGGGATCGGATTATGATGATCCGAGAATACGGGCGAAAATTCATCAAAGTTATGCATTAGTTAAGATACGGATAATTCCTTTAGCTGCAACACAACGTAGTCGACCGCTTACTGAACAAGATGCTAATGTGTTAACAGCATACAATGCAAGAACAGCTCCTCGTCCAGCAAGAATACAAAGAACTAAAACTAGGACACGACCATACTCGATACCAGAGACAAGCCCTGTTGAAAGTCGTGTATCTAGCGAATCGAGTGAGGGTGAAGAAAATGCACGTAGTTCTCTACCTCCGTCACCACCACCTTCATCACCGTCTCTTCCTTCATCACCTGTTCCATATGAATTACCTGTAGAAACCCGTTTACGTAATATATTTGATTCTAAAATTGACGCTGGATACAAAGCAGTAATTGATGACATGAAAAAATCAATGACTATGGGTCGGACATTAGGGGCAAGGAAACGAAAGGCTTATCGGACGTATCGGCGTTACGCAAAACGATTGATCACTTTTCTTCATCGTCAACATTCTCCGCTAGCCTACGACGTTGACGTGTTGTTGTGTGGAGAAAAACAAGTTTGTGCATTTTTAGAGAGAATCCGGAGTGAACATAAAACAAAAACATTAAGGAACTACATTGTAGCTGCTATTAAACTTCTTGATTCGCGGCTCTTTGCTATAGAAAGGGATCCATCATGCAAAGAAAAGGTATCTTCTATGACTCGAGTGTATAATGTTTTACATGGACGTTTAAATGATTGCGATAGATTGCTAGTACAAAACGAAACAGTGAATCAAAAAGAACCTAGCTCTGCTTTTGACAGTGATGCAATGGAACAAGGTTTTAATGAATCTTATGACGACTTAGAATAAAAAATACGTTAAATTAGTATTTATCTGATATTGTACGATTTAGGTAAATTTATTTCTCGGAATTCAAGTAATAAGCTTCTTTTAATAATGACATATAACATAATGTATTACTTAAAACTTACATCATTATTATTAGCGCCTAAAGATAAGTTACGTTTAGAACACTTTTATTACACTTATAATGGTAAGTGAAGGCCTAAATTTCACAGTGTTTCAAAATAATAAAATTAATCACGTAATTAACTGGCTACATTACACATGTGGTAATGTAATGTAACCGTATTCTTTCTACATTAATTAATGTTTAATAATATTGCTAATATCCGAGAGGTAAACTTATTTGAACGTTATTGTAAAAATTGCTTTGGATGAAGTTGCATTGACATGGTGCGGTTTTAAAATCCCATTTTAAATTATACAAAATAAATAAAAGTCCGTTTTAACATATGTCTTAGCAAATATATTAATTTAAAATGTAAATAAATTTCCAGTCGGGTAATACGTGTTTCAAGCAATAAGTGTTTTATAACTTAATATATCATAAATTTAAATAGAGTAAGATTTTAAAAATAATGTTCGTTGGTTAGAATATTATGTCATTTATTAAAAAAATTAAGTTAACTTTTTTAAATTAATTTACCGTAAATGAAATCTGATTATATTTCAGTTATACTGAATTACTTGAAATTACAAAATCAATCTTTTTTAAATTTGTTCAGTTCCATCAATCAATACTTACATTTATATTTTTACAAAAATTGCATAGCTTCTTACAAAATCACCTACATCTCATTAGTGATTTTAGTTTGATCGTGTTGTCTATACTAATCCACATACGATAAACCTGCCAGCCGCTCGTGAAAATCGAGCGAATGCTAAACGGGTTATCGTTATCGTGAGGAATAGGTGGTAGACTTCTGTAACATCTCGCCTCTGCTGTGTACCGGGCCCCTTCGAAGTATAGACAGACTATCTGCCATCCTGCCAGGGAATCCATAATATGAAAGGTTTGGCTATACGTGTCACTACTATCGTGACTACTAGGTTGTATAGAGTTTTGGTACCATCGGATTATATTTTCCTGTCGCAATAACGTCAGCGACTTTTTTAGATTAAAAACGCTATACAGAGATAGGCCATACTTGTCGGAGAACTTGCGCGTGCGTTTAGTCGAGTCGTTAGTTTTATCCAGGCTTAATTACGCCGATGTTGTGTATGGTCCGCGTCTTTTATCCAGGACGAATCGGCTTGTACAGAGTACAGAATTCTTATGCTCGGTATTGTTTTAATATACCACCCCGGAGTCATGTCACGCCGTTCTTAAACTTAAAGGTAAGGTCAAGGCGTAAGTTCCACCTGGCTTGTCTTATGTTCGGAATTACAAAGTTTTACAAGCCTGTTTACTTGTATGTTAAACTTTGCCGCGCAGCAACCAATCGTGAGGTTATAACAAGGAGTTGCGCTCAGCAGCTTGCTATTCCAATACACAAGTCAGCCGCCTTCAGAGGTAGTTTCCGTTATGCTACATCAAAAATCTGGAATAACTTGCCGCCACCTATAAGGCAATGTAACAATATAGGTACTTTCAAAAAACATCTACGGCAATATTTAATTGATGCACAACGGAAGCTGGATGGGACAGTGGCTGATACCTCTATCTAATAATAAATCTCCTTGTAATTTTAAACTTTTATTTTGTTTTGGTAACTAAACGCTATATTATGTATTTTATGATATATATAGGTCTATGTATATATGTATGCATATATTTGATTATATATTGTATTTTTCAAACGCATTATTGCTTAACAATTTATTTTACGGTTTCACGTCATCTCATCTCACTGGTCTCATCAGGTCTGACTGAAAACCAGCGCTAGGCTCTCGTCTGGCATATGCTGAGTTGGGTCCTTTTTGGCGGCACTGTGGGACACACACATGGTAGAAATAGCACAAAGAAAGCCATTTTATAATTTTGTTTTCTTTAGTATGTTGTGTGTGTTTTTTTATTTTTATTTTTTTGTTTTTTGGTTTTCTATTATTATTATTTTTTCCTTCTTCTTTCTATGATTTTGTTAATAAGTTAAGCTTGTAATATTTAATTGTTTTTAACATTTATTATGTGTCTCATTTTTTCCGCTAAATAAATGTTTCTTTCTTTGTTTGTTTCTTTCTATTCCCGACAGGGACAAACATTTGTGTGATGAGCATAGATGTTTGTATTTCTGGGTTTGAGTGTTTATTATATATATTTCGGTATTTATATTTAATATTAAATAAATATTTTTGAATTAAAAAGGTATTTCTTTCATTATTACTTCTAAAAATTTGTTTGAATATACTGTATGAACTTGAATAATAGATTATTTTATTAATTTATGCGTGGTCCGAGTCACTGGAAGAAAAATATTAAAATTAAATCAATCCGGCAACTGGGACCGCGGTTCCAGTTAATGCGGTCCCAGCCGCCGGAAACCTATTATAAAAATATGTTTTGTTTTGTATTAACTCATGTCAATACAAGATTGTTATAAAATGTACTAAATGTTTACCTGCGTAAATGGAAACTGCGTCAAGCGTTGTTTCCGTCCAAATAAAAATCCGAGTCACTGTCACGTCGAACCTAAAGATGTTTTACTTAAAAAATTACTTGTATATGTGTTATAACGTCCCTAAACAGATAATAGATTTCCTTTAATATCTTTAGACTCTAGTGATTTCTTTCCATCACGTGAACCAATGGTACGTTTGCTATCTTATAATACGAAACAAATTAAGTTCACATTAAAACGTCCTAAAAATTTGATGCATATTCAATATTGTAATATCCAATCTGATATATGGGTCTTATACGTTATGGAAGTATTTTGTTTTTTTTTTGCGGTATTTATAGAGCGGTATTTATCTAGGTATGACTAGCGGCCATCGCTACGTATCGCCATTTATTGAATTCATTTATCACAAAAAATGTGATAATTGCAGAACCGATTTCGTGCAAACTTCACATAAACCATTTACTAAGTACTCCGAACAAAGCCTAAACATTTGGTTTGGATAGGTTAGCCTATTCTTGAGTTATAAAATTACAACGAAAAGTGGCATTGGTTTTTATATATATGGATGGATTGTAACTATTGCCATTATATAAACATATGTTAAGTATAAGGGCCATCGCCCACGGCGACTTTTTGTAGCGATGCTGTCGCGCGTCCGCATTGATACAATCGCGAATCGGTCGCTAGCTGTGTGTTCTCGCCCACGGGCCCAGAGTCTGTCGCGATGCAACAACGGTTGATGCTCGGTTCTACACTCACGCGCCATCCTCCCTCCATTCTCTCCCCAATGTCGCCCGACACGGTCGCGCGTTTGCACCGATACAGTCGCGATGCAGTAGCGCATTGGCATCGCTAATGTAGCGCATTGCAAATTAACACGCGTAAGTAGCAATGCTGTCCCGCGTTTCGTAAAAGCGCGACAGCATCGCTACAAAAAGTCGCCGTGGACGAGGGGCTTAAGTTAAATGAAGACCCTTGAATACTGAAAATAATTTTGCTGTTTTTGGTCATTGTTATTTTGTTAAAATAAATGTTACACTTATTTTATAGGTAATTAGCTACAAGCAAAATATAGTGCTAGTGATGTACAGACTATAATTAAATTTCATTTTAAACATAATAAATTGTCATAGACTTATCTGTTGTTTCATATTTTTTTAAACCCCGAGGTAAAAAAGAGATATCATAAGATTGACATCTATATGTGTGTTTTGGTCAATGACACCACAGCTCTTAAACGGTTGAAACGATTTGAATGCAGATTTTCAATTTAAAAGTTGGTTTTCTAGCGGTGGTTTTCAGACATGTTTTATCAAAATTGTTTCAGCCGTAACAAAGCTCTTTTCTACTTAATAAAAGGAAATAAGTAACCGGTGCGGGTCTAATTAATATAAAATTTGGTTTTCTGTTACTTCAATGATATTCCAGTGACGTTGACCTAAAGCCGCAGGATTCCTATTCGACGATGATCAGCTCTTTTCATGGTTTGCTCCGAAATGAGGCAGTAAGGTCTTATAATAAATAAATGTGTCGATGGTTATATTAATTTTTAAAGTCATTATATATCTTAAGTTATATATCATTATATATCAGCAGTATTTCTCGGGAACACGTCGAAGAGTGCCGAAACAAGCTTGTGTCTGAAGTCGAGAATCGACTTACCGATGTCTCGTTATGGGGTCGCCAAAACCTGGTTACTTTTAATCCCAAGAAGACACAGCTTTGCGTGTTCACCGCAAAAAAGACGCCCTTTGTCGTATCACCTCGATTTGAGGATACTCTCCTGACAGCCTCAGCTAGTGTCGGAATCCTGGGAGTTGACATATCGAATTACGTTCAGTTTCGCGGTCATTTGGAAGGCAAGGCTAAACTAGCCTCCAAAAAGCTCGGTGTGCTTAGCAGAGCGAAACAGTACTTTTTGCCGGTCCATCGCCTTCAACTTTATAAGGCACAGGTTCGGCCTCACATAGAGTACTGTTCGCATCTCTGGGCCGGAACGCCTCAGTACCAGCTTCTTCCTCTTGATCGCATTCAGCGTAGAGCGGTTCGAATCGTAGACGACCAGGCCATTTCGAAACAGCTTGACTCTTTGGCATTGCGCAGAGATGTAGGTTCTCTCTGTGTCTTTTATCGTATATATCATGGAGAGTGTTCCGACGAGTTGTTTGGATTAATTCCTGCCGCCGAATTCCACCATCGGACATCGCGTCAAAACTTGAAGTTCCATCCTCACCATCTCGATGTCTGGAAATCCACAACTGTGCGTTTCTCCCGACACTTTTTACCTCGCACTACTCTGTTGTGGAACCAATTACCGGCAGGGGTATTTCCGAACGGATACGACATAGGGACCTTCAAGAAAAGAGCTTACTCATTCTTAAAAGGCCGGCAACGCAACTGCAAGACCTCTGGTATTGCAGATGTCCATGGGCGGCGGTGATCACTTACCATCAGGTGCACCTCTTGCTCGTTTGCCCCCTCTTCTATATATATATATATATATATATATTTAAAAAAAAAAATCTTAGTCTTCGTCTTTTTTTATATATATAAATGCTGGAATATATTTAATAAACACCCAAACCCGGAAATGCAGACATTTATGATCATCACACAAATGTTTGTTCCCGTTAGGGGTCGAACCCGAACCCCGTTGATTGCGTGTTATGGTCGCTAGCCACTTGACCAACGGGGCGGTTATACAATAAACGTGTTTTTTTCGTTTTTTTTTTTTGCTCAATATTAATAACGGTAACAGGTAGACGCATAAAATATTCACAAAATATTAAGTTGTCTAATGCCTTTCAAAATAAATAATTAAATAAAAATAAAGTAAACATTAAAGGGGGGCTCCCATACAACAAACGTATTTTTAAGCAATTTTTTACTCGATTTTAATAAACAGATAGAAACTTGAACAGGAATGGTACGGATCCCTTCGTGCGCGAGTTCGAATCGCACTTGACCGGTTTTTTTTCAATATTCTTCAGTATACCTACATGTCCAAATATATTTTTTATATCGAAGGATAGCAAAAAAACAAATGTCTCTGCCTGATGGAAAGTTGGAAACAGACAAACATCGTTTATTTTTAGCGCCCCAATGATCGAGTGGTTAGAGAATTTAACTACGAATCGATGAAGCATGGGTTCGATTTCCGACAAGACAATTAAGAGAGTGTATAAAAATGTAATGTAAGCGTGTAGGCGAAGGTAACATTCTACGTTTTTTATAATTATAGGATAACAAAAAAATATCATTAACTGTTCGTGGCCACTGGTGTAGCAGGGATATAATGTATTTCTTCTAAGTGCAACAAGACAGAAATATTTTGCCCTGAATTTTTTTCAAGATAAAACAAAATCAATGTGATTTTGCAAGTATTTCGAAGGACCATAAAAAACTTAAAGTAATATACACCTATAAAATATACAAGAGGAGTTTAAACAAGAAAAAATTTATACAATTATATTTGTAACAGGTACCTACGTTGCAAAAACTCATTGGTTCCTTAATGAAACTAAACAAATAAAAGTTACTTATATCTTTGGTTCTGAGCATTAAAGCAGTTTAAAGCTATTTTTCAAACACACGAGAAAATAATACATCAAACAGAAAGTGCCATCAATTTTTATCTTATGATTTGCATTATCAGCCACAAGAATAAGTAGGTAGGTAGTTGGTATATAAATAAGTGCTGTTAGTCCGGAATACAGTGCTATCTGTTGGTAGATTATATTACTAAATACTTGCGATGTAACGTTATGTTCACTACCGCCATCTATTATCTAGTAGCAAATTATCACGAAACTATAATTATTTACTAGTCAAATTACAACTACTCTTAATACTTTTTTCGCCCATCTTCGACGAGATGGCGCATTGATCTTATTTATGTGTTCTATATAGTTTATGATATCCTATTACATGGCGATCGTAGCTGCCTGCTCCAGATTCTCCACCAGCACGCCTACGTTCCTAACGTGCCACTAACATTCGTAAGGTGCCGCCTATTACTGCCGAGGAATTTTACTTGCGTTCTGACGCGATTGGCTATTTGTTGAAATATTCATTCCATTGAATCACACTGATAATATATTATGCACTGTGTTCCTATTGGTATTTTTAAAAGTGAGGATTAACACCAGTAAATTAATACCATATTTTAAATACCATATTAGTAAGAAAACATAGTCCAGTGCGTCAATTTTCGACACAGAAAGTAATAAATATTTTCGATTGCGATTTATAAATTGGATCTTGGGAGCATAAATAAATATATTTATACTCAAAGCTTGGGAATTATCATTCACTATTGTCATTGGTTTGTAACCTAACATTGCCTAACATGGATAAACCTTGTTTATGGATTATTAATAATAAGTAATGTAATTTTATTAAGTAACTAGCTGTTGCCCTCGACTTCGTCCGCGCGGACTGCGTTTACTCCGCACAGCTCCTCCCCCGTATGTGACAGCGTGATAATAATATATAGTCTATAACGTTGACCCAACCTGTTAGTAATATTCATGCAAAATTTGAAGTAAATCCATGCAGTACTTTTTGAGTTTACCCCGGACATACATATAGACAAAAATTCTAAAAACTATATTTTTGGCTTCGATATCGATTGTAGATTACGCCCCAAGTATTCTTTTAAAAAAATATTCAGTGTACAGTTTTGACTTTCCTACGATTTTATTATATATGTATAAATTATAAAAATTTTGATAAATACATTTTTATAATTTTTTAGACTTACTGTTATCAAATAGTGATTTTTATATGTACGTAAAGCTGGTCTTAGCTACTGAGTCCAATCGCATTATTTATAGTTGCTGTAATCAAAATTTTGCTTTATTGCTTTTTTGAAAGCTAGAACTGAACCCAACTGAGGCCAGCTTTTTTGAAAGCTAGAACTGAACCCAATTATATTATTGTTAAGCTATCTATTTAAGGCTGTTTATGGGCTAATAAGTTGCTAAATATTTTTTGTCCCATAGGAACCCAAAAATACGAGACAAGGCCAGCTTTTTTTGAAAGCTAGCACCGTCATGTACTGAATTAAGTCCAATCGTATCGCATTAAGCTATCAATTTAGGGTTCTTGCTCAGCTACATAGTTGCTGACATTGATTTTGGCTCCATAGGAACATGAAAATTTAAAACAATGCTAGCTTTATTGAAAACTAAGAACGTAATAATATTATGCGAAATCAAACTATAATGCGCTATTAGAACATTTAAAAAGCTCTCAATTTTTAACGCGATACTTAATTTTAATCTTTTATGCTTGGTCTGGTTCCCTTCAAAGAATAGACTATCGGCCATCCTAACAGGCAGTCTGTAAAAGGCCAACGATTGGCTAGGCATGTCACTTCCATCGTCACAATTAGGCTGTAGAATTCTATAACGTCTCGCCCGTGTTTTCATACCACCGCCTTACTTATTCCTGATGCAATAGCGTTCTTCTTTTTTTATAGAAGAGAGGGCAAACGAGCAAGAGGTGCACCTGATGGTAAGTGATCACCGCCGACCATGGACATCCGCAATACCAGAGGTCTTGCAGTTGCGATGCCGGCCTTTTAAGAATGAGTAAGCTCTTTTCTTGAAGGTCCCTATATCGTATCCGTTCGGAAATAGCCCTGCCGGTAATTGGTTCCACAACAGAGTAGTGCGATATAAAAAGTGTTGATGTTTGTCACTATCGTATTCGGGTTTAAAGGGTAAGATATTCGGTAAATATATACGTGTGGCATTCCCATCCCGCCACACGGATAGCAACTCAAACTCCAAGAAATGACGCATAATCATGACGCATTCTTATTAGCCACAAATAGTTCGCATACCAATTTTGAGCTTTCTACCTTGAAAATTGCGGAATACTCCATACAAACTTTCACCCTCCAGTTTTGGGAAGTGAGGGGTTAGAGAGACAACAAGTAGTCTATGTCACTCTCCATCCCTTCAACTATCTCCACTTAAAAAACACGTCAATTTGTCGCTCCATTTTGCCGTGAATGACGGACAAACAAACACACACACACTTTCCCATTTATAATATTAATATGGATTTAAGCAGTTTGGTGCAAGGCAACCTAAATTTTAATTTTCCGATCGATTATAAAATTCAATCGACTCTAAAAAACAACACATCAAAGATCGTATATTATATCAGCATCGATTGTTTCGTTCGGGTGTTATTGGGGACGGAAAGTTTTAAAAAACCTGTTTATTCCGCATAACTTTAAGATGTTTCAGCCATTTGATTTGTATCCAAAACAACATGCGTTACATGCCGTTAAAAATATAAAACTCTATATTCACGTTTTGAAGTTATAGCTTTTCAATAATAAAAATAGCTTCGCTTTCAACATTGACCCCTTAATGCTCAAAAATTGCATATATTTTTGAGCATGAGGGGAACTTAAAGAGAGATTTTTGTAAAGCCGGCAACACAAATATTGACAATATAATTTTAATGAAATATTTTTTATACTTTCGCTAAGTGCTAACACATTTTCAATTAATCCAAATTTGAATTGAACAGTAGCCATTCGTAATCCTGAGAATGCGTTAATTCGCGAAACAGATTAAAGTTATTAAATAAACACATTATTCAGTAAATCAGAATGTACATCCTTATTAATATTGTAAATGAGAAATTCGATCTGTCTTTTTGTGTATCTGATTTTTACGCTTTCACAGCTAAACCACTAAACCGATTTTTAATTAAAGCTGGTAAGGAGATTGTTGAAGACCCCAGAGTTAACCATAGGCTAATTTTTTTTTCAAAAATCACTTGATAACTGACTGCATTCTGAAATATGGTATGAAAGTATATATGTATGAAAGATTGCACTGATGAAATGTTGCTATGCTCGTGGATGAAGCTTCAAAGGTCAGTTAGTGTATAATATATAGTGAAGTTGAAATTATACCCTGTTTCATTTTTGTTTAATAATATTCATGTAAGAAACTACTAAAGAAAACATTAACAACGAAGGACAAGCTGGTTTATTTTAAACGTCTCACTCACTGAGCTATTTTTGTAATCGTTCTGCCTTGAACCGACATCAAGCACGACCTATTTAAGTTCGATGGCAAACAGAATATTCTCGATCAAACATATTCCAATTTTCTTTTAAAAACTCATCTGCTAAAACCTTCAGTGACTCACAGATATTTCTGTGGGAATTTGGCACAGCCAAGCGCGAGGTTTACAGCAGGCTGTTTTAAGAACAGGCGTGGGTTGCTTGGAAGGTAGCAAGTATATATTATGTTATTTCAGATCTAGTCATGTTATTATTGTCAGAGCAGAGATATTTTCAAGACTCTTCATATTTTTTTCTTTAGTTTAGTAGATAGTTTGTGAAATGTAGTTATAATATTAAATAAAATAGGTATCATCATGCTGATTCTACGACGTAGGCAGAGTGCATCAGATGTAGAATTTCAATAAGCATTCTGATCTCAACCTCAATAGATAGGCTATTATAGCGCTTTACATTAGCTGGAATCACATATCCCACATTTTATCACTCATACACTTGTACTGTTTCACAATAAAGCTAGTATCATTTATTACCAACCAGTTTCGCTTACACAAGCATCATCAGGGCAATTTATAGTTACAAACTAAACACAAAATTAAAAGTCAAGAAAATAACAAATTTGAAGGCAAATGCACATCCTACCCCCAAAATATTCGTTACCGTAACTAACGGAGGGTTGTCATCGCTATTGGTAACGACTTCCCCACGAGTAGGGAAAACATCAATGTTCAAAAATTTTTTTCATGTCACTAAAATTGTCTACGATTAACTAAATTGTCACATAGTATTTAAAAAGATAATTTCAACAAATAGTCACATAGTGGTTAAAAACACAAAATTATAATAATCATAGTAAATCTGCTACAAATGTCAAAATTGTATACTTTAGTCAATCCCTATAAATATAAAATTATTATCCGATTATTACTGTCCATAATTAATTCAATATACCAATATAAAAGAATAAAACCAATCAAAAAATAAAACCAATCAAAAAATCAAATTGTCACAAAGATTACAACACAAATTTAGACACATATTTCGCAGCCAAACAGAGTTGTCCCAGTGATATGAAATAATAAAATTAAATGAATCTACTATAAATAATTACATTAAAAATCAAAAGAAAATTAAGTAAAAGAAAATTAAAAAACATTTAGAAGTGGATAGTTGTTTATGTCTAACTGATCATTCAATAAGTTAGGGCTATTTTTCAGTCTGTTTATTTCCAACGCTTCAAGTGCATTGAGTCTTTTTTTCGCACACAGCCAAATCAGTTAACATGTTAATTGCCGTTATGATTTTCACGTTAGTAGAGAAGCAAGCATAAGGAAGGATATCTCGTATACTGTTGAGGATCTTCACCATATTTACCATATTTACTAGGTGGTAGAGTTCTGCATTGTCTCGCCCGTCTGGTACCACCGCCTTACCTATTCCTGCCGCAATAACGTCAGTGCTTGTTGCTGTCGTGTTCCGGTTTGGAGGGTAAGGTAGCCGGTAAACTTAGCAACGCACCATTAACATCTTTGGTGTCTATAGGTATATATATATATATATATATATATATATATATATATATATATATATATATATATATATATATATATATATATATATATCTATATACTGGAAATTATCTGATAATACTTTTTTCGTTATTCTTAAACTCCTACTCCAATTGTCGGATTTTCTAACATCTTTTAAATTTTTATATTATGTCCTTTAAGGATTTTGCAATTTAGCAATCTATATAACGGACTGAGTGGGATTGCCATTCATCTCACGAGCCCACAAACCATGAATCGTTGAGAAATGTTTATTTTCAGTCTTCCTACCACGCAAAGGGTACCGACGTGATAATATTTAAGTATTTATTTTTTATGAACACGTAAAGTTATTTACGTTTTCATTTTATACTGGGGCCTCATCATTGGACGAATATTCGTGGTGCATTTTCACGAAAAAAATTCGTGGTTGTCCTACGATGAACTATGTGGCCACAAATCCTCCGTCGACAAGTCTCTCTTCGACTTACGATGCGGAAATTGCAATGCAAATAAAAAAATCTCAGTCTGTTGAAAACAGCACTTTAATTCATGAGAAGATATAACTTTTGATTACGATAATCGCGTTTGGTTTTACGAACGGTATTCAACGCTGTTTTTTAAGCTCTAAATATATTATCTCGGTTACAAAATCAATTGGTTGAAAAATCTTATCTTACGGAAATTATCTCGAAAAAAAAACCTTTTTTCAACATTCACTATGAATGAATCAATCAATTTTAATCCGATTTATGGTAATCAGATCAGTACAGATAATAGATCAGTAGTAGTAATAGTCCGAGAGAAAAACACAAAATACCGTTTATAACCGAACATATAAACGATAATGCAACAGATAGCAGTGATGTATACGTTAATCGTTTGTAATTTTCTGTAGCATTAAATTTTTTTTATATATATTCAGGTTCTCGAGATATTGAATACGATATCAAAAAACTAAGCAAACTGACAGGATCACACCATTTTTTAGTGATTTGCATACTACGTAAACGATGCTAATAAATGTAGTAAACTTTTGTGTGTAATAGTAGAAGTCAGAGAGAAAAAAAAACGTTTATAACCGAAAGTATTAACGATAATGCAATAGATAGTAGTGATGTACACGTTCAATGAGTCATAAATGACAAAATAATATACTTGTAAGCATTTGTATTAAAAATAAAATCCATATTAATATTATAAATGCGAAAGTAACTCTGTCTGTCTGTCTGTCTGTTACGCTTTCACGGCCAAACCACTGAACCGATTTGGATAAAATTTGGTACAAATATAGTTTGAGACCC
The DNA here is from genome assembly GCA_036924255.1 of Apodemia mormo. Taxonomy (NCBI): domain Eukaryota; kingdom Metazoa; phylum Arthropoda; class Insecta; order Lepidoptera; family Riodinidae; genus Apodemia; species Apodemia mormo. The sequence goes on along the minus strand of JAUPFN010000008.1, from coordinate 33,563,570 downwards.
AATAAAGGACATAGGATAATTCTTATCCCGGAAATCCCACGGAACGGGAACTATGCGGGTTTTTATTTTAGAATTTTTTCCACGCGAACGAAGTCGCGGGCACAGCTAGTATAAAATAAATATTCACGGGACAAATTACATTTACTGATCTAACCCCAAAGAAAGCAAATTATTTGCTTGTGTTATAGATGTTAGTCAACTAATACATATAAATACATGCATAAATACTAGAATATATATAATAAACACCCAAACCCGGAAATACAAACATTTATGCTCATCACACAAATGCTTGTCCCCGTCGGGGATTGAACCCGAGCCTCGTCGATTGCGTATTCAGGGTCGCTAACCACTCGACCAATGGGGCGGTTAAATATGATCAAAATCTTATTCCGAAACACATAAAAATGTTGTATGACGTACGCATAATTGTTATATGTTGTTGCATAATAAACATATATATCTATACATTTAATAAAATCGTAGGAAAGTCAAAACTGTACACTAATTTTTTTTTTTAATTATTGGGGCGTAATCTACAATCGATATAGAAGCCAAAAATATAGTTTTTAGATTTTTTTTTTGTTTGTCTGTATATACAGTAGGGTGTCCGTTATTTACCAAGTTGATTTTTTTTTTGCGGACGCCCCCTGGATTTTTAGTTTTTGACCTAAAAAAAAATATCCTACATAAATAAGCTCTTAATTACCGAATTAAACCTTGCCCCAATCGAGTTACATTTCCCATTTAAATAACATGGGAATTTGCAACTTTTTCTTATTAATTTTATTCCTCTGAAAAAAATACCACTACGACTATTATCGATGCATATTCTGATAGGGAATTTAATGCTCTACAAAAAAGAGCTTATTTATGTAGGATATTTTTTTTAGGTCAAAAACTAAAAATCCAGGGGGCGTCCGCAAAAAAAAAATCAACTTGGTAAATAACGGACACCCTAATATACAGGCATATGTATGTCCGGGGTAAACTCAAAAAGTACTGCATGAATTTACTTCAAATTTTGCATGAATATTACTAACAGGTCGGGTCAACATATAGGCTACAAATTATCACGCTATTACCTACGGGGGAAGAGCTGTGCGGAGTAAACGAAGTCCGCGCGGACGAAATCGCAAGCAACAGCTAGAATAGAATAAACAAATAATTTTAAATATTTAATAAGTTCAATTTTAAAAAGATAATAGGTACTACTGAAATTCAAAAATACTACATACAATTTATTATTAAATTGTCCATAATTGATGTGTTTACCGTACTAACTTAGCCACGAATGTTAATCTTATTAAAATATTTTTCATCCATAGTTTTGGTTTAGATAGAGTTAAGATGTATCTGTGATATAATTAGTTTTACTCATTAAACCATATCATTAAAGACTTAATTTTCTGTCAGTAGATTAACCTCCAGATTAGGTACTTTCCACTACCCACACGCGGTAGGCTTGGAACGTTGCCAAACTTTGTCACCTAGATTTATGATGGATTTCCTAGGCCTCATTAATAAAGATTATTATGATTTATGACTAGTAGACCATAATATATATTATATTATAATTTAAAATCTTTATCAAAATCTACAAGATAATAATCTGTAAGACCTAAAAATATTGAATAAATTGCTGCAAATTACATTAGAAAAATAAGTTCGATAACATAATTGGATAATGTAGGTAGTAGGTACGTAGGTATCTGACGACAATCAAATTTTGAACTACTTTACTCTTTTAAAATAGGAATATCAAAATAATTTTACAATCTTTCTTCCAATTACTTTTCCGTGTGCATATATACATAAATAAAAACTTTAATAACTGTTCATTCCTTCATCCTTAGCAAAAGCTTTGATTCTAAAGTATTTTTAAACGCACATATGATTCAGATTTAAAACCAGAACGTAAACAATGCAATGTTAACGAGGTGACGTCAAATGCATTCGGTGCAAAGTGCATATATGCACCTTAATCTCTTGATGTTTATGCTACCCTAGTTATCGTTCCTTTTGTAAGAGACACCAAAGGGGCCCTATCCCCTTCGGGCACCCTTCTCTGGGTCATCGCTCGTCATTCGGACAATCAAGGGCAGTGACCGACAATTCAATTGGAAACCTTTCCTTATTTAACCTTGTTATTTTCCAAATCAATTTATTAACGTGCAATTAAAAATATTGACATCATTATAATATTTATAATATTATTTTCTTTTATGATAAAAAATAAACTCTTCAAATTGCTGATTTGTTTCTAACATAACTATTGGAACTAAAATAATAATTTTAAGACGAGACTTTAAAAAAATTGCCATAAACTTAATATCTTTAAAAACTGCATTAAAAATTATTGGCAAAATTAGAATAAAAAATAACAAAATAAATACAAAAAAGAGATCTGACGGAACGTTAATGGATATGACCAAATGGCAAGTCTAACCAGGAACTCGATTTATAAGGAGCTCAGAAAATATAAGAGTAGATTATTGCAGTTTTAAATGCATTATTTAAATAAACTCATAATTTAATAATGTAAAGCTATATAATGTATGTATATATATACATGTTCTATTGAATAAATAATTATATTTAACAAACTTTTGCAAAGAACAAAACAGTCACTCCTGTGGGAATGATACAACAGAATCTTATAAATAGACTATGTTTCACCTCTAACTGCACGTGCAACGGGAATAACCTTAATAACAAATGAGTTGTTTACACAATACGCAAACACAAAATTTACGAGCCGAAGCTAAATATTTTAATGGATATTTTCTCCTTGAAAATTTAATTTTATGATTGAAGGTCAGTATTAAAGATTATAAGTAATTGAAGACGTCGCTAACTTAGGATAAAAGCAAAAATAACATAAATGAGACATTCGCGTAATTTTAAATTAGATATTAGCTAATAGTAATGAGCTGCTTTTCACTGTAAAGAGATCTAGGGAATGATGGGAAGAACAGGAGATAGGTAAAACTAGTGACAAACATAGAATCTTTATCTTTTTAAAATTTGAATTGAAAAACGAGAGACATGAAATGATTCTAATGTTATCAATAATAATGTCGAAAACCTCACTTTATTAGAAAGTAAGTTAAATACACCCTGTAGCTGAGGGAGTTTATTGTAAAAAAATTTACAATGCTTTAACTTTGCTATTTCTCTGCTAGTTCATCGCGTGCAATTAGGAATCGAGTTATTTTTAATAGTACTGTCTATTGAATATATCAGATACTACAGTCTATTGAAAACAGTGAGGATTAAAAATATATAAAATACAGCCTACATAGTAATACTTACAATAGTAATTATTATTATAATATTATCTGCATTCTGCAGCGCGCAGCCCGCTGCATTCTAAAAGTTTTTGGCAAACCCCGCGGGATCACCTAATTTTCTGGGATAAAAAGTAGTCTATGTGCTCAGGTCATTATCTACCTGTGTGCCAAATTTCATTCAAATTGGTTTTGGTATTCAATTTGGTATTCATATAGTTATTCAATTTGGTAGTTTTTGCGTGATTAAGTAACAAACATCCATCCAAACATCCATCCAAACTTCCAAACTTTCGCATTTTATAATATTAATTAATCAATAATAATTAATTAATTAATATAGATAATATTTGACAATAGATCGATGAAAACTGCATTCAATTCCGTGCAGTGGTTTTTGCGTGGTACATGTACGACAATAGAGATAGGATACATCCTAAAAAACGTTTTAGTTTTTTTTTTTTTTTTAATAGAAAAAAGGGGCAAACGAGCAGGAGGCTCACCTGATCGTAAGTGATTACCGCCGCCCATGGACAGCCAATCACCAGAGGTCTTGCAGCTGCGTTGCCGGTTTTTTAAGAAGGAGTATGCTCTTTTCTTGAAGGGGCCTAAGTCGTATCCGTTCGGAAACACCCCCGGCGGTAATTGATTCCACAGAGGAGTAGTGCGTGGTAAGAAGTGCCTAGAGAATCGCACAGTTGTGGATTTCCAGACATCGAGGTGATGAGGATGGACCTTTTTAGTTTTGCCGCGATGTCCGATGATGAAATTCAACAGCAGGGATCAATCCAAACAGTTCGTCGGAACACCCTCCATGATAAATGCGGTAAAAGATGCTAAGCGAACTTACATCTCTGCGTAAAGCCAAGGAGTTAAGCCGATTGGAGATTGCTTGGTCGTCAACGATTCGAACCGCTCTACGCTGAATGCGATCAAGTGGAAGAGATGGGAACAGTACTCCATGTGCGGGCGAATTTGCGCTTTGTAAAGTTGCAAGCGATGAGAAGGCAGGAAGTACTGTCTCGCTCTACTGAGCACACCGAGCTTTTTTGAGGCTAATTTAGCCTTTTCTTCCAAATGATCACAGAACTGAACGTTGTTCGATATGTCAACGCCAAGAATTCCAATATTGGCTGAGGTTGTCAGGAGAGTGTTCTCAAAGCGAGGTGATACGACAGAGGCCGACTTTTTAGCGGTGAACGCACACAGCTGTGTCTTCCTGGGGTTGAATTGGACTAAGTTGAGTCGACCCCATTCCGAGATTTTTTCGAGCTGAGTTTTAGTTTCTGTTTATCTAATAAAGCACCTAACTAAGCTCCGATATAGTTTTTCTTGTGTTGTTGTCTTGTGTAGTTGTTTATACCTGACACCCGCCCGCTTCACAAAGCGTAAATTCATTGTCAATAAAAAAATATATATCTTATCACGTGTCCTCACTGTGCATTCAAGCCGTTATTGAGTTATAATTTGTCATATGAACAGGCAGTCTAAAATTGTATGGCCTATCATTCGTGCAATCCATGCAATCACATGTTCTCATTTTATATCAGTTTTAGTTGAGGTTGGTCAAGCCGTTTTAGAATTATAAGGGGACATAGAAATGGTAAAATTGATGTTAATGAATCTTAAAACTCATAATTTAAATTTTCATTTAAATATTCATCATGAAATTGTCAAAAAAAAATCAATGTACAGACAGACGGTACAAATGTATATAATAGTATAGAAAATGTGGGTATTTTGAATGTGTCTTAACTTCTTTGTTACAGAAGTTTTCATGAAGAAAAATACTTTTACGTATAAGTAATAATTTTTTTTATAGGTAATAGCAACCGCGTCCAGAGCACTCTCATATGGTAACTTGAATTGATCTAAACTATGAACAATTATACTATAATCTGTGTCTAAATACAGTGTTGATACAAGTAAGTCTTTTGTAATGACTGAATAGAAGGGGAGCCCAAGGTGCTGAATGGGTAATTACTCGAGCCGCGTCGTAAGGAACTATTGGATTTTATAGATTAAATTAAAGGAAAACTAAAAGGTTATATAAAGTTTTTCATTTCAATGGTGGGGAAAAAACTACAGATATTTTTTTTTAAATATCTGTGCTATGATAACACTAAATCGCGTCAGATTGAGATATGGTGGGTTAATTTCCACCTAACATTTGGAAAATCTTGCGACCCGAGTGTAGCATAAGAGAGTGGGAGGGTCACAAAGTTGCAGAGAAACAACGTTTTGACATTCTCGAGCGCGTCCGAATTCTGTTTTATTATATAGGAAATGATGTAAGAATAATAAAAAAAAATATAATCTGACAATTTCCGCAAGACGAAGTTATCTTAAGTTTGTTTTTTGCCCTAGTTACCCCCCCTCAATAGAAATGGCTTATATTTGGTGGAAGGCCTCAACAGTATGTGAGATACCTTCCTTATGTTAATCTGACGCGCTCGAGTAAAAACTAAAATCCCCTCTTGGGCTCACCTCCTACAATAATTAATCAATTGATAAAATTATTACATATTTAATATCACCACATTGATGCAGAAAATATATAATCTGACTTATTGAGAGAATTTTATTTTATTTTAGGGTCAACATTATTTATTCTGCGCGACTATCACATAATGGGCATATTTAGGGGAGCTACAAAAGCGGTAACAAACTTGTATAGTCCTCCTTTTCACAAATTATTTACGGTGACTAGTACAACAATAAGACTTTATTTTTATTCTTAATTAAGTAGCACATACATACATATCTTCACGCCAGATCCCCTACGAGATAGGCAGAGAAAACCGAGTGCCATATGTCACGATCCTTGTAGGCTTGTCTCGCTTCGTCCACATTCATCACTCTCTTCGTACACTTACGCCAGTTGCGAAAACTCTTGACATCACCTTCGGACAGTACTCGATCAATATGATCGTGATATGTCAGTCTTGGTCTTCCCCGGTACCTACATCCTTCCACATTCGCATTGTATACCTATTCATATTACTTTGTTAACCTTTTATCTACCATTCTTCCTACATGTCCGAACCAACAGAGCATGCTTTTCTCTTTTTTACACCGACACTTTCTTCAAACCTAACCTCTCTCTCACTCCCACATTACGAACACGGTTGGCGAGTGTTACACCACATATTTTTCTTAGTGAGATCGCTAAGAAAAATATGTGGATGTATGTATATCTCGACCGCGTTGGTTCTACTTTCATGCCCTTTCTGACATACCCAACTCTCACTTCCATTCAATAACGTTGGAATAAGCATGTAATTATGCAGAACTTAAAATTGTGCGATTAAGTAATCTCTCTAACGCTCTGTTCCCTGCTCACATTCTTCATTCGACAACAGCGGTATGCCTTCGACCCTTGCTAAAAGCACATCCAAGATAAACAAACTCTTCTTCTTCTTCCAGCAATACATCATCGACCAGAACTCTTACATCCTTCCTAGTTGCTTCTCTTTAAAATACTAAAACTTTGGTTTTCTTAGCCTTCAAATGTAAGCCCATACTTTTACAATCATCATTCGTAACTGTGACCAGTGTTTGCAGCTCAGATGGAGTTGAGCCTAGAAGTACAGCGTCATCTGCATAAAACAGGTAGTTCACCACTAAATCACTCATGTGCATTCCCACATTCAATGACCTTAATCTTTGGAGACACGTCTTATCCAGATGTAGAATAAACAGGTTGACAACACACAACCCTGCTTGATGCCGATATTGACATCGAACCAGAGTGATACGTTGCCGTCCACCGGCACACATGCTTGCAATCCCAGTCCATGGATTGCAAAGCACGCAACAGATGCCCATCTATCCCATAACTGGGCAAAATGTGCCAAAGTTTCTGACGCACAACTCTATCAAACGCTTTCTCCAAATCCACAAAACCGCAGAAAACCTTCTGGCTGACAGCCAGATGCTTCTCGACGATGTTGCAGAGTGACAAAACTTGAATCATACTTCCTCTTCCAGATCTGAAACCCCCTTGTGCCTCCCACAACATTTCCTCGGACTTCCCTTGCATTCTCCTTTCAATGATTTTGCCATACACTCTGCTGACGAAGCTGATCAAACTGATGGCCCTAATAGCTATCGCAGTCTATGCGTGAACCCTTGCCTTCATACAAGAGCACGATGATCGCACGCCGCCAGTCTTCGGGTAGTCTACCGATCCTCCAACATGTATTACAGAGGACCCAAAAAGAGTCCTAAACGGCAGGACCACCATATTTGATCATCTCAGCAGCCACCTTATCTATTCCTGCAGCCTTTCCATTTTTAATACTTCTTATCGCCCATACGAGCTCTTGCATAGTAATATCCTGGCATGCTTTCACCGTCTATGAATCAATTACTGAGTCAAAGATAGAGGTAGCGTCCTGAACAGAATCATACATATCTCCAAAATATTCACTCCATCGTTTTAACACGTATTCGCTCCACTTGGTAAAAGGTATAAGGTTTATTAATTTAAACATCAATTAACGGAATATCGAATTATATTAAATATTAAATACAAAAACAGGACTTATTACACTTTATTATTGTACATTAAGCAACTTCACTTCTCAATTTCACAAACAGGAATGCCTCAAAAATATATCTCACAGACCTTTTTATAGTGTTTTATTTTATTCGACTACCGTCTAAATATAAGTTAAATAATTAACAATTCTATAGATTCCATAAGATTTTAATAATTAGTAAAAAATTAATACTTCATCTTTATATTGACACAATAATTTAGACATTGATGGCCCCATATACTCATTTTATGCATATTTGTGTAAAATATTGCCAACACACGCTGTCTGTGCTTGTAAGAATGTCACCATCCTTAGACTTAATCCTATTCGTTCTGGTGGCTGCTAAACAACTCCTAGATTTCTTCACCTCACTCCAAAAAGTTTGATGTTTGCGTTGAAGTTGTCCGCCAGTCTCTCTTCCGCTTTCAGATATTCTCGTTCACGCTCTTCTTTCACTAAGGTTTTAGAGGCATTCTTACAATAACGATACAATTCTTTTTTTCATATCTTTCATACCATCATTCGTTTGCAAACATGATACATAGTCTAGCCATGCTTTCTTTATTTTCTCAATCACAGCTTTCCCTTCGTCATCCCACCATGCATCTCCTTTCATTGACTTGTACAGTTTTGCACCACCACATACTTATTTCGCTGCTACTACCATACTATTTTTCAAAACTTTCCAACATTCGTCTACATCCAAGTCCAAGGTTCGCTTTCGCCAACCTATCTTGAACCTGAAATTCACTCTCCTCTCCTCCTTATACTCGAATCTTGCAACTTTTCGCTCTTTATCCTTTTAAGTTCTCCAAATAGAACGCGCTGCCGCCAATGTCTCCATTTCTATTTTATTTTATTTTATTTTGAAACATTATTATATTTATTCTGAAACAGACTCCTATATCGGCTTACTACCAAATTGTGGTCTGTTTCCAGATTGGTACCTCTGTAGGCGCGCGTATCCATTAAACAACTGCGGAGTCTAATATCAATCAAAATCAGATTTATCACACTCATTTGGTCATTCTTTCGCTATGTGTACAATGTATGTCCTTATGGGGGAATATTGTGTTAGGCACAAGATGATTCCTTTTCACGCATAAATCCACAATGTGCTTACCGGCGTCGTTCACTCTACTGTCACCACGGACGCGATACGGACCAAGTACGCCATCAAAACCAGACCGCTTAGTCCCAACCCATCTATTCAAATCACCACACAAAATGACTCTTTCATTGTCGTCAACCATATATAAAACATCTCTTACAGAATCCCAAAACTTTTCCAGCTCGCTGGGCACATAAAGGTTTTTTTATGTTTTTAGATGGTACACAAGCAAACATAGCAAAAAGCCTAATATGGTCTATTAGTGGAAACTCGGACCAACACGGACCTTGGGCATTTGGTTCATACCCGAACTTATTTTTTGTTTTCTCATTAACTCGTCTACCAAATCACACGATGTTCCAATCAACGATACTCAAGTTACCATTGAATAAGCATTTATACATACATACAAATACTGAATTATTCCAGAACACTTGAGGAAGTACACTCGTTTCACTCGCTCGTTTAATGCAAATATAAAAGGAATATTGTGTTCATCTTCAACTTTTCTGTGAGTTTAGGTAAATATCGCAATCTATCTGCAAATATTTAGAGGCTAAAATTAATTGGTTCAAATCTAGACTTTGACCACTTTTTGATACAGTGATCTCAAATATAGTGATTAATAAGTGAATGCGAAGTGATCTCAAATGCTTTGCCTATAACATTACTATTCTATTTATATTCTGTTATATGATTTGGTGTGTGTGCACAATTTTTATGAACCTATCTATTATAATACGTGTAGGAAAATCTTTGTACCCCTTTTAAAGGCGAAGAATTGGGCAAATGGTGAAATCTGAAATTTGGGACAGTTAAAGTTTGCATTGTGGAGAAGTACAAATATCTAATATTAAAAAAAAATGCGTTAGAAATATATGAAATGAATAAAAATAAACATTATACACACTTCATCAATATGGCATACACGATATTATACACACATGATCCGTAATCTATTTTCTTCACGGTAAAAGCCAGTTGGCAAAAGAGATTTTATTGTTTAGTCTTTGGTATAATTTCGGCCACAGGCGATCGCTAGTTGAATTGACTACCTACTTCTCTTCCCAGTTCCTAAATGATAATACCTATCCGAAAAGTGTGATATACTCCTTAGGTAATTATTGAAAATCTTCGCTCAAATATTCTCATATTGTATACTAACAAGGAACAGTGTTCTCTCTTTTAATCAGTATATCTGAATTTGCAAGAAAATTAACAGCAGGTATTTGGGTCCTAGTTTAATGAAAGCTTAAATAAATATTGTTACGGTAGATCTCTCGCAGAGTAAGCTAAGCTTTTATTTTTGACCTCATCTACACGTCGTGTAAAAAGACTCGATGTGAAATAAATTGAGTTCGAGTTTGGCTTAACGTATTAAGCCTGTTCTGCTTGAAGAATTTACGTAGCCCTTCTGTCTGTAATCATACGGGGTATGGTGTCAGGGCCAAAAGCTCGTAATATCTAGTTTCCGACAAGCTTCTGGTGTAATTTATTTGTTAAAGCACCATCTGTAGTACCATCAATAATAACTACTGCAATTAAAGTTGTTTAGTTTTGGATAGAAGAGCTATTATTTCTGGGATAAATAATACGTGGTAACTGGTATGTTATTACAGATAAACATCCATATTACTCTATGTTTGTTCCATTCTCCTTAAACAAACATGTAAACATTCAGCCTTTTAAATATATTCACAAATTTTTATATTTGTCATTGGAGGGTATTACAGAACGTTTTGACAGAATAACATTGGGTCTATTTTCATTAAATGAGAAGAAAAAGTTTTACGCTAGCTGCTTAATGCTTCTTAATGTTAGTTGCTTAATGCTTCTTAATGCTAGCTGCTTAATGTGAGTTCTAAACTATGATAATGATTGTATTATTGATTTCGCAGTTTCACACTAACGGTTATTTGGACCAACTGCTTAAGATTTTTTGTTTGTCCCTGTATCACTGCTTTGACGTCTAATAAGTTGCAGTTACATATATTTTGATGTCATCAGGTGTACTCTCTTTATGATTTTACGATATTACACTCTCTTACGCTTTTAACAAATTATTTTCTGTAAGAGCTAAATTTCCTCTAGATAAAGACAATGTTATTGAGAGTAAAATATTTTTTCCTAACAAATATTAAATATAGAAGAAAATTGATAGCTTTACGTACTTTGTAACACTTGGAAATTATGGTATTTTCGTTAATTATAAAATGAATATGCACGAGAAAACGCAATTTCATGGGTTTGAAATTACGATTATTATTTTCATACATGTCCCATAAATATGAAAAGGAAAATTTTTGTATGTTTATTACACTCGCGTTAGACGGCTGCGAACGAAAATTGGTTGGTAGTTAAAGCATGCCTTAATTTTACATATAGGACAAGTTTTATCTTTTAAATATTAAGAGTTTTTGTTATACAGAGAGTATATATTAAGATCTTATAAATATTATACCCCGTGTTGGTTCGGGCTGCATTGAAGAATAGGACAACTACCGTTCTGCCAGGCTGGTCGTAAAAGGCGAGCGATTGGTTATCGAGTCACTACCATCGTGGCTACTAGGTGGTAATCGTGTCGCCCGGGTCTGGTACCACAGCCTTAGCTATTCCTGCCGCAATAGCGTTAGTGCTTGTCACTTTCGTGTTCCGGTTTGGAGGGTAAGGTATCCGGTAAACTTATACATATGGCATTTGACCTCGCCACAAAATAGCAACGCACCATAAACATTAAACATATCTAATGTATACAGGCGATGGTTGACTCTTTCCATCAGGAGACCCATCTGCTTGTTTGCTATCTTTCACTACATAGTATAAAACAAAATCGCTTTCTTTGTCTGTCCCTATGTATCCTTAAATCTTTTAAACTACGCAATGGGTTTTGGTGCAGTTTTTTTAATAGATAGATTAATTTTTAAGGAAGGTTTAAGTGTATTGTATATTCCGATAGTGTGTTATATATTCCGATATTTCCACGAGAACAAAAGCTACGCGGGTGAAACCGCGGGCAGGTCGCTAGTATGTTATAAGAAAAAAGTATTTATGGGTTTTAGAAACATACGCTAATTACATATCAAACTACGGGGCACAGCTAGTTTTTGCTTAAGCAGCTTATTTCGATTATTAGCCATGTTTTCAAAGCATCAAAGTAATCGTTCCTTACTACGTAAGGAGATATTTTCGTACATCGTTTGGTCGTTTCTGCGTAATGTCCGTCTTCAACTTCTCGCTGGTATTTACACCTTTTGCCACGCTGTGCCGTATATAACACGTAAGATGACTCAATAACGCTTATTTTGTTCTTTACTTTTGCGAGAGAGCCATCTAGTGGCAGTCGTGTTAAACAAATTATTTGTATAGTGTGAGTGTGGTGTTTTCCGATAAATTTTCAAAAATGCCTGGTCGTCCTATTTGGCAGGTAGGTTTCTTAAACTTCTTCTAAATACATGCCATAGCATGAATGTAATAATTAAAAACACTTTTAGAAACAGAAAAAGTGATTATCGATTAATGTAAAATATTTTCCCGAGTAGGTATTTTTTTGTGAACTCCTACATAGTTTCAGACAGATAATTAAAAAAATCATGTAAAGAAATTTATAAGTAGGTAAACAGATTAAAATTGCAGTAAAGCTTACATATTAGCTGTAGCAGGTAAACCTAATTATAAAATGCATTGAGAGTGAAATATCATTGTCCTTACGTTTTAAATTAACATTTGGCATATTCTTAGATAGTTTATGCTTTTAGTGTCGTTGTTTTATTATTTTTCGTATTACATCACTTTAACTGTACATCCTAAAATTCTACGTTCTGCTTCTGATCGGACAATAATTAAACTTGTTATTGCATCTATTTAATTAAAACTAAGCCAGTGTGATTATTTTCTGATCTAATCTATCTAAAATTAGTCACCATAGCAATATGAATTCTGCAAACACACAGCTTGCAGCGCACCCTTGACATGTAAAGTGTAAACCTTTTGATTTTGACTATCCAAGTCTAGGTTCCAAATTCACATATTTTGTCGTATATCGCATTCCATCTCGTTCGTATCTCGACATTTTTTAAACATCTTTATAGCATAAAATAGCAAACAAATTTCCGCCGTGTTGGTCCCGGCCTCCTTTGAAGTATAGGCCAACTGCCGTTCTGCCAGGCAGGTCGTAAAAGGCGACCGATTGGCTATCGAGTCACTACCATCGTGTCTACCAGGTGGTAGAGTTCTGCATTGTCTCGCCCGAGTCTGGTACCACCGCCTTACCTATTCCTGCCGCAATAGCGTCAGTGTTTGTCGCTGTCGTGTTCCGGTTTGGAGGGTAAGGTAGCCGGTAAACTTATGCATGTGGCATTAGACCTCGCCACAAGATAGCAACGCACCATTAACATCTTTGGTGTCTATAGGCGATGGTTGACTCTTTCCATCAGGAGACCCATCTGCTTGTTTGCTATCTTATGATATAAAAAAAAACAAGCAGATACATAAATTTTGTTTTAGAACACTGATTTCCAAAGTAGTCCAGGTGTCCACGGGAGACTAGACAAGGCCTACATTGGCTTCATATTTTTTCTTATGTTTTGGGAGTATGGTAAAAATTTAGATTTAGATTTCCACCGGAACCAGGAAAATTTTGAAAAGGTCTTTGAAAAAAAATTTTGGAAACTTTGTTTTAGAAAGTGATATTTAGAACCAAAAGTGTACAAAAGGTGCCGATGATGAGTTGTGAGCCATAGGCAAGGATGTTATATCTATAAAATTTACTGAGTGATTTTACCTCCGAACCGTGGAACGACAGCAATAAGCATCGTCGTTATTGTCGCAAGAATAAGTAAGATGCTGGCATCAATCCATGTGACAAGTTGAAAAATTCTACTATCAGTCACAACGATAATAAAACGATAACAATCATTTTAGAACAATCTGGCAATTCATTAATAAGAAGCAGAAATCAACATAATGTTAATAGTTTAACAAATTAAGTTAAAATCCTAGCGACAACATTTTAAACAATAATATATAAATTTTTAATTCAGTAAAACTGCAACAACCGATTTCCCATTTCCCTTATCTGCGGAACCCTGCATCAGATTTTCATAAAATTAAAATGAAACCATACGAAAAGCAACACATAGAATTTCCAAAATCGATTCATAAATGACGACGATGTCGAATGTTTCGACGTAACAAACATAAAAAAATTATGCAGCCGAATTGATAATCTCCTCCATTTGGGAAGTCGAAGTGTTGGTTCCGGGCTTCTTTGAAGAATAGACCAACTGCCGTTCTGCCAGGCAGGTCGTAAAAGACAACCGATTGGCTATGCGAGTCACTACCATCGTGGCTACTAGGTGGTAGAGTTCTGCATTGTCTCACCCGGGTCTGGTACCACCGCCTTGCTTATTCCTGCCGCAATAGCGTCAGTGCTTGTCGCTGTCGTGTTCCGGTTTGGAGGGTCGGGTAGCCGGTAAACTTATGCATGTGGCATTAGACCTCGCCACAAGATAGCAACGCACCATTAACACCTTTGGTGTCTATAGACGATGGTTGACTCTTTCCATCAGAAGATCCATCTGCTTGTTTGCTATCTTATGATATATATAAAAAAATAAACCTAATCCAAATAACCGCTTTCAATAAATTTTCTAAATACACGATACAAGTACCCGGGATTCAATTTCCGGGTCGAACAATTCAAAAATGTATTTTTTCACTTTCCGGATTAATATTACGTTGCCGAGGATTGGAAGTGTCAGGTTGACCATAAGTTTGGCACCTATCTCATTGTGGGAGTAAGTATCTTCGGCTAACCGTAGCTACGCGTAGCTGCACTTGTTGTACCTATGCCTACCTCTTCGATGATATGGGCGTGAAGATTACTCATTAATCAATGCGAGTACTGGACAAATTACATGAATTGATCTAACCCCAAAGTTAACAAATTATTTGCTTATGATATGAATGTTAGTCAACAATACAAATACATAGAAATATGTACATAATATATAGGTAATACTGACATATGTTTAATTTACACCCAGATACAGAAATACAAACATTTATACTTATTACACAAATGCCTATCCCTGTCAAGAATCGAACCCGAGCTCCATTGATTGCGTAGTCAGTGTCGCCTGGCAGTCAATATGCATCAGTTTATTTACAAATTTTGAAAATGTTTAGCAATAACTTAAAAATAGACTGATTAGCCTAATCTCTTTGCCAGACACAAAAGTAATTAAATTAAATGTCATTAGCAATCGCTCATCATCATCTCTCGTAAAATTAATGTATTTATTTTTGTCAAGTGATACAGTGCCATTACTATGGTCGAAGAACCGTAAAACGAATGCAAATTCCTTACCGCAAATTAACATAAGCGTTTTATAGTACTGTAAATTGGTATAGCTCTCAAGTTCCATTGCAGGTCACAATTTTGGATAAACTCCAATCTAACGGAATTTTCTCATTTTTCTAGGTGTGAGACCTAACGACAAATGCTTCATATTTATGTAAATATGTAAGACCTACTTCATATTTATCTAATAAATCTTATAATGGATAACTTGTGTCAATTTAAACCATATAACACAATTAATAGCACAATAACTCTTAGGTGTGAAGAGTCAGCAATTTCTATACACTCAACGGTACTCTTACTCTTTTTCTGTATCTGTGAAGACATTAAGATTATTCAAAAGACCGAATTATACAAAAAGTAATATTTTTTTGAAATTCATCCATAACATCATTCTTCTTCATTCTAAGTCATACTTTAAATAAATTGCACTTTATAAAGCAACACTTAGCAAAATAGTTGAAAACTATGGAAAAATAAAACAAAAATTGTCCACATTTATTTTATATTTATATCTAGTTGTCATTTTAAAATAATAATAATAATACTTAAAAACAAATGGGTCTATCTACAAGTACTATTTTGGCATAAAGCTACATTCTTATTATCTTATAACCTTAAAAGGGGGCACAAGTTAAAATTATCACATATGTACCTAGCATATCAGGAAAATCAGTAATATTAGGAAATAATTAATAATAACAAAATGTGTATATCCTAAATTATATACATTGTTAAAAATAATATATGCTTAATTTAAATTTCGAACATCTAATTAATCGTTTTCTTTTTTGGATTTTTTAATTGAAAAATGCGTTTTAAGGTCTCCAATCATGAAATTAGCTGGAAGGTTGTGAAATATTTGTTGCATAAAACCTAGCAATATGTCTTCAATTGTTTTTGATAATATTGGCCGCAAGGATTCAGATACAGGCCGCCAATTCGCATTCAAATAAGCGTTTGTGCTGTCCTCTGAAAACAAAATGAAAATTTGTTTGATAGCATATAGGTAGGATAAATTGCTGCACATATATTAAACGGGTAACAGTTGCTATATTTTTTGAATCGGTGCATTGCAAAACGATGGAAATTAATAGAATCAAACAAAAGAAACTTTTAACATCTTAAAACTCGTTATCTAAAAAGGATTATAAAATAAGGTTATGAAAATTTCAATCATACATGAGTTATTTGTTATTTGTTAAAATAATGTAGGTATAATAAAGAAAATGCTTGACCAAAGATCAGTGCCCTCTGTGAAAATTTTTCTCTTGGCCCATTTATTCCTAGCAAGAATTTCTATATAATTGTGAAAGTTCTGAAATTTAAATTATTTCATTACTGATTAATTATTAAAATCCGACAACCCATTTCACCTTCAGACTGTGCCAAATTCACTTATATTTTGTAGATCAGTGTCCTCCATCTGACGCATTTGGGTAAAAATATAAACTACCTATGTACAGTTATGTGTCGTATATATTATCACTAGCTGTTTCCAGCGACTTCGTCCGCGCGGACTTCGTTTACTCCGCACAGCCCCTCCCCCGTAGGTGATAGTGTGATAATATGTAGACATTATGTTGACCCGACCTATTAGTAATATTCATACAATATTTGAAGTAAATCCATGCAGTACTTTTTGAGTTTGACATACATACAGATAAACAGACAAACAGGCAAACAGACAAAAATTCTAAAAACTATATTTTTGGCTTCGATATCGATTGTAGATCACGCCCCAATTATTGTTTTAAAAAAATATTCAATGTACAGTTTTGACTTTCCTACGATTTTATTATATGTATAGATTTAGATGTAAGGGCGCCATCTAGTATTAAGTAACTGGCACCACATTTAGTATGAATAATAATATCTTACTGTGGCAACGATCTGCTTTCTATTATTTTAATTATTATAGTTTAGGTCATATTATAACAAATTAAAATGTATAGTAACAGTAACCTATAGTAACAATAATTAATTATTATGTACACCTATCATTAGTAGGTACCTATTTTTTCTGCACGATATTTTAGTACAAAATCGGGACTCTGTGTTTATTTTTTATTAAAATCCTACAGGCTACAATATAACCATTACGACACATTTAACGCCGAATACAGTAGATAATTTAAAATACCTATTACCTGTGTTCTTTTTGCAAATGACAATATGTCAGTGTTAGCTTATAATGAGCTTAAACGTGGTCAATTCACAAAGAATTTACTCCTTAATTTTCATGTTGTTCTAGTATAGAACGTTACAAATTGCCTCCATGAGGTTACGGGTATTGTTTGTGGTTAGAGTTGGTTTTCTTGCCATGTGGTTTTTATAAAGCGCCATCTGTTCTACAGTTTCCGTTATAAATAAAAAAGGAAACTATTTTTACTAATCAATGTTAGATGGCGTTTTAACATGAGAATAGTTTCTTGATAAATATGTTACCCTGGTACAAACGTGTTACATATTGCAACGTCGAAACGTTCTAGCAGATAAAAGAAACAGTGCGTCGTCGCGTAGATAAAAAACAGACAATATTTAATTTATTGGCCTATACAAGAATTAGCGAGTACATGGGTACTATAATTAACAATTGTATTTGAGATTAAATAAAAAATACGTAACGTAAAAATAAGTAGTGAAAATTCATTGACCGTTGCCAACATAGAAAACATTCCGTGGTTGCCAACTTGTCACAAATGTTTGTCCACGCAAGACTTCCAAACGTTTGCTGATATTTTTCTGTTAATTTTTTTTTTGTATTTATTTGTAACGGACAAGCTTTTTGCAATAGAAAATATTTGAAAAATCTTACGGAAAAGAGTGTAAAAGAAAATATGAGTTTAAATATCTTGGGTAGATAGATTTATTCCGTGAAAAATTATTATTGCATCAGGGCCCTGAAATTATTGTATTTTTATAAAATTATTGTACATTTGAAAATAAGATTTAATTGTCGTCTGAAAACTTTTAAAAGAGATTTAATTGTCGTCTGAAAACTTTTAAAAGAGACAAGTAATGATATACCGCAATTATTAAACAATTTTTTTAAATGCAATTTTTCAGTCAAGTATACTTGAGAACTCACTTAGGAAATTTAACTCAAACATTTCAGTTATAATTATTTTTTAAAGAAAATAATAATTTTACATGTAACATTGCTATTGTTCAAAATCATTGTATTTTATCCGAGATTGTACAATTAGGATGAGTATTAAAAAAGTCATGAGATTATGGATTATGGTACATGTTCAAAAATTATTGTACGTTTGTGTTACCTAGTGCCCACAGAATTGAAAAAGTGAATCAGAAGCCAAAATAAATGCAGACAAAAATATTAATTATGAAATATAATTTTGAAATATCTTGTGTGTTTGTATAATATGCAAAAAATATTTTTTTATTATAAACTTTTATTTAATTTTAGTGATGATATTGTTATCGAACTGTGACTACCTCCAATAGTGATTATAGTAATACAACTCAACATTAAAGCTTCTTATTAGTTGTGTACTCCTAGTACAAGGATGTTAAAAATTGCAAGGCTCAGTTGCCAGCTACTGGGAATACGCAAGCCCGCGACCGACAACGCTTTTTGTGCTTCTTTAGCAGTATCGGCACAGAATAAATAGTACGATCGTATTAAGTTCTAAACGTTATAGAAGTTATTACAGCTACTACTGTCTACTGCTGTTAAATTAGTTTTTATATGTATGTGATAAAATCACTTCTTTATATTTTAGAATCCTGGTATAATAACTCCAATAGTGAGACAAAATAAATTGGCGCTTTTCGCCAAACAAACAAAACATGTTCATAAATTATTGTTCAAGCAGGATTTTTTTATCCGTTACTTCTCTGAATCTATATTATATTATAATATTATAAATGCGAAAGTTTGGATGTTTGGATGGATGTTTGGATAAATGTTTGGATGGATGTTTGTTACTCAATCACGCAAAAACTACTGAATGGATTTGAATGAAATTTGGCAGCTGATGACCTGAAATAGCATATAGGCTTCTTTTTATCCCGGAAAAATGAGGTGATCCCACGGTATGCGCCAAAAACTGTGTATAATGCAGCGGGCTGCACGCTGCAGCTAGTAACTAATAACTAACTAGGCTTAGGTAGTTTTAAGCCTACCGAATATATATATATATATATATATATATATATATATATATATATATATATATATATATATATATATATATATATATATATAATTATATTTACATATCAATGATACCAAAGACCCAAAATTATTTAAAATAATAATAATTGTTTTTTCTAGGTTCGTGATTAATTACAATTTTTAAAAAATAGGTACATAAGAAGTACTATTTCTTATTTTCTCAAATAAAATCAGAACATAAATTTGTTTTAAGGAATCATAATATATAATAATAGGATATAATTTTTAATACTTTTTTTTAATATATTGATTATTGTATATTACATAATCTGCCTTTTCAAAGTTAAATGTAAAAGTAAAGTTTAATGTTAATCGTCAAAAACCTACCTACCTACTTTTCTGTTAGTTGTACCGCTTTGATTGAACAATAAGTATTCTAAGAACTAAACTAACTCCTTGATTTTTTTGCTGCCCTGGTAAAGTGGCGTTATAAAAGCCTGCAAATGTTTGACTGACGCTTGATGAAAAGTTCCATCAACGGCCGGTCGTTCGGTTCGTTCGGTCACCAACCGACCAACCAGTTAATGAAAATTAAGGATAAGGATTAATTGAATCAAGGTTTAGTGGTTGTATTTGATAGTGGCAAGTAGGAAAAAGTCCAGTTTGCCATTACCCAAGCCTAAAGGCAATAAATATGCCATAAAAAGAAAAGGAAAAAATGCAATGATAATTTTCATGAGATCTAAAATGAGTTTTCTTATTATACGATCAACCGTAATGTAAGTAGGTCATATATTATTTAATACGACCTTATTATATCAAGTATATATCGTAGACCACGCAATAATAATATATAAATAATGTTAAAGTCGTCGTCATACATTTTATTAAAAATTATATCTAAAACAGTCAGCAGTTTTCCGAAAAACAATTATAAGTTTAATTTATGTTTAATAGAAATTGAGTTTTTGAGCTAACTTTATGATAGTCTGTATGTCAACGTGAGTGCAAATTTATGTTATCACTTATTGTCTATTTGAATTTCTGGAAAGGTTAAGTTAATTTGTAGTCAAAATAATTGCAGATATTCGAGCAATTAAACAAGCGTCCACTGATTTAGTGTACGTCTGTAATAATCAATTATGTTTATCTTTGCCAATGATTAAAAATGTCAATGGTGATGAAATATTCCAACCTATAACTTTTTTGATGATGAAGATGAAGAAGGGAAAACTTCTTCAGCCGCTTTGAAAAGTTTTTGGTAAGGGTAATAGGGTAATAGTTTCGCATGATCATCAGACCTCTATAGGGTCTATTCCCAGTTTCCCCCGAATGCTTTTCCCCAAATGGGGGAAACTGGGAATTTTTGTCGCATCTTCCCCCAAATTCAAAATTGGGGGAAACTGGGAATTAAATTGTCGCATCTTCCCCCGAAATATTATTTAATTTATAAATCCATTTTGCGAACTAAAATCGCGCTACTTGCCTATTTGTATTAATGAAATAAACTTGAGTATTTTACAGGAAGGATCAAAACAAAGTTTGGTTACGTACCTAAGCCAACTTCGTAAATACAAAAAACAGCCAAATTCGTACTATCGCAAGACGTTTGTGAGTGTGACGCATCATGTCCAATGTTAATATGAACTTAGCTGTGTGTTGTATTTTTTGACTGTTTACTTACTTACTTACTGCAGCGTTATAATGGTAATGGTAATAGGAAGGGTAGTGGAAAGTTACAATAGGAAGGTTTAGGATAAAAGAAGGATATGGTAGGAAGTTAGGAAATGTAGGGTAGTGGTACAGGAGTAGGACGGGATGAAAAGAAAAAGATCCCGAAAAATTGAGAACGTCCTTATTTAATTGAGATTGACAAAAATAAACTAATAATCAGCTATTTTTCGCGTTTTGTCATAAAAACAACAATGACAAAAAACAAGACGAAATTAATCTAGAGTTAACTAACATAATAATTATCAACTGTTAACAATCAGCCACCTAATTTTCCAATATGGACCAACTAACAACGAATTGTTAAAATTGACAACTTGTTAAGAAGATAAGATGATCGCAGATTTGATTTGCGTTTAAAAAACTGGCTTTCTTAAGTAACTTTACTAGTCCACTACCTACTCATTTCGAGTATTTTTCATCATTCCACTTCCCGACAGATGAAAGATAGGTACATAGATGAAATTAGTTATTCTGTGTTAGTTAGTTAGTTGTCGGAGACTGGACAAACTCAAGGGAACAAACTTCCAACTTGTAACATGTACTTACCAAGGCGCTATAATTTCTCAGAAGATAATCTCTTAAAATGCCACCTATTGACTAGTAAAGTAAGCTTTTGGATCTACATCTATAAAATTCGTTTGGCTTCTATTACTAGCTACCGTGTGTAATCTTCGTACTAATTCCCCACTTAGGGCCGTTGTAAACGAACTTTTATTTTAGTGTTATTTAATTTTCACAGAGGGCGCAGTTCATCTATATGAAGCTTTCACGCAACATAATAATATTTTGCGACTTACAATGAATATGTTATTCAATATTAACAAGGTGACATTTATTAAAATCCTTAACTGTTGGGACAAGGTATGCAAAATCAAAATCTAAAACTTATGACTAAAAAACTTACCTAGTGCTGAAATCCCATCAAATAAATTACTCATGAATAATTTCAAACCACCAATGTTATATTTAACATGAGTTTGAGTAACGTTAAAGAATGAAAATCCTTCTTTTTCATATAACTTTACATCACTAACAATATCAATTGTCATATTACCTGTAAAAAATTAAAATTAAAAGATTACATGGAACATAATTATTAAAAGACGCTCAGCCCGTTTCCGGTTGTATACCGGGTGGCGTAGGTCCCCATCCAAAAATTGGGATAAATTGTAACTCTTAGGAATAATGAAGCTTTCTTCTGATGAAAGATATTTCAAAATCGTTTCAGTAGCTTCAGAGATTACTTCCAACAAACAAACTCATAAAATACTTTATTATAGTAATAGGTATAAATATAAGAATTTTAACACATTTAACACATTTTTAACTGTTTCTTATTTAATAATACAATACATATTACTAATGTGTAAAATTTTATGTAGGATATTTGAATGTTTGCTATTCAATCACACAAAAACAATTAGATTGATTTGAATGAAGTTCGGCAGCTGCCAGCTGATGACCTGGAATAGCCCATAGGATACTTTTTATCCTGGAAAAATAGGTTGACTTGTTCCTGTAGGATTTAGCAAAAACTGTTAAGTTGCAGCAGGCTACAGAATGCAGTCAATATAACAACGACTAGATACTAGAAATGCTTCCTATGCAAAACAAATGAAAGTTCTTTACTTAATTTGCCATTATTTTCGTTGGCATTTATTTAAAAATTTAGCATAAAATCAGTTAATAAATAAGTTATATTATACGTTTTGCTTATATTTAAATTGAGGTTTTTCCTTTTTTATTATACACAGTAAACAAGCAGACGACTTAAATGCTACAAATACCTAATCACCACCTACGCTAGGTCACAAGTAGTCACAACTCACGATTTCTAGCTGCTTTGTCATGTTATAATAAAGAACTTACTTGGCTCGAACCAACAAAGGCCGTGTCCTACTAATGGTATCAACAATATTTTGCCCTTTAAATCGTAGGTGCCTTCGATTCTCATTTTTGGAACACGAACTTTTGTGTAAAAATCATATGATTTTGTGTCAACCCTGAAACATAATTAAAAGTTATTATTATTACAAGAAGTATTCGAGACAAACAAATTACATGACTAAAGGAAAATCATGAAGGTCCATACAAAGTTGACAGATGGTGACAGATGTTTATCGTATTGAACACATTATTAATTTCTTCTGAAATGTAAATTGTACTACGGACACTTTTTATACTGCTAAAATTTGCAAAAAACCTTCAAAGATTAATGCTACTTGAATTAAGAATTATTATATTTATTTACATTATTATTTTAAACCATTCACGTCGCAATATATCGTCGACATAGATATAATACATTTTTGTATCTCTCATCAACAATAATCATGAAGAGGTTTTGGTTTCAACCACTTAATAGTAAAAAGATACATAACGTTTGTTTACAGCAAAATATTTGTTACTCGTGCACAGATTTAAGGGACGACACTTGTTTTTTTTTCTTCAGGATGATACTAAGATTGTTTATACAGCATTCTATGTTGTAAGTTTCGACTATAGTAATAACTATTTTCATTTGTGTATCATTTTATACAATAGTTTGTTTAAAATTTTGCATCTTACCTAGCCGACATTTTCTAATTTGTTTGATTGGTTATAAATAAAAGAAAGTGTTAACTTTATGGCAGAAAATAAAAATCTCTGCTTTATTTAGAAATAAGAAAGTGCGTAGACGTTTGACTAGTTTCATGACTTCCAAGTATAATCCTTTTTAAATTTACTTGCTATTAATAAGTGTCTGTTGAATTCTTATATGGGTTTATTATACGTTTAATTAATTTGATGATATCGGCTGATCCTATATTTTTGTAGCACTTTGAGGCCGATCTCATCAATCCTTTATGAATAAAGCTTATCGCTTATAGTAATAGTCTAGCGACGACGGGTTTGATAACTCGATATCCTGAGCTCGAATCCGGATCGAATAATTTGTTTTATTCAATTTGTGTTTCAGTTCCTGGAACATAACATGCCTGAAATTGGATATGTGCTCGATTTGTCAATGAGTTAGCCACCTGCTACATCATGGGATTTAACATTAGCGTATATAAAGGGGGAGGCTGTGGGTTCCAGACCCCCGTTAGCGTTTATAAAAAAATATTGTTATCGGGGAGTTATAATATTAACATTTTATACAATTTGAATTTAATATGAGATAACCGTACTGACATGTATATAAATTAAATTATTTATTGCACTCAAGGTACTAGTTAATTTTTATACGATTTTGGATCCTTGGACCTTAGCTACGCTTATAGGACTTTTAACATTGTTGACTAATCGTAGGTAGGTACTAGTTGCAATTCCATCTACCTGTTC
Organism: Apodemia mormo; assembly: GCA_036924255.1. Lineage (NCBI taxonomy): Eukaryota > Metazoa > Arthropoda > Insecta > Lepidoptera > Riodinidae > Apodemia > Apodemia mormo. The sequence goes on along the minus strand of JAUPFN010000008.1, from coordinate 33,539,065 downwards.
ATTGATTTGGGTGTGCCGTTATTTTTTGAAACTACAATTTAAGTTAGCCTACAAATATTTATTCATCAAATATCACTTCTAAATTAAAATTAATGTATTAAAAATTTTAGTTTTGGAAGATAAATCCGACGTGCATTCACAAATAATATTTATTCATCAAATATCACTTCTAAATTAAAATAAATGTATTAAAAATTTTAGTTTTGGAAGATAAGTCCGACGTGCATTCGCAAATAAGCTTTTTCTCTTTTTCTTTTTGCACTTTCTGTAAGATTTTTTTCGCTGTTACTATTTTTTTAAGTTAAATATAAAACGTAACTTACTGACTCGCTAAGACTTCTGTTTTACCAAATCCAGTTACGACGACATTGTCAAGAGCTGCATTAATATTCACCGGCCCTTCACCTTGAAGAATCCTTAATTTCGGTATTTTCAAAGGATCTATAGGTGGCAAATCAATCTCTGGAAGTCCTGGGCAAATAAAATAAAAATATAAATAAATACTTATATTATAAAAAGCTACTGAACTAGCCTAAAACGATGTACCTATATAGTTTTATAAATAAATTTTATATTCATTACATGAACATAATTTCGAAAAACGCATTCAACTAACGCATTCATCTCGGTGCAGTTTTTTTTTTTTCGTAAAACTCATTCAAAACAATTTGTCTCTCCTGACAACTTAACTCAGAATATCCTGATCCTGACAAAGTCTATCTACATCGATCTTGCAATTCTTGCCCTGTCAATCTCATTCAAATAGGAATCGTTTATGTGAGATAAAGTATAAAATTGACAGAATGCGAAGAAAATTACAATTTTGTTATCGTACTGATTAAGGGCTGAAAATTGAAAAAAGAGTATACAATCACAACTTTTTATTTCCGTTTAGTACAACTTTTGTCTTTGAGCAGCTACGACGTTAAGTTTAAATGTCAACTCATATATTTTTTATATTTTGACCGATATGATATATTCATTTTGACCGCCCCGTTGGTCGAGTGGTTGAGACCCTGACTACGCAATCAACGAGGCTCGGGTTCGATCCCCGACGGGGACAAGCATTTGTGTGATGAGCATAAATGTTTGTATTTCCGGGTTTGGGTGTTTATTATATATATTCTAGTATTTATATATGTATTTCTATGTATTAGTATCGTTGACTAACACCAATAACACAAGCAAATAATTTGCTTACTTTGGGGTTAGATCAGTAAGTGTAATTTGTCCCGTGAATATTTATATTTATATTTTTTATATCATACGAATAAGATAGCAAACAAGCAGATTGGTCTCCTGATGAAAAGAGTCCGCCATCGCCTATAGACCTACATCCCCGTGTTGGTTCCGGGCTCGCCGTGTTGGTCCCGAGCTCCTCGTGTTGGTCCCGGGCTCCTATGAAGAATAGGCCAATTGCCCTTCAGCCAGGCAGGTCGTTAAAGGCGACCGATTGGCTATACGAGTCACTAACATCGTGGCTATTAGGTGGTTTAGTTCTGCATTGTCTCGCCCGGTTCTGGTACCACCGCCTTATTTATTCCTGCCACAATAGCGTCAGTGCTTTTCACTGTCGTATTCCGGTTTGGAGGGTAAGGTACCCGATAAACTTATGCATGTGGCATAAGACCTCGCCACAAGATAGCAACGCACCATTAACACCTTTGGTGTCTATAGGCGATGATTGACTCTTTCCATCAGGAGACCCATCGGCTTGTTAGCTATCTTATACTATAAAAAAAGACACCAAAGATGTTAATGGTGCGTTGCTATCTTGTGGCGAGGTCTGATGCCACATACATAAGTTTACCCGTCACCTTATGACTTGCACATAATTTATAACTTTTTGTATAGAAGAACTATGAATTTGTATATTTTTAAGAAAACGGTTCATATTCTCGGTTTACTTGGGAACGTCAGGGCAGGGCAGTTAAAAACAAGACAGTCCCGCTAAAAACGGGACGTACCTATGGTCACGTTAAGCAATGTACATCTAGACAATTATAATCAAATGAGAAAAAAATTATTAATGACTTGCACATAAATATATCAAACGTTAGTATTAAACTATAAACATCTACTTGAACCGGCGAACTTCGTACCGAAAAAAGAATAAAAATTAATAAACGTATGACAGCTAGGAACTGTCTGTATAAGAAAATAAAGATGTTGTCTTTTTTTTAATTTCCTTGCAATTTTTCATTTTGGACACGGAGTGATCCACAAAAAACTCTTGGAAAAAAAATTGCCGAATTTGTAGAGCCGTTATCACATTCAGCAATTAATTTTTATTTATATAGATTACAAGAAATAAAGTGTGTCTCTATTTATGTATCACGTTACCTATTCCTGCCGCAATAGCGTCAATGCTTGTCATTGTCGTGTTCCGGTCTGGGGGGTAAGGAAGCCGGTAGACATATGCAAGTGGCATTGCCATCCCGTCACACAGATAGCAACATACCATTAACATCTTTGGTGTCTATAGACGATGGTTTTTCTTTCCATCAGCAGAGCCTTCTGCTTGTTTATTATCTAATGATATAAAAAAATACAACAAACGCAGTTAACTAAAAACTGCCAAAACCGACTTTCAACTTCCTATATTATTGGAATCCCGAACCATCTGGAAGATATTTACCAAATGTATATGGGACCAAGGGTGAAATATACCATCAAAAAATCGAGTGTGAGCTCACACGCAGTAGAAGTAAAACTTTTGACTGAAGTAAGAAAGAACGAAAGAGAAAAAGAGATAAATTGGTCGAGTCGAAAAAAAGTGAAAAAATGCAATAATATCTCTTTGATTGTACTACTGTTTATATCTGACTGGTTTGAGAACCATTAAATAGAAGATAGAATACTGTGTAAACAAAGACTTCTTTAAACTAGAGTGAAATCTATTCTTAATTTCCATTAACTTCTGTTTGATTCTCTCGTTGACTTAATCCTACACATTTATGTGTTTGTTTTTAATGACGCATTTCCGTTTTATTATGTTTTAAATCACAACTCTTAAGAAGTTTTACTTATGAAAATAAATGTTGTCCCTGCCAAAATTACTCCACGAAACAAATACTATGTTTCATTTCAATTATTATACGTTTGTTCTTGCCTGTAATTCTGAAAACGGATGATTTTAATGTTAATGCACAAATACAAAAAGAACACATGATGTAACTTAACATGACACTCGATATAGTCACAGACGTCTGTAAATATATGGTGAAGAAACAGTACTTTCGCTTGCCGCAAGATATGAGCTATACTGTTTCGTAATTGAGGCTATGACCAGCTGGTGGTTCTCCACTATACAAAACTATCGTTGTTTTTATCACTTTCGTAATTTACTTACTTATGACTGTCTGGTCTTATACCATGACCTCGTAAAGATATGCTGTTTATGTATTGAATTCATTTTGAAGTTCTTGTCAGCCTGCGGGATTGTTATAATAAAATAAAACTAGTCATAATTAGCGATTACGACGGGCAAAAGTGTTTTTATATTAGTTTTTGAATTATAATCATCAATTAAAATCTCAATAGTAAGCCCGAAGTTAGCTGTTGATACCAGCGTGCCCCGGATGGCACCATTTTAAAAAACATTTTTATTGTATTAAAAGTATTTTTGTTTTAAATGCCCTAGCGTATTGACTATATAAATAATAAATAAATATCGGTGAGCAGATAACAGGATTTGATCTAATCCCAAAGTGAACAAATTATTTGCTTGTGATATGGGTGTTAGTCAACGATACTTATACCTAGAAATGCACATATAAATACTATAACATACATAATAAACACCCACACACAGAATTAAAACATCTGTGCTCATCACACAAATGTTTGTCGCTATTTTAATCATGTCCTGAAGAAAGCTTTGTGGCGATGCTTAATATTTTTTATGAATTTAGAGGAAAAAACAACGCCTTGCTCCTCCGCATTTTATGGCGTCACAAGGTTAGGTATACGAATCGTAATGTTTAATACTTTATACCTTACCGGAAGGGCTTAAAACCGGTTTCAAAATACCGGTTTTAAGCCGTGCTGGTAAGATGTAAAAAAGTTACTAGAGGTATTAGCGGAATTTCATAAAAGGTTTCACTCGGAGCGTTGAGTTTGAGTTAAGTGCATTTTATACGTATAAACTATAAACCTATTTAAACCGGTTTAAGCAAAAAACGGTAAACTTGTACGTCACGCACAGTGCGAACAAGAATTGGGAAACATGAAAGAAATATTTTTTAAAACTTCTATAATCCAGTTTATTGTTTAAAAAAAAAATTTCGCTCCATAAGGAAACCGTTATTTTTGAGGTTAAGGTAGAGATGGTTTTTTACAAAACCTTCGCAAAACGCTACTTATGTACTTGCGCTGATTTAGGTTTGAAAATAAACCTGCTAACAAGCCCTGCTTACAGAAGATTTCGCACGAAAGGCTGTTTGTTCAGACAATTATTTAGATCAAATTAATCTACACGTTAACAAAATTGCAATTTTCTTCGTATTCTGTCACTTTTCTACATTTGATTCTTACCCTGTCATCCTCATTAAAACGGCTCCTATTTGAATGAGGATGACAGAGCAAGAATTACAGAAAATATGTAGATAATAGTCTATTGCACTAACATTGACTTAGCTTAGGACAATACTAATAGTATGCTGTCACATTCTTTTCATTTAAGACAAGAAGTGACAGCATACTATTTAGGATTGTTCTGAACTAAGACAATGTTACCGCAATTGGCCATTTAGGGTATTTTGAGTAGAATTGACAGGAGAGACAAATTGTTTTTAATGAGTTTTTTTCGGAAAAAATACTTGCACGGAGCTGAATCCGTCAGTTGAATTCGTTTTACTACATGGGGCTACTTAACCTAATAGCTTGCATTAGTTACACCTTTGCCCAATTTAGGGTATATGGGCGTAATGGTATCGATTTGTCTAATTGGTGTCTACTTAATATTTTTGATTTATGTGTGAGACGTTTTTACAAAAATATAATTCATTTATTGACAGAAACACTAATTTCACATGTACTATACAGAGTACAAAATCGTGAAACGCTCTGCATTTTCAAATTTTTTTTCAAAATTCGAAAGCACGATCGCAATCCTTATTTTCATATATTCGTATTTCAGTTGGTACAATTACAGGTAATCACATCATGCTTACAGATATAGAATGGTGTTTAATATATATATATATATATATAATGGTGTTTATATATATAAATATATATAAATATATATATATATATATATATATATATATATATATATATATATATATATATATATATATATATATATATATATATAAATCAATTTCTGTTCGTTAGTCTCGCTAAAACTCGATAACGGCTGAAACCGTGAAAGGTTTAAAATGTGAGAAAATATAGAAAAAGAAATAAGAGTAGTTAAAAAGGCAGTACAATATTTGCCGGGTCAGCTAGTAAAAAGTAATTTTTTTTCATTACATAACATGTAAATTAAACTTAAGGATAAACTTAAAAAAAATGCCTTTTTATTGTAATTAAGACATATTAATTACAATAAAAAGGCAATTTTTTAAGTTTTATCATAAAGCTGGAGATGCTGTCAAAGTGGATTACAGATACATTAATATGCATTAGAGATACATTAAATTAATTAAAATAAACATTACACGCTATATTCATGAGACATACATTATAATATACACAGACGTATACTATTTTCTTTACGGCTAAAGTCAATTGTCATGTAAAAGAGATTTTATTGGTTAGTCGAATTTCGGCCATAGGCGATCACTAGTCTTTATAATAATTATTTATGGATTCATTTTAAATTCGTCTCGTATAACATTATATTAATGCACCTATCACCCAGCTAGGTGCTTCAACTTCCACATTTACCGGTACGACACACGCCACCTACTGTACTATACCATCCATATGCCAAAGTTTCATCTAAATCGAAGGAATCATATTATCCCCCGTGTTGAGCCGAGCTCCTTTGAAGAATACATCGACTGCCGTTCTGCCAGGCAGGTCGTAAGAGACGACCTATAATATTGGCTATACGTTTCACTACCATACTAAATATCAGTTGGTAAAGATCCGCAACGTCTCACCCGGGTATTTGGTACCTGCATCATACCTATCCCTACTGCAATAGTTTCAATGCTTGTCATTTTCGTTTTCCGGTTTGAAGGGTTAGGTAGGCATTAGTCTTGTGCATTTGCTATTGTCATTCCGCCATAGTATTGCGGCCATACAGATAGCAACGCACCATTAACATCTCTGGTATCTAAAAGCGATAATTTTCTTCCCTCAGGAGAGCCATGTGCTTGATAAAAAATCTTATGAAATAAAAAAACACACAACATCCGTAGCGTTTATAGGCGATTATTGTCTTTCTGTCAGGAGAGCCAGTGTCTTGTTTGCTATCGTATAAGAAAAAAATGTTAAATTCACAAAAATAATGACTAATTAATATGTCTTAATTACAATAAAAAGGCAATTTTTTAAGTTTTATCATAAAGCTGAAGATGCTGTCAAAGTGGATTACAGATACATTAATATGCATTAGAGATACATTAAATTAATTAAAATAAACATTACACACTATATCCATGAGACATACATTATAATATACACAGACGTATACTATTTTCTTTACGGCTAAAGTCAGTTGTCATGTAAAAGAGATTTTATTGGTTAGTCGAATTTCGGCCATAGGCGATCACTAGTCTTTATAATAATTATTTATGGATTCATTTTAAATTCGTCTCGTATAACATTATATTAATGCACCTTTCACCCAGCTAGGTGCTTCAACTTCCACATTTACCGGTACGACACACGCCACCTACTGTACTATACCATCCATATGCCAAAGTTTCATCTAAATCCAAGGATTTATAACGTTATAATTTCGATATTTTTGCTGTTTCGTGATTGGTTCCCTGCGTCGCATGCTGTTTAAATATCAAAAGTAAAAATATCATATACCATAACCAATCACAACGACGCAAATATATCGAAATCATAACGTTTTAAATCCTTGTCTAAATCGAAGGAAACGTATCTATTTCGAATATACAATCAGTTACTGATTAGTGATTGTTATATATTAGATTTAATGCTGAGGTCCAGGAAAATTATAGATTTGAAATCGGTTGTTTTAGATATGTCTAAATTTCATATTATAAGAACTTTTTTTATGAATATGTACAAAAGAAGTTTAAAGTACCTACAACAAAAATACAACAACATTATTGATTTCTTGATCGGTAAAAAATAAAGGTAATAAAGGTAAATAAAGTAAGTAAGTAAATAAAAGTAAATACAGATAATTTAATTAAAGAAATTAAGGTCCGCTTGCACCAGGATTTTCTTATACAATAAGATAGTAATTTTTTATACAAACAGATGGCTCTCCTAATGGAAAGAGACAACCATGGCTTATAAGTATAGACACCAAAGATGTTAATGATGCGTTGCTATCTTTACATAAGTTTACCGGCTATATTTCTCTCCAAATCGAAATACGACAGTGAGAAGCACTGATGCTATTACAGTAGGAATAGATAAGGCGGTGGCACTAGACTCGGGCGAGGCAATGCAGAACTCCATCACCCAGTAAAAGATACGAATACTTCTTATATGACTTTTAGTATTGCTAAATTTATTTAAAAAGTAATAGTTCAAGTAGGCCTTAAATTGAATATTTTGGAATTTACAAAATATTTTTACACAATATTTACCAGAATTTAATTTTAATTTTAATTTTTTTTTATATTTAAAATTTAATTTAAATCTAATTTTAAAACAAAGCTGAAGTTTAAACGTCGATGAGGCAATAAAGAACAGGAGTTCAGCGTCTTTAAAGAGTTACTGTGCAAACTGCATTCGTGTTGTGTAATAAAACTGGTACTAAGCAATGGTACTGGCTACTTACGCAGTGAATATGGCAACCGCAAATTACTTGTTTGCATTACCATAATTCGAAGTACACGTTACTGTATACTTATGTAAAACTTGCTCTTTATAACATAACTATGGTACCTAACAAGCAAACTGATCTCTTTTAAACATGTGTTAATTTTTTTTTATCTTTATATTAATATGTGAAGCAAATAGAAAATGATGAAATGCGTTTGAAAGGCACAATTATTAAAGTTTATATTGCGGAGGGCGGCAGAAACCTAATATTTTTAAATATACAAAAAAAATTAAATATACATTATAAATGATTAAATTAATAAAATAATCATTACACACATTACACTCATATGAATACATGATAATTTATACACACATTTTATAGATATTATATTGTAAAAAAGTGCGTGCCGGCCACACGCAATGTAGGGTTCCGAAGTTTTTTATCGCAATAATGCGGGCTAAGAAGAGGGTTTTTGTTGTGATATGAACATTTAATCTATTACCGTCAATGACGGATATATCCGTACTACAGGTTCACCGCTAAAACCTTCTCCAAATACACTTTATAAGTTAATAAAAATCCTGTAAAGCATTCTAAGCCGTGATAGTTTTCCTTTTAATTTCGTTATATTTACTACTACTATGAATTTTTTCCCTTCTCCAAAACCAACCGTTTAGCCTGTAGAGAGGGGAGGGGGACACTTGGCTCTAACAAAAATAATTACTTTAAAGCTTAGTCCTTTACAAATCAGTCCCTTAATTTAAAAATGGTTTTCACAAACGTACAATATTTTTAAAAACCTACACAAAGATACTGTATACAATGGGGTACACGAGAAAAAAAATTAACGTTGGTTCTGAGGGTAGGAAAAAATTCACGGTAGTAATATATATAATGAACTTAAAAGAAAAACTATCGTAGAAGGCTTTAAAGTTTTGAGGAATAGTCGACCAACTCAAAAAATGTACTTGGAGTTTTTATAGGCGGTGAACTTGTGATGCGGATAAAATCGTCGTTGATGATGTTCATAGTATAAAACAATAAAACCACTCGTCTTAGAAAACTGCTATTTTCTTTAATTTGTAGGTATAATGGACGTTGTTTTAGCAAATCTGCTGTGCAGCGTTTTTCATATTATTTTTTTACGGTCAAATGAGTCATTATTTTTGTGAATTTAACATTTTTTTCTCATACGATAGCAAACAAGACACTGGCTCTCCTGACAGTCAGACAATAATCGCCTATAAACGCTACGGATGTTAATTGTGTGTTTTTTTTTATTTCATAAGATTTTTTATCAAGCACATGGCTCTCCTGAGGGAAGAAAATTATCGCTTTTAGACACCAGAGATGTTAATGGTGCGTTGCTATCTGTATGGCCGCAATACTATGGCGGAATGACAATAGCAAATGCACAAGACTAATGCCTACCTATTACCTAACCCTTCAAACCGGAAAACGAAAATGACAAACATTGAAACTATTGCAGTAGGGATAGGTATGATGCAGGTACCAAATACCCGGGTGAGACGTTGCGGATCTTTACCAACTGGTATTTAGTATGGTAGTGAAACGTATAGCCAATATTATAGGTCGTCTCTTACGACCTGCCTGGCAGAACGGCAGTCGATGTATTCTTCAAAGGAGCTCGGCTCAACACGGGGGATAATATGGTCATAGTGTACTATTGTGGTTGTCAAATTGCCATCAAAGCTTTATAAGTAAGCTAAGTAACCATCAAAGCTTTATAAAAAGCTAGCTACAGTGGAAACTCGGCTATCCAGACCTCATTTATACGTATTCGCGATTATCCAGACTGCCAACCACGATCAAATAGTTGGAGCTATTTGGCGACCATCTCATGCGAAAGCGCTTTGTGAGTTTTGTACGAATTCGTGATATAGCAGGAATATTGAGAAATATCTTGAACATATGCAAAAAGTTATACTAATTATATACGTTCATATGTGGGTACTACAGCAACTAAAGGGAGATTTATCTACTACATATTGCTAATTTCGTGTCACTGTATCTGAGCATAGATAACATTTCACACAGAAGCAGATTTATAATTAACTAGCTGCAGCATGCAGCCCGCTGCATTATAAGTTTTTGGTGAATCCCACGGGATCACCTAATTTTTCTGGGATAAAATATAGCCTATGTGCTATTCCAGATTATCATCTACCTGTGTGCCAAGTTTCATTCAAATCCGTTCAGTAGTTTTTGCGTGATTGAGTAACAAACATCCATCCAAACATCTATCCAAACATCCAAACCTTCGCATTTATAATATTAAATAATATAGATTAATCTACTGCTCTAACCCATTTTTCTCCAATATGGCAATTACCATAAAAATTGTAACTTCAATATGTTAGGAACAATTACCAAGTGATTTAAAGCAAATTAATATGATAGAATCGCAAACAAGCAGACAGCTCTCCTGACTTCTACAGACGTCACGGGTGTCATTGATTCACCGCTATCCATGGACTAACTTCTAAACTCATCTAAACCTAAACTGAAACTGGACTAAGGGTACATAGTATAATCATTTTTCTTTAATAAATTCATTTATCCGAATGATTTACGACAACAGTCCGGTTAATCGGATTTATACTGTAGTTGTTTTGCCAACTAACAATCACCCAACTGTATAGGCTTAATAAATTCAACTTTCCTTATTTGCTGCAATTCCAATATTATGAAAACTTGTTGTAAGACATACCTGGGCCTAAAGCGACGAACAATGATTGCACCGAATCCCGCGAACAGTCATCGAAGTCAGGGTCGCTTTTTAAACATGTCTTGATAAAGTCAGCTGAAAATAAACAAATATTACAAATAGCGTTGCTTCTACGATTACACAAGATGTATTTAATGTGAATACATTGCAAATTACGTCAAAAGCCTTGACATTAACCTGGTTACGTGATATTAGCGGTAAGCGAAGTCTTGGCGTTGCGTGTATTTTTTGTTTGTGTATAAGCTTTCTTCATACAAAAATTGTATTACAGTAGAAGAGTTGATGTACGAGTTTTATACAGCATCTAGCATCTGTGAAATAAATAAATCTACGTACTCGTATGTATGAAATAATATTTGATAGATAATGTACAGAGAGTAAAGAATTAAGTATTGTATTATTTCACAAATATACTTGTTATTTTTTAAATGATCAACCAACTTTCAGTCACTGAATTTTTGACTGAAACTGTATTTTTTTAAATAACAAACTGTACAAGTATTTAAACCCTTAATTAAATTAGTATACAAAAACTTAAATTTAAAAATTTAGTTAGTCAGCTCTTCTTGTATATTTGACAACCCGCTTTGTTAATAAGAATCAAAATTAGTCGCTAGAGTACACCCGATTAGTAATTAAGACTTAATTTTCTTATCATTATCTTTTACGATTAATTTAAATAAGTTTACATATAAACTTCATTCTAAATGGCCACATAATCTTTATGTCTGACATTAAGATTTTATTTTAGTGTGAGTTTAATGCAATAAACTAAAGTAAACTCTAGATTGAATCTAGTAGATCTACTTGAATGTCTTATTTTTAAATTGCTTTGGTATACAATTGAAACCTTTTACCAACTGCACAATAGAATACAGCGCACTCCGGTCAAGGATAACTACACCATTTCTTAGCAAGTATACCTGGTTACAGACAGCAATTACACATTCACTTTCTGATATTTGTTATCACGTAAGAATATTAATAAAGTAATACAAATATGATGTGTCAAAAATGCAAATTAAAATACATTTCTTACAAAAGTTTTTTTTATATAATAAGATAGCAAACAAGCAGATGGATCTCCTGATGGAAAGAGTCAACCATCGTCTATAGACACCAAAGGTGTAAATGGTGCGTTGCTATCTTGTGGCGAGGTCTAATGCCACATGCATAATTTTACCGGCTACCTTACCCTCCAAACCGGAACACGACAGCGACAAGCACTGACGCTATTGCGGCAGGAATACATAGGTAAGGCGGTGGTACCAGACCCGGGCGAGACAATGCAGAACTCTACCACCTAGTAAATTTAAATATTTAAACGTGAATACGTAACACTTACACGTCTTATCTAATTACCCTCATTGTGAGGGGTACAAAAAGGATAAAGGTTATCTTTTATCCCGATAAAAGTGCTGTAGAGGGATAGAAAAATATATTTTAATGTGACCGAATCCACGAGCAAAAGCTGGGTACATAAATCTACGACACTTACGAAACCATATAATAAGCTCTTGTACTATAAATGGCATATAGAAATAAAACGTTGCCTTATTGACACAGTTATCTATACATCTATACAAATAAATAAAATTGAAGTGTCTATTTGTAATATTAAAATAACCGGTTCTTACTAAATGCATATGGATGTATACACGGTACACATACCAAAATAACAATTTTACAATTTTTGCCTGTCTGCCTGTCTTTCTGTGTGTCTGTCTGTTTGTTCCGGCTAATCTGTGAAACGGCTGGACCGATTTTGACTGGACTTTCACTGGCAGATAGCTAATGTAATAAGGAGTAACTTAGGCTACTTTTATTTTAAAAAAATCACGAGGACGAAGTCGCGGGCACAGCTAGTCTTAAATATATCATTCGCAGTTTTGATTAATAAATTTTGTTCGCAATTTAAAAGCAAAAATTTACATTATTTCCAATGTTTTCCTCAAACAATTTATATTATAAGTTATTACAAAAAAATTGCAATAAATATGAAACATGTCACATCTAAATGTTAACGAGTTATATTTTTTAATAAATTAGTAATTAAGTTACGTTATACGTTTGGATCTATCTTTAAACTATCCAAATAAAAGTTGTACATTCAAAAACCCTTAAACATACTACATATTCAAGTACGTAGGTATGGTAGTCCTATCTCCTAAATCCATAAATATAAAAAATATTATGCACATCACATAAATGTGTTTTATCGAGAATCAAACTTTGACCCCACGGCTAACCCTTGATTCTTATAATATTTAACACAATATATATTATCACTGTCACCTCAAGTAACAGTACCATCTTCTATGCCGAAGTGGGTACGGTTAGGACGTGTTCTATAATACATGAGATCGGGAACGATTCCCGGGTCACGTAATTCTCAAAAATATAACTTGCCCGAGATTATACATGTACCCGGTTTTTCGACAGGTTGCCCACCCGTCACACATGGGACTTTATACTATCGGTTAACCGTGGGTGCACACATCTGCCTTCCTTTTCGAAGATATGTTCGTGACTATGTTTATTTTTATTTATTTATACTATCATATCTGTATTAAAAACCACGGATTAATAAAAAAGTTGCAATTAATGATATACCTACGTAGAGACTAACTATTAACCACGGGTCCATTTGCGTGACCCAAAATTATTAATTTCTTTTTAAATGATGTAGCTTTCTATTGTTATTTTTTAAATCAGTTGAGTAATTATTAAGTGTATCCATTTCAAACATACAATCATATCTTTCTTCTATATAATATTATATTAAGAGATGTAAGCTCATAAATCTACATATAGCATTAAACATTACGTAGACTCCGTTTTATGTTTTGCCATTAGGAAATCAAACAAAAAATGTCTGTACGTAGAGTCATTGCCCAACTAAATTTTCCGCTTCTGATCTACACCATATTTTATGTAACTATTATGAAATCCATCGCTTCGAAACACACGATTACTCTCTACCTAAATGAGGTCGATTATAAGCACAGTCTAAATAAAAGCATTTATTACTTACGTTTACTTTTGTAATATTCGGCCAAAGTACAATGCAGCACAAGCAACACAAGAAACAATTTTCCCTGCATTTTGGGTTTATGTTTATTTATTCTTAGACCCCGAGTAGGCTGCCCGAGGTGGTGGTTAAAGACTAAATCTACGCTGAATCGACTGGTTGCTGCCTCACCGCAAGGAGGGGAAAACAACGCAATACTTGGCTACGCAAACAAAACTTAAGTGTTGTCCCACTAAAGTTGTCATTGAAATAATGAAGGGTGTTTTTAACTTATTTAGTTAAAATGCACGTGTACTGTTTCACAAAACATTTTTTTAATGCTAAAAAAGCGAAACTGATTAGCTGATATAAGTTAAATTAAAAATGTGTTTTATGAAACAGTACAATATGCATTTGTACATTTCCACAAAAAAAAATTAAAAGCAAATGAAAGTTCACTAAGTGCCAACGACAAAATGCATTTTTTTAACTTTTAAACTACATATGTATATTATATACATATATACATTTATATCTTCGTAGTGTACATACATACATATCTTCATAGTGTGTTCTTCATCTTCTTCGAGTGCCATACGTCGCGATCCTTGTAGATTTGTCTTTCTTCCTCCACATTAATTACTCTCTTCATACAAACACGCCGTTTGCGAAGACCCTTGACACCACCTTCGCGCAGAACCCGATTAATCGGATCATGGTATGTCAGTCTTGGTCTTCTCCGGTACCTAAATCCTTTCATATTCACATTGTATTTTGTTAACCTTTCATTTAACGTTCTTTCTACATGCCCGATCCAACGGAACATGCCCTTTCTCATTTTTCGCACCAAATTTTTTTCTTAACCTCTCTTCACTTCCATATTTCGAACCTGGTCCACGAGTGTTACGCCACATATTTTCTGTAGCGATCTCATTTCATCTCGACCGCGTTCATTCTACTTTCATGCCCTTTTAGACATAATCAACTTTTACTTCCATATAATAGCGTTAGGATAAGCACATAATTATGCACGAAATACGGGTACCCTGAATTAACACTGTAAGTTGAGTTTTAAATAATTTCCTTAATGCTCCATTCACTCTATTCCCTGCACACTCTTTTTTCGTTATCAGTGGTGTACCTATCTTCCATCCCTGCTTAAAGCACATACAAGATATACAAACTCATCCACAATTTTGTATAACAAGAATTTAAATTAAATAAAGCATGCAAATATTATTTACTAAAGTTATTCATCGCTTTCTCTCTGAACAGTAAAGTCAAAAACAAAAAAACTGTTCAATTTATCAGTCTTAACTAGTCAACAATTTTTTATTTACTACCGGCTTGAAAATGCGGCAACACTACAAGACCCGGAGAAAAAAACTCAGGAGGGTTAGTATTTTATATCGTTATTTTAAATAAGATAAAATATTTATTTACCTGTTATAAGTAATTTGCGTGAGAAGCAATACATATATTATAGTTTTTAGTCTTCAAAATAATTCAGGTAGCAGTGATTTTATATCATAAGGTAGCAAATAAGCAGATGGCTCTGCCGAGGAGAAGGAACCACCAACATCTACAATTACAAAAGGTGTTGATGGTAGGTACGTGGTTATCCGTGTGGCGGGGTGGTAATGCAACGTTGTATAACGTTGTATACCGGCCAATCGTTCTTTTTTACTAATTGCCTGGCAGAATGGTAGATGGTACAACACTAAAAGGAACAAAAAACTTTTTGGCGTATATAACTTAATTTGTGTTGATACACACGACATTTATGCAGAATTTCAAGGAAGTCAGTAAATTTGTGAAAGTGAAACAAATAGGCAAACAAATGATATTTATAATATAGCATTTGAGATCATCCAACTTAAAGTATGCCAGTATAGATTTTATTTATATTATTTATTTATTTGAGATGTAGAAACATATTACAAAATAATTTTTAAGATACAGAGTTGCGAACTAAAGCACAAAAAATGTAGCCTATTATTATATACTTCTAAGCAAACAAAAGGTCAATGGCAGGAAAAACATTGTAATCTTCGTCTTTATACAAATTACAAACGAAAACCAGGTTAGGTTGTAGAGTTCTGCATTGTCTCGCCCGGGTCTGGTACTACCGCCTTATCTACTTCTGCCGCAATAGTGCCAGTGCGTGTCACTGTCTTGTTCCGAATTGGAGGGTAAGGTAGCCGGTAAACTTATGCATATAGCATTTATCCTTACCACAAGACAGCAACGAACTACTAACATCTTTGGTGTCCATAGGCGATAGTCGACCCTTTCCATCAGGAGACCCATCTGCTTGTTTGCTAAATTATGACATAAAATAAAAAGACAGCTATTATTATTATTATTATTGCCACAAACTTCTGTCAACACATAACTTTAAAGTATATATATATATATATATATATATATATATATATATATATATATATATATATATATATATATATATATATATATATATATATATATATACCTATATAAGTATTTATATACATACAACACATATTTTTTGCACAATCTCATATTTCTGCTCCATAAACATAACTGTTGAAATACTCGGTGTTGTTTCTTCAGCTTTTACAAATATCCACTTGGACGTGATCCAAAATAATCGGAAAACCTATACTATTCAATAAATCTAATTGGGTAAAGATCCGTACACAACTATTTTATAGTTGTGTACGGATCTTGTTAATTTTTCCAGCAAATAAAGTTAACATCGAAATCAGTAAATCAGCGGTTAATACAAAGGTAATCGTACTCCAATTAAGTTTTTATAATGTGCCCATCTGGGTCACGAAGAATGACCGCAGTCGTAACAGATACCTAATTACGACCAGTACTGTAACGCCCGTTCCGTATCACCAACTCCGATGCGTTGTGTTTGGTAATCTTAGGCAAGCACGAACATCTACTGATATCAACGAACGATAATGCATCTCTATTCTACTAATATTTTCGATATGAACGTTTGTAAGTTTGGTTATTTTAAATTTAACACTTGTACTGATTCACAATTCACAAACTATATGCTTTTAATTAAATTGCCAACCGGTTTTCCACTTTACTGCATCATCAGTGCTAAAAACTTAAATTGTCAAAAAAAATATGTTGTATTCGAACGCGTTAATAAATGGTCGGTACTCGTCGTTACCTAGATGTAAAATGTTGAGTTTGATAGAAAAAGATTGATGTTGCCAGCCATTATTTTCTGCCAAAAGTATGAAGATACAAAATGAGGTGTTTCTTCAGTTACATAATACTACAGAACTACAAATTTACTATTTCTTCTCTCTCTTCTTTTTTTATGTAAAATATATTGACATAAAATACAAGATACCTATATAAAAGTGCTATAGTAACATTAGCGGCGATATTATCACATTTTGATATCTTCCGGACAACCATCACACAGAAGGAATATTTTGTCTAATTTAAAACCAATACTCATCGTATTTGACAACATTTCATGGTACATATCTGTCAATAAGTAATTACCATGCCTATGTCAAGATCATGATTTCATATGTGAAAGATGTATGTTTCTTGGCTAATGGTCAAGATGAATCAAGCCCACGCCCGGATGGTACGAGTAGAGCTTTTTTGGAATGTATACAATGGCTTATGTTTTACATCTGTTTAGGTTTTAATAAAAATTGGTAGATGATTGTTTGTTCACACACAAACATGCCGGTTTGTAAATGCCGATCCGATTTTGCCGGTTGAAGAGGAGGTTGGTTATCCCTATCGTCGCCTTTTGACAGGAAACTATTACCGTTTAATTCTAGATAAAACCGGGAGCAACAAATTTTTATGCTCATTTCATGCACGAGGCTTTAACACACTACTACCAGATTCAGAGCTGCTAATTAGATTTTGATTTTCCAGAACAATCCCAAAATAATCGAGCATTGGGGCGTTTCGGCCCGCACGTGTTTTGGTTCGCGGACCGAAACTGTAATAGTGCCTTTAGGATTAAGCTTTTAGTCCCGAGGGACAAAACGCCCAATGTTTTTATTATTATCAGGTCGATTCATCCCGATATTTATACTTTAAAATATGTAAATATATATTAAATCAAAATAAAGTTATATTTTTATATGTTATGTACAAATCAACACAAAATATTAACATGTATACATTAAATGCTTTTAGTAAAAACTAGAATAAAAAGAATGCAACGTAGTTCAAGTAATTAATTATGCATTAAAGTCAAAAAATAAGTCAAATAATCACAAAGTAATCACAGATTGCAATTTTGCTTTAGTTTTACTATAACTAAGTACCTACTAATAATTAATCAGTCAGATAACAAGTATATAATAAAAAATCAGTAAGGGCGGCTTGCACCAAAATGCTTAAATCATTTTAAGTCACTAAATACGTTTAAAGTGACAGCATTTAAGGCGTTTTGACATTTGCTAAACATGTTTAAGGGACTAAATGCATTTAAACATTTTCGTGCAAGCCGCCCTAAGTCTCTCTAATAAGTCTGTTGGTAATGATACAATATACAATACACTCGAGACGCCGGTCAAGAATCATTAACGAGTCGAAATCCTGATGCGACTTTCGCTCTTACTCACCGTTAAGATACTGCTGTAAACTACGGTAAAATACTGCGGTTCGCTCTGCATCTTTTACCGTATGTATCATGGTGAGTGTTCCGAAGTGTTCCGACCTGTTAGTAATATTCATGCAAAATTTGAAGTAAATCCATGCAGTTCTTTTTGAGTTTACTCCGGACATACATACAGTCAAACAGACAAACAGATAAACAGACAAACAGACAAAAATTCTAAAAACTATATTTTTGGCTTCGATATAGATTGTAGATCACGCCCCAAGTATTCTTTTAAAAAAATATTCAATGTACAGTTTTGACTTTCCTACGATTTTATTATATGTATAGATGATGTGTGCCAACTGTCAAATGAATGGTAGTACGTGTAATGTTTAATTTTATTAATTTAATGAGTATCTAAAAAATGTGTTTCTAAGGCATATAATATAAAAATATTAGCTGCACTTCTTCACCATGTAAACTTTAATTTTACCAAATTTTGATAATCATCCATCGCGTAATTGTCATAAAAAGGGGTAAAACATTTTTGCTTCAAGTATACTGTATATAGATAAGAATTTATTTATATTCTCTAAAGTGATTAAAATAATTTAAAAGATTTAAATAAAAAGTTGGTCGTATCCGTGACCTTCTACATTACAAAATGAATGATGAATGCAAAATGGTGCAAGTAGTATTGGCTAAATGAGAGCGAAGTAAGATTGTGGCGAAATAGCAGAAAAAAGGTTAATTCTATAATAATTTCCGCATAAATTTTACAAATACATAACACCGTATTAAAGTATTAGCAAATATAGATGTTTTTAGCAATCAAAAATGGTATTAGATAATTTATATATTTTATTAACTAGATTAAACAATAAAATCTCTTTTAAGTTTGACAACCGACTTTAGCTGTAAAGAAAATAGTATACATGTGTATATTATGTACATGAATGTAGAGTGTGTACTGTTTATTTTTATTCATTTAATGCACTTCTAATAGTAAGGAAGAGGGAAGCCCAAGATGCTAAATGGGTATTTACTCGAGCGTCGTCGGGACCCATTGGATTTTGTAGATTAAATTATAGGAAAAATAAAAAGTTATATAATGTTTTTTATTTCAATGGTGGGAAAAAAACGAAAGATAAAAAAAAATGTTTAAAATTTTTGTTGTTTATGACTGTATATCCAGCTGGAGAACTGCTTGCTCGAAACTCCATGATAGAAAAAAGCATGTTAAGAAAGTAGAAAAAATGTTTTCTGTTTTTTTTTGTTTAATTATAATTATTTTAAATTTTAAGATGATTTTGTAAATATTAACATGATTTTGTAAATAAATAATTTTAAAATTTACAATAATTATAATTTAAAAAAATAGAAAACCTTTTTTCTACTTTTATGGTAACATTTTTACCGTACACAACTAAACCGGTATACAAAAAGCTGGGTATCTAGTCAAAAACATATTACACCCGTATTCACAAACGATACTATGAGATTGCATAGTGTTAGCGAGCGCATAGGGTCATGAAACAGATGGCTTGTCATGTGAATTTATGATATATGATTTGCTATGACATTTTAACGTTCTTCGCATAGTGTTACTACGTTACTTAGGTATAGGGTGGTTTATGAATACGGGCGTTATTATAGTTTCTAAAAATGTGTGCTTTGACGTAAGCCACTTAAATTGCAACTTCAATACGATAATTTCCTATGGTCTATTATAGTCCGCGGGACATCGCACCAATTTTTAACTGATCAATTATATACTTGTTAGTCGTTAGTGGCTTATACTTAAACTTCGTTAGTGTTTTTTTTAGCAGGTCTAACAAACTTTCTATCTACGACTTTTTCGAAATGTGCTTTTCAATTCAAAATCAAAATTTGCCATATTTATTAGTTTTTCTTCCTTGATGGATACATAATTAGTTTTAGTACGTACTTAGTTTTTTCCGACAAAAATACTGCAGCGATGAGATTGTCTACCGCCGTGAATTTTGGGACAGGAATCAATACATGCATAGTTCATTTTTGCGAAATTGCTTAATAATAATTAATAAAGTTATCAAGTTGTCCTGGTGTCCGACTACAGGCCACGCAAATAGTAATAGACATGGTGTTGGTCTAAAAAATGTAACCGCTAACAAATATTTGTTAATGTCAAACGCTTGTAAATGTATTGTACCGTGACAAAATAGAACTATGTCATGTTATGCTATTTTATCGTGCTGAATATGAAGGCAAGGCTTACAAACTAACCCTGGAATAATTTTATGTCATCGTAAAGTACTATAATTACGTATTTCTGGGTGTAAATACAAGCTACTTTGACAACCTAAGAAATTGCCTTGAAAGACGTTTTCAGTTTAACACAGATTAAGAATTCATTACTGCTTTGTTTTAGACAGATAACTTATCACGGGATAATTTGTTTAGCATCACTTTTGAAAAAACCTGTAAACGGTTGACCCTGCAGACCATTCCTGAAACTTTCCGCTAAATTAACGTATTTTAAGCTCAAAAGAGTAAAAAATAGTTTTTACTTACACTCATAAGCATAGATTTTTTCAGTTCAAACATCTATTTGGTTAAAAACGGAAGTATATTGATGTTTGAAAAGCTGTATATTTTAGAAACGATGATCGATTTTAATCTTTTGAGTGGCATTCAACTCAATTTTTAAGATTTAAAATATTGCTTTAACTAAATAATCGATAGGTTGAAATATTTGGAAGAAATGTCAAAAAACTTTTGTTTAAAAAATTTTCGTCATTGATAAATCCCAAAAAATTTACCGATTTTGATTCAATTAACGGTATTTAACGCAGTTTTAAGAGGCCAAAAGCTGATAAGATTTTTAAGTCAATTGGTGTGTTCTCCTGAAAGTTATTTAAAAAATATTAAGTAAGTTTGCCAAAAAGAACGTAATTTATAATTTGAAAAGCTGTAACTTTTGAAAATTTTATTCGATTTTGATTTTTGAAACAACATTTGACGTAGTTTTTTTAGTACTAAAATATCGTAGAATACCAAAAAATGATTGGTTGAAAAATTACGAAGTTATGTCAAAAACACTTTTTACAAAATTTTCCGTCAACGATTACTCCCAAACGGATAAACCGATTTTGATGCAATTTATGCAATAGACAAAGTTTCATGATAAATAGTACCCATTAGTTTTTGTACTCAATCGGTACACTAATCTGGAAGTTATATTAAAAAAAATACTGTTTCGTTAAAAAAAAAATTGTGTTCTTTCACAATTTCTCAAAATATCCTAAACCGAATTGGTTCAAATTTCCAGAAAATCTAAGTTGAGCGGAATCCAATCGAATGCCACCAACCGTGTTACGATCGGTCCAGCCGTTCAAAAGTTGTGAGATGTTTACATACACACACACACTAACATACATACATACATACATACATACAAACATACTGACATCATCGTGAAAATAGTCGGAAAAGGTTACTAGGACCTATTCCAATTGTATTCCAATACGTGGAGATTCGGTAAAAACTCGATTTTCGAAAATCGGAGCAAATCAGTAATTTCCTTATCTTCATACGTAGCGGGAAGTTAAAAAAAGAAACAAGTAAGCTTTGCACTAGTCGCATATGATATGTAAATCTGACTCATAAGTGATTACGTTTGTATAATCATGGGACTCTACCACCGCGTGAGCTTTTTGGTCAGTTCAAATAACGCGCGCTCATTGGTCAATTCAAATAACGCTTGCTTTCTCGGGTTCCTGCTACACATTCCGTTGCACTTCATGAAATCACTCTCACAGATTGTAATAAAGCGAGGGGAAAGATGGTACACGTCAAAAGTTTTTGACTGAAAGTTAGACTCGTCAAAAAGAAGACGCTCACGAATTTTCAAGTATGTATTCATCGTATATATCATTAGTATAGTTTCTTATGGACTATTATTTAATGACAACGATAATTCCTTTTACTTCGAAATACCACATACAAGATTAATTAGGCAAGCGCTCTCCATAAGCTATCAGGCCATCACAGTTAACATCATTACAACATTCGATGTAAGTGATGCAACATCACTTGCCTGGATCTAAGAATTTGATTACATTTATTGCATTACGTGGTAATTTTCTCAAATGCAATGAGTCTGTCATTGAAATTTTATTTAACTTATTGGGAGTACGTGTCTTATACATTTATATGTTAATATTGCTGTGTCTAATTAAATCGACTTCAACACTATATTAATTTTTTAGCTTTATTGCTGACTAGCTTTTGCCCGCGGATTCGCTCGCGTTAAATTCATTTTAGGGAAGTGGGGGTTATAAAAAGACAAAAAGTAAGCTGTCTCTCCCCATCCCTTCATCTATCTCCTCTTAAAAATCACGTCAATTCGTCGCTCTGTTTTGCCGTGAAGGACGGACAAACAAACACACACACTTTCTCATTTATAATATTAGTATGGATTATTTCATAGTCACAATTTCCGAACCTAGAGTTGAGCATTTTGTATCGTATGAATTTTTTTAATGTATGTAGATAAGCTAGTTACTGATTTTGCCTCGATTTTCGAAAATCGAGTTTTCACCAAAGTTCTACGTTTTGAAGTTCTAGCAAACTTTTCCAAATATTTTCACAATGACGTCAGTATGTCTGTACCAATGTACGTTATGTTTGTATGTATGTATGTAATTGTATATATGTGTGTGTGTGTGTGTGTGTGTGTATGTGTATGTAAGCATCTTATAACTTTTGAACGGCATGACCGATCGAACGCGGTTGATGGCATTTGATTTGATGGCATTTCCACTTAACTTTATGAAAATCCAAGATATTTTGTAAATTTTGAAAAACCTCAAAAAATATTCGGCAAAACAATATATTTTTCAAATTCCAGATTAATGTACCAATTCAAAGTGTACCAAAGTACAAAATCTAATCACCTCTTAAACTTCAAAAACTGCGTCCAATGTCGTAAACTGCATCAAAATCAGTTTATCCGTTTGGGAGTTTTCGGTTCAATATATTTCGTAAAATTGTGAAAAAACCTCAAATATATTGCGGCAAAAAAAAAATTTTTTTAAATAACTTCTAGATTAATGTACTAATTCAAAGTTTACCAAAGTACAAAATCTAATCATCTCTATGCCTTGAAAAACTACGTCCAATGCCGTAAACTGCATTAAAATCGGTTTATCCGTTTGGGAGTTAACGTTGACGAAAAATTTTTAAAAAAGTGTTTCTTCGCTGTAACTGAAATTTTTCACCCAACCACTTTGGATCTTCTTAAATATTTTAGTAAGTACTTAAAAAACTACGTCGAAATTCGAATGCTGTTTCAGAAAAGAAAAGCGATTAAAATTTTCAAAAGTTAGTGTTTCCAATATTAAAATTACGATGTTTATTTAAAAATCTAGTTTACGAGCAAACTAGATTTATTTAAAAATCTAGTTTGCTCGTTTATTTAAAAAGCTGCATCAACTACCATTAATCGGATTAAAATTGGTTGATTCTTTCGGGACTTATCGTGGCGAAAATTTTTGAAAAAGATTTTTTTTGACATCTTTTTGACATTTTATGACCAATCGACTATTATAGCTAATAAAACAATTCAGAACTCAAATTGCATTGAATGCCACTCAAAAGATCAAAATCGATCATCATTTTGGAAATTGGAAATTTAATTTTAATTAAATTTTCAGAAATATACCTATATATAATTTCTGAAAATTTAATTAATTTAAAATTTAATTAAATAATATTAAAGTAATTTAAACTCAATTTAATTTATTTAAAATACTGTAATTTTTACAAACTGTAGATTTTTGAACTTTTCTAACTCATAATTCTATGCTTTTTTATGTTATTTAGATAGGCAAACTGGCAGACGTGCCTGATGGTAAGTGGTCGACGTCGCCAATGAACAAAAATGGGATACCTGGGCTGGAACTAGCCCACGTATTCCATTTGTGTTGCCTATCCTGAGACACAAGATGTTAAGTCTCGGTGCCAGTAATTACGCTGCCTGTCTTGCCTTTCTCTCCGAAACAAAGCAAAGCTGTTTCACGGGAGAAATAAGCGAGATGGTGGTACCCATGCAGCTGGGAGCGCGGCACAGCGCCTCCCTCCTAGCGGTAAAACTGGCTTAGGTAGAGTTTTTACTTGTTTGAGTTTAAGCTCAAAGAAGTAAAAACTTCAATAATAAAATATCTCAATTTAGCGAGAAATTTCAGGGCTGACCTGCAGTGTCAACCGGCTAACAGATTTTCTTACAAAAGAGTATACAAAAATTTCTAACCGGCAATTTCTTTAATTGTGACCGTAAGCTAGGCGGAAACATCTTTGTGAAGACACTCGGTTACAGAAACCACTGCATTACATTTTTCTGTCATTACAATATTTGATTGTTATTTTGGTCCTATTCTCGCTTGAAGGATTAATAAACTGATGGATGGCGATGGCAAGCCATCCTTGGTTTGGCTGTCGTATCTTTGCAAACATAGCGAGGCGTTTAACATTCATTCCAACAGATAATGGTTGGTTGAATGTAAGATTGGTTGGTTATCTACAACCATCCACTTGTTTGTTATCTACATAACCCATAAGCACAGGATCTTACGTAAACTTGTGGAACATATATTTCTAGCAAAGTTTCATGTTTGGAAAAATATGATGATAGTTTGTTCCGTAATTTCAGAAGTGGTGATATTTAAAGGTGATAAATTCAATTTCTAAGGGCTAAATAATTAATTCCATCAAGAACGTCCGTCAGCTTGGTAGATAATAGGAAATTTAAAACCTTCTTTTAAATTTTCTATTATCGACCGAAGTGTCCCAAACTGACTCGGCGGGTTTCTATGTGGAAAGTTATGAAAGTGGACGAAGCAAGGCAAAATAGTATGGATTATAGCGATTCAAGGTCGGTATTCGCCTTTCTAACAAGAAAATCGGCGACAACTTTAATTCTTTCGTTTTTGCAATTAAAGGTATAAAACGTACAGTGACATCTAGTAACAAGTAGGAAGACTATATAATTTAATATTACATAATAAAACCACACTTACGATAGTAACTATTATTTACCTAACTGTGCCACGGACCACATGAATAGTCTAAACTAATAATATATGTAAAGAAGAAAAATTTGTCTTTTTCTTTGTTTTTTGTTATGATCGAACGTTTTAAAAATTCTTTTACCTTTAAAAAGCTACATTATCCAGCCTCGACATAGGCTACTTTTTTACCCGAGGAAGCAAAGGAAGGTAATAATTTTTGATCAAGCGAGCAAAGTCGCGAGAAACAGCTAGTAATAAATAATTTTCAAAACTTGTCATTGCGTGATGGTTCTAATCGTAAAGGAAAGGAAGGATTATCAAAATTACTATTCCCAAATTACTTTTGGCAAAATATGTATTCTATAGGTAAGTATGTCTCTATGAAATAACAAGAAGCTCAGACATATAATAATAAATAAACAGTGGTTACATTTATTGAACTCCCTTTATATTTCATTGATATACCTACATATCTAAATTAAACTTTGGCGAATAGCCATTTCTTCTTCGTTATTATGGGCCATTGACACCTGGAAATTTCACTGTTAACCTTGAAGCCCGGAACTTGAAAAAAGCAGCTGTTTGAGTATCCCATTTAAAAATAGGAAGTATTGGTTGATTTAAGCTTCCCAATGTTGGCATTTATTTAAACTGCCTTTTACCGCTTGTACTGCGCTACAATCGGCATACCTACGTGCTATTTAATAGAGTTTTTTAACAAGAACTTTGTTTTTCAAAATGATCACACCGGAACTACACGACTGTTTTATCATTTCGATTTTAGACACATCTGTTGTAAAAGCTTGGACAATTACACTTTTTATTTCAATTTCCTCAAAAATCCTATTAAAATAATAAAAATTCACTATGAAAATGGTGGATCTATAAAAGTTACAATACGTAAAATTTGGAATATTTTCGGTCAACATAATTGCCCTTTTGAAACCGCTATTAAAAATTTGGTCAGTATATTTGAGTCAACAGGCTCGTTTATGTGTAAATAGTAACACATTTTTGACCGGGTTGTTCAAGTGAGGACATTGGGACACATTCGGAAATTCCGCTGGAAATGCGGTAACGGACTATGGATTACGCTATCGAGAAATGTTAATAACTTAATTTTGGCCAATTATTTATGATATGGATATCACTAATATGTTGTTTCAACAAGATGGTGCCTCAAGTCATACAAGCCACCGAAACAAAGAATTTATTGCAAACCAAATTTCTGATCGCATAATCTCACAAAATCCAGCAGTTAGGGGGACAGCTTGATCATGTAATTTAACATCACTGGATTTTTTTTTAGGATTTTGTTAAAGACAGAGTCTATACGGAGCAATCGTGTCAATTACAGCCTTAACTAAAACTAAATCTTAAAATTCCTGAAGTGATTTACCATTTACCAACCATTTTATAAAAAGCAATTAAAAATAACCTTTGATGAAAGAATCGACACCTGTAACCGTGGTCGTAATCGTGACTCGTGGTGGATATTAATCAGATACCATTTTTCATTCATAATTTCAATACCTTACTTTTTTAATATATTAAAAATTTGAATTACTGTCATCTAAATTTATTGTTTTATTTTGACTAGCGATCGCCTGGGCCGAAGTTCAGCCATAGACTAAACAATAAAACCTCTTTTAAATGTGACTACTGACTTTTACCCGTAAAAAATAGCACCTATACTGTGTATATATTTTATCATGAATGTCGCATGAATGTCGTGTGTGTAATGTGTATATTTATTAATTTAGTGTATTTTTAATGCTTTTTGGAACAAAGTTCCTTATATGGCGTTGCGGAGGGGCCCCCTGGCCGGCGAAAAACGTAAGTAACGTTAAAAAAAGCGTAATATTTTTTACAATAAGGAACTTTTTCCTATCTGGTGCCACACGTCACCACGTGGTTTATTTTTTTTTAAATATTAGGTTTCTGTTGTCCTCCGCAATGTAAACTTTCCGACTCCGAAACTCCGAAATGTAAACCTGTGTCAAAGTTCATACTTCACTGTTCTCGCAATTGTTTTAAAAAGGAGTACAACGTTTTTCCGTCACGTATTATTTCATTTGGATTTATAAAAAAAAGTTTTAGTTGAAAACCCCTTTATAATAAATATTGATTGATTGTATAATAAGGTTAAGGTTTTATAGTAGTAGGTAATTTATAGTTTTTTTTTTTACCTTGGGATAGAAAATGGTTCTTATGATGGTAAGAGATGAGATCATCACCTATTTATTAACCTGTTTGGAAAATTATTGTTTTATTTGGGAGAAATACATTCCATTTGATTCTATATTATGAATTTAGAAAAGTCCTGATCTACGGTTCTAGAGATATAGTAGATTGGAAGTCATGTTGTTATACTACCTTTAAATTATTTACATAGAATATGGTATAGGTATTTCGCTCAGGTTATTGTAGTTTTTACCGAAGAAAGAATTATTAAAATCGGTCCAGTATTTGCAAATTTTTAGATTACAAACAAATAAATATTTTTCTTTATGATAGGTACTAGTATAGATAATATTAACTATCCTTGAATTTCGTAATAGTTATTACGGTATGATAAATTATTATACAGTAGTGACTATAATTTCTTGGCATCATGCACTTTGTTTTAATAGGTCAAGGAGTAGGTATTCCATTTTAATCTGTGGGCAAACTGACGCTCCAGAATTTGTTTATACCGTATTACTAGCACATTACAACTTATTACAAATTCTTATAATATACATTGGAAATAAGTTTCGAAACCGGCGTGGTTGTATAAAAAGAGTTCAAAATATGAAGAAAGCGAGAAATGTCGTCGTAGTTGTGATGTATAGCACTAGGTGGTCTCTGCCTATTTCGTAAGGGATTTGTTGGGAAGAATAGGTATGGATGTGGCTATAAGGTCTGGCTATAAAATGTAGATCAAAAGGCCTGGGGATTTATATCGAAATATTATGAAGTATGGATAAAAGAATATTTAAAATGCGTGTTTTTTCATTTCGATAGGAAACCGCTTGACCACGATCTCGCCTGATGGTAAGCTAAGATGCGGCCTAAGATGGAACGCGCTTCCCTACGAGGTACCTGTTCACGCTTCTCTTGAATATCCCCAGGTTGTACTCGTCGGGGAACACAGACTCTGGAAACATGTTCCAGTCCCTTGCGGTTCGGATCAAGAATGTATGTCGAGTCGAACCGCTTTATCCGGGTGCGTGTTCGTCCACCATATGACGATGCCTAGTATTTGTGCGCCTCGACGATCGATAGAAAATGAAATTTTAATGTTTGCCTGTTACAAATGTAAGAACTAAAAACTATTATCTTCATAATGGTAGTTTATCGTTAGTATCTAAAATATTCAAATAAAAAAATGTTTACTTCCAAAACCCCTATATCAATGAAAGATGAAGGCGTTTCGCTTGTTTTTACGTGATTTATTGATACTATCATAGAGCATAATATTGTTATCATCCCTGATATTATTTAATTTTAATCCTATTTAAAAATATATGTCTAATACTTATTAAGAATTCTTTACCAGCCTTTTTAGCCTTTTTAAATTCTGATCTTAATTATTAATCTTTACAGAAAATGATTTTTGTTGTCCTTAGTAAATCATACCGGTTACAGTAATAATTAGAATAGAAAGAAAATACTGGAAGGTATTTATTAAAATTTTAATGTATAAGAATGTAAAACATTATGTACAAAATTATAGCAATACACTTTCTCGTATAAAATAGTTGTTAAAATTATCTAAATAATAGGTACATTTGTACACACAAATTCATTTTCGTTCATTAATAAATAATAAAATAATATAATAAATAACAAAAAATCACTATTTTTAAGACACATTTCAATTAGATTATTTTAAGCAGATCTCTATAAAACTTTGATCTTATTTAGAGTTAATAAATAGTACAAAAAATATGTATGCACTCTTTTATTTGTAAAAATAAAAAAAGCTTGCAAATATAATTAAAACATCCTATTAAAATATTATTTATATTTTTATATAAAGTAATAAATTTTATTAATATGTCATGGAATTTACACTCTTTCACAAGGCTCTATAAAGGGATCTTTACTTAAAACTTTATTCATCAAAAAAGATGATGATAATTATGCATAGTCAGCAAAGAAAAAAGCTTATCTGGTTATTAGCCAAATACATATTGGTTTAGTTTTTATAACAGTGGCCAAACCTAAACCTTGTATAAATTCTGACTCGTGATTTTTAACATACCTATAGGCAAATCTAAGCTTTGTTATATATTTTGTTATAATAAGCTCTCCTGAGCTAATCAAAACTTTGTCTATTAATTTATGGCACATAATTTTAATCTAGAAGGTTATGACAAAGGATGAAACATAATAAAAAGTGTTTTTGAACCGTTTGTAATTGATTTTCGGTCTAGAATTACTCACATAGCAAAAAAATAACCCTCAACATAATCAATTACATGTGACGTGTGTTGCCAAATCCACCAAGGCCAGACTGAGAAGCACCCTTGTTGTAGCCCATCTGCAAGTTCAATTCAGCATTATGAGCTCTTAATTGTTCCTCCGTGAATGTACGTTCATTCTTGTCTGCCATTTTGGGACCAAGCTGTGGTCCATTAAATTCTGGATGTTTTTGAGTCTGAAACAAATATGTTTGTCTATTAAATTACAACCTTATTTGTAATTTTAAAATAAATTGGATTGTCGTTTCGAATTAAAGAAAATACAGCAACAACAGACAACACACCAGCTACAACAACAATAAATAAGTTATTGTCGTTGTAGATGTAAACTTTTTGTAGTGTTATGTTCAGTTATCGGTTCTCTCTGCATACGCGAAAAAAATGTTACTTTTCCTGACTTCATACCGAATCATACGACCAATATGCAAAGTTTACTACCACACATTTTACATACAAAACAAAATATAAAAAATAATTTATATGAAGCTCAACGATCTACTTATTATGCTTTTATTACACGTAATTTTAATAATTTTCATTATAAATCGCCTCTATGGTCTAGTGGTCCGATGTCAGAGATGAGGCTACGTGTTCGATTTTCGGGTAAGACAATTCAAAAATGTGTTTTTTCAGTTTTTTGACAAAAACAACGTTGCCCGGGATTTGAAAAAGTGCCCGGTTGGCGATAGGCTCACATTGTGGGACTAAGTATATTCGGCTAATTGTGGGCTCTTGTTCTACCTCTGCCTTACGCCTTACAGGCGTGAATATACTTTTTTCGTTATAAATAAATATATATCATAACATAAAACGATTACACCGACATAAAATCTGTAAGCAATTTGTTTTCTTGCCAACTTTAAAACTCGGCTAATTTTTAATTTATTAATGTGCACAACATAACATTATTATGTGCCCAATAAATAAATTTCACGAATTCAGCTAATCATTTACCATATGAAAAAATTTATTAATATACTGTTAATAATATATTATAACGAATTTAAGTGTAGGTTATCAATATGTAAAAGATATTGGTTGTTAATACAAAATACACATTTTGACTACTTGAAAAGATATAAAAATAT